>OZ024815.1:117633128-118833128 GCA_964017055.1 Chloromyia formosa
AGAGTATAAAAAATACAAATACAGGAGAACTCGCCTACAAATAACTTAATTCCGAGTGCTTGATAGCATACCTTCCTCCGGTAGCCCCGTCGTTGGCTCTACTGTATCTCTACTACATTCTTGTGGTATTATTAACAATATGAGCTTAAAGATACGGCTGCTGATGAAATATGTATCCAAGTTAGATCCGTGACGCACAGCTAACTTTTTGAAGCTTTCAGATAATCAGCAAAAAGTATGGCTATACAATCTTTGAGAGGAACGTAGTACTGGTGTCGTGAGTTTGGATTCGGCCGAGACGAGCTATTGCATGCAACTCAAAGTTCTATTCAATATTTTTAGTCAGTTGCTGGTTTAAATATCTCGAATAATATATACTCGGAGTACCAAAGTGTCAACTATCGCAAAGTGTCAACTATCGATAATGTATTGTTGATTATCAAAAAAAAAAAGATAAATTTTCACAATGGATTGCGCAACGCTGTCATTGTACCTAGTGCTAGGTGTGATTACTCTAATAGTTTTGTTCTTCAAGAGGCGTTATGCATACTGGAAAAATCGCGGAGTTCCATATTTAGAACCCAGATTCCCACTTGGCAATATACCGTTTCGTAGAGCACACTTTAAGGATGTTACAGCACCTATCTACGAACAACGGAAACGCGATTTTCCATTCATGGGATCCTTCTTCTTCCAATTCCCAAATGTCGTTGCAACAGATCTTGACTTCGTTCAAACAGTGCTAGTAAGGGAATTCAGTCATTTTCACGATCGTGGTGCATACGTTAACGAGGAGGATGATCCTCTTTCAGGACATATGTTTGCTTTGGATGGTGAAAAGTGGAAATCCATCAGAACCAAACTTTCACCAACTTTCACTTCCGGCAAAATGAAGATGATGTTCTCAACGGTGTTGGATGTTGCCGATCGTTTCAATTCAATTATCGGAGATGCCGTGGGTTCGGGAGCCCAGCTTGAAATGCGTGACTGGCTGGCGCGATTTACAACCGATGTTATCGGTTCATGTGCTTTCGGCATCGAGTGCAATAGCCTGGAGAACCCAAAATCCGATTTTCGAAGGTATGGTGCGAAATTTTTTGACGAACCGCATCATGGTATGTTCATACAATTTGTGGCGTTCCTTTTCCCGAATTTGGCACGTAAACTGCATGTGAAGATGGTGAGCGATGATGTTACTAAGTTCTTTATGGAAACCGTTCGTGCTACAATTGACTATCGAGAGAAAAACAACATTAAACGGAACGATTTTATGGACTTGTTGATCGAAATGAAGAATGGTGGTGGTTCCTTGGACGAGCACTCTAAAAAGTTGGGAAGAATATCTTTTGAGGAAATCGTAGCAAACGCGTTCTTGTTTTTTGGAGCCGGGTTTGAAACGTCTTCAACTACGATGTTGTATAGTCTTTATGAACTGGCACTGAATGAAGATATTCAGCAAAGGGCGCGCGATGAAATCGAAAGTGTTCTTGAACGACATGATGGGAAATTGTCATACGATGCTGTTAAGGAGATGGTGTATGTCGATAAAATTATAAGCGGTAGGTGTAGTTGGACGTTTGAATGAGTTTTATTTTTTTCACAATTTACATATATCTACTATTTGCCCTGACCCCCAGGTGGGACATAGCGTGTCAACTATTCCCATGTGGCTTAGTGAACGTTTCGTTACCATAAACTGGTTTCGGACGATGCATGTTGCTTGCATGCATCTCCTGCCTATTGAGATTGTGGCCTTTTGTTGCGCCCCACACATTTCTGTTAAATTCAACCAACAGACTAGTATCATATGTATGTACGAGTATTTATTATCAATGTTATCTTTTCATTACAGAGTCACTTCGAAAATATCCACCAGTGGTCAACCTAATAAGAAAAACGACTCACGATTTTCTAGTCCCAAACACTAATGTAACTATCGAAAAAGGCACATCGATCACAATTCCAGTCTTTGCGATTCATCGTGATCCCGAAATATACGAAAATCCTGATCGTTTCGATCCGGAGCGATTTTCGCCGGAACAGATAAAAGCCCGTCATCCCATGTCATTTTTGGGATTCGGTGATGGACCCAGAAACTGTGTGGGTTTGCGTTTTGGACGAATGCAATCACGAATTGGATTAATTACGCTCTTAAGAAATTATAAATTTAAACCAAGCTCGAAGACACCGATTCCAATGGAATTCTCAGATACAAATATGATTTTGTCGCCGAAAAATTTAATGCATTTATATGTTGAGAAGATCTAAATTTGATGTTTTTAAATAAACTGACATTTTTTAATAATTTTGGAAATTTTAATCATAAGACTATCGTAGGCTCTATATAGGTAGCTAGGTTGGTTAAGAAGAGTTAACACTGAAACTTTTAGTCCATGTATCGTGACTGTCAAAATATTTAATGGGCGGCCTATATCTGCATTGTTAGCGGATAGAAGCACTGCCATCTAGATTATACAGACCGGCTATCAACTGTTTTTGAGTGATAAATGATGTCATTACTTCCTTCGTCTACTTCGTCAAAGAGTCTGTGAAAAAGAATCCAGTGGTTGGCGACTGATGGGGGCAAGTCCAGTTGTAGTGCGTTTCGTGTTTAGTTTTCGTTTTTCACGTTCAGTGTTTATTTATTAGTTAGATTGCATCTAGTGATCTATAAAAAAACAAATATGTGCGCGATGAAAATGTGGTATGCAGTGTACGGCCGGGCACATGTTCTTTTAAAAGTACGAAAAAAATACCAAAGCGCTTGATAAACGAATCGTAAAATAATTTTGGATAAAAAAGTTTGTGATCTGAAGCGATAATCTGCGACTAATCCCCAGGGCTGCGTCTCCCACCAAATTACCGCAAGTGTTCCAAAAAGTGTGTTTAGGGCGTCTTACACAACACACGTCTGGATAAATTCCAATTGTAAAATCGTGACGAGCATAGGCGCCGACTATGGGGGGGTAAGGCACTTTTTGCCACCTCAATCCAAATATTAGGGCGGCAACGCCCCTCCAATATTTCAGGCACAAATATCGTTTTGCAAGAAAAGCGATCCTCACTCGACTTTTTCGTTCAAACAATCAAACACGTAGCTATGACAAATAGGGAAGGAAGGAGCTTCTACGGGGACATGTATATGGCACATGAGGATTGTACCATTGAATCCTGTGCTTTAAAGTGCGTTTTCCTAGGCACCACCCTGCGTCGATCGCAGGCGACGATCAAAAAGATACATACAAATAGTGTTCCGTACTCTATGGCTTGATCGCTAATCGCGACTAATGTACGGCGATCGTGTGCCTAACAGTAACGCACCTTTAACAATGGTTGACAGCCGTCAATCTCCCGGGCCCCGATTCATGAGAATCCGTGTGATATTAGCTCTAACTATAATGGTCATATAGTAGTCCGGATGGCGCAACGGTTAGCACGTTCGCCTTCAACGCACTGGGCCCCGGTTCGATTCCGGGGATTTACGTGTCGGACTATGAGCCCACTCAGCTGTTAAATGAGTACCCATTATGGGGTAAATAACTCGGTTGAGCGTGTTGCTGATCACATACCTCTGCACAAAAGCCGTCACGATCTAGGAAATGAGATGATGCTAACTCATCTCGAGGCCGTGGTTCAAATTGGACTGTTGCGCCAGTTATTTATTTTTATAATGGTCATATGAGGTATTGAAACTTTTCGTTCAATTTGGTTATGATGCAAGATGCTGTCAAAACTTAATGGATCTTTTGTGCTAATGATCATTATTTTAAAGACGTGGACGGTGAAAATATTTGAGTTTGAATTTAATCAAAATTTAATTCATTATTTTGTGTTATCAAGCAAAAAAGCATTATGGTTCCATTTACAAATGCCTGAAAACTTAACTTCATTCTTAAATACAAACAACCAACAACGTAGATACAACGCTGATGATTTGCACGGCGGACACCCTACAACTCGAAACTTGACGAAAAGTTAGTTCTAAATTGGTTCCCCCCAATCGTCAGCCCATTTTGGTTGACTGTATGAGACTATACATTCGTAACGATATCAACTATTTACCCGCTTTAAGACGTCGACTTTTTTTTAGCTAGGGCTATTGGGCCGTTCTGTTCGTGGACCTATCATCAGTAAATTTTTTTTAAAGTGCAAGAGATACGTTAATTTTTTTTCAAAAATGGGTCATTTTATTGTGAAGATACCATCACAAAAAAATCGCACAACAATCCGACAGTCAATTAAAAATGTATGAAAAGTTGTTGTTTGGGGGGGGGGGGGGCCAATATTTTCTAACAGTCGGCGCCTCTGCTGACGAGGACATTGTAGTGTGTAGTACCACTGCACTACCACTGCCGCTTTAGTAGTGCGGTCTCATTGAGGTAAAATGAGCCGATTCGAAATTTTTACTGGTGGAGAACGAGCGATCTAAGTTAAGCGTTAACCGCGTAGTCCACACAATAGGCTAGTGAGCGAATCGAGTATTTACGTTTGTGCGATACTGAGGGCTGCGATCCCTTAAGCTCGGAGGGAGCGTAGCGAGCGAAGCCCATACAAGAGACCGTTGATTCGCAATAGTCTCTTCTGTGTGCATGTACTTGGAAGATTTAAGAGAAAAATATGAACAAAGCCAAATAAAAATGTAACTGTATGCATAATGAATCAAAAAATTATATTTTCAATGTTGGCGGCCGAGTATGAAAATATAATTATTTTATTCATTGTCGATATTTATTTAATCGAGATTTTGATAAGTTCAGGTTTTCACCTATCGAGATTATGACACCTTCGAGACATTTGCAGTCGATATTTTGAAATCGAGATTTTTTTAATCAAGGTTTTAACAGTTGACGTTTCGTACCCAACCTCCTGCTAACCAAATTTTTTACGGATCAATATAAGAATTTGTGTAAAGAGTTTTTGAGATTTCACAAATCTCAAAAGGCCAGGAAATAAGCGGAATCCTAGAAAAGAATAAGCTACTATAAATAAAATTCTTAATAGAAAACCCTCCAAAAATAATGTAAAAAGTCTTAAGTGTTGTGATGCACTTATCACTGACCCAAACTAAATTGCCAATGTTTTTACCGACTTCATTTCTAGAATTCCTCACTCTATTTCTGTTGATTCCTGGCTTCCACTCCATTCGCCTAGTTGATGATACTTTTCAAACCAAAAGCTTTTTTGTTATGAAGATATTTTTTCTCTTGAATTATATAGTTGAATAATGTAATTAAAAAATTGATAATACTCTTCCTAATTTGGTGTTAAAAAAATTGCCTTTACATTGTGGACATTTTAGCTTATATTTTAAGCAAAAGTATTTTATCCGGTGTTTTCCTGTAAAATTAAAAATAGCGGAAGTTCTTTCTTTATTTAAGAAGGGCGATGCATCTTATAAAAATAAATATCGTCCAATTTTGCTTTTATCACCATTTGCTAAGATAGGAACGGGCTGAAAAAAACGATTGACTACGATTTTAGACAAAATTAATTTCTTTGGCAATAGTCAATTTGGTTTTAGGAAGGGCGAAAGAATTTAATATTGTATTAATAAAATTGAACGTTAGATTTGGTTCCTGACAATAGTTATGTCTTATTTCGTATCTGGTTTACTGCTCACAGGCTGTCCATAAGTGATAAAACAAAAGTTATGTTCTCCAATTTAGTGATCCTTCTTTGGAAACTGTTAATTTGTGGTACCATCAACATATTGCAAAGGTTTGTTCATTAGATAGTTCGTTTAATAACATATACCAAAAAGGATGCTATCATCCAGAAAGTTCATCAGAGAGATAGGAGACTGCACTTTAACAGCAAACGTTACTCGAGGATGCCCGCAAGGAGGGGTACTATCTCCTCTCTTGTGGTGCATCGTAGTAGACAGCTTACTGTGGAAGCTTACAAAGATGGGATATTCAACTCAGGGATATGCCGATGACCTGGTCATAACTGTTAAAGGAAAGTTTGAAGAAGTCCTAACGGAAATTCTTCAATCGGCATTAAACACAGTACAAAAATGGTGCAATGACAACGGCCTTCGAGTCAATCCGGCTAAGGCGGGTGTTGTCCCCTTTTCGAAGAGAAGAAATCCCAGACAAATGAGATGTCCTACAATGTACAACTCTCCAGTGCTCCTGGCGGATTCCGCCAAATACCTCGGTGTTACTCTAGACAGGAAATTACTCTGGTCGGAACACCTACAGACAATATCGGACAAAGCCATTAAGGCCCTATGGATTTGTAGGCAGTTTGTGGGTAAGACTTAGGGAAAAAGCCCTCGCATAATTCTTTGGATCTACTATATAAGGCGATTGTCAGACCAATTGTTGAATATGGAGCTGTTGTTTGGTGGAAAAAATCAACCACCAAAGATGGCAAAACCAAACTGGGAAAGATTCAGAGACTAGCATGTCTCACAGTCACTGGGGCTATCTGCAGCTGCCCGACTGTAGCTCTTGAAGCGCTACTCGACCTCCCGCCGCTTCACATTCACATAAAGGCGGAGGCAAAAATATCAGTAGCAAGACTAATAGCTTGCCTGAATTTCTTCAACCTAAACCCTGAGCAAACCAACTGGGTAAATGAGGACCACGTATCTAGTATGCCATCAGACCATTTGGCTAGGGAGTTTTGCTTCAAACTTCCAGTCTCAACTAAGGAGCAGAGAGGATTGGAATCTGAAGCTCGACACCCTCCCCTCAAACGTTGTTACGTGGTACACAGATGGATCTAAAACCGAAAATGGTACAGGGGCGGGCGTCGTAGGTCCGTCTCACAAGATCTCCATTCCAATGGGAAAGTACGCTACGGTATTTCAGACGGAAGTTCACGCAATCGAAACTTGCGCGAACACATGTTTATCAGCTGGATACGAAGTCAGGAATATTGCAATCTTCACTGACAGCTAGGCGGCCATCAAAGCACTAAGTAACTTCTCCGTCTCGTCGAAAGTGGTGTTTAGTGGTCGTGAAGCCTTGCAAAAATTAGGCTCCGCAAATAAGGTTACCATTTACTGGGTCCCGGGACACGCCGGTATCCCAGGAAACGAAACAGCGGACGAGTTGGACAGGGGAGCTTCTGCAACCCCACTCGTCGGTCCAGAGCCATACTGTGGAATTCCCTTGTGTAGTGTTAGACGGCACATCAAGGAATGGGAACACTCAGTAACCATCGCGCACTGGGACAATACCCCTGGTCTTAGACAGGCTAAGCTGTTTATAGCTGGCCACTCACGCAACCGTACCCACGAACTGCTAAGACTACGCAGAAACCGGGTGAGAATTATTTGTGGGCTCCTCACGGGTCACTTTACCCTGAGGGGTCATCTGCATAGAACTGGAATTGTCTCTGACCCAAGCTGTCGCTTCTGTGAGAGCGAAGATGAAACTTCCCAGCACATTCTCTGTGACTGTGATGCACTTCAGCTCTGCCTCTTGAAATGCTTCGGCGATGCATTCCCTGAAGCGGAAACGATTGCCTCACTAACATTCGAACAGCTCAGCAGATTTGTTGGGATTATTGGTCTCGAGAGCTAGTCAGATCACTAATCTGCATATACTCCAGGGAGTAGCACAATAGACTTCCGGGTCACGGTGCTTGTTGGTCCTCTGGGCCAATTGCCCTCCATCTAATCTAATCTGATCTAACATATAATGCTTCCAAACTAAAGTCGTTCCCTATTTTAAATATATTGGAGTTATTGTGGATACTAAATCTAAATGGTCACTTCATATTTCCTGCTTAAGAAATTAAATGTAATCGGCAATTCAACAGGTCTATCAGCTGGGTCCATTCCGCTCACTTAATGTTTTGAAAATGGTTAATTTTAGCATTTTTTATCCAAAATTTGAGTATGGCTTATTTTAGCTAACTAAATTAAATCCATTACTCATCATAACCATCGTGGCGCGACAGCCCGACGTCGAGCCTTGGCCGCCTGGACCGTTGTCCTTCAATTATCTCGGTCACGTGACCGCGTCCTCCAATCTCGGAAGCCCAGTAGCTGCGCGGCGCAGCACATATACTGAACTCTCCTAATGTCAGTTTCCATATTAAGGAGCCTGGCTTGTGAGACGGAGTTGGTCATCGTCATCTTTGTCAGTCTCACTAATTTGGCCGGTATACCAAATTGCAGCATGATGTTGTACAGTACTCCACGATCGATACTGTCGTATGCCTGCTTGAAGTCGACAAAGATTTGGTATACATTTACGTTGTATTCCCAGCACATCTGGAGTATCAGTTTGACCGTAAAGAGCTGATCGGTTGTGGAGCGACCAGGTCTGAAACCGCTTTGATATTCGCCAATGATTCGTTCTGCTTACGGTTTTATTCTATTTTCCAGAATTTTGGTCAAAATTTTATAGGACATTCAAACTAGTGATATGCCCATGTAATTCTCACACCGCAGTTTATCTCCCTTTTTGTAAATTGAACAGATGATGCTTCTGCGCCAATCGTCTGGGATCTCCTCGTCCTCCCATACTCGCAGGAGTAATTGACGTAGGCATTAGCTAGACCCGTTCCACCGAATTTTAGCAGTTCCGTTGGGATCTCGTCAGCGCCCGGCGCTTTATTTCGTTTTAGTAACCGCAGCGCGAGATCAGCTTCCTCTACTGTCGGGGGTTGTATGGGTGGGCCTAGATCAACAAATCTATTACTGGTAGCTCAAAAACATGCCATACGATTGTTATATTATAAAAACAGATATTACAGCAACTTTCGACTATTAAAAAAACTGAAAATGTTTCCTTTCATCCACTTATATTGTTTAAAAATTTAAAATTTTTTTTTATTCGTTGCGGTTAATTACATTCCCGGAACTCAAATTTTTATAATGGTGACCATCTCAAAAACACTCAACACGGTCAGCATAGGTCACGGACCCAGGCCGACGTACGTTTTCGTAGTGTTCGTAGTATGTCTTACAAATGGTGTAAATTTCAGCCTATTACAGATGGCTTTCTTGCAGCGGGCTCTTAGACTATCATTCTATTTTAATTTTCATATAGCTTCAGAAAATCAGAATCGAATTGAAAATTGGCTTCAACGATTTTTATTGTTCGTTGTTGTTTGGTATCCGCATAAACTGATCCGCCCACTGAGTTTAGGTTTTTCTTTCAGTCTCTGTGATGTTAATGATCTTTTCTTTGAGAATTTGGTTAGAATATCCACTGTCGTCCATGATACTACGCGACCCTTCTATTTCAATCATTGCAGTTAGATGATTCTCGGTACGCTCTTGGGGCGACCGGTAGCGCAGTGCGTTGAGGCATCAGTCTCATGTTTGACTACCGGCGTTTCGCATTCGAATCCCGTCCACGACGACGTTCGTGGCCATGGTAATGCAGGAGGTGCATGCTGGCAACCGCATTCTCCGAAACCAGTTTATGCCAACGAAACGTCAACTGGGCCACATGGAACAGTTGACGCGATATGCCCCACAAGGGGTTAGGGCAATTGAGAGAGAGACTTCACGTCTTCCAAAAGATTTTAAAACTCATGGCTCCACCGGATTAGCCATCCATTTCCGTACAGGAGGGTGTCAGACTGGCTTTTCTTGACAAGGCGAAGTCCCTTGGTCTCGTCCTTGCCAGGTAGCTGGGATGGAGGCCAAATATTCAGGAACGCGTTGACAAAGCCACTAGACACTCAACCCCTGAAGAAAGGTAATAGGTCGGAAGTGAGGGCTACATCCGGATGCGGTCTTCTGGCTGTACACATTAGTTCATCGACTCATTCTTTTCCATGACTTTCTTGTTTGGTGGACGCCGCTTAGGGTGGTGACTCTACTGGGGAAGGTGGAAAGACTGGCGACGATTGTTGCAACTGGAGCTATCAGATCCACTCCATCAGCAGGCCTTGATGTGCTTCTTAATCTTTTTCCGCTCGATATTTTTGCTGAACGGCAATCAACGACGAATTGTCGCTTAGCGGGACCTGTTACTGGCGTGCGCTAAGCTGCGGCCACTCTGCTATTTTAAATAATCTTGACCTCCCTGCATGTACGGGTTATATCTTCCTTAAGTATACATATGTTGGTTAAAAATTTTGTGAGCCAGATTCCCTCAAGGAACATGTGCGAAATCGGGGCAATCTCTGACCCAGACTCCACCGTTTTATATAATGACGGGTCCAAAACGGATGCTGGAGTGTGTAAGAAAAGGTTTGTTTGCATGAGTTTTATTTTTCAATTTCAATAAACAAAAAAAAAAACCTACGCAAGAAATCACTTGTGATTGTGTACACGTGTCGTTTGACGACCATTTCATCTATTCAAGTATGTGCCTAGATTAGAATGCACAAACGATCTTTTGCTTCGCTATGCGATTATTTCGTATAGTTTATGAAATTGGTCTGCGTATTCAGATACGTTTTTATGACCTAGACCTTTTTGAAAAAATTATCTTTGTTTACTTTATATTTCTCTGAACTGAAAAGTTTCAGAGGGATATACGAGTATTGATTTGTATTTTAGGCTGATGATCATTGAGTCAGTGATCAGTGAGTCAGTGATCTCGTGCAGTTGTAGTGGTCCTCCACTGTCGTCTTCTAATTTGAATTCATTTTCCACGGAACAGGAGGAAATTGTGTAACTCCCTAATTTTTCCGTTCTACCCTGCTTGGAAATCCTCGTGCGTCGTGCCGGCAAATATTCAGTGAAGTGATTGTACCTATATAGACAAAGTTACTGTCCGAAAATCCTCGAATTGAATCGTGAACGGGTCCACCAACCCTTTCTTTTACGAGAAAAGTGCATCGGTCAGTGCCTGAGCTTAGACCATACTCCAAGAGGAAAAGGGAAGTTTGCATTTTATCGCCGTGAGCTTAATTAATTGTGTGAGCGTGTTGTTAGGCCAATTGGCCCACTCTCTCGTGTCCCTCGCGCTCTCATCTTGCCATTGTCGCTGCCGACACCGAAATCTTGCAAAGATCGATCAAAACTGAAGAACAATTTTGTAAGTCTAACTTACTTAGTGAATTGTACGCATGTTATAGATTATTTATTTTTATTTTGTGAGTGGTGAGCTGTGGCGCGTTTTTTGTTATTTATAATAGTTGAAGTGGCGAGTCAGGTGTTACGATTGAACCCCAAGTTGGCTCTCTACCTTGGGCGGTTCCGAGGATGGTTAGTCCTCGCAGGGATGAGACTTCCTCCCTGATCGTTTTGATTTGTATTGGTTGAACCCCAGGTTGGCTCTCCACCTAGGGCGGTTCCGAGGGTGGTTAACTCTCTTGGAATGGCTCTCCTCATAAACCAAACAAATTATTTTTGACTGAGCACCGGGATGGTTCTCCTCCTTGTGTGGTTCCGAGGATGGTTAGTCCTCGTTCGAACGGTGCTCCTCCCTAATCGTTTGGTGGTCTTGGGGATGGCTCCCCTCCTTATAATGGTTGGTGATGGTGCTCCCAATCCAGAGTTTTTTTATCTGTCTCGTGTGTGTTTTTAAAGTTGAATGATTCATCGTATCAAAACAGCAGTTCACCTCCACAAAATTAGTAGTGATAGCCTGTTTTTTTATTATATGTGTGCTTGTGATTTACAGTGCACTAATTTGCATTTTAAATATTTTTATTTACAGACCGGCTGCCCGAACGCTGATCGACAATAGCGCCCAATGAATTTTTCCATTTCACTTAAATAATAATAAAAAAAAATCTATTTTTTTTATTCAAATTGGCTCTTATAAGTGGGAGCCCGTTTTTTCGGAGACGTTCAAGATTAATTTACCTTTCCTCATACGCGATCATTTCAGCGATTTTGGCGATCTCAGAAGCTCTCACCTGGCGGGGATGTAATGTCACAATTAATAGGAAACCCACTATTTACACTGACAGTCAGGCTGCAAGTCGATCACTTGAATCTGAAAAAAAACCAACTTGTATTTTTCGTAATAATTAGCATTGAGAGTGTTTAAGTGAAAAACCTACCTCACATTAGCGAATTTTTATACACATTTTTGAACAAAAACTTAAAGCTCTAATTTTTGTGCGAAAATATTAACCGCATACACTTCTACCTGTTCTGGTCCAATATTTTCGCACAAATACCAGAGCTTTAAGTTTTTGTTCAACGTACGTTTGTACAAAAATTTACTAATATGAGGTAGGTGTAAATGAGTAATAATAATTGAACCTTAAGCTAAACCTGACTTTTTTGCGGCAAATCGACAAATAAACGTAGAGTTTCGAAAAACAACTAAAGAACTCGCCTACAAATAACTTAATTTCGAGTGCTTGCTGACATACCTTCCTCCGGTAGCCCCGTCGTTGGCTCTATTTTATCTCTACATTCTTGTGGTATTATTAACAATATGAGCTAAAAGATACGGTTGCTGATGAAATAGTCAAGTTGGATCCGTGACGCACAGCTAACTTTATGAAGCTTTCAGATAATCAGCAAAAAGTATGGCTATAAAATCTTTGAGAGGAACGTAGTACTCATAAGTCTGGATTCGGCCGATACGAGCTTCTAAGTTAGTTGGTGGTTTAACTATCTCGAACATTAGTTACGCGGTGTGCCAAAGTGTGACCTATCAATAATGTATTGTTGATTATCAAAAAAAAAAAAGATAAATTTTCATAATGGATTGCGCAACGCTGTCATTGTACCTAGTGCTAGGTGTGATTACTCTAATAGTTTTATTCTTCAAGAGGCGTTATGCATACTGGAAAAATCGCGGAGTTCCATATTTAGAACCCAGATTCCCACTTGGCAATATACCATTTCGTAGAGCACACTTTAAGGATGTTACAGCACCTATCTACGAACAACGGAAACGCGATTTTCCATTCATGGGATCCTTCTTCTTCCAATTCCCAAATGTCATTGCAACAGATCTTGACTTCGTTCAAACAGTGCTAGTGAGGGAATTCAGTCATTTTCACGATCGTGGTGCATACGTTAACGAGGAGGATGATCCTCTTTCAGGACATATGTTTGCTTTGGATGGTGAAAAGTGGAAATCCATCAGAACCAAACTTTCACCAACTTTCACTTCCGGTAAAATGAAGATGATGTTCTCAACGGTGTTGGATGTTGCCGATCGTTTCAATTCAATTATCGGAAATGCCGTGGGTTCGGGAGCCCAGCTTGAAATGCGTGACTGGCTGGCGCGATTTACAACCGATGTTATCGGTTCATGTGCTTTCGGCATCGAATGCAATAGCCTGGAGAACCCAAAATCCGATTTCCGAAGGTATGGTTCGAAATTTTTTGACGAACCGCATCATGGTATCTTCATGCAATTTGTGGCGTTCCTTTATCCGAATTTGGCACGTAAACTGCATGTGAAGATGGTGAGCGATGATGTTACTAAGTTCTTTATGGAAACCGTTCGTGCTACAATTGACTATCGAGAGAAAAACAAGATTAAACGGAACGATTTTATGGACTTGTTGATCGAAATGAAGAATGGTGGTGGTTCCTTGGACGAGCACTCTAAAAAGTTGGGAAGAATATCTTTTGAGGAAATCGCAGCAAACGCGTTCTTGTTTTTCGTAGCCGGTTTTGAAACATCTTCAACTACGATGTTGTATAGTCTTTATGAACTGGCACTGAATGAAGATGTTCAGCAAAGGGCTCGCGAAGAAATCGAAAGTGTTCTTGAACGACATGATGGGAAATTGACATACGATGCTGTTAAGGAGATGGTGTATGTCGATAAAATTATAAGCGGTAGGTGTAGTTGGACGTTTGAATGAATCTTATCTTTAATTTTTTTTTTACAATTTATATACAATATATCTACTATTTGCCCTAACCCCCAGGTGGGACATAGCGTGTCAACTATTCCCATGTGGCTTAGTTAACGTTTCGTTTACATAAACTGGTTTCGGACGATGCATGTTGCTTGCATGCATCTCCTGCCCATTTAATCGCACACCTGCGACAAGTCGGGAAATGTTGTGGCCTTTTGTTGCGCCCCATACATTTTTATTATGCCCGGTTCACATTATTCCAGTCCAGTAATCCAGTCCAGCGATCCAGTCCAGTGCTGGACTGGATCATATCGTCTACATGATTCCAGTTCAGTAGTCTGGCGAGTGTGTTGTTGATTCGGTAACTATAGTAACAATGATTTTTGGGCGAGCTGGAATCAAAAAGTGGACCGACAATCCAGTCACTGGACTGGATTGCTGGACTGGATTGCTGGATTGAATTGCTGTCCAGTGCCGGTTCACATTATTCCAGTAGCAGTCCAGCGCTGGACTGGATTACTGGACTGGATTGGTTACTGGAATAATGTGAACCGGGCATTAAACTCAACCAACAGACTAGTATCATATGTATGAACGAATATTTCAATGTTATCTTTTCATTACAGAATCACTTCGAAAATATCCACCAGTGGTCAACCTAATAAGAAAAACGACTCACGATTTTCCAGTCCCAAACACTAGTGTAACTATCGAAAAAGGCACATCGATCGCAATTCCAGTCTTTGCGATTCATCGTGATCCCGAAATATACGAAAATCCTGATCGTTTCGATCCGGAAAGATTTTCACCGGAACAGATAAAAGCCCGTCATCCCATGTCATTTTTGGGATTCGGTGATGGACCCAGAAACTGTGTGGGTTTGCGTTTTGGACGAATGCAATCACGAATTGGATTAATTACGCTCTTAAGAAATTATAAATTTAAACCAAGTTCGAAGACACCGATTCCGATGGAGTTCTCAGACACAAATCCGATTTTGTCGCCGAAAAATTTAATGCATTTATATGTTGAGAAGATCTAAATGTGATGTTTTTAAATAAATTGATATGTTTTAATAATTTTGGAAATTTTAATTATAATACTATCGTAGAGGACGCGGCTCTATAGTTAGGTTGATTAAGAGGAGTTAACACTGAGACTTTTGGTGCACGTGTTTACTAATGCTAAATTGGTCCGCTATATACCCACCGTAAATAAAAATAAAAAAAGTCATCAACGTCCGGTTAGTATACCTATTTGATTTTACGGTTGGATTATTTTCCTTTGAAATAATTTTCCAATTTCATTTCATAATTTGAATTAAAATGTTGTGTTTGCTTGTCCGAACGATATTCCATCTTGGGTCGTTGTGCTTCAGAATCCATCGCACTACCGCGTACGCCATGGGGACTAATGTGGAATTGCTTCCAAATAATGCTTCATTTGCGAACTCAGCAATAAAACCGGATGCTTACATTGAGTGAGCGAAAATCGAAAATTACAGCCCCCGCATAGGCGGTACGTAATTATTAGTTAAAAAAGCCTAGAAAGGTGCAAGTATTTAAACTACCAGAAATGCCTTTTAATATTACTAACCAATTAGTCCCCGTTTTTACCGGGACTATCCTACAGAAAGTACGGCCACAGAGCAGATATACTAAGAGTAGGGACTCAGAACAGATTTACTTTTAAAGCAGGATGCAAATAATCCCACGCACACAAATAAGCCTCACCACTCTAGAAGCAAATTCTACAATTTAAAGTAAACCGATCTTTAGAGTGATAAGGACAACAACACATCACATCAACTGTGTCTGTTGATTAAAAAGCCAAAGGTTTCTCAGCGGCTATTGTATGCGTGACATGGATTCTCAATTTCATATGTGTGAGTTACCATTTTCGGCCATTTGTAATGAACCACCTGTAATGAACCATATTATGGTCTGGTAGTGCTGCTCCCACCGGCAGATCGAAGTAGCACCTGATAAGTAGTGATCTGTTGGTGGTACGAAACTAGAGGCCGAGGGTCCCATTACACCCGGACCCAGGTGCAACTGTGTGGGCGTCTGATCCATCTGCCAACCATTTTTACCTCCCCTGTTTGTGTTGTCTTCCCCAGGCCTATAAATTTTTGTTAATACGTAAAGGACAGGGGCAACGAGCGGCGAAAACCCCGCCCACATCTCCCGAACTGAGCTACAGCAAGCATAGGCCGCTGCTTAGCTCGTTAAGGGACCTTTTTCTTCGCCAGATGACACGGCCCGACCTTCACGGTCATTATGCTACCTAAGGCTCCGTCCCCACAGGCATCTCAGGATGTTCACCAGACCGTCCGTTACACATTGCATTTGTGCATTTTCATCGATGTGGGCGTGGGTTGTGGCAAGTGCATGAATGAAACGTCTGTGATGAAAAAACGATTTATTTCAAAAATTTTACAAATTTTAAAAACACCCTAATAGCACCTCCACTACTTTAGAAAAAAATCATTTTACATCATAATTCATATGCCATAAATCATATATCATACTAAATCATAGACCACATAGCATGTTTTTTTCTTTCTGGACTTCCTAAAATGCGACCATAAAGATTCAGTCTCCAATTTTTCATCACATAATTTTCATTCATGCACTTGCCACAAGCCACGCCCACAAAGATGAACTATTCGTGATCATCTCTCAATTTCGCATGGTTCCCCTTACCCTACGAGTGCACGGTCACCGCCATTTCTCACTTTATCAGCCATCATGTACATTTGCCAGAGCGAGATGCAAACAGCATGCTATCTCATTGATAAAGCTTCCAATACGAAATGGGTTGATCACAACACGAATTCTTCAGATTCCTTCTCAATGTTTATTATGTCTATAATCAGGAGCTACATTAGTTATTCTTTTAATATGTGTCTTGTCCTAACCCATATTTCGTTTTACAAATTTTCGTGGTAGCATCAACCAATTTCGTACTGGATAAGCAGATGGTATTATAAATTGCCATCTGTCTGTTGGCATGCGACGTTCACTTCGATTTTAGAGGCCCCGCCAGGCACAATGGACGTGGATATAAGACCCCCATAGACAATGCAATTCATCGTTAGACGACAATGATACTCGTCTTCGGATCAATCTGACGATGATATGGAACTGTAAAAGAAATCGTTAACGATAAGTACATACACTGTGCAATCAATGTGACGGTCACAATATCGTCAGATCGATGTCGACTGATCGCAAGGTATATGGATGTGCAAAAAGTGAAAACTAAACTTTTTGCACATCCATTAGTGAAGACAACATATACGCAAGTGAGATACTATGGGCAACCTTTGCTTAATTTATACTGAGTCCCAACTCTGCCTATTTTTCCTCTATGGTACGGCCGCCTACATAGGGTGGGTACATGGGTAGGCGAAATGTAAATATCAGTTCCCCCCGCATGGGTGGTACGGATTTATATGAAGAGAGAAAATTAAAGATGATAATTAGGCTAGTTAAAAAAGGAGAAGAAAGGTTGCAAGTATTTCACCAACAATGAGTTACCTGCAATGTTACTAACCAAGTAGCCCCCGTGTTGTCTGTATCTAAAGTCGCGATTTCGATTACAATAAAGTAAATTTTCATTAATCATTTCATTATGAATAAATTAAAATATTTATCGGCCAGTGTACCGCTTGGATTAGCTCATGTCCCTGTTAGTTATCGGGCAGTTTAACGAGACATTGGCAGTTTAAACGAAACAGTTGGTTCCGAAGAAAATATTCGAAAAGATACAGTTGAAACAAAACGGTTACAGAAAAAATAGCCCAATTATGAAAATGCAGTAAGAAAAGAAAAACGGTTGTGTTGTATTTTGAGTGCGTCATGTTGTTTTTTTGGTTCGAAAACACTTTATCTTTCAACACAAATACAGTTTCGGGAATTAAGATCAAAAATACATAAGTGAAAAATGATGTGCGGATGCTGATGTACAGTCTCGCATCAACAAGGCTCGAGCAGCTTTTTTTTAGTTTAACTCTTTTCTGGCAAAACAACATCTCCAGACGTACCAAACTCAGGATCTTCGAAACCAATGTAAAATCAGTGCTTTTATATGGCTGTTCAAGTTGGAAGATGACCAGGGCGATAACAACTAAATTGCAAACTTTCGTAAACCAGTGTCTACGGCGCATCCTACACATACGCTGGCCGGAGGTCATTTCTAACGACGACCTCTTGTTCATTACTGGCCAAGACTGGATAGACACCTCCATAAAAAGGCGAAAGTGGCAATGGATAGGTCACACACTTCGAAAAGGGCCGGAAAACATTGCCAAACAGGCCCTCGATTGGAACCCACAGGGAACCAATGCAAGCCGCCGCGTTGGACGACCTAGAAACACCTGGAGAAGATCAGTTGAGGTCGAGGGTATGTAATGAACGTTATCGACGGGACCGAATCTTAAAGGACCTATCCGATCTGCAAGCAAAGCGGTAGCACGCGCTTGTGGCAGCTCTGTTCGTGAGGAACGGGGTGGGTTTTTTTGCTTGCTCGCAGCACCGGCCATTACAAAAAAAAAGAAAATCGCGTGCTAAAAAAAAGTATTGAAAAAAAAAAAAAAAACATGTGACTACCGGGTCTGTTCAATCAGCAACACGCTAGAGCCAAGATGGTACTGACCCATGGCTTTTCTTCACCCGAACCCAGCCTATGAGATCCTGCAGCCAATTATTGGGATCTCCCTAATTTAAACCTGTACGGTCACACTCTAGCACATCCTGGTAGAGACGAAGGAGGAATCCATTCAGGAAAAACTCAAAATGATTACCAATTCATGATTTCTATTAAGTTTTGTTTTCTTTTTTTACAATTTTTCACAAAAAAATATGGCCTGCTACTAATTCAATTCTACTCGCCACAGCGATTTGCACTAATGTTGACAGTTAATTGTTGCGGAAACATATTTAATTGGCCGGCAATAGGATTCCATTTCGAATTAAATGCAATCAATTAATACAATAAAATAAAAGATTCACGAAAAGATTGAATACTGAATTTAAGAGAAAATCACTGTCCTTGTATATGGGAAAAACAAAACTCACCAGATTGTCCGGAATGGCCGTTTCGTATGTGGTTAGAGCTGTCTGAAAATCTAAATCTTTGGTTCAATCAATCAGTTCGTGCAAATAAACAATTATTACATGTGCCGTGCCGTCAAGAAAAAAAAATAAATTTATACTAATCACGCACAAGATGCTCTTTTCTTTTTTTATACGCTAGTTAATTTTCTCAATTTTTAAATTTAATGTTTTCTTTTCTACTGCGACAAGTGTTTACGGTCCACTAGTTTTTACTTCCACGCTTCTGCGCGTCAAATATTACAAGGAGAGCACTATGTTGTTCTTAATACTGTGAAGAATATATTGGACGTCTGTTTGTCGGATGGACCAACACATCGGCTGGTGATTATGCGTATTTAATCCTTGATTGGCATGTATAGTACTTGATGCGATCGACCACATGGTTGGAGTAACCGAATTCGCTATCTTACCATGAGATGAATATCACAAATGTGACCGACAACTGAATACCGGCCTTGACATCAAAGATTGACGAGTGTGTATCGCTGATAAAATCGGAAGATACAACTTCTTCTTCGGCGTAATCCAAAATGCCCTTGAGTGGTCCTTCGGCAGCTTCCTTGATCTTTTGCTTGATCTGATCGTAAGAGGCCGGCTTGCCAAGACGAGCGGTCACGTCCGCACTGGAGACGTCGGGTGTCGGGACACGGAGCACCATACCAGTCAATTTCCCGTTAAAATCGGGACCGACCTCGCCGAAAGCGAGATTAGCCAGAATTTGCCGACTATAGAATGTTTGGTGGCCGAGAACTACCTAGTTGGAGGGACGGACTTCAACAACCCTAAGTTCGCACCCCTAAAATATAAAGATATTCCAACGATTTTTTCTTTTGTAGTTGTTGTTCGCTATTTATTCACAAAAATGTAATTTCTGTAATGTAATTTCTGTAATCAGCACCACATATATTGGGTGTACAACTTTGCTTCCTTGGTGGAAGCTCACTCTTGGGAACCGTTCCTCCTACGAATGACGCTCCCACACAAATTTTGCATATCAGCAATATCGTTTCTTCAATACAAAAGGGCACTACCACCATCATGTTATCATCTATGTAGTACCATTGCATTCCCCTGGTAACTGCTCTCTAGGCAATATTATCTCACGCTATACTTTCACTTAGCTGCATTTCTCCCATATACACCCACACCAAACCAGATTTGCATACCGGTTCACCAAGCAGTGGACTTGGTGACGTCAGAAATCATTCTGTACGGTAATTCTACAATAATTAGGATCTATGGTGAGAAAAAAAAGATCAACGCATTGAGAAGCAGTAAGCAAACGAGAAAGTGTTGCCAGATGTACATTATTATTATTTTACATTTTCTTTTTTTCTTTTCTTTTTTTTTCAGAAAATGAATAAAAATAGAAAAATTATGTGTTCTTAATATTGACATTCCCCTTCCTTTTTGATGAAAAGAATGCACATATTACAGGTAAGTCATTACGCAAATCGTGGAGTCAGTTGAAGGCGATGGCGGCGAACAGGACGAGGTGGAAAGTCGGCGTGTTTAATGCCCTATGCCCCACAAGGGGTTGACAGGAACCAGAGAGAAAAATGATGTACTGCTAGTGGAAGAACATCTGTTTTTAGTGTATTGAATAAGCAACGTTTTAAACCTGAGATAATAAAAGGCGTATGCGATTAATTTTTGTATTATTTTATTATAAAAAAAAAATAATAATATTTATTTAATATTTATTTGGTTATACAGAAAATCACTTAAAGCTTCAGTTTGTTTTTACTCCCGATCTTTGTAATGGCCGCAATATCTGTCAAATATTGAAAGAAATTTCAAAACATATTTTGTTGCTCTGATACAAACAGTTATTTCGATTGTATTTTTGTCTTCCTTTTATTTTACTTTGGGATAAATTCAAGTAATTTTTTAATTAATTGTTATCAAAAAAAGTATAGGGTCACATTTCTACTGGAATCGCCTGGGACCCTAGTGTGCAGTCTACGCAAGAAAAAAAAATAAGCGGAAGTCCGATGGCTAACCACGCATCAATCGGATATTGATATATAATTTTGTGTTGCTATAAATGCCTACTAAAAATTTATTTAAAATCTCCTTATTGCGTTCTTTGAATTCTGTTTTCAAGAAATTTGTGAAGAAAACAACATATAATTTCAAATTTTTTCAACATTCAAATGCATTCCAGTTTTTGACGTCAAAATCAGTTTATCCAGTGAAAATGTCATCGGTATTGGCGTTTCAGGACATGGTTTGAATTTATAGTTTCTCAATAACGTAATTAGTCCAATTCGAGATTGCATTCGGCCAAAACGCATCCCAACACAATTTCGTGGACCATCGCCAAAACCCAAGAATGACATGGGATGTCGACTTTTTATCTGTTCCGTTGAAAATCGCTCTGGATCGAATGTATCAGGATCTGGATACACATCGGGATCACGATGAATTGAATAAACTGGTATAAAGACGGGTATTCCTTTTCCAATAGTCATGTTGGTATTGGGAACTGTAAAATCGTGTGCGGTTATCCGTATTAAACTCACAATAGGCGGATATTTTCGCAGTGTTTCTGGAGAATATAGAAAACAATTTTAATTCAAACATTTGAAGCAAACAAAATTAAATATAGTACAATATACATTTAAGAACTTGATAGAAAATTCAACCTTGGGAAAGAGAATTATCTCAGTGAACATTTTTGGCGATAATCTTTTCAGAGATATCGTAACCATATCACAATTATCGCCGGCTACCTCGTGCAAAAACAGAAATGTTTTCTGGGGGCAATAATTATTTTTCTACATAGCGATAGAAAAAAGAAAATATAATTGAAAGAACATTCTCTCTAAAATACCTTTGTTTTAGCATCGAAATAAAAAAAAATGGTTGGAAACTGCCTTAATCAAGGATCTGTGCATGCAACACCTCACGCGATTTTTTTACAATTTTCGATTCCCAAAGAAAGAGACCTATACGGATAGGGGATGTATGCTAGTAACTGCACCATCCGAAATTTAAATACTATCGAAACATCACCAAGGTATTGCTGGAGATGTTGACGCGCCCATGACCCACTGGAAGGGTGAAGGCAATTAGTAGTAGTATTATATTAAAATCATAATTTGGTTCTAATTTCACACTTTCGTTATAACCCTATAATGCAAGAAAATGTTTTGATATGGGTGACCCTGAGAGCACTTAAGGTCCCCAAGGCATATGTCAAGATGATACAAAACATGTATGATGGAGCAACTACTAAGGTTAGATGCACAGCTAGTGAGTCCGAGGAATTTCTGGTTAAAGTCGGAGTTCACCAAGGCAGTGTATTGAGTCCCTTGCGGTTCAATATCATCATGGTCTATTTGTTAACACGCATCTCTGACGGCCTGGAACTATGCCTTCTCTTCTTCGATGACGTTGTCTTGGGTAAGAAACACATCGTCGCCTTGCAAACTGGATTGACCTGGAAGTGTATGATACTGGAGGATCATGGACTCAGGATTAGTATAACAAAGACTGAGTATCTTTGATGTCCTTTCTCAGATCCAGAGAGAACGATACCAGACATCTACTTTAAAAGAGGGCAGCAGAAGTTTAAAACAAAGTTCAACTACCTAGGCTCGATGGTCAGCAGGGAAGCTACCTGCGATGACAATATTAAATATCGCATCAGTGTCGGGTGGATAAAGTGGCAAGTAAGCTTTGGATTTTTCTGCAACAAGAAGATACCACGAAAGCTTAAGGACAAGTTGTACAGAACGTTCGTACGTTCCGCACTCATGTATGGATCGATCCGATGAAGAAGCAACCACAACGCATTAATATCGGCGATGATACGATCGAAGACCAAGCTGCCGAAGGAAGCTGATATTATACCACCAGAATGGGCGAACACCACAAGAAGAGCAACGCGAAGAAACAGAGTGGTATGAAACGGCAAGGAGAACGCAAAAAAAAAAACCAAGCCGAAGAGTATATACCCTAGACTTGTACAGACCTAGTGGTGACACCAAAAGTACCAACTGGCACCGACCATATGCATTAAAAGAGAATTTCCTATATGACCAGTTTATAGGGGAGGTTGGCACTCATTCAGGGAGGTCTTGACCATTCTCAGAATCAATTAACTAACCCATTCTACAAATATTTGTCGAATTTTTCAAGTCGCCAGCTTCATTCCACCGAAAGTCGAAAGTTATTGCTTATTTGAAGTCTCACTTGTAGGGGAGGTAGGGGCTCATTGGGTCGGATCTTGCCCTTCATTGCCACCAACCAATTAGATAACCCTACAAACATATAAACGAAATTTTAAGTCTATAGCTTCACTCTATCGAAAGTTATCGCTTATTTAAGGTTTCATTTGTAGGGGAAGTAGGGGTTTGTTGGTCGGATTTTACGTATTTTCAATATTAGCCAACTGGATTCTACTACAAACATTTAGCCGAACTTTCAAGTCCATAGCTTTATTTTGTCGTAGGTTATCGCTTATTTTAAGTTTCATCTCTGGGGAAGGTAGGGGTTCCTTAGGTTGGATCTAACCCATATTTAATACCAACTAACTCAATCTTACTTCAAATATTTAACCAAAATTTCAAGTCGCTGGCTTCAATCTATCAAAAGTTATCGCTTATTTGAAGTTTCATTTGTAGGGGAGGTAGGGGCTCCTTGGGTCGGATCTTGCCCATTTTCAATACCAACTAATTAGACTTACTACCAACATTCTACCAAATTTTCAACTCGCTAGTGTCATTCTATCGAAAGTTTTCGTAATTAAAATAATATTTAATTTTTGAATTTTGTAGGGGAGGTAGGCGCTCCTTTGATCTGATTATGCCCGACTTACCAAAACCCAAGCAGCTTCCCACCGCAGGGTTACATGCCAAAAATCAGATGTATACGACAATTGGTTCAAGAGTTATAGACAAAAAACCTGAAAAGTAGGGTAGTACGGGGTTCCTTGTAAGAAAATTACCGTTAGTTTTCAACTGATCGATTTTATTTTTCAAGAAAGTATAAAACTACCCTCACGAGCAATCTACCAAAGCTAGAGCTTTTCATGTTTATTTATTCAATAGTTATAGATACATTTAATTATTTTACATATTTAGGGGAGGTAGGCGTTCTCTTGGCCTGATCATGTCCAATTTCAATATCAACCAACTGAGAGTTTTCGATGAGCATTTTTAATTATTTTTAAAAATTAAAATACAACCACATGCAAATATTATTCCATTGACAATGTATTGTTCATACATCTGTCTAATGGAATAGATTATTGGTTTCATAAAAAGAATTGATTATAAGTAATTACATTTGTTAATTCAGGTTGGGGTCGTAGGCGACCCGGCGGCCGGATATCACATTCCCGCCACCACCCGTATCTTTTTTGCCTGAAAACAGTGCCAATCTGAGTCTCCGTTATTATTCATTCGACTGCTCGTGAAGGTGTTTACTTTTTATACTCTAGATGAAATCTGAGAGTATTATAAGTTTGCCACAAAGTTTGTAACGCTAAGAAATAAGGCTCGCAGAAAAAAATGAATGATACAGAAGTTCATATTATCACTCGAATATCTCAAAACCGGATGTCCGTCTGTCCGTCTGTCCGTCTGTCCGTCTGTCCGTCTGTCCGTCTGTCCGTCTGTCCGTCTGTCCGTCCGTCCGTCCGTGACCTCTCTAGCTCGAGAACGCGTTGAGCTATGAAGTTCAAATTTTGCACACGTTATTTTTGATAAAAAATGAAGGCTAAGTTCGTGAACGGGCTAAATCGCTCCACCCCTTCTACCCCCTCCCATACAAAATGACACATTTTTGAAAATTTACAATAATCAGATTTTCTCAGAAACTATAAAACATATTGCTTTGAAATTTTTAATATATCACTTTTATGATAATTGTAACCTATGTTATAAAACTTATTGTAATCCTCACCCCCCTTCTACCCCCTCCCATACAAACTGCACTATTTCATGAAATACGTTAAGCCAGTTTACTCAGTACGTATACAATTTATCGGGCTGAAATTTTGTACTTAACACTTAATTAACAATATCAGTTAGATTCAAAAAAAGTAATCGATTACCCTTACTCCGTCTACCCCCTCCCATACAAAATGACACATTTTTGATAATTTACAATAATCAGATTTTCTCAGAAACTATAAAACATATTGTTTTGAAATTTTTTATATATCACTTTTATGATAATTGTAACCTACACTATAAAATTTATTGTAATCCTCACCCTCCTTCTACCCCCTCCCATACAAACTGCACTATTTCATGAAATACGTTAAGCCTATTTACTCAGTACGTATACAATTTATCGGGCTGAAATTTTGTACTTAACACTTAATTAACAATATCAGTTAGATTCAAAAAAAATAATCGATTACCCTTACTCCGTCTACCCCCTCCCATACAAAATGACACATTTTTGATAATTTACAATAATCAGATTTTCTCAGAAATTATAAAACATATTGCTTTGAAATTTTGAGAGAGGTGATGGGATCAACAAAGTCTTAACGATGCATCCGAGATTGCAACCAAAATTATTTATTGGCTTTAACCAGGTTCAAATTCATCTAGAGTATTGCATGATTGGGGTTTACCCCAATCGTAGTTCTTTTATGTTTTTTCAATTACTTTTGTCTTGTTCGGTTTAGTTTTCTTCTCTTGTGTGGGCAGAAATCAGTGTGAATATAAGTTATGCAGGCATACAACCCAGAAACTAATAAAGCATGGGCAACAGAGGACCTCCTGGCTGTTTTGCAAGATGAAGAGGACGGTCAAGAAATTGATGCTCTCGAAAATAATAGGAGAGGAAGTCTCTGATTTTGGCAAAGATTTTGCCAGAAAATTTGAAATTCATTTCCATCAATGGTAACACTAATACTTCAACTATATTTTGATCTGATAATACTCTTTCATTGTCAGTACGTACACCTTGCGCCTCTATTTCAGCTGGGCCTACCAAACGCAAGAGATTGTCCGAAAATGAAAGCTCTAATTCTACAATAGGTGGTGGAAAAACATCAGGTGCTGCCCCTTCAAAAACTAAAGCCAAAGACTTCTACCAAAATTACTGGAAAAGAACTGCTGCTCGCGACAACAACACGGTAGTAAAATATAGCAAGGAGTTACTGACATTGAATCAAAGGTATACTTGAATGTTGTGAAGGTTTATCACCATACAAATTGTTCTGCCTGTCTTATGATGAAGAAATCATAAAAACGATAGTCGAAGAATCACTGAGTTACGCTGCTAAACAAAAAATTACTCTACATTTACTGAGTCTGCTTCTGAAATACCTCCCTACTGTGACTGGCTATCTCCTAATGCCATCCCAGGACTATCTACATCAGGAAACAAGGATGATGCCTCTAAGGGACCACAACAAGCTTCTTGCGAAACAATACTTGGTAGGTTGTTACCGAAGGGAGCACCCCAACACCGACCTCATGGACAAGACGCCGCCACCAAGACATGTCAGGCGTGATTTAAGGGACCTCGAAAAAGACGTCCAGAGGTACAAAAGGGTTCCGCCCTGCCTGCAATGGTACACCTCATGATGTGGAGATCATTTTCAATTGCCCAGCTGCACCCACACACTTGACCCCCAGGTCGCTGTGGGAGAACCCCGTAAAGGCAGCTATCTTCCTATTGCTTAACACCGAGGAAGACGAAAAACATTAACAGCATGTAACACACTCACACAGCGAAATTCTGACCATCGCTCCAACAACAACAACGTCAGTGTAGACAACTTGACGATTTGTAATTTAACCTGGATGCTACCCTAGAGCGTTTTTTTGCGCAACCAGGGCAGGGACCCTACACGGTTACGCAAAAAACACGCCTTAAGTAATTACTATAATTACTTTCAACAAAATTCAACAGCCATATTTATAATTCAAATACACAGACGCATTTAATATAAAATTGTAACATACAAAGACCTACCACTTATAATTTGATCCACATACACCATCTCCTTAACCGCATCGTACGTCAATTTTCCATCATGTCGCCGGAGAACACTTTCGATTTCACTTTGCGCCCTTTCCTGAATATCTTGATTCAGTGCAAGTTCATAAAGGCTAAACAACATCGTGGTTGAAGATGTTTCAAAACCTGCTACGAAAAACAAGAACGCCTGTGCTGCAATTTCCTCGAGAGTAAGTCCTTCCAACTTATTAGAGTGTTCACCATCCAAGGAGTCGTGATTCTTTAATTGAATCAATAAATCCATGAAATCGTTTCGCCTTACATTGTTCTTCTCTCTAAAATCAATTGTGGCACGAACTGTTCCCAAGAAGAAATCACCAACATCTTTGCCTGTCGCTCTTATGCGCAGTTTGCGAGCCAAATTCGGATACATAATCACCAAGAATTGCATCAACATATTCAGATGCGGTTCATGGAAGAATTTTGCACCATATCTTCGAAAGTCTGATTTGGGATTCTCCAAGCTGTTGCACTCAATGCCAAAAGCGCACGATCCAATAACGTCGGTGGTAAACCGAGCCAGCCAATCGCTCATTTCAACCTGGGATTCTTGACGAATTTCTTTTGATAACGTGGAATTGAAACGATCAGCGACATCCACCACCGTTGAGAACATCATTTTCATCTTGCCCGAAGTGAAAGTGGGTGTAAGTTTTGACCGTATTGACTTCCACCTCTCACCATCCAATGAAAACATATGACCCGAAAGAGGGTCATCCTCTTCATTCACGTATATTCCCCGAGCGTGAAAATTTCCAAACTCCTTCACCAAGACCGTTTGTACAAAATCCAGGTCGGTAGCAACGACTACTGGATCCCGGAAGAAAAACCCCCCTATAAATGGTACACCAGGTTTTCTTTGATCATATAGGACTGTTATAATATCCTTGAAGTGCACTTTACGAAATGGTATAGTGCCAAGTGGGAGTCGGGGTTCGACATAAGGCACATTCTGATTTTTCCAGTAAGCATAACGCTTCTTGAAGGAGTAAACAATTAATGTTATTAGGGTGAGCACTAAACACAGTATTGTCGATACAATATCCATTGTTCGAAGTTGGGAGAACTTATTTGCACATTGAAACTTGCACCTTTTAATAAGATAAGCGTAAACCAGTCAATTCAAATGTCTACTGAATAATAATTCATAAAAGCAGCTTCAATTTCGATATGAAAAACAGATTCTTCTACGCAGCTTTTTCGGCAAAGTATTTTATTAATTAAACAACAGTCTCTCTATTTGTGGCGCTCGTCTACTCTGTCAGCCACCATAGCTTTTATAATAAACCACACACTGACGGTTGATAGGTTTGTGTGGGCCAAATTATAAATAAGCTTTCTGATGTTGCAACGCGCTGTGGAAATGTCCAGTAATTATTTGGAAAAATCGACAAGCGCTAGGTTTTCTTACTATAATACTTACTTGCTTACAATAGTTGGAAATAACAAAACATTCTTGAAAGATACCGATTGTGTATCTATCAATTGGACATGCAGACATGACACAACCGAATAAAATCAAAGAACTAATAAGCGCCCAATATGGGAAAAAATACTATGTAATTTATTTTACAGGTTAATCTTTTAAATACTAGGCACTACAACCATATACACAGTGGCCACGTCTATGCCGTGGAACTAAAAGGAGATTTAACTAAATCGTTTTAGTGCTAGTACTTGTTCGTGGTGTGTTTATACCGACCATACGAAGAGGTACTCAACATGAAAGATGTCAGCTGTTGGTTTGTGACTGCGGTGACATTGGTTAAGAAAGTGTCAAGGAGCAGTAGCCTCCTAATAAAAACGCGTTTCTACCGCTACAATCAAAGGATGAAACGAAAGCAGAGTTTCAGGAAAGGATGAGGTATTTATATAACAAATAAAATATAATTTTCAACAACAACACCATTAGCGAAGACAGCAACACCACCTAGTCCCAATTTTTCAGTCCAGTTCTGCATAGCAAGTGGAGCTAAAATTGATACCAAAACTAGCTAGTGCGACATGTTTATGTCGTCGTGAGTTAGCTCGAATTAGTTAATCCTCGAAGATAGTTCCGCGGCATAAATAAGGCCAGTTTCCCAGAATTAGCGTAACCTGACTTCATCACACGATTCCCTCATACATTTGTAAGCAAAAAAAACTGTAAGGATAAATTTTTCGGTTTTACTGCCAACATCTGACCAAAATTTCAAGGCTCTAGCTTCATTCTATCGAAAGTTATCGTGCAAACGGACAGAGAGACAGACAAACAGACAGACCTTGATAAAATAAAATAAATAACTGGCGCAACAGTCCAATTTTGAACCAAGGCCTCGAGATGAGTTGGCATCATCTCATTTTCTAGATCGTGACGGTATGTCTTGTGTAGAGGTGTGTGATCATTAGCAACACGCTCAACCGAGTTATTTACCCCAAATGGGTACTCATTTAACAGCTGAGTGAGCTCATGGTCCGACACGTAAATCCCTTTTTTTTATCGAAAACTACCGCATTCAGTAGGAATCGAACTGGGGCCCAGTGGCGAACGTGCTAACCGTTGCGCCATCCGGACTACAGGTAACCCTGATCATTATATACATACATTGCTATACCTCCAGAGCCTCCTTTAAGGTGTTACATAGTTTCGTCGTGACAAAAACAATATACCCTATACTTAGAAAGTCTAGGCAAAGAGGATTGATATTCTACAAGAGTGATCACTCCATAGAACTTTCGCCTATGCCAGTAGGTTCGTATGTATTGATTCACTTGTGTATCTATACTGTGTAGTATATACCCTTTGTCAATATGTACATACAAATCTATTGGCAAAGGGGAAAGGTTCATGGAGTAATCACTCTTGAAGAATATCAATCGTCTGGTCTAAGGTATAAAAAGGAATAATCATGGCCGGAGTATCGTTTATATGCTAGCTTGTCGGCATTGTGATATTGTATTCGAGTGTCGGATTCCACTCGTCGACGTGTGAATGCTTTGAAGAAGCCTTCTGGCCCGCCAAAAAAAATTGGCTGAAATGCCGAAAGTTTATATCCGTGGACCGTGGAGCTTTATCCGAAAGCCACAAAAATCGGGGCAAAAATATTAATCTCGTCGCATTTTATTGTGAATAGTGATGGGCATAATGACTTTTTTCACTGTGCCAACACATAAGCTCTGACTATTTCAAATGAGTCGTTCAAAAAGAGTCGTTCAAAAAGAGTCATGCAAAGAGTCTGAAACTTGCTTAATAACATATTCAATAAAAGTCGTAGATGGGCGACCCCAATTTTTTTTCTCTTTTTTGACCTCAGATTCGAAGTTGGCGACCCCCCAATGCCCTTTGGTTCGAGCCAGCCCGATCGGACCACTATTTCCCATGAAAACGGGGCTGCCAGTCTGGGGGCTCTTTTGACTCTTTTTGCACGATAATGGATGATTAGATTTTGTATCGCTCTTTTTAAACGAATTTTTTTGTGCGATTCGATTTTGTATCGCTCTTTTTGAACGAATCTCTCTAAGCCGATACGTTTACGTCGTGGTGAGTTAGATCGATTTAGTTGAGCCTCCGCCGGTATAAACGTAGTGATTTTATGTTTACAGCAGCTGGAAATTTGAGTTTGCTTACACTGTAGCTGTAGTGGAAGTGGAAACTATGGGTTTTTGTTTGGTTTCATCTAAAGCTGAGCTTGAGATGATGATACTAAGACGAATACTTTTGTTTTAGAATGTTGGGATTGTTTTCTGTATTTGGAGAAACTTGGATGTGCGGTCCGACGTAAGTAAATGATTTTTGATATGCTTGCAGTCAGTATGGGTTGTTGCGCATATATTTAGAAGTATACACAATACGTGCATTGCATATTGAATAGAGATGATTATGAATGGATTTAGATGGGATTGCTTTGGTAGAATTGTGGTTTTAGTTTTAGATAGATAATGGGATGGTATGTGAGTGAATGAATGTATTGTAATACATTATATGTAATGAGAAATGAGCGTGGATTGGTTATGCGTTGGGTAGTATTTATGCGATGGGTTAGTTTGGGAATTAATTTCACAGTGTGTCATTCTGAAATTGAACGACTCGGAGGCTATGCCGTTGTGCCGAATCTTTGGCTCATTCTGTTGAGTCGTTCAAAAAGAGCGACTCGTTATTGTGTTAAACATCACTAGTTCTGACCATTGTTGTTGGCGATTGGTGTGAGTTTTGTGGTACCATGCCAGTCTGCAGTTAAATGAGATCGCTTCGGCCGTTTTTACGGAGTGTCTCCGCCAGCGGGAAAAACAAGTTGACGTGACGACGGCGAGTGCGCTTCCGAATTGAAGTCAATTGTAATATTGCTCTGCGTCCCTGTTTGCTGCATTGTCTGGAAATTTTATCGATGGAAGTCGCCCGGACGCCCGTTTCCAGGGCGGTTAGAGCAAGCTTCAACAGCGCTTGAATTTTCTTGTACGCACGAGTTGCGATGGTGTTAGTGTGATTGCGATAAAGCCAGCATATCATCGTCTGACTGGCGTACCTACCGCGTTGTTATTTCATCGGTATTGTCGTCGTGTGTAGCATGAGCCGGTCGACGGTCATTGCCATAATTTTTTAAATTTTTAAAAAGTCTTCATGGGTTCATGGGTCCTAGCTCCATCCTTTGTTGTATCATCCACTCCCAAGGTACATGATATGATGTTATCAGTGTAATGGCTGGGGCAACGAGTGGACAAAAACTCCGCCCACATCTTCCGGAACCGAGCTGCAATAAACTGTAACGTTCAGACTTCTCGTGATAATGAATTGACATCTAAGAGTCATGATTTAGAGAGGATAAAGTAACTAGCGAACAAAGTGGAAAAACAACGAAGATTGATCAGCACACTAAATGCCTCTTGACCAAGAAGATGTTCTCTTCTATGCCGTCCTAACCGACAAATGCCCGTGTTAGATCAGGCATAGATTTGAAGTTTATATGCCTTCAGTAGGGGCAAGTTCAGATGGATGCCTTCAGCAAAGCATCAATTAATAGACCGACGTATCGATTGAATCTGTTCTTTATTGGAACCGGAGTTCTTCTTTTATACAATTTTACTTACATGCTAGGTTTACAAAAAAGGAATATTTTCCCATGCCCTAAATCTGTTAGTCTACAATATTTGCAGGTCATAAACTTGCATAGTTCATGACTAGCAGTTGATTCGGGTCAAACATTACTTAAAAAATCCCAATCAAAATAGTGTCAAGTGGCCACACACAAATTAGTCATTTTGGTGACCACACATACTGATCAGATCACCCAGCTATACTCAGTGCATATGCATTGCATATACACATGAATAGAGTGCATGGAGCGTCAAATGACTTGGCGTACGAACATCGTGTTATATTTTGGGTTAGTGCCAGGGAGGATCAAATGACATTATTTTATTAATGAATGGAAAATGTTTGTTTACAAATATCATGTTACGATGCGGTGGGTATACACTATAAAACATGAGCCACCGCTCAGCTCGTTGTGGAGCATTCGCTTCTAGTGCCACCTGACCTTCACGGTCACTTGGGCAAACTTTCGACTCCTTCCCAAAAAAACATCTGGTGAACATGTTGTACATTAAAAAACCCTTCAATCCAGTATAATCATCCAATTTTGATGAAATTTACCTGAGATTGCGATAAACCACCCCACCCACTTATGGCGAATCTACAGTTGAAGCATGGTGAGGTTTTGCACTCTTGACATTGGAAATTTTAAGGGAAGGTTTAGGAGCATAGAAGTGTTTTATCGAAATCCGATGAAGAAGTGAGTTCCTCCCTGTTACGAAAGTTTACTATTGAAAATTACTACAATATTGAAATAAAACTTGAAATAATACAGTAGGGGCGTTTCCAAGGCGTTCCCAACTAACAAACTCTCAAGAGTTAAAGTCTTATCGCTTACAAAAAGCCCTCATAAGACTTTAGTAAAACTCTCCGACACTCTCGTAACGTAACTCTTGGGACAAAACTTAAATTCATTCTCGTAGCACCATTCTGATGAGAGTTTAACTCCACTAGAATTAGGGAAACTTTCACTCCTCTAATAGGAACATCGCTGCAATCTTATTAAGCCTTTTTTAAAAGACTTAACCTCTAGTTAAGTTATACTCCCATAGATGGCCCCTTAAAAGAGCTCGAGTGTAAAATTACTTCACATGATACTCTTATAAGATTCATAATACTAGATCACTCATGCAGAGAGTATTATGAGCCCAATGATTATTATTAACTCGCATAAGTAGCCCGCTGTAGGAACTCGAGGAGCTTCAGTGTGAAATTGCTTGTCATAATACCCTTATGAGACCCAAAATACTAGATCACTCATGCGGTATTGAGTAAACGTCATTGTAGTTGACATTTTGACAGCTAATGCATGTAAACAAGTGACATTGCTCTCCGCGAAAAGTCGACGAACACGATGAATAGTATGCATAAATTATTCTAGATATGTACGCCGATGATCTCCGAATATCTATTTCCCCATGAGCAACATTGAGTTTATCATCGGTTTCGTCAGCGATGCAGGATGAAACAATAGATTGCCGTTGAATGAAATTGAAAACAAATGAGTTCAATTGAAATCATGCACATCTGCCGCTGACCGTGGTTATGCCCAAAAGATAAATACGTCCGTCCGATCACATCTCCATATGTATTTCGGCCTTTACATTCTAATGGGTGTTGAGAACGTATTTGGTAAAAAACGCATTCATATGTGCGTCCTTTGTCCTTTCTCAGAAAATGATAAATTTTTCTTTTTTGTAAAATATCTGCTTCTACGAGTATGAATTTGAAATATTGTCTATGCGTTACGTTATGGCAATGAGAAAAAGATTCAAGTCTCATTACGTATGAGATTGTTGAGAACCAACACCTCGTCATAAAACCCTTTTTAAAGCCCACTTGCATCGATGCATGTGTGTTTCAAAAAGGGTTTTATGACGAGGTGTTTCTCAACAATTTTTTGATTCAATAGTTTTAAAATGCCAAATTGTGTGAAAATTTTGTATCTGTGGTCTTACAATGACAAACGATTGTTATGATTGATCATTTATTATGTCATGTGTCGGTTTTGATAACAAGAGCTAAAGTCTCACTATGCAATCCGAACTCTGAGAAAAAGAGTTTATTCGTTACAAAGAGATTTTAATTATCTTTAAAAGACTGGCACTTTCATAATCTGATCTTTAGTTTCATAATATTCTCATAGGAAGTATTGATCTATTGCTGTCATTGGAATAAACAAGTTTAAGATCTCATACGGATTTTTTTGATTTCATAAAAAGAGGAGTATTTTCAAAGCGAGATTTTCATATAAGAAAGAACGACCTATGGCGGCCATATTTTTCTCCGATTGGAATTTTTTGAGTTGAAATATGACTTTCGACTAATGATTAATAAGCGTGATTCCGCATTGAAAATAATGATTGGTGATTTCTAAGATCATAAATATGTCGTTGCACAAATTTTATGCCAACTATTGAGGCGGAACACAACTTATATATTTTTCAAACAGTAAATTTTTTCTAGAAAATTCTATAAATGTCGATTATTTTTATGGCGCTTTGCATTTTATCGAAGCAAAATGTCTATTATTACCAATAAAATTTCAATCGCATGAACTTTTTCGCTCATATGGGTGAAGAAAATGCAAAGTTGCTTAATATAATATTATTACACGAACTTTGTAACATACATGTGCCATCGAAAATATCCTATAATGTATCTGTTCTGCTCTTGGTAATATAAATTACATTTTTGTTTATACATACATCGTTCTCTTTCTAACAACAATGATCCAGATAGTTTAGCTCTAATGGCAAGAGGTTATAGCTCTACTAACAAAAATGTTATACTTCTTATTAGAGTACAAATGCGCTCGTATAAATATACTATTAGTTTCCTTATGATACTTGTGTAACTCTCATGAGCAGAGTTACAGTGTTGTTATAAGGTAGCAATAGATATCATAAAGTGCGCCATTTAATTCTTCTAAGAGTCTCGTTAGGTGATTAAAGTACTCTACAAGGGTGAAATTATGGGAGTATGATTCTCAAAGGCAATCCGCCTTCATACTCATAAGTTTCTCTTAGTGTGTTATGAGATCAAAATTGTTAGTTGGGTTGGACTAGGGGGTGGCGGATGTTTTTCGATATCGCGTGTAGACAGCGACCTTCCACTCGTTCTCAAGGTCAACTAGTCAGCACTTCAACATAAAACATAACGCATGCATACGAAAATGTGAAATCATAAGATCTGTATCTCTCATTCGTTTGTCGTTTGGTTGCTGAATAACAGCAAAGCATTGCGTAACCTTCTGTTCTTGAAGCATTTGGCCGTCCATTTATAGATAAATGGAACGCCAAAAAAATTCTAACGACAATTTAATTGGACAAGAAATATATCACTTATAGTCCAGGCTACAAATGAAAAATAGAAAAAAAATCACGTAGCTTTGAAATCTTGCACAACTGAATATGTGCTCCAAATTCCCCGATGATAGGGGCTAAGCTAGGTCTTTTTTCAGATTTCGTTGATTATTTTGAAAACTGTGGATTCTACAAGGAAATGTATCAAGGCCGAATCAAATCACACAAAATTTCATACAAAATGATAAATGGCACCTTAGACCATGAAATGGTATATTATCTTATATATAAAAGGAAGTTGTCTACGTATGTACAGACTTGGCGTCGTTATCCTTTATCCGATTTGCTTCAATTTTTTTGCAATCGGTTTCTTTACGCTGCACTTGAAACTTTACATCATTAAAAATTGGAAATTTTCCCGGGAAACTATGAAATTCGGGAAATTCCATGTTTTCCCTTCTATCTCCCTAACCCTACATACGATTTGTCTGAAATTTTTTCCCTTTTGATCCTTCACGCTCACTTACATATTCACCGGGCCCAAAGTCCAAAAAAGGACGACCTGGTGACAATAAAGGACATCCTGGTGTCCTTCGAGGAAACATATCCAGTACGTTGCATGTACCTTACACATTTTCTCAATGCAATTAATTTCTTTTCCCATGGTCTCTCCTAAAAAGGACGACGACTCCTTGCCTGAAATGAAAATTGCCGTGTGTCCGATTTGCTTGATTTTTTTTTGTTCTGTCTATTTACGCTCAACTTGGATTCATATCCAGCTCAAACTCCAAAAAAAGGACGACCTGGTCAAAAACGGACGACTTTGTATGAAGAAATGTTCGCTAAGCAATTGTTGGATATCGGCAATGGAAGTATATCAGTTGATGAGACAACTGGTTTGATTGAATCTCCAATTAACTTTTGCCAATTCACCGAGTCTAAGGAGCAACTCATTGACAAAATTTTTCTCAACATCGTGGCCAATTACAACAATCATGAATGGTTGGCAGAACGCGCTATTTTAGCAACAACGAATGTCGATTTGCACCAACTGAATGTCCATGTTCAAATGAAAATTCCTGGCGAACTCATGACGTACAAATCGGTGGACACTATCACCAACAATGAAGATGTCGTCAACTACCCAACCGAATTTTTGAATTCATTGGATGTGCCAGGATTCCCCCCACATAAACTGGAATTGAAGATAGGCTTAGTTGTTATAATGCTTCGAAATTTAAATCAGCCTAAGCTATGCAATGGCACGAGACTTGCTGTCAAACAGTTGTTGCCCAACCTCATACAAGCTTCAATCCTCAAAGGAAAATTCAAAGAAGCGTGTTGATTCCACGAATTCCAATGATTTCTATTGATATGCCATTCGAATTCAAACGATTGCAATTCCCTGTGCATCTTGCGTTTGCGATGACAGTGAACTAAGCACAAGGACAGTCGCTGAATGTGTGTGATGTTAATTTGGAAAATCCATGTTTTTCGCACGGACAATTGTACGTCGCCTGTTCGCGAGTAGGAAAAGCAGCTTCTTTGTTTGTGTACGCGCCACAAAATAAAACTAGAAATGTTGTTTATCACAAAACCGTGAATTAAATTAACTACAACATGCCAATAAATGTATTTTTATTTTCATTTATTTGTAAAAACCTGCTTCATAGCCTAATTAATTGATACATTCATACATCTCGCCTCTTGTTGGCAAATAAAACACATTTTCGTTCTTCACCAAGGCAACAACGCGAGCGAAGCGAGCACTAAATGTAGAGGCGAGCGAAGCGAGCACTAAATGTAGAGGCGAGCGAAGCGAGCCGCCGCAGCTAGTACTATTATAAACCAATTTTGTGAGGATATAAAAATTCCATTATTTTTAGTTTTCTATGCTAGTGAAATGCCACTTTTCTCTAAGTTTTTATATTTCTAGGTCTGTAAATGCAAAGGAGGGGGGGGGGGGGGCAATTTATGATCGCAAATTTTCCCTTCTCCCTCTTTACTTCTTTGAAGAAAATGACAAAAATGAAATGCACTCAACGATACCTTTCTCATGATACCCCACTTGCCTATACCACATGAAACATTTTTTTTTGACCTTTATTTCCCCTCTATCGGGACCCCCTTTTAAAGTTGGCCTATTGCAAAACATCCTATTCTTCGGCGAATTATAATATTTCTACAACCGGTAATGAACCACATTATGGTCTGGTAGTGCTGCTCCCACCGGTAGATCGAAGCAGCACCTGATGAGTAGTGATCTGTTGGTGGTACGAAACCAGAGGCCGAGGGTCCCATTACACCCGGACCCAGGTGCGACCGTGTGGGCGTCTGATCCGTCCGTCAACCATTCCATCCTTATCGACTATTTTTTTTATTCCCCATTTTTACCTCCCCTGTTTGTGTTGCCTTCCCCAGGCCTAAGAATTTTTGTTAATACGTAAAGGACAGAGGCAACGAGCGGCGATAACCCCGCCCACGTCTCCCGAACTGAGCTACAGCAAGCATAGGCCGCTGCTTAGCTCGTTGAGGGGCCTGTTTCTTCGCCAGATGGCACGGCCCGACTTTCACGGCCGTTATGCTACTTAAGGCTCCGTCCCCACGGGCATCTTCGGATGCCCGCCGAACCGTCCATTAGATATTTGCCGCCCAACGTGGGGCCCATTTTTGGTACAGAATAGGACTAAGAAAAACCTTTTTGGGCTCCTTTTTAGTCCTTCCACCGATTTGTATCCCCACAAGCACATTAAGGCTACTTGCTCTAAGTCTTAGGACTTAGCCATTTTTACTTCACGTATTTTCCGTTCAAGTAGCTCTGCTTTCCTCTGCAGCACCCCAATCCTTCCTATAGAGTAGATTATCCTTTTAGAGTCAGTTCAACAAGTCAATCCTGGTGTTGTGTTTGTCTCTTGTGGTTTAGCCACGTATTTAAGGCCTCCATAAATGCTTTGAATTGCTGGCATTTTAAGCATCTTCGGTGACCGGACGAAGCGCGAATGAGCCCTGGATACCTTTTTGTTTGCCAGGATTGTCCTTCTAAGTAACTTAAAAAAAATTCTTTACACAGTATTGCATTTTTCTATTATTCATGTGCTCAGCAGCTTACAGAGTTTATGAGTGAATTACGGCAAGGAATGCAGTGTTGCGCCTCTGCTGGCCTCAGAATTCTTTGTAACCTGTTGATCATCTGAATAGATGGTAAATGTAGTATATTTTTTATTGCTTTGCTAATTTTTCCCCACTACAATGGTTGTCGGCTGATTCCGGACCCAACCCGCTTTTGTTTTTTTTTCTATTTCTAGCAGCACACTTTTCCTCAGCTTCTTCTTCTTGGCAGGCCTAGAAGTAGAAGCTGCCCTGTAATGAACCACCTGTAACGAACCATATTATGGTCTGGTAGTGCTGCTCCCACCAGCAGATCGAAGCAGCACCTGATGAGTAGTGATCTGTTGGTGGTACGAAACCAGAGGCCGAGGGTCCCATTACACCCGGACCCAGGTGCGACCGTGTGGGCGTCTGATCCGTCCGTCAACCATTCCATCCTTATCGACTATTTTTTTTATTCCCCATTTTTACCTCCCCTGTTTGTGTTGCCTTCCCCAGGCCTATGAATTTTTTTTAATACGTAAAGGACAGGGGCAATGAGCGGCGAAAACCCCGCCCACATCTCCCGAACTGAGCTACAGCAAGCATAGGCCGCTGCTTAGCTCGTTGAGGGGCCTTTTTCTTCGTCAGATGGCACGGCCCGACCTTCACGGCCGTTATGCTATTTAAGGCTCCGTCCCCACGGGCATCTTTGGATGCCCGCCGAACCGTCCATTAGACATTCCAATCAAATTTCAAGTATGTAGCTTCAGCGCTTCGCGAGTTTTTTTTATGGACAAAATGACAGACAGACGTTTGGCCGATTTCATAAGGGTTTTGTTTTTACTACATAACCCTAAAAACAGAGTTTTCGAGAAAGCTCCCAACACTTCCTTACTCTCCCTTAGCAACGGGGACTTTTGAATATATAATATATCAAGAGGACTATTCTTATCAATTGTTTCAAATTTAAAAAGCTACTGGAATTTTTATCCTAATCTCGCTGGTCTATTAAGAATGTGTTGGTATCTCAAACATCGACAGTATAGGCACTTACAGCAATCTAAAATTATCGGTAATAATGTTTGCTGGAATTATGAGATAAACAAAAAATGTGCAAGTTCACACATTGCATCATTAAAAAAAGCTAAATTTACCCCCTTCCCCCCCAGAATCCAAACTTACATCTATGCGTAATTTGCTATTTTTACATTAATAGAAGCTTTGGTCGCTTTGAGTAGAAGAACTAAAGTTAAAATAGAGAAAGAGGTAAGCCGTGTTTCTTGGCGCAACAGAACAGAACAAGTGCCCACCTTACGCTAACAACATACTATTCCCAATAGTTCTGGATCTGTTCTGTAAGCAACTTTTCTGGCTGAAATATTCGGAATTCGTATAGGGCGATAAAAATATGTTGAGGCTGACGATGCAGTCTATTTTCTGTGAATAAATTGTTGATTACGTATAATTACATGAAATCACTAATAACATAAACTAGTTTCTGACGAAGCATGCACCGACTGCAAGTCGGGCCTTTTATTACGCCCCGAACCGCGGAGGGAAGATAACACTGACATCCATGGCCACGACGGGATTCGAACTCGTAAATAACCGGTTTGGTGAGGCCTTTTGGATTTAAGTTTTCTCTTGACATTTGAGTTGAGGTTTGACGGCTTACTATAGTAAACCGAAGTTACACACTGAACCAAGGTAACGTTGTTCTGTGTTTCTTCGCTGTTCTGTACTGTTCTCATCATCATCATCGTGGTGCGACAGCTGTACTGTTCTGATTACAAAAAAAGCGTTGTTAATATAAAAGCTATGGTGGCTAGTAGAATAGAGGAGCAAGCTGCCAATTGGAAAAGATATCAATTCAATAAAAGAGTGTGCCGAAAAAGCTGCTAGAATTCTCTCAATTTGGAATTTGAACTTCTGATTGCTGCTCACATAATCAGTCTAAATGGTCTTTAGTGTTTAGTATCTAGTATAAATACTGTCGGTCGGTGCCGACAAGGTCTCTTAACTAACTTGGAACAATGGATACTTTATCAACAATACTGTGTTTAGTGCTCACTATAATAACATTAATTGTGTACTCTTTCAAGAAGCGTTACGCTTACTGGAAAAATCGCGGAGTTCCTTATGTTGAGCCCCGAATACCACTTGGAACTATACCATTTCGCAAAGCACACTTCAAGGATATTACATCAATTATCTATGATCAACGAAAATCCGATGTTCCATTTGTGGGGGGCTTCATTTTCCGGAGCCCAATACTCGTTGCTACCGACCTAGATTTCGTACAAATGGTTTTGGTGAAGGAGTTTGGAAATTTTCACGGTCGAGGCATGTACGTGAACGAAGCGGACGATCCTCTTTCGGGTCATATGTTTTCATTGGATGGTGAAAAGTGGAAGTCAATACGGTCTAAACTTACGCCAACATTCACCTCGGGCAAGATGAAAATGATGTTCCAAACGGTGGTGGATGTTGCAGATCGCTTTCATTCCATATTATCAAAAGAAGTTGGTCAAGAATCGCAGCTTGAAATAAAAGACTGGCTGGCTCGATTTACCACCGACGTTATTGGATCATGCGCTTTCGGCATTGAATGCAACAGTTTGGAGAACCCCAAATCAGACTTTCGCAGCTATAGTTCAAAAGTTTTTCAGGAACCGCATCTGAATATATTACTGCAATTCTTGGTAATTATATATCCGAATCTTGCACGCAAACTGCACATACGTACGACAAACAAAGATGTTAGTGACTTTTTCATGGGAACAGTTCGGGCTACAATTGATTTTAGAAAGAAGAACAATATTAGGCGAAACGATTTTATGGATTTATTAATTCAGCTAAAGGATTCGGACTCCTTTGACGATGAACACTCCAAGAAGTTGGGAGCGCTGACTCTTGAGGAAATTGCAGCACAGGCGTTCTTGTTTTTTATAGCCGGATTTGAAACGTCTTCGACCACCATGCTGTTTAGCCTTTATGAACTTGCACTAAATCAGGATATTCAGGAAAAAGCGCGAAATGAAATCGAAAGTGTTCTTCGACAAAATGGTGGAAAATTGACGTACGATGCTGTTAAGGAGATGGTGTATGTGGATCAAATTATAAGTGGTATGTGTTTTTATAAGACATTTAATATTATAGAAGAACCCCTCTCAACCGGCCTCGGATAAACCGGTCCTCGGATTAACTGGCCTTTTTATACCCTAGACTTTTAGTATAGGGTATATTGTTTTTGTCACGATGAAAATATGTAACACCTTAAAGGAGGCTCCGGAGGTATAGCAATGTATATATATAAATGATCAGGATCACCTCCTGATTCGATTTAGCCATGTCTGTCTGTCTGTCTGTCCGTTTGTCCATCTGCCCGTCTGTCTGTCTGTCCGTCTGTCTGTCTGTCCGTTCGCACGATAACTTTCGATAGAATGAAGTTAGAGACTTGAAATTTTGGTCAAATGTTGGAAGTATAATCTACTTGGTTGGTATTGAAAATGGGCGTCATCAGGCCAAGAGAACGCCTACCTCCCCTATATATGTAAAATAATTAAATGTATCTATAACTCCCGATTAAATAAACATAAAAAGCTCTAGCTTTGGCAAATTGCTCGTGAGGATAATCTTCTACTCCCCTAAAAAATAAAATCGATCAGCTGAAAACTAACAGTAATTTTCTTACAAAGAGCCCCGTACTACCCTACTTTTCGTTTTTTTTTTGTCTATAACTCTTGAACAAATTGACGCAGACACCTGATTTTTGGCGTGTAACCCTGGAGTAAGAAGGTGTTTAAGTTCTAGTAAGTTGGGCGTAATCAGATCAAAGGAACGCCTACCTCCCCTACAAATTTCAAAAAATTAAATAATCTTTTAATTACGATAACTTACGATAAAATGACACTAGCGAGTTGAAAATTTGACAAAATGTTGTTATTAGGATCTACTTGTTTGGTATTGAAAATGGGTTAGATCTGACTCAAGCAACCCCTACCTCCCCTACAAATGCAAATTCAATAAGCGATAACTTTTGACAGAATCAAGCCAGCGACTTGAAGTTTTGGTCAAATATTTGAAGTAAGGTCGGGTTAGTTGGTATTTAAGATGGGTTAGATCAAACCTAAGGAACCCCTACCTCCCCTACAAATGAAACTTCAAATAAGCGATAACTTTCGATGGAGTGAAGCTAGGGACTTGAAATTTCGTGCAAATGTTTGTAGCATGTTCTTATTTGTTGGTAGCAATGATGAGCAAGATCCGACTTAAAGAACCCCTACCTCCCCTACAAGTGAAACTTCAAATAAGCGATAACTTTCGATAGAGTAAAGCTAGAGGCTTGAAATTTTGTTTAAATGTTTGAAGCATGATCTTATTTGTTGGTAGCAATAATGAGCAAGATCCGACCCAAGGAACCCCTACCTCCTCTACAAGTGAGACTTCAAATAAGCAATAACTTTCGATAGAATGAAGCTAGCGACTTGAGAAATTCGACAAATATTTTTAGAATGGGTTAGTTAATTGATTTTGATAATGGTCAAAATCCTACTGAATGATTGCCAACCTCCCCTATAAACTGGCCATACAGGAAACTCACTTTTAATGCATATGGTCGATACCAATTGGTACTTTTGGTATCACCACTAGGTCTGTACAAGTCTAGGGTATATACGCTTCGGCCCGGTTTTTCTTCCCGTTATCGTATAATGCTAACGGGGCTTTTCCTAAAAAGCTCTTACAAAAAGAAATGGGGGATGATGCATTCTCCTCATACTTCCAAGTCTATTTTTCTACGAATCAATATTGCAGCTCCTATGTTTCTTTCTCCTTCGCCAATTGCACTTGTTTGTTCAAAAACGAAATTCTTAGAAAGGCATTTCGTTACAGCAGGCTTGACGAAAATAAGGAAAGTTTCGTTCTTGCCTTTGGCCGGTTAGATTGCGGTTGATAATGAGTTAGTTAGGAAAACGGAAACGCGTATTGGTCTCGTTGAAGACACGATTAAAAGTACTAAAAAGACTTGATAATGGAGAATCCGTAAAAAAAAACTTTGTGAAGAGCTTAACGTAGGTAAAAGTACCATTAACGATTGGCGAAAAAATAGACGATCAATTGAAGAAGCGTGTTCGAAAGTTGAGTTCGAGAAAATTCTTGCGGTTCGGCACACCAACAAAAAACCGATTTGTGATATCGTAGACGAAGCGCTATGGATATGGTTCATCCAAGAACATCGGAGAAAAACCCCAAACAGCGGTCCTATTTTGATGGAAAAGGCGTTATTAATTCATGGTAAGATCGAGAATGCCCCAGCATTTTCTGCTAGTCAGGGGTGGCTGGATCATTGGAAGAAGCGTCATGGAATTCATTTCGTACATATAAGTGGCGAAAAAATGTCTGCAAATGAATCCGCTGCTGGTGACTTTAAGACATAATTTATTGAAATGATCAACGGTGATGATCTAATCCCTGAGCAGATGTACTACATGGACGAAACTGGGCTTAATTTTAAGATGTTGCCTGAGAAAACTTTCGTAGCAAACCACGAGGCATCATCAGCATCAGGTTTAAAAAAATAAAGAGCGCGTCACCGTTGCAGTTTGCTCTAATGCAGCCGGGATACATAAAATCCCTCTTTTTGTAATTGGGAAGTCGGCTAAACCAAGAGCGTTCAAGCATTTGAATGAGTCAGCACTCCCAGTGTACTACAGGTCCCAAAAATCAGCATGGATGAACTCAACTTTGTTTGAAGAATGGTTTAACTTCGAATTCGTGGCAAAATAGAAGGCACACTTGAAGAGTAGAAATTTACCAATGAAAGCCATCCTTCTTCTCCACAACGCTCCAACTCACCCCCACTTGAGTGAAGTGGATGATATAAAAATAATGTTTTTGCCACCAAATGTTACCAGCTTGGTTCAGCCCGTGGACCAAGGTGTAATCGAGAGTTTGAAAAGACGATACCGTCGCAAGTTTCTCTCTGAAATTTTAATAAGATGTGAGGATGAAAATTCACCTCTAATGGAAAAGGTAAAAAAAATTAACATCAAGGATGTAATTTTTATGTTGGCCAGCGCTTTCGAAGAAATGCCCTCTCCAACATTTATAAAATCGTGGAAAAAAATTTGGCCCGGTTTAGAAAATCTGGTTGATAGAAGCAGCCATCCCGATAATGACGAAAATGAGAACCAGGCTATTTTACACGATCTGCAGTTGTTACCTGGTGGGGAGCAAATGCAATTTGAGGACGTGGTGGACTGGGTTACAAGTGACGATGGACTCGAGAACGATTTTTTACGGACGAGGAAATAATTGGTATCGCCTGTAACAACGACTGCGAGTGCGTAGACGATGGCAAATGGTGTGGGTCCCGACCAGACCGGTTAAGAGGGGTTCTACTGTATGTGCTTTCGAGCCCTTTTATTTATGATTTGGTTATTACATTGAAACTTGGCTTCGTGAAGAGGTTTTTCACGGGGATCTTTTTCGAAGGGACTCTCATGCTTTTCGTTATAGTCTAAGATCCCACTGCAAAAATCTGCACCTGTTTTTTAATGAGATGTATCTCAAATGAAAAATCATTAAGGACGTAAAAAGGGGCTGTTCACATAATACTCGTACGTCACGCGATTTTTGCCAATTTTGGACCCCTCCCTCCCCCTTGGTCACATATCGTCACAAACTCTAGACCTCCTCCCCGCACATGTCACGTCACATTTTTCACTTTTCAATTAAATAAATAAATAACTGGCGAAACAGTTTAATTTGAACCATGGCCTCGATATGAGTTAGCATCACCTCATTTTCTAGATCGTGACGGTCTTGTGCAGAGGTGTGCGATCATCAGAAACACTTTTCAATTCCTTCATGATAAAAATGCACGTAAACTCGTTTATCTCATTTAACAAATAGTTTTTTTATAAATTCTATTATTTAAAACAGTTGACATCCAACGAATGCTATTTGAAATGAAGTTTCACTGTAAGTGATGCCCATTTCAGTCCATGGTTCATGGGAGATGGCACCACTCTTCAATGTTGCCGGCATTTTCTTGATATTGACGAATGTGCCTTGAGTATCATACCTGCAATGCGTGATGTTCATATGAACCTGTGGATTGGCATATTACACCTCGTGGGGAAACCCATCAATTCGCTTTTCGGTCTCGTCCACAGGAAAAGCACTGCAGTTAATGAATTGTGTAAATTAAAATCTTACAGTTCATCCTCACGAGATACATCGGTACATGGATATGTCTTGTAGCCACAGAGTGGAAGGTGTTTTGTCGAAGATATTGACCTAGCTTTTATCAAGATCCCAGAATTATTGTACAATGGATAAAATCATTCGGCAAAACATTTTAAACGCATTTGGTAGCCATAACACATAGTATCCATGTAAGAGGATATGAGGACTAAGCTGTAGACTTCTTTCATCCTAAACCTGGACATTTCAGTTTCATTCAACGGCAATCCATTGTTTCCCCTTTGATCGCTTACCACACGAAATTTTTATAAGTTCATTATGTTGATACCATCCTTGGCACAAACCCGGATTGCGGGAATAAGCCCTTTAATCCGCTTCATGGCAGCGGATTGTTGAAAGAAAAGAGCTGAAGGTTTGCTTGGCTGCATCAAAAGACAATCGAAGCAGCATCGAACTCCTCTACCGCTGGAAGGTTGGAGAAGTTCAGCGTAGTATGAGACGCCATCAAAGAATTAATGCGAATTCTCTTCTGGCATCAGCAGAAAAAGCCGCAAGAATTAATCACTTAAACGCCGCATACAGTGTCATCAAGGAGTCTACAAGTGGTCGTAATTCTTGAGGCAAGGTGTCAGGAGACTTCGAGTTTTGCAGTGGAGTTCGGTAGGGGTGTATCCTGCTACTGATCCTATTCCTCATTGTGATCCGCGATTTACTGCATGCTGCCCTACTAGGACTAGACAGAATAATTCAATGGACTTTAAAATGTAATCTACAGCATCTTGACTACGCTGACGACATATGCCTACTCTCCCACAAAATCATGGATCTGTCCGCAATGGCGTTAGATTTCGAGAGGGAGAAAAGCAAAGTTATGCTAAAGATTAATACCAACAAGACCAAGGTTCTTAGCCCGCCATTGCGAAAAAGAAATCCGACACCTATTGCCATCAATATTAATGGGCAGCCTGTGGAGGAGGTGGACAACTTCGTCTACCTGAGTAGCATTGTTGCCAAAAATGGTGGTACGGAGCAGGACATCGCTCGTCGTATCAACCAGGCTAAATTCGCATACGGCATGGTGTCCAAAATCGGGCAGAGCAGTTATGTGTCTCAGCATCAAGACCAAGCTGGGCCTGTTTCGCTCCCTGGTATTGTCAGTGACTTTACCTGGGAACAATACATGTGAAGTTCCCCTAGGAGTTACCATAAAGCTGCATGTTTTCGTCAACTCATGTCTTCGTCGAATTCTAGGAATTTTTTGGCCCGAAAAAATATCAAATGAAGAGGTAAGTCGGCATACGGGTCAGATGCGATGAATTGATACGCAGGCGAAAATGGCAGTGGATAGGTCACACATTGCGGAAGGTTGATAACGGCATTGCTTTGCATGCCATGAAATGGAACCCCATTTCCAATTCAGGCCGACCACGGTTGTGTCCTAAATTTCCATGGCGCCGGTCTGTGCCAAAAAATGTATGAGTATCTGGGAACTGGGGAGTTGCGTCTGATTACCCAGAACAGAGTATGATGGCGCTCAGGAATAGTTAGGTTAGCTTAGGTTTAATGGGTTGCTCGGGCACACTTAGACCACCACTGGGTCCGTTGTGATACCCCTAGACTCAACAACTTGAGATCAACGATAACATGTAATTTAATCGTATCTCCTGAATGAATTTTAGTTTTCTTCTTAGTAATTTGTTGCTATTTTTAATTTTATTTAATTGAAATGCTTTTTTGTTCTGTTCTTTCCAGAAACACTACGAAAATATCCACCTGTCGTGAACTTAATACGGGTAACTGATCAAGATTTCCAAGTTCCCGATACCAACATTACTATTGAAAAAGGAATACCCATCTTTATTCCGGCGTTTTCAATTCATCGAGATCCCGAGGTGTATGAAGATCCCGATGTTTTTGATCCAGAGCGATTTTCACCGGAACAGATAAAGGCTCGACATCCCATGTCATTCCTGGGATTTGGAGATGGTCCACGAAATTGTGTTGGTTTGCGTTTTGGACGAATGCAATCTCGAATTGGACTAATTACTTTACTGAGAAATTATAAATTCAAACCATGCCCGAAAACGCCAATACCAATGGTCTTCGCAGTCGACAAGCCAATGTTGACGTCAAAAAATGAAATATATTTAAGCCTTGAGAAAATTTGAAATGATAATTGTTGCTTGAGCTCAAAACTTCGATAAACAGAATGGCGTCATTTTAATAAATAAAATAATTGTTAATGAATGGTTTTTATTTGACTTTTTGTAAGGCAAATGTATATAAATGTCCAATCAGTGCATGGTTATATTTTATGGGAAAAATATTATTTTCCTTCCAGGTTTGTATTAAGCATTCAATTGTTGTGACTATACCGCTATATGGCAAACTTTTTCTACCTTAATTACTATTTATTCGTTAATAATTATGAAATCACAATAATTTTTAATTTTATTAAATAAATTAGATTATAGTTACATATACCGTAACGGAGATATAACGGACATGTAGTTCATTCAGCAACATGATAGGTACGCCGAGTAGAAAAAGAAAACGTGTAACCAAATCCGTTCATATTGGTTAAAAACCTAGGATGACTCAGGAAAACGTTTTCAGTTATTCCGTCCTGATCTCTTCTGATTGCAAAATACATACTAGACATTCAACTATTTTTGGTAGGGTAATAAAGAGATACATACAAGAACACAGAGCCTACCATTTAGGACAACAACTTATAAATAAAATTTAGATCGGCCCATACTGGATGCTAATTAAAAAAATTATAATACAATAATAAAATTCCAGAGAAAAGAGAGAAATAAGGAAATGAAATTACCCGAGAGAAACGAAGCAATTTTTCGGCAGCATTGTTTTGGCCTGGTTCTTCTACTATATGGACCGGGCGGGTGTTCCGGGGAAATAAGATGGAATTAGGGAATGTGAGATTGACAAGTTGGTTCGCAGAGGCTGGACACTTTTTTTTAAATCAATATTTATTATTAATTATTATTTAAGCTTCAAACTTTAAAATAATAAATATTCCCACCTGAATAAGTAATTATTTCAATTATAATTATTTCCTCAAATTTGTAATAAATATTTATTAATAATTATTATTTTTAATTAAGCGATACGGGTGATGATTTCGATACGAAGAATGGGAAAAACTGAGAAGCCTAAAATGAAGCTGCCAATCGAGCTCTCATATGAATGACACCTTCTACCCATATCCAAAAAAAAATAATACTGTTCTTTTTTATACCCTAGACTTTTAGTATAGTTATACCCTAGACTTTTAGTATAGGGTATATTGTTTTTGTCACGACGGAAATATGTAACACCTTAAAGGAGGCTCCGGAGGTATAGCAATGTATATATATAAATTATCAGGGTCACCTCCTGATTCGATTAAGCCATGTCTGTCTGTCTGTCTGTCCGTCTGTCCGTCTGTCTGTCCGTTCGCACGATAACTTTCGATAGAATGAAGCTAGAAACTTGAAACTTTGGTCAAATGTTGTAAGTATAATCTACTTGGTTGGTATTGAAAATGAGAATGATCAGGCCAAGAGAACGCTTACCTCCCATATGTATGTAAAATAATTAAATGTATCTATAACTCCCGATTAAATAAACATGAAAAGCTCTAGCTTTGGTAGATTGCTCGTGAGGATAATCTTCTACTCCCCTGGAAAAATAAAATCGATCAGTTGAAAATGAACGGTAATTTTCTTACAAAGAGCCCCGTACTACCCTACTTTTCGGGTTTTTTGTCTATAACTCTTGAATCAATTGACGTAGACACCTGATTTTTGGCGTGTAACCCTAAGGTAAAAAGATGCTTAAGTTCTATTAAGTTGGGCATAATCGGATCAAAGGAAGGCCTACTTCCCCTACAAATTTCAAAAAATTAAATATTCTTTGAATTACGATAACTTTCGATAAAATGACACTAGCGAGTTGAAAATTTGACAAAATGTTATTAGTAGGATTTACTTGGTTGGTATTGAAAATGGGTTAGATCCGACCCAAGCAACCCCTACCTCCCCTACATGTGAAACTTCAAATAAGCAATAACTTTCGATAGAATGAAGCTAGCGACTTGAAAAATTCGACAAATATTTGTAGAATGGGTTAGTTAATTGATTTTGATAATGATCAGGATCCTCCTGAATGATTGCCAACCTCCCCTATAAACTGGCCATATAGGAAACTCACTTTTAATGCATATGGTCGTTACCAATTGGTACTTTTGGTCTCACCATACTAGGTCTGTATAAGTCTAGGGTATATACGCTTCGGACTCCGTTCCGAAACTTCGCTTCGGCCTGGTTAATTTTAAATTTTACATTGGCTTTTAATTTAATTTCTGTTAATTTCATTTAACTTTTTCGTAGCTACCGTTAAAATAATGATCTTAGGACGGTATTTTGAATTGACAGATTTGGAAATTTTTCAACAGTTACGCTTCAGCGTGTTGGCTTTCCAACGGTATATTATCTCGTAAACTATTGCTGATACGTAAACAATTATTTTAACATTGTTATGCATTTTGCCGCGATCCTTTGTTTTTCTTTAAAACTTTTATCGCTGTGATTGACTGTTTTCAAATTATTTTCAAAAAACCAAAACGGTTTTTTTTTTTGTTACGTGATTTCAGTTTCACGCGATTACTTCGAGAACGATTTCAGATATGAAAAATATATGGATTTTTTGGTGATCTCTCATTTTGTATCCGTATATTTTTCGCCTCCAAAATATTTGAGAAAAACTAAAATTGTCCTTTTTGGCTTTGTGTCGAAAATTCACATACTATTCGTGTGCATTTTCGTCATAAACTTCCCTGAATCCCATTGCAAAAATAGCAAAATAGGAACTTTTTCATGGAAACTTTCAAATTTGAATACATTGTAGTTTTTTTCTCCCTGATTTTCAGTCCCGGATCCGTGTTCGCGAACACCTACTGTTGCCACCGGCTTTCACTCTTTATACGAGCTGGCGATTAGGGGATGTTTTTCCCTCAAGTGCTTTAAAAAGTTTAAGGTTATATTGATGTATGTAGCCTTTACAAATTTTTCTGCAGTTCGTGCATTCCGCACTTCCGATGGAACGTACAAATTAAAAAAAAACTATTCATCTGAATTATGTGGGATTTTCGTCCCGTTCTCGCGTACCTGTTCTTCGCTAGTTAAAATGTCGTCGCCATATCCTTTAAGAATTTTTCGCCGAGCATTTCGGCCACGGAGCGCTGCCGCGGCGACATTTTCTTAAGATTTAAGATTTTTCTTAAGATTTGATTTAAACACATTTTTAAAATTCGTCGCTGATGAATTAAAAGCAATAAGGCTGAGCGTACGTTGATCGCATTCGCGTGTTTTATCTTTTATGCCAAACGGATTGAAACTCCGTTAGTTTTACAAATGCTCAGGCTTCATCGTAACAAAAAATTGGGTTGATTGTTGTCCCTTACATTCAACAGATAATTAGGCAAAAAATGTAATTTAAGCCTAACTGCTCTTTTAAATACACAAGAATAAACACAATTGGTGAAACGAAAACCGCCGAATCTTTGTCAAATTGGCGGAGTGTCATTTTAGCAACCCGTTTGACATAATTCAGAGGAATTAGCACAAAAATCACTGACTGCACTATTTCATCATAAAGTCCTCCGTTGTTGCTGCTGACAACGGCTGGGATTGCCACCTCTTCGATTTCCGGCCGGACTCGACGTTTCTATACAAAGCTATTGACCGGTCTTAAATTTAGCTTTGTTAGGTGGCAACCCTTGTTATTGCCAGAGGCTGGACAAAATTATTCAAATCAATAATTGTCGATAATACAACCGACGGACCAATAATAATAAAACGCTCGATTCAGAAGGACTGACAAAACTTTATTGATAATTATGGAATTTATTTACAAACTAAGTGCTGAGTTTACAATTTCACAATTTACAATTGAATATTGAACTTACTGACTAAGACAAAAAATTAAAATATTTAGGCCAAAAGGTATTGAACAGTAATTTCCGTTTCTCGGAGTTGCAATTTTAAATTGACTTGAGGTCTTCGACAATAATTATTATATTACTATTATTCGTTTTTCAAATTTAAAAATAATAATTATTGTTCGACATAATCATTTGCCAGAGGAAAAATAATTATTACAATTCCAATTATTTGTTCAAATTTGTAATAAATATTTATTTTTTTAATTACTTTTTTTCTACGAAGTCAAGACTGTTCATCCTGCGACTATACGATTATTATATATACGATTTTTATAAAAAAGTGCAATCTCTGCACTGATTTTTATTAGTGGTGCATTTGAAAGGATCTTGCAAGCAACGAGTCGAGGATAGGTTTTGACACCGGAAGAAAAAGGCTAAGTAGTTGCCTATAAAGAGTTCGGACTAACTTATTGGGATACTGGCCAAAAAATTGAAAAAAGTAAGGCGGTAGTGTATTTTTTTTAAACCAGTTCAGCTACGGAAAAAACATGAAGGGGGTGTACAAGAAGAGCGACTACACACAGTGAAGAAAGAAGAATTATTAAAGAAGCCTGAAATTCCCACTGCTTTGCACAATATCACGGACCGGCAAATGAACAAAATCCACTTTTAGGAGCATGCGGCTGCGTTTGCGATATGTATTTGAGTAAGAAAGCGAGTACAGTGGCTAGCCAAAACACATGCCCACGCGCGGTGTCGATGAAATGAAATTCCTTTCGTTCATTCCACTGGGCAACACACGTTACGTCTGTGACTAGGAAGAAATAATTCTCATTTCAGAAGAAATAATAATTATTGAAGAATCTGCTATCTGCATTATTCATTTGTAATTATCCGTATTATTACTATTATTATTTGATGTTTGATAAGATGATAATAATTATAAATATTCAACGAAATTTTGGTAATAAATATTTATTAAAATATTTAGTTGGAAAATTATTATTTCCATTCTCTGGTTATTGCACATTAAATTCTTCTCACGCACACTACGATCAATATACGAGAAAATAACATTGTGATCGTAGCGGACACACAATAATCTGAAAGAAATTTACACAAGCCCGCGAATGCGATAAGACGACCAGTGAGTTGATGGAAAAGTATGTGTGATGAAAATGAAAGGGGAGCTAGATACATAAGAACAATAATTATTATCGAAATAATAAATATTTTAGAGAAAATTATAATTTTTTATTAATTTTTCTTGTTGTTTTTCATTTTTAATAATTATATAATTATTATTTTGAACCCGTGGGGTGACGGGTTTAGAATATGCACCCCTAGGTGAGTCCTACCTTGATATCGTAAGAGGCGACTAAAAGGACCGATCACGTGCAGGCAATAATAACACCTCTAGATGAGCCTGCGGCACTATTCGACATCTTTAAGACCTCCCACAGGTCAGTGTGTGTGAGTGGGTTGCCGGGTCTGGAGACCACCGCCGGATGTAAAAGGAAAGTCCATATAAATTCTGTTTCCGCACACTAGTGCCACCCAACTCCACCTTTCTCCAGATAGGTGTAAAAGAATGGACGTAAGGCCTTATGGTAGAATTCGCTAGAAGCACTACCCCGCTGGGCACTACTTCTGATGCACAGTTGAGTGATCCCAGGGCGAACATTGTTCGTGCCAGTGCGAACATTGTTCGAGTCAGAGCCCGACGGATTCCGGGGGCGGGCGCTATGAGGCAGTCCATGTACACTATAGAGAAGCTGAGGGTTGCAAGCTGGAATGTCGGATCCATGACGGGAAAGAGCGAAGAACTCGTGGACGTCATGAAACGGAGAAGGATAGACATTATGTGCGTGCAGGAGACCAAGTGGCGAAACGACTAAGTCGACCGGGCTCGTTTTTTGACGAATTCCAAAAAGTACAAATTGTACTATTATGGAAACTCGAATGATAGAAACGGGGTTGGTGTTATTCTGACATCGGCTTTACTTAGCAGCATCGTGAGTATCTCGAAGATAAGCGACCGCTTGATGAGGTTAAGTTGGTTATCTGCGGAAGAGTGTGGAACGTCATAAGTGCTTACGCCCCCCAAGTGGGCTTACAGCAAAGGGAAAAGGAGGCATTTTGAAGCGACGTTGACACGCTACCCCAAAGTATACCAGATATTGAGCTGGTTTTTTGCGGAGGGGATGGCCATGTGGGGGAATCGAACTACGATTACGAGGACTGTCGTGGTGGGAAGGGTAGCCAATCTACAGCCAGAAATGATGAAGGTGAGGCTATCCTGACTATGTGTAGATCACACGGTCTGGTCATCCTCAACACATGGTTCATTAAGAACCAAAGGCACCTGATCACATACAACAGTGGAGCTCATGCGTCGCAGATAGACTATCATCTGTGTCTAAATTTCATGAGACGTTGGGTGAAAGACTGCAAAGTGAACTTGGGTGAATCTGCGGTCACCCAGCACCGGTTGCTCCTGACAGAATTTATTTTGAAAGGAGGAACAAGACCGCAAGTAATCCCCAAGCCAGTCGAGAAAATCAAGTGGCATAATCTCAACAACGAAAGCTTTGAATCTGTTGTAACTCCATTCATTGCTAAAATGGAGGATTGGCTTCAACACAACACCAACTGCGACGAGCAAAGTCTAACACAAATGTGGAATGTTTTGGAGGAGATGTTAGTAGGTGAGGCTGAAAAGACACTGGGAGTTTCGAAAGGCCCACTCCACACGAACAAGGAGACATGGTGGTGAAATACCGAAACAAAAGAAGCAGTGCTGGCCAAATCGAACGCATTCAAGGATTGGACAACATGCAGGACAAGCAGTGAAGCCGAGAAGGTTCAACTTCGGGAGAAATACGATAGATGCAGAAAGGAAGTAAAACGAAAGGTGGCTCAAGCAAAGGCGATTGCAGCAGAGAAGTTCTACCAAGAACTAGAAGATCAGGCTGCGGATAAGAGACCGTCATTGCAAGAGAAACCTAAAGACAAAGCCAGGATATATAAGGTCGCAGCCCAAGGGAGAAGAAACGCTCGAGAGTACGTTGAAGACTCACAAGAAGTGCTACTGGTTGAAGACTCAGCAATCTGTAGCAGAATGCGTGAGTACTTCGAAGAACTTTTGAACGAAGAATTTCCGCGAGAAGCCTTTCAAATTGCGGAGCCAAACACCACTGATTAGATGGCTCACTATTCTTTTCAACAAAATTAAAAGGGGGCAACCGATGCCAGACGCTTTCAGGAAGAGCTTTCTTCTCCCGTTTTATAAGAACAAGGGTGACTCACGCAAGCTCAACAACTATAGGGCAATCAAGTTAACATCTCACACATTGAAGACTTACGAGCGAGTTGTCTGCAATCGACTGAAAGAGATTGTACGGTTGGATGACAATCAATGCGGCTTTGTGGAGGGTCGGTCCACAGTCGATGCTATCCAGTGCGTGCGTGTTACAATGGAAAAGCACCGTGATGCACGGACGGACTTGCACTTTGTGTTCATCGATTTGGAAAAAGCCTTTGACAGAGTTCCTCGTGATCTGATATGGGTGGCCCTAAGAACACTTAAGGTCCCTGAGGCATATGTAAAGATGATACAAGACATGTATGATGGGGCAACTACTAAAGTTAGATGCACAGCTGGTGAGTCTGAAGAATTTCCGGTTAAAGTCGGAGTTCACCAAGGCAGTGTATTGAGTCCTTTGCTCTTCAACGTCATCATGTTCTATGTATTAACACTCATCTCTGATGGCCTGGAAATATCCCTTCTTTTCGCCGATGACGTTGTTCTGGGTAGCAAAGACATCGCTGCTTTGCAGGATGCACTGACCAAGTGGTTTCAGATACTGGAGGATCATGGACTGAGGATCAGCATAGCAAAGACTGAGTACCTTTGCTGTCCTTTCTCAGATCCAGAGGGACCGATACCAGATGTCTACATTAAAGGAGAGCAGCTGAAGTCCTGTACAAGGTTCAAATACCTGGGTTCGATAATCAACAAGGAAGCTAACTGCGATGACGACATCAAACATCGCATCAGTGTCGGTTGGATGAAGTGGCAAGAAAACTCTGGAGTCTTCTGCGACAAGAAGATGCCACGAAAGCTTAAAGGCAAGATGTACAAAACGGCCGTACGTCCCGGACTCATGTATGCGTCTTAATGCTGGACTATGTATAAGACATACGAGAGTAAAATGACTGCGACCGAAATGAAAATGCTACGGATGTCAGCCGGTGTGACCAAAAAGGATCGCATCAAAAGTACCTACATCCGAGGCAGCTTGTTTGTCGAGCAACCGATCACTGAAAAGCTCGAAGATCATCGTATGGATTGGTATTGCCATGTTCTAAGGCGTCCACCTGAGAACCCAGTTATGAAGGCAATATCAATGAACGTTCCATTTGCTGGACCCAAACCCCGAGGCAGACGGAAACACACGTGGATCGATCAAATGAAGAAGCAACAACAACGCATAAATCTCGGCGATGAAACGATCCAAGACCGAGCTGCCTGCAGAAGGAAGCTGAGATTATACCGCCAGAACGGGCGAAGTGCCAACACCACAGGCAGAGCAACGCGAAGCCGCAGAGTGGTATGAAATGGCAAGAAAGAAGAAGATAATTATTATTTTGGCTCGAAATGAGTTTCTAATAATTATATAATTATTAGGCTTTTTTGTAATGAATATTTATTATTTAATTACATATTTTAGTAATTATTTCCAACCTCTGTTGGTTCGTGACTATATGGACCGCGCGGGTGTACCGGGGTAGAAGACGCGTGCCTCTCTGTTTACTTTTCAGCAGACGGAATGAGGTAAAATTGCTTCAGGGAATTTAGTGTACATATGTAGATTGTGATTATCCTTCCTCATCTCTCTCTTCTTTGAAAAATTCTTTGATTTTGTTCTGATGTTTCATGTTTTTTCCATATTTTGATAGGTAGATAATCAGAATCTCTATAGTGTTATTGGAAATACCAAGCGCCTTAGTTTTGGTATTTCCAACGGGGATAGTAAAGTAAACTGCCAAATCGATGAACTGAACTGATGAGCTGAATTTATCAGATAATAAGATAGAAAACTCAGTCTGTTGAATTGCTGGGCATTCCCATGATACGTTATGGGAAACATCAGTAAAGCTTGATTTGGCTCACAGAAACCTAACTTACACATGTACATGTTTCGCTACTTTTATTATAAAAACTATGATCGCTGATAGAGCGCAGACGAGCGCTGTTAAGGTGCGCTTTGCTAGACAGACGATCGTTGCATATTGCTCGCGATTAGCGGTCAAGTCATAGACTACGGAGCATTATTTGTATGAATCTTTTTGATAGTCGCCTGCGATCGATACATGGTACCTAGCAAAACGCACCTTTAAGCATTTACAGATAAAGATAATCAGTAAAATAATAAAAAAGAAAAAAACTTTGCCGAAAAATCTATTCTCGAATTTTGGAATTTCAGCTGCTTATTGTAGTTCATATATAATCAGTAGATAGTATATATATAGTAGTATATTGTGTAGTATACATACATTTATTGACAGTTTAAGTTTCAATGTGCAGTTAAGTTCTCCAAACTAACTTTGTAGCCATGGATATTGTATCAATAATATTGTGTTTAGTGCTCACTATAATTACATTGATTTGGTACTACTTCAAGACGAGTTACGCTTACTGGAAAAATCGCGGTGTTCCCTATGTTGAACCCAGATTCCCACTTGGAACAATACCATTTCGTAGAGTCCACTTCAAAGACATCATAGGAGTCCTTTACGATCAACGTAAACCTGATGTTCCATTCATCGGGGGCTACTTCTTCCGGGGCCCAGTAGTCGTTGCCACCGATCTCGATTTTGTACAAACGGTTTTGGTGAAGGAATTTGGAAATTTTCACGATCGAGCTATGTACGTAAACGAAGCGGACGATCCTCTTTCGGGTCATATGTTTTCATTGGATGGTGAAAAATGGAGGTCAATACGGTCTAAACTTACGCCAACATTCACATCGGGCAAGATGAAAATGATGTTCCAAACGGTGGTGGATGTCGCGGATCGCTTTCATTCCATCTTGTCAAAAGTAGTTCGTCAAGAATCGCAGCTTGAAATGAGTGACTGGTTGGCTCGCTTTACTACTGACATCATTGGATCATGTGCCTTTGGCATTGAATGTAACAGCTTGGAGAATCCCAAATCGGACTTTCGTAGTTATGGTGCTAAGTTCTTCCATGAACCAAATTTGAATATTTTAATGCAATTTTTGGTAATTATGTATCCGAATTTGGCTCGCAAACTGCATATAAGGGCGATACGAAAAGATGTTGGTGATTTCTTCATGGGAACAGTTCGTGCCACCGTTGATTTTAGAGAGAAGAACAATATAAGGCGAAACGATTTCATGGATTTATTAATTCAGTTAAAGAATTCCGACGATGAGCACTCCAAGAAGTTGGGAAAATTGACTTTTGAGGAAATTGCGGCACAGGCGTTTTTATTTTTCGTAGCTGGTTTTGATTCGTCTTCAACCACCATGATGTTTAGCCTTTATGAACTTGCATTGAATCAGGATATTCAAGAAAGAGCGCGAAATGAAATCGAAAGTGTTCTTCGACAACATGATGGACAATTGACGTACGATGCTGTTAAGGAGATGGTGTATGTGGATCAAATTATAAGTGGTAGGTGTATTTACAAGACGATTTATATTGGCTTTGTTGGTTTCACCCGAACTCAGATCTAGAGTATAGGTACATATATACATATATCGAATTGCCGAGAAACATGTTCACTTTCAAGCAATTTACTTTGAACTTTGATCCAATGAGATCCCGTATGATTCCCGAATCAAAGGCAGGAGTGAATTTGAGACCGAGAGAGACGAACGCACCTATTAGGCCGATTTCAAAAGCTTCGGGAGAACCTGCGGTTTTTAAATTTGCATTGAATATAAATGAAACAAACCGCTCAAAAAAACCTCGGCGGAAGTTGCCGTGGTTTGTTGAGCGACCAGATTACATTTGAATTCAATGTAAATTAGTAAACCGCGTCTGCCGCAATTTGGATGAACTCAGCCTTTATGGAACAGGTAATGTATTCCAAAAAGGGAAGTTCGGAAATGCAATTATGCAGTTTAGAAATTTTCAAGTCACCAGTTACCTTCTATCAAAAGTTATCCTACAATTTATCCTTGTCACAAGAAAATAGCTGCGTTTTTTTTTTGTACAGAGCAGAGTAGAACAGGATAAGAGGCAAAAAAATTATCGAGAGCAGATCAGAGTAGCGAACACGAAAACGGGGAATGTCTTTGCTGGGAGTGTGTCTTGGTTTAGTTAGCATTCAAACGTCAACTCAAATTTTAAGAGGAAGCTTAAATCCTTAGTACGCACACAATTAGATAAATTTCACGGGAGAACAATTTTGACACTTTTTTCTGTTTTTTTTTTTTTTTAATTTTGCACCTAATTTATAGTAAAACGGCCTCGCTGATTCCAAAAATGCAGTCCGTTTTTCCCCTATACGTCAGGTTTTCGAGATATCGTTTGTTTTTTAATTTTACGGAAAATTACAAAAGGCCCCCTTAAAAAACAACTTTTTTTAAAAGCTACGGGGCTGCATCCTTGTGCAGGACCTTCTAGTACCTGTATACAATAATGGGATAGCAGAGCTCGTGATAAACACTGGACACAAAGGAATTGGCCCCCGAGATCTGATCTGAAGGCTGGTGATCCGAATATTGTTCATGAACCGCTTGTGGATCGACAAAAAATCATTTTCCCGCCGTTGCATATAAAACTAGGCCTGATGAAACAATTTGTGAAAGCCTTACCAACAGAATGCAATTGTTTTAAGTATATTCTGTCGGCACTTCCTGCGCTATCATACGAAAAAATAAAGGCTGGTGTATTTGACGGTCCACAAATTCGACAGAGATACAAATTTTATTGAATCAATGGAAGAAAATGAAAAGACAGCATGGCTGGCATTTAAGAATATAGTGAACAACTTTCTAGGCAATATACGTGCATCGAATTATGCGATAGTAGTCGAGCAACTATTGGACAGTTTTCAAAGGCTTGGCTGCAATATGAGCATCAAAGTCCACTTTTTACACAGTCATCTAGATGAATTTCCGGAAAATCTTGGAGCTGTGAGTGATGAGCAGGGAGAGCGATTTCATCAAGATTTAAAAATCATGGAAACTCGATATCAAGGCAGATGGGATGCGAATATGATGGCGGACTATTGTTGGAGCATAAAACGGGACTGTCCTGAAATTGAACACTCCAGGAAAAGCTACAAACGAACATTTTTGCCATAATTTTTTTTTTATTTTAGTTCTTAGGTAATATTGTTAAGATGTAAAATCAAAATTTAAAAAAAATTGTAACGAGTTTCGTTTGTTTTGATTTCAATGAAGGGAAGGTTTGTATGGGGGCCAAAATTTGAGCCCCCTGTATCTCAAAAACTGGACGTATAGGAGAAAAACGGTTAGCATTTCCGGATTCTACGACCAAAAATTAGCTAGAAATGAATATCAAATCGAAATAAACAAAATGCTGTTCCCCCGTGTTTCCTTTAGGCAGCAGAATTTTGCCAGAAAGCTTCGACACCTGCGCCTCCTGCATTTCAATACTGACGGAGCAGCATTCCTTTAACAAGCTCTTATCCAGAGCAGCTCAGCTCAATTTGTTAGTGTAACTGTGTGGTGTTAACCTGCTCTGCTCTGCATTGCTATTAAAAAAACGTACCAAATAAATGTACCTTATAACATTTTATGGTCTAGTCTAGACTCTAGACTAGTAACTTTTTCTTTTCAATTGATCCCAAGTCTTCGGGATATTCAAAAGAAAAGGAGCTCTCCCTTAATCTTCCAACTTTTTTTTTTAATCTTGAATATAACTGAAGATATGGCTGTTGAATTTTACAATTTTCTATTTTCGTATAACATTTTTTTCGTATAGCCGCTTTCATATCTTTTATGGCAACTTTCTATTGATTGTCACAGATAAACGAGTAAATGGTTTGTTTTTTAGAGTATATAAAAACATTTCAATTGCTGATGACATTTAAAACAATGTACAACAATTTCGCAATAGTTTCACTTCGAAAGTGGTAAAATGACTGAATGCAATGTTTTTAGAAAATTGATTAGATAGTGATATAGTCTATGAACCTTGGGTTTTGAGATGGAAAGTTTTGCAACACTTTTGTTTTTCGTGTAACCTTTATGTATTTTGGGGGACTGAACATGAATTCGAGGTTTTCCAACAAACATTTGTTTAGGACACATTTTTTGGTTAAAATTTCGCAGCTATTTTATTAAAAAGTCAAAAATGTTTATTACGCTGATATACCTTTCCAAATATCGTGAAAAGTTCTCATTCTACGAAGAAACTTACTAAAAATAGATCATTATTATAGATCATTTTATTATCTTTACTTTGATATATGAAACATTTCCGTGTGATATACAAGGTGCACCGTTCCTGATGGTAAATACTTTAATGGTAGATAGTACTGTTCATTGTGGAAAATTAACGTATGACTTGAACACTTTCTCTTTAACCGTTACAGAGTTATAGCATTTTTTGAAAATTATATTAAAAAGCTTTACTTGTCGAGCAAAATCAAAATTTTCCAATCATTTAATCCAAGATTTGACCTCACTTCCAAAAACTACATAAAATTTCATATAAATAGACTTGTTCCCAGTTTCAAAGATCACCGCTACTTTAAAGATACAACTGTTCAAACTTTAAAGAAATTGCAAAATCGATTTTTCACCGGAGATTCAATTGATTATTCCACAACGGTACTTTGAACTGAGAAAACTGCAAAGTTAACAAAAGTTGTCCCATTGTGTTAGCTTTTGAATGAAATATAAATTTTAAGGACTTAGGTTAGGTAGCAGGGTTGCTGAAACAGCACACTTAGACCGGAAGCATGGGCCCATTGTGATACCCTACATAGATAGATAGGGTGGGAGGGCCGGGGATCATGTTGAAACTACAAGCACTGCAACCATCGATGGGTCTGCTAAAGTCCATTCTATTGAGAAGACTAGATCATATGACATAGTAGACTTTTCTCGATAAATTGACTGATCTGGTCAGATTTAATAGAGGAGATGCCCTCGACCAAAGGGAATGTTATGCCGAAGCAGTCCGTGCGTCGTTCCGCAAGTCCTTCGCACTCACAAACGATGTGCTCTGAAGTCCCATCATCAGCCTCGCAGAAGCGGCAGCTACCATCTTGTACGATACGCATTGTTTAAAATTGACCCCTCAGATGCGAGTGCCCCGTCATTTCTACAAATCATGCTGACTATGTTTTTGCACAGCCGCAGCATTTCGAAGATACGAGTACGCGAGTAGCCAGAGATGAACAGCCTGGCCTGCATCAGGCTTGGAAGGGGGATGTGTCTGTGTCGAGAGCACTTTCCCAGTCTTTTATTTGGTTTCTGCAGTAGCAGAGTGGAATTCCACAAAAAGGTTCTGGACCGTGGAACGGGGCTTTTGAGGCTCGATTTGCTAGCCTACCGGCTAGCTCATTGCCTTCGACCCAGTAAAGAGTGAGTTTGTTAGTTGAACCCACAATATGGAGGACTTCCTGACAGGATAGTACCAACTTAGAATTTAAAGTGAAGCTGGTAATTGCTTTGATGGCAGCCTCACTGTCGGTACATATTGCCATGTCCCTGTTTAAATAGCCAGCGGTTTGGCACAGCCTAGCACAGACCTCGATGGCATGTATTTCTGCTTGGAGCACAGACGGCGTTTTACTCATCGGAATGAAGGCTCGGTGTTCAGGACCATCAATGCCTGCACCGGAACCTTCTTCCGTTTTGGAGTCGTAACTGTTTGATTGTGTTGGGGCGGAAAGAGTTGTAGCCATCCGCCCACCTTTTTTTGTCCCATATGACTGACTGAAACGAGTGGTGGAATCGAATAGGTTTAACAAGGTGGTCAGTTGGCATGCTGAGTACCTTATCCCTTTTCAACAAGTCTAATTGATTTGAGTTCAGCTTGATCTCGGTGTCGTAGACCCAAGTCTGACCGTTGCCATGCCCCTTCAATTTGTGTATGTATCGGTGGAAGGTCTAGTAGAGCTTCCAGAGCAGCAGTGGGGTAAGAGTGTATGGCTCCAATGCTGGTCATGCAAGCAAGTCTCTGGATTTTCGTCAGAGCGGTTTTACCGGCTAAGGAAGTGGTTTTTTTCCACCATACAACCGTACTATATTCTACTATAGGTCTGACGATTGTTTGTAGATCTGGGGTTTGATCTCCCATGACTTGCCGACATATTGTCTGCATAGAACCTTATTTGCTTTGTCAGAAGTCGTTCTAAGGTGTTCTGTCCAGGATAACTTTTCGTCAAGGACAACTCCCAAACACTTAGTATTTGACACCAGTTTTATAGTGGAGTTGTACATGAGGGGACACTTGAGTGACCTAAGTTTCCTTTTTCTAGTGAATGACACTATGGCAGCTTTCGCGGGACTTACAATTAAGCCGCTGTAGTCGCACCATTCTTGAACTACTCTCAGCGACCTTCGCATAATATCGGGCAGGACTTCCTCAAATTTTCTCCTGACCGTGATAACCAGATCGTCCACGTAACCTTGTGTGGAAATTTTCATCGAGGATAGTTTCCACATCAGGCTGTCGACTACGGTGAACCACAGGAGGGGAAATAGTACTACACCCTGTGAGCATCCCCGCATAACATTCGCTGACAGGGTACGACCTATCGTAGTGATGACCCTTCTAGAGGACAGCATACGTTTCACCCAGATTGTGGTGGTAAGATTGGCTCCTTTAGCTCGAAGGGCACTTTGTTATACCCTAGGAGAACAAAAACGACATATTAGAACTAGCCGAATCTGCTGATGAATCCAAGGAGCTGTCCCATACCTCTGCCAGCTCCCGAGATGGTTATAAAAGCGTTTATCAAGAGTTGACCTCTTCAATTGTGCCAAAGCGGGACACTCGCAGAGCAAATCAGTAATACTTTCCCCCTCCTCCTCCTCCCACAGCTTCTACAGCAATCAAAGAAAGGAAGCCGAAGCCGCTTGGCATGTTCGCCGATAAAGCAGTATCCAATAACAGAGCCGACCTCCAAGCTGATCTGGTACTTAGTCAACGACAGCGGTTTAGTAGAACGGTTGACGATATACAATTTAATTCAGCCGCTTGCTCTGGCTAGGTTTCAGTGGCTGCATTACAAACAAATTGTGTTGTAGGTGATGGCCATCAACACCCTAAGACGTGTATGATTTAAGGACTTAGATTTGTAATAATGTGTAAAGGCAAAAAATATAGCCTGAAGAAGAAACAAATTTACTTCAACTTTGACTTAACAAATAGCCCAAGGTACAAAAGAAGAATAGGAAAAAAATGTTGTAGTTTTGAAATTTGGCTCAATTGATGTGGAGAGTTCTCTGAATATATGCTCCAAAGTTACCGTTGATAGGGGTTCCGGAAGTGTTCGAAATCGGCGAATATTCTTTTGGGGTCCCCTTCGAGAAATTTTAACCTTAGAGAGGTTGATTGCCTGTGATCGTTAAATGGACAACGGCATGCAACTACTGCAACGTTGACGACTACATATTTCACATTTTTGCGATTGAAGTTCCGGATGAGGGCAATTGCACTCGTCCGTTCTGTCTGTGCGCAGTCTTAAACAGTTCACGGCCAAGCAAATTTTCAAGCCAATGGCAAAAGACACTGTAATTTTTGTGAAAAAAAATTTCTTGTCTGAGGGTTATATAAGAGTCAAAATGGTATTGATAGCTGCCAATCGAACAAATGTCGCGGATGATACGTTTCGAATAAAAGCGGCTGCAAAATTACTTGTCGCGCTCGGTGGCCGTGATTGTTCGGTCACCGCTCTACGATAGTAATATATAGCTCAGAGATCAAATCTCGGCGCGATCAAAAACTGCCTGTGAGTACTAATAGAACTCTGACAGTGCTCCGAGCTTGTCAGTATAAAGACGGCGCGGATAGAAGGTGAATGCCAGCAACTGCATTTTCGAAAAGTAGATATGCTATTGAAACGTCAACAAGGCATAGAAATGCTAGAGATGTTGACGCTCCCATGCCCCTGGAGGGGTCAAGGCAATTAGAGAGAGAAAATTACTGGAAGGGCTTTAGTTGAGCTGACAAACAAAAAAAGCATTGGAGAGATTGCACAAATTAAATTAACAGTCTATTTTAATCTCGAATTTGTGGACCTTATAATCAGTTGTGTCTCTGGTTTTTGTATACCCTTCACGGATGTGATAGGGTATATTAACTTTGTCATGAAGTTTGCAACGCACAGAAGGAAGCATCTCCGACCACAAACTATATATATTCTTGGTCAGTATGATGAGACGAGTCGATTAAGCTTTGTCCGTCGGTCCGTCTGTCCGTCTGGTTCTATGCAAACTAGTCCCTCAGTTTTAAAGCTATCGAGCTGAAATTTTGTACAAGCCCTTATTTCTAATGCACGCTGTAAATATATCGGAACCAACGGAATCGGACTGCGACGTCATATAGCTGCCATAAGAACGACTGGTCCAAAAACTCGTCTTTGTGAGAAAAACTTTTTAATTTCTGAAGATATCTTTTTTAAATTTCACACTAATCAATAGTATCTTTAAGCAAATAACATTTCTGAATTTGATTGAAATCGATCGGACTATTTTATCACATAGCTGTCATAGGAACGACCGTTCCAAAAGCAAGTTTTTGTAAGGAAAACTTTTCTATTTCTAAAGATATCCTTACGAAATTTCGTATTATTCAATCATATTGGCTGCCAAACTACGTTTCTAAATTTGGTTGAAATCGGCCCTCTATTTCATATACTTCTCACAGGAACAGTGAAATCGGAATAGGTTTTACTACTAATTTCAAAGTGCCAAATGCACCATATCATACCTTCGGCAAGCCAGCCGAAGGCTAGCTTATTTTTATTCTATTCTTTCTTTTACCTTCGTATAATTTAGATTTAATTTTGTTTGTCTCAAATGTTTAAATCACTTTTCTTTTTTTATTCGTCACAGAAACGGTGCGAAAATATCCGCCTTTCGTCAATTTATTACGGATAACCGAAAAAGACTTTACAGTTCCTAATACGAATATGATTATTGGAAAAGGAATACCCATTTTCATACCGGTTTATTCAATTCACCGTAATCCCGATGTGTATGAAGATCCTGATACATTTGATCCAGAGCGATTCACACCGGAACAGATCAAAACTCGACATCCCATGTCATTTCTGGGATTCGGAGATGGGCCACGAAATTGTATTGGAATGCGATTCGGACGAATGCAGTCTCAGATTGGACTGATCACCTTATTGCGAAATTATAAATTCAAACCAGGTTCGAAAACGCCAATTCCAATTGTGTTTTCAGTGGATAAGCCAATTTTGACGTCAAACACTGGGATGCATTTGAATGTGGAGAAAATTTGAAATGGTTATAGCGGATTTTTAAATGACAACTTTAAAGAACAGAATAGTTTGATTTTAATGAATATACATAATAATTCATAAAAGATTTTTATTTGACTTTTGAGGGAGGCGGGTGTCGGGGCTGCCGCTGGCTCCTGCTGGTATCTGGGTCATTATCTACCACCAGCGTTTCACTATTATGCAGTTGAAAATAAGCAAGGGCCGCTGCGTCCGCAGGTAAGTTTTGATTAAGCCTGGCCGTTCACAGGAACTTCAACTGGAACAGGAACATAGTCTCACAGTTGACTGAAGTTCCTTAAGCCGTTCTCTTAAGGACCTTTTCTCAAGCGATGCGTTAAGATTTCCTCCGTATGGCAAGACACTTCCCACGAAGTTCAAGTTTGTGTTCGATAGTGTGTGACCAGGCTAATGTAACACAGACTGACGCGGGAGCGGATTAATTTTAAGGCTCAGGTGCCCCGGAACTAATGGTACGGCGATAAACGGTAAGAGCATAGACATTATCGTATTGAAATATCTATCGGAAAACAAACGAAATAAGCCATGCGTGGACAGCATCAGTTCAAATCAAAATATGGCATGCGGAACAAAAATTGATAATTGTGTGGGTTTTCCTAGTCTTGCACTCCCTATGCCAAACACTCGGAACAACAATCGCTCCCACCCTAGGCTCTAAAAAAAATTGGGAAAAATATTCACCTACCTTGGAAGTTTTCCCACAACCCCTTAGCGCTTACCGTAGTTCATCTTCACACTGCGGGCAAATCACTCGATCTGGCCAGTTAACTTGATCTGGAACTGCCAAATACATACAGGCAAATTTCATCTCACCACACCTTGATTTCGAAATAATCTAATATTAATCAACCTTCCGGAAAGACTATGCCTTGGAAGAAGAATTGGTAGCGCTACCAGAGCGCTCCCATTTCCGTATCGTATCGCAACCACAAAAGTGGGAGTGCTCCGGTAGCGCTACCATTTATGAATGAAGGCGTTGTATGTATTAAAGGGCGAGTGCCAAAGCTTTGGTAACTGGATAAACAAATAAATAAAAGAAAACGTTTTTAAATGAAGTTGTGCTGTAATGCGGATAGTATTAAACTCGTCCCATATTGGGCGCCCATTTAGTCAATTGCAAAAATATTAGAAAATACAATCTTGTTATTCCACTCGTATGTTTGCAATTTTATTCATAATCTAACCACGCTACAATAATAGAAGCTAAAATCATTAGTACACAGATAAAAAAAATCAGCAATTATGTAATCCAATGGGCATGTGCAGAACGCAATCTAACATCAGAAAAGCTTCGCTTCGCCCACAACAAACATGAGAATCTTTGCCGCGCTGCTTTGTAAGTGGAAAGTACGAGTATGAAGTTTCAGCAAGGCGCGTTTTTTGTGCTCGCGTATTGTTTATGGTTAAGCGCCGAGCAAAAAAAAAATAAACATTCAGGGTCAATTACTCGGTTAAGTGCCAAAGTGTAATAACATGTTTCATATTGTGGGCGAGATTAACCCTTCATCGGTCACGCGAATTTTGTAACATGGATAGTGGATGCCAATTCTCTTTTAGCGTCAGCAGAAGAAGCCGCTAGAAGTAACAACTTAAACGCCGTATACGGTGTCATCAAGGAGTTTACAGGTGGTCGTAACTCCTGCCAACATCCGGTGAAAGATAGTGATGGAAAGCTACTTATCTTGGAAGAAGATCAAATGAGGCGGTGGAAAGAACACTTCGCCGCGGTCTTGAACCGTGTAACCTCTGGTGAAGTTCCCCCTCATATAGATAATTTAGCTAACCATCAAAATGTGCGTATACGGTCCACTGCCCCGACTAAAGAGGAAATAGTCACTGCAATTATTGCACTAAAACGAGGAAAGGCCGCCGGACTTGACGGCATCCCTGCCGAACTTTATCAAGCAGCACCAAGCGTAACTACCGATTTGCTGCACCCACTTGTTGATAAAGCGTGGAATACAGAGACCTTTCCCACTGAGTGGAAGGAAGGTTTGATCATCAAACTTCCAAAGAAGGGTAGCCTCACAGACTGTAATAATTGGAGAGGCATTTGTGTGCTTCCTGCCGTTGCCAAGAAAATAGCTAAAATCGTCCTGGAAAGACTAAAGGCCCACTTAGAAAGCACAATTGATGAAGAGCAGGCTGGCTTTCGATCCGGATTCTCCTGTGCCGATCACATTAACACCTTGCGAATCATCATCGAGCAATGCGCTGAATACTATTCTCCGCTTCACTTGCTTTTCATCGATTTCGAAAAGGCTTTCGATAGTGTGAACCGGGATTCTATATGGGCGGCCTTGCGCAGGAGAGGCATCCCTGAGAAGCTTGTGGCTATTATTAAGGCAACCTATGACGGCGCGAAATGTCGCGTTCTGCATAAAGGTAAGGTGTCGGGGGACTTTGAGATTCGCAGTGGAGTTCGGCAGGGGTGCATCCTCTCACCGATCCTATTCCTCATTGTGATCGGCGATGTGTTGCATGCAGCCCTATCCGGACTCGACAGAGGAATTCAATGGACTTTGACATCTTATCTACAACATCTTGACTACGCTGACGACATATGCCTACTCTCCCACAAAATCATGGATCTGTCCGCAATGGCGTTAGATCTCGAGAGGGAGGCAAGCAAGGTTGGGCTAAAGATTAACACCAACAAGACCAAGGTTCTTAGCCCGCCGTTGCGAAAAAGAAATCCGACACCTATTGCCATCAATATTAATGGGCAGCCTGTGGAGAAGGTGGACAACTTCGTCTACCTGGGTAGCATTGTTGCCGAAAATGGTGGTACGGAGCAGGACATCGCTCGTCGTATCAACCAGGCTAAACGCGCATACGGCTTGCTGTCCAAAATCTGGCAGGGCAGTTATCTCAGCATTAAGACCAAGCTGGGCCTGTTTCGCTCCCTGGTACTATCAGTGCTTTTGTATGGGAGCAGTACATGGAAAGTTTCCGTAGGAGTTACCAGAAAGCTGCAAGTTTTCGTCAACTCATGTCTTCGTCGAATTTTAAGAATTTTCTGGCCCGAAACAATATCAAATGAAGAGCTAAGTCGGCGTACGGGTCAGATGCCAATCGACGAATTGATACGCAGGCGAAAATGGCAGTGGATAGGTCACACATTGCGGAAGAGTGATAACTGCATTGCAATGCATGCCAAGAAATGGAACCCCATTTCCAACCAAGGCCGACCAAGAGGGGGTCCTCGAATCACATGGCGTCGATCTGTGGCAAAGGAGTGTCAGGTACTGGGTAAGTCTTTTGGGGAGTTGCGCCCCATTGCCCAGAACAGAGTACGATGGCGCGCAGGAGTAGTTGACGCGCTATGCCCCGCTAGGGGTTAAGGCAAAGTAGTATAGCCGCAACGAGTTGTACTCCTACAAGTATTACTTATAATTTTTGAAATTTTTCACTCGTTCAGATAAAATAATGGTTGTGTTTTATTAACTAACCTGTTTTTTTATTATTTATTTATTATTTTTTTATTAAAATAATCTTATATACAGGGTGTCCCAAACCCCAACGTCAACCCGGAAACCGGTGATAGGCCAAGTGGTGGCAGTTATCAGAAAAGTATTAAAAAAAAGTCTCCGTCAATTATTTTTTGACTTATAGACATTCAAAAAAGAATTGGAAAAATTCATACCCTGTGATGATTTTTTAAGTACTGTTATTACAAATTTTCATTTTTTTTTATTTTTTTTATGAAGCAATCCTGACTAACTGTTCTATAAATCCCAATCTAAAAGTAAAAAATTACTGTATTGGTTTTAAGTAAAATATGACTTTTTCCCCAATTTTGTACTCAAAATTATCACTTATCCCAACTTCAACTGACTGCACTGTAAAAAAAATATACCACGCGGTTTTGGCAAGTAACTGTAAAAGATGTCGCATTTTGTCCAGATTCCAAAATGGTTCGACATATGTAGCATATGTAACCTTATGAATGATTTAGTGATTCAGTAACAATTTGATTATAGGACGCATTTAACTGCCATTATGCCATACAGATACAGTGCGCGGGAATATGCTATCATGCATCTTATTTATGGGGAATGCAAATGCAATGCTAGTGCTGCAGCCAGACTTTATCGTGAGAGATATCCAAATGCTGAACGTTATCCGGATCATCGAATATTTATAAACGTACACCAGTTATTCTCAGAGGGTCGAACTCCACACCATATGACAGGAGAGCAAAATTCCATAATGCCCTATGAGGAGGAAGTCTTACAAGCAGTCGAACAAGACCCCAGTGCCTCAGTACGTGCAATTGAATGTAGCACAGGAGTACCCAAAAGTACGGTACAACGAATTCTACGGAGAAACAAGATGCATCCGTACCATGTTCAACGAGTCCAAAGTCTACTACTTACTACTACTTAATTGCCCTAACCCCTTGTTGGGCATAGCGCGTCAACTGTTCCATGTGGCACAGTTGACGTTTCGATGGAATAAACCGGTTTCGAAGAATGCAGTTGCCAGCATGCACCTCCTGCACATCCATGGCCACAAACGTCGTCGTGGACGGGATTCGAACCCGAAACGCCGGTAGTCAAACATGAGACTGATGCCTCAACGCACTGCGCTACCGGTCGCCCCCCGAGATTATCCGCAGAGAGTACAATTTTGCCAAACGATGTTGCGCGAGTACAAAGAAGATCCCCGATTCTTTGACAAAATTCTATGGACCGATGAATCCACATTTTCTAAAGATGGTTACATTAACCTCCACAATTTACACGAGTGGCACATTGAAAATCCACATTTAATGCGGCAAAATAGAGCGCAGCATCGCTTTAAAGTGAACATGTGGACTGGAATTTTAAATGGTCAAATTATTGGACCATTCGAGCTTTCGGAGAACTTAAGTGCCGAGACATATTTAGATTTTTTAATGAATCATTTACCCAATTTATTGGAAGACGTGCCACTCAGTACTTTTGCATATATATGGTATCAGCACAATGGCTGCCCAGCGCATTATGCCCGTACAGTAAGAGAGTTCCTCGATCGAAAATATCCCGAGAGGTGGATAGGGCGGTCTGGTACAATTTCGTGGCCGGCACGTTCACCTGACCTAAATTCCCTCGATTTTTTTTACTGGGGAGCGGTAAAAGAAAAGGTTTACACGAAAGAAATAGAAAAGTTGGAGGAACTCCGCCGAAAAATTGCAGAAGCCGCTGAAGCCATTAGTTCCGGAAGATTCGCCCGGCTTATAACTCGATCCATTTTAAGAAGATGTCGTGCTTGCATTGCAGCTGAAGGCAAACATTTTGAACATTTGTTGTAAATTGAAGTTCTAACGTTTAATTGTAAATTGATTTTTTTGTTCAATAAATTACACTTTTGCCTAAATGAGAATATTACTTCTTTTCACCTCAATTAAGAGATGATATAAGAAGTGTCGTACCATTTTGGAATCTGGACAAAATGCGCCATCTTTTACAGTTACTTGCCAAAACCGCGTGGTATATTTTTTTTACAGTGCAGTCAGTTGAAGTTGGGATAAGTGATAATTTTGAGTACAAAATTTTGGAACAAAGTCATATTTTACTTAAAACCAATACAGTAATTTTTTACTTTTAGATTGGGATTTATAGAACAGTTAGTCAGGATTGCTTCATAAAAAAAATAAAAAAAAATGAAAATTTGTAATAACAGTACTTAAAAAATCATCACAGGGTATGAATTTTTCCAATTCTTTTTTGAATGTCTATAAGTCAAAAAATAATTGACGGAGACTTTTTTTTAATACTTTTCTGATAACTGCCACCACTTGGCCTATCACCGGTTTCCGGGTTGACGCTGGGGTTTGGGACACCCTGTATAAAAATAAGTCGTCTACCTATGTACAGGCATAACTCAGTAACCCTTTCTCCGATTTGGCTCAAATTTTTTTTGTTGTGCTCTTTTATGCCCAACTTAGATACTAACGGAGCCCAAAATTGGCAATTTTTCCGGAAAATTTAGAAAATTGGGAAATTCCATTTCCCATTCATTTTGTATGGAGAATTTTTTTCATCTCCGAATTGGCTCAAATTTTTTTTGTTTGTGTTTGCAATGCTCCCTCCTATTTGTGTGTACATAAAAAAATCAAGGACGACCTGTTGTCGAATATGAAAACACCCATTCGTCCGATTTGCTGATACACTGATGAAAGCGATCGATGATGAACAAGGTGCCATTTTCTTTCTGGATGCGCCTGGAGGCACTGGCAAAACGTTCCTTATTTCCTTGATATTGGCAACGATTTGTTCACGAAGAGATATAGCGTTGGCAGTTGCTTCATCTGGCATTGCGGCGACGTTGCTTGAAGGAGGACGAGCGGCTCATTCTGCCTTTAAAATGCCATTGAACTTGCAAGTGACGGGCGAACCAACTTACAACATGTCGAAAAATTCTGCTATGGCTAAAGTCTTGCAAAGCTGCAAAACAATCATTTGGGATGAATGCATGAATGATGGCGCATAAACGTGCATTGGAGGCTCTCGATCGCACTCTGAAAGACTTGCGCAATAATCACAATCGTTTTGGAGGCGCAATGATTCTACTTTCCGGCGATTTCCGTCAAACGCTGCCCATTATTCCGAGATCAACACCTGCGGATCAACTCAACGCGTCCTTAAAATCATCTCATTTATGGACCTACGTGCAAACATTACAACTGAAAACAAACATGCGCCTTGCATTGCAAAATGATTAATCTGCTGATGTGTTCTCCAAGCAATTGTTGGACATCGGCAATGGAAATATGCCAGTTGATGAGACAAGTGGTTTCAGGGAATTTCCCATTCACTTTTGTAAATTCACCGAGTCCAAGGAGCAACTCATCGAAAAAGTTTTCCCGAACATCGTACGCAATTACACCAATCAAGAATGGTTGGCAGAACGAGCTATTTTAGCAGCAAAGAATGTCGATGTCCACCAATTGAATTTCGATGTTCAAATGAAAATCCCTGGCGAAGTGATGACATTCAAATCTATGGACACCATCACCAATGAAGAAGATATCGTCAACTACCCAACAGAGTTTTTGAATTCATTGGATGTGCCAGGATTCCCGCAAACAGCAACTGGAACTGAAAATAGGCTCAGTTATCATAATACTTCTTAATCTGAACCAGCCGAAGCTATGCCATGGAACCAGACTTGCTGTCAAACGGTTGCTATCGAACGTCATAGAAGCGACATTTCTCAAAGGAATATTCAAAGGCGAGCACATGTTGATTCCACGAATTCCAATGATTACCTTTGATCTGCCAATCGATTGCAATTCCCGGTGCGTCTTGCGTTTGCGATGACAGTCAACAAAGCACAAGGATAGTCGATGAATGTGTGTGGCGTTAATTTAGAAAATCCGTGTTTCTCGCACGGCCAATTGTACGTCGCCTGTTCGCGAGTAGGAAAACCAGATTCTCTATTTGTTTACGCACCGCAAAACAAAACTAAAAATGTTGTTGCGCGGGATTCAGTTCGCGGGGTCAGCTCCATGTATGAAAAAAATAATTTAGAGTAGGCGAAATTTGCGAGCGTAGCGAGTAAATTATAAAAACAAATGAAAAATGCTGAATAGTAAATATTTAAAAAAAATCGGAACGAAAAAATGACCGATATTCAAATTTTATTTCAATTATATAAGTTTTAAAAACGAGGGAAAAAAAATACAATTCCAATGTTGTTAAAAATTGTGGGCACAGGAGCGAGATGTTCGGGTCCTTACCAGTTTCTCCTTCGGCCTGTTTTGCTGCCCAAAGAATAAACCGTTATTTCTATCGGCAAGGTAAGGGTACCTTTGAAAAGGTAGCAGTCGCAGCTATCATGCGCTGAAACCCGTCCAGATAGCTTTAAAACTGTGGGCACAGGAGCGCGACGTTCGAGGTACCGGTTTTCAGCCTGTTTTCCTGTCCATGGAATAAACCGCTATTTCTCAGCAAGTGCTACTTCTTGCGAGAAGGTTAGGGTACCTTTAGAGAGGTAGCAACCGCAGCTATCACTCGCTGTAACCCCGCCCAGATAGCTTAAAATAAATATGTATTTTCTCTAAGAATAAATAAATGAAACCGGAATATCGAGGGCTACGCCCGCATTTCGGGGATTTTGAAGCAAGCGCTTATTTTGGTATGAAAATATTGGCTGCTTATTCGTATTGATGTGATGATGTGTGATGTGATGTGGGTAAAAGGACACATAGGTACAACAGGAAATGAGGCGGCGGATGCCCTAGCAAAACAGGGATCTGCGGCAACTTTCATTGGCCCAGAACCCAGAGTTGCTATGTGGAACGGCATGATGGGAGCGAAGGTTGGGAAGTGGATGGACTCCATGCATCAACAAAGATGGCAGGAGCTAGTCACTTGCAAACAAACTCGGAATGCAATGACCAGCCCTTTAGGCAGGGAAGCGAGAAATGTACTCAGTTATAAACGGAGTACCCTAAGCTGGATAACTGCCTCGGGTCACAGGGCATGTTAATTTTAAGGCTCATCTGGCCAAGATGAAAATCGGGGAAGATGACGTTTGCAGGCTATGCCTGGAGGAGGCCGAGACGGCAGCACACATTGTGTGCGAATGTCCAGCACTGGCTAGCACGAGGTTGAGGATCACAGGCAAGCACACGATAAGTGTGGAAGCCATGAGTGAACTCAGCCTTAAACAAATGCTAGCAATAACACGGGACTCAGTGATGAAGAAAGAGGTCGACAACTATCAGTCGACATCTGGAAGCCACTGATGACCGGGAGGGGGCGAAAAGGGACCCAAACGTTAGTGGTCTGCTTCGGCTATCCGCCAGAATATAATAATAAATAACAAGACGACATTGCAAATCGCAAACTTGCAGATAAAAAATAAACATAATAGGGTCAGCGACTAGCCATCTCCCCTCCTCTCCCACCAATCTTTACCCTTATGCAAGGGCCACACCTACGTCTAATGGCGGTAATTTCCGTTGCAAATCACACAAAACACAGGTGTAGCCGCGTAATTAACGCCGTTTATAATGGCGTCGAAAATTCAGCGATAACTTGGATGCGGGTAGATTGTCAAGTTAAACACACAGCATTGTCAAGCGAAAATCCACACGTATCAGACAATTCACACTCATACAAGCACCGAAGCCGCAACCACACAATTTCAATTTTTTTTTAATTATAATCGAACACCTTTAATTTCATATATTTCAATTCATGAATACAGCTGTCATCATATAACGGGGTATTTTTTTTTTAACAAACGTCAATTGCAAATCGACTAGACGTTAACGTACATAAGTGTGGCCATTCCTATTACCGAGTAGTTTACGGTATGATTTTTTAGACTTTAATTATTGTGTTAATGGGCATTAACGCAGGTGTGGCTCTAGCATTACAGAAACGGTTAGCTAAAATTCGTTCTACAAAGAACAATATGCAAGTATGTAGTACTCACACCAATACACGAGGCCGATAGGTGCAAGTTTTGTATGGACTTTCCATACAAAAAATGCACAATAATGCCCAAATTTAAATGAATGTATTTTTATTCAATCTTACGTAATCGTAACGAAACTTAGACATATTATTGCTTATAGTGTTGCTTATCGTTGGCCATCAGTACTTTTGACCTCAAACGTGTTTTAAGGGATGCAAAAGTGTGCTAACTGTAACTACAGAAATAAACTATTATTAACCTATTTTGGGAATATACACAAAACCCATTATTTTCCATTTTCAATGATGTTTGGAATCTACCTTCCCGTAAGTTTTCATATTTCTAAGTGTAACGACCTCGAAATGCAAGAGGCCTGGGTGAAATTACGATCTAATATTTTCTCCTCCTACACTGTTCCCCTTCCTAAAAATTTCAAGAAATTTCAACATTACCTTTCTCACGACACCCCACTTGCCTATACCAATGGATAAAAGAACAAATTTCTTTTATCTACTGGTATAGGCACCTTAATTTCGCCTCTATGTGGACCCCCTTAAAGTTGGTCAATTACAACATATCGCTTTCTTCAGCGAATTATGGCATTTCTATACTATACATTCTCACCGAATTTGATGTTTGATACATATAACTTTAGCCGTTCGTGAAATATTCTATGGACAGATGGACATTTGATTGATTTTGTAAGATTTAAGACACCAGACCCTAAAAAAATTGTATGGATAATTATTCTTAGAATCACCACCCTAACCAATCTTTACCCTTCCAAAATTGGTAAAATAATTAAAGAGAGAGATATTATTGCCTATGATGTTGGTTATCATTGGCCATCAATATTTTAGACCTCGAGTCTGCTTAAGGGGAGCAGGGGTGTGCTAACTGCAACTATAGAAATGTACTATTATTCTTTTCTGATGAGATTTCAAAATTCCATTAGTATTAGTTGTCTATGTTAGTAAAATGCCGCTTTTCTGTAAATGTACATATTTCTAAGTATAACGGTCTCGAAATGCAAGGGGGGGGGGGACTTGGATCACCCCTCTCCCACTTCGCTCCTTCCTTCAAATTTGATTCCAAAAATGGACTGTACTCGACAGTGCCTTTCTTACAATACCCCACTTGCCTATACCAAACGAAAACTAGAGTATAAAAAAAATACGTACGAGTATGTAGCTTCGGCGGTTCGTTAGATATTTCATGGACAAATGGACGGACAGACAGATGGACGCATGACTGACTTCATAAGAGTTTTGTTTTTACTACAAAATCCTAAAAAAGGAAATTTAATCACTAATCACTTCCTTTCGCCGACAAGCGTATGTTCCCGACCACGTTGCAATTGGTAAGAATGAACGTGCCGGTAAATAAGAGTGTATTAATGTTAAGTGCTTTGTCTATAGTGATTTTCATTTTAGGCAACATGGACTTGTCATGGCGGAACAACTCCGCTTAATCTGAAGCCCATTCGTGTAAAAGTATCAGGTTAGGCTGACCGACGCGATGGGTGGGCGAAGTGAACCGGGAAACAGTGGTAGCAGTTGCTTGGAGGGGGTAACATGTAACTGTCCAGCTTTTGGACCGCTGTGTTTAGTAACTTAGATTCTGTCAACTGGTATGCCTGCTGTTGATTTTGGTTTGACAGCGAATATGATTCTGCCACCAGACGTCAAATGCGAACGAAATACCCGTTGATGTTACCAACAGTTAAACACAATTGTTACACGGGATATCCGTATTTTTTTTTGAACACTGACTTAACCTTTAAAAGAGGGTAGTGCAAAAAATGCGCCTTATGTCGTTAAAGCTGCTGTAGAGGAGAGAATAAACTTTTCCATATGTGATTCTGAGTTCTTGATCGTTACACATCTGAACTCATAAACAGTAGATACATACTTGTCTCTCAAGCACTTATTGACAGAGATACTTTAAGCTACGGTTCAGTTTAGCTGTACTGTAAACAATGGATATTGGGTCAATAATATTGTGTCTAGTGCTCATTTCAATTACATTAATTGTGTACTCGTTTAAGAAGCGCTACAGGTACTGGAAAAATCGTGGTGTTCTATATGTTGAACCCAAAATACCATTAGGTACTATACCGTTCCGAAAAGTGCATTTCAAGGATGTTACATCGGTTGTCTACGATCAAAGAATACCTGGTGTACCATTTATGGGAGCCTTCTTCTTCCGCCAGCCTGTTATCGTTGCTACCGATCTCGATTTCGTACAAACAGTCTTGGTAAAAGAATTTGGCAATTTTCATGATCGAGGTATGTACGTCAATGAAGAAGATGATCCTCTGTCCGGTCATATGTTGTTTAAAGTTGGCGACCATAGAATCTCCATTTGTCGCAAGTCGCCATCGGTGTCCATCATCTGCAAAGGAAAATACAAGACATCACAAAGTATCAAATTCAACAATAGAATATCTACAAATACTTATCTGACATCGCTATTGAACCACGGGAAATCACTGGACATCGCACTAAACATCGGAGATACACCACAACAACACATAACCACACTATATACAATACATTGTTTATATTTATTTGAACATTTTTGACACTTGAACTTGACCTACATTTGAAATTGTAATTGTAATAGATTATTGCATTGTAATAGAGCATCAGCTGATTGCTGTATTGTATCATTCGGCATTAATCATTGGCTGAATTGTAAAATTATATTCTGTAGTATTCGTAAGGGAAGAATACCGGAATTTTCAATGTTGGAAAATTCCTGTATTTTTTCCCGGGGGATTATTCGCGATCCTTTGTTCTATCAAACATTCGCTTTCGAACCTTTGACCGTGTTAGACATCGTATTTTTTAATATTTTTGCATTTTGTTAATTTGAATTGTTGAAGTTGAAGTGATTATATTATTTCAAATACATTTTATAACGAACTTACAAAATCGCTTTTTCTCATTTTTGGTCCGTCGAGAATTTTGAATTTGGTTTAGTTTTTCGCTCGTCTTTTCAAACTTTGAACGAAATAGAAATTTGACTTGAACATATGTTTTCATTGGATGGTGAAAAGTGGAAATCTATACGAGCTAAACTCTCGCCAACATTCACGTCGGGCAAGATGAAATTAATGTTCTCAACAGTGATAGATGTCGCCGATCGTTTTAATTCGATTTTATCAAATGAAGTTCGTCAAGAGTCCCAGCTCGAAATGAGCGACTGGCTGGCTCGCTTTACAACCGATGTTATTGGATCATGTGCTTTCGGCATTGAATGCAACAGCTTGGAGAATCCCAAATCAGACTTTCGTGGTTATGGTGCAAAAGTCTTCCATGAACCACATCTGAATACGTTCATGTAATTTTTTGTTATTCAGTATCCGGATTTTGCTCGGAAAATGCATGTGAAGACGATGAGCAAAGAAGTTAGTGATTTCTTCTTGGGAACAGTTCGTGCCACAATTGATTTTAGAGAGAAGAACAATATAAGACGTAACGATTTTATGGATTTGTTAATTTAATTAAAGAATTCGGATTCCTCGGACGATGAGCATTCAAAGAAGTTGGGAAGATTGACGTTTGAAGAAATCGCTGCACAGGCGTTTTTGTTTTTCTTAGCTGGTTTTGAGACGTCGTCAACCACCATGTTGTACAGCCTTTATGAGCTTGCACTCAATCAAGATTTACAGCAACGAGCGCGAAATAAAATCGAAAGTGTTCTAGGACGGCATGATGAAAAATTGACGTACGAAGCTGTTAAGGAAATCGTTTATGTGGATCAAATTATAACTGGTATGTGTTTTTATGAGACATTTCAATAGTAAATGAATGAAGGATCAAATTCTTTTGACGAGGATAGGTATGTATTGTTTTTAAAGGGTTTAATAAAAAAATCAGATTTATGAAAATCGTGGGATGAAGTCTTGTCTTGTCTTAATATTGATACGATGTTGATGTTGGTTTCGGGTGATGCATGTTGCTTGCGTACACAGTGGCGCAACCACGGGGAGGGCTAAGGGTTCTAAAATCCCTCCCAGGGATAATGAAATATAAAAAATAAATTAAACATTTTTGAATGTGAGATATTTTTTTGTACCTAAACGTTTTTTGTCTGCTGAACACAGAAACGAAGTTTGGAATAAAATCCCCAACAAATCGGTCCGGGTCTGGTTTCGTACAATGGTGCATGGAACGAACTCATCATGCGCCTCCACACCGCGTGCCTCGCACCATGGGAGAGGCGCGACCAGATCAGTCACGATTGGCTGGATCTCACTTCGCCTTATATACACTCAACAAGGTGGAGACGACTGATGAGTTCGTGCCTTGCACCATGGTACGAAACCAGACTCAGACCGCTTTTTTTTTGGGGATTTTTATTCTTAAAGAGTACTATTATAGAGGGAGGGGGGGGGGGGGGGATTCAGATATTAAAACCTATAAAAGTGGAATTGGTTTGATGCCTGCTTCCCGCACACATTTTTTATTTAAAGTTTGGCAATTTTGACTGGGAATCCCCTTTTAATGTAACCACTCGCTTTTTTTATGTTATGGATTAACATCTCGTTTTTCCTAAAGTGTAGTTTAAGAATATATTTAAACCACACTAAATTTGCTTAAATTTAATGGCAAAATAAACATTCAGAACTTCTTGACTGACGGCTCTTCAAAAATTGCAATGGACACCATTTTCGTCACACTGATGAAGACAAAGTGCGTTATTTTGTGTTTAATGGTCAAAATTTGTGCTGGCAAACCTCGGATACGTATTCAACAAGTTGGTCATGTTAAGTCAGGCTACTTTCACACGGTAATTCCATGAACCCGTGAATCAGCAATGCTTTTAGCCCGAGCTCACCCGTACTTTTAGTCAAATCAGAGATTCCACAGAGATGTGTTCATGAGTCGCTCACCGCCCATGAACTCATCGGCTCAACAATACATATCATCATCTAGAATGGGAATTGCTCGCAAGTGTACAAAATCAGGTCCAAAGGCGTCGAAATAAAAAAAAATGACGCGCATCCTTTGGTGAAAAGAAAAAGATTTTTATGGGCTCATTTTTTACTTTTTATTTAGTTTCAAGTGAACCCCCTCGAATCTTATATCCTGCTGCACATCGCTGTCTTTTTATACCATTCACGAATGTGATAGGGTATATTAAGTTTGTCATGAAGCTTGCAACGCACAGAAGGAATCATCTCCGACCATATAAACCATATATGTGCTTGGTAGGTATGACCAAGTGAGTCCCATAAGCTTTGTCCGTCTGTCCATTTGTCTGTTTGGTTCTATGCAAACTAGTCTCTCAATTTTGAAGCTATTGAGCTGAAATTTTGTACAAAACCTTCTTTCAATTGAACGCTGTATATATGTCGGAACCAATGGAATCGAACCACAACGTCATGTAGCTGCGATAGGAACGACCGGTCCAAAAGTTCATTTTTGTGAAAAAGAAACTTTTTAATTTCTAAAGGTTTCTTTCTCAAATTTCACATTGTTTAATCGTATCTCCTCGCAAATCTGTAATGGACGGTTTGGTGGGCATCCGAAGATGCCCGTGGGGACGGAGCCTAAGGTAACTTAATTGGCCGTGAAGGTCGGGCTGTGCCATCTGGTGAAGAAAAAGGCTCTTCAACGAGCTAAGCAGCGGCCTATGCTTGCTGTAGCTCAGTTCGGGAGATGTGGGCGGGGTTTTCGCCGCTCGTTGCCCCTGTTCTTTACGTATTAATAAAAATTCATAGGCCTGGGGAAGACAACACAAACAAGGGAGGTAAAAATGGGAAATAAAAAAATGAGGCGATAAGGATGGAATGGTTGGCAGATGGCTCGCTTGCCCTCGCGCTCGTATTGGGGTCCAGGTGTAATGGGACCCTCGGCCTCTGGTTTCGTACCACCAACAGATCCTTACTCATCAGGTGCTGCCATAGATCTGCCGGTGGAAGCAGCACTACCAGACCATAATATGGTTCATTACAGGTGGTTCATTACAAATCACACTCTTGAATTTGGTTGAAATTGGACTACTCTATTATATAGCTGTCCTAGGAATCACGACCGTTCCAAAAACAAGTTTTTGCTAGGAAAACTTTTTTCATTCTGAAGATATCTTTACCAAATTTCATAATATTCAATCGTATTTACCGACGAAGCACATTCCTAAATTTGGTTGAAATCGACATACTATTTCATATACCACTCATAGAAACAGTGAAATCGGAACAAGTTTTACTACTAATTTCAAAGTGGCAAATGCACCGTAAATCAAAATGAAGGTGAAGGGTATCATACCTTTGGCAAGCTAGTCAAAGGCTTGTTTGCTTAAGTTGAATTGCTTAGTTAGAAGGCCGAGACTGAAATCATCCATCAATTTATACTAGCGTGGGTGAAAATTGGCTCAAAAGAATATTACAGTATGTTTCCTGCTGGACTCGTCAACTCATGAATTTAACATGGACTCAAATAGAGCTTTTCATTCGGTGAGTTTTGTGTTGATGAGTCTTAGCCACAGTCACATTGTGTCAAAGCCTCCATTTAATCCATGTCGATCAGTTGATGAGCTCATGAGCCGTCGATCGTTTGAAATTAGCCTAACGCATATATTTAAATTTTCCATTATTCAAAAGTAAACGCGCAAATTAGAGTTTTTTGATCAACATACTATTGTACATTGAAAGAAACTTATTGTGCTAATTTTATGCCCTATTTTCCTGCAAAGTAGATGGGTTGAACGTCAGCCACAGAACCTGTATGTCAGCATAATATTTAGTATTATTAGTGACCGCTTATATATTTTTTCAGCCCCTCCCAGAACATAATGCTGGTTGCGCCACTGTGCGTACATATCATGCCCAGTTAGGCCTTTTCCTCACTTGTCGGTACGGTAACGGCGCTGGACAGTACGTTCCGTATACCGAAACGTTTCCGAACTGCCTCCATTTATGAACCAGACGGTATATGTTCGGTTCGATAGCTATCTGGGGTGCTGCTGGTTTTATTTTTTATGAAACCGGGCCAGATACACTCTAACCCGGAACACGAACACGGTCACAATGTTTAATTTTGTGAAGTTTCTTAAACTATCCGCTTGAGAATCACTTTTAATCAGGCGATGCTCTGAAGTTTCCACCGAATGATTGTAGATACTTCACATAAGTTTCAAGTTCGTGTTCGTAACGCAAATAGGTATCAAGGAGGGAGCTTAAATAACGCAGCGTCCGTCGTCATTTGGACGCGAATGTGCATCAGGGCTTAAGATAAACACAATAAACTTAATTTCTATTTTAAATTTTCTTTTTCAATTGAGCACATGTCTGCCAATTGCTTTTGAATTACAATATTTTATTCACACTCTCACTTTTGTTTCCAAACAGAGTCACTTCGAAAATATCCGCCTATCGTGAATTTAATACGGATAACCGCACGAGATTTTCAAGTTCCTGATACCAATATAACTATTGAAAAGGGAACACCCGTCTTCATACCGGCGTTTTCAATTCATCGTGATCCCGATATATTTGAAGACCCGGACACCTTTGATCCAGAGCGTTTTTCACCGGAACGTATAAAAGCTCGACATCCCATGTCATTCCTGGGATTTGGTGATGGTCCAAGAAATTGTGTTGGATTGCGTTTTGGACGAATGCAATCTCGTATTGGACTAATCACCTTGCTGAGAAATTATAAATTCAAACCATGCCAGAAAACGGCAATACCAATGGTTTTTTCACTGGATAAGCCGATTTTGACGCCAAAATGTGGAATGTGTTTGAATGTTGAGAAAATTTGATTTTATAATACATAATTGTGAATATGAATTGAAGATTTATGTATCTTTAATTCATATTTACAATGATATGAACGTTTTACAGAAGACAGTGACCTTTTTTTAAGAATTCGATATACATAAATTGAATACTCTTATTTTTTTTTAACTACAAATATTCGTATAGAGAGGCAGTCGAGTCGAAAGACAGTTTCAGGAGCACGACCGTATATATACATTGAAAATCGGTGTTATTTTACTTTAAAATATCTTAAAAATGTTTAAATAAAACAAGCTGTATATAAAATATAATAATTTCTTTTGTTTTATTTAAAAGAGTATTGGATTACATTATATGTATAAAATATAATAACGGCCAAACGGCTACCTCGGCTTAGGTGGGCGGTTCGTATACAAGCGGTCTATTTCTCGATGAGTCAACAGCAAAAATCGGGCTCGATGTCATTTATGGCATTCGTGATGTTGATTGACTTTTAAGGCGTTAATAGTCTGCCGCTTAATCACATAAGCCCATTTACTCAATCTCCGATTGAACTCTTTGTTAACTAACACAAATTAATCGAAGCTATAAACAGCCCGATAAGCATTTTTGTTTTCACATACGTCTATTAAATTACCAAGCCGCGGTCTTGAACAGTGTAACCTCTGGTGAAGTTGCCCCTCAAATAGATAATTTAGCTAACCAACAAAATGTGCGAATACGGTCCACTGCCCCCACTAAAGAGGAAACAGTCGTTGCAATTCTTGCACTAAAACGAGGAAAGGCCGCCGGACTCGACGGTATCCCTGCCGAACTTTATCAAGCAGTGCCAAGCGCAACTGCCGATTTGCTGCACCCACTTGTTGATAAAGCGTGGAATACAAAGACCTTTCCCACTGAGTGGAAAGAAGGTTTGATCATCAAACTTCCAAAGAAGGGTAGCTTCACAGTTGGCAATAATTGGAAAGGCATTTGTGTGCTTCCTGTCGTTGCCAAGATAATAGCTAAAGCCGTCCTGGAAAGACTTAAGGCCCGTTTAGAAAGCACAATTGATGAAAAGTAGGCTGGTTTTCGATCCGGATTCTCCAGTGTCGACATTAACACTTTGTGAATCATTATCTTGCAATGCGCTGAGTACGATTCTCCGATTCACTTGCTTTTTATCGATTTCGAGAAGGCTTTCGATAGTGTGAACCGTGATTCTATATGGGTGGCCTTGCGCAGGAGAGGCATCCCTGAGAAGCTTGTAGCTATTATAAGGCAACCTATGACGGTGCGTAATATTGCGTTCCTCATTAAGGTAAGGTGGCGGGGAACTTTGAGATTCGCAGTGGAGTTCGGCAGGGGTGCATCCTCTCACCGATCCTATTCCTCATAATGATTGGGGATGTGTTGCATGCAGCTCTGTCCGAGCTAGACAGAGGAATCCAATGGACTTTTACATCTTATCTACAACATCTTGACTACGCTGATGACATCCATATGCCTACTCTCCCAGAAAATCATAGATCTGTCCGCAATGGCGTTAGATCTCGAGAGGGAGGCAAGCAAGGTTGGGCTCAAGATTAATACCAACAAGACCAAGGTTCTTAGCCCGCTATTGCGTAAAAGAAATCCTACATGAAAAGCTTCCGTAGGAGTTACCAGAAAGCTGCAAGTTTTCGTCAACTCATGTCTTCGTCGAATTTTAAGAATTTTCTGGCCCGAAACAATATCAAATGAAGAGCTAAGTCGGCGTACGGCTCAGATGCCAATCGACGAATTGATACGCAGGCGAAAATGGCAGTGGATAGGTCACACATTGCGGAAGAGTGACAACTGCATTGCTTTGCATGCCATGAACTGGAACCCCATTTCCAACCAAGGCTCACCAAGAGGGGGTCCTCGAATCACATGGCGTCGATCTGTGGCAAAGGAGTGTGTGGCACTGGGTAAGTTTTTTGGGAAGTTGCGGCCCATTGCCCAGAACAGAGTACGATGGCGCGCAGGTGTAGTTGACGCACTATGCCTTACTAGGGGTTAAGGCAATAAGGCAAAGTAGTATGAGAAAACAAAAATATCTATCGGCCAGTTTACCGCTCGGATAAGCTCAAGTCCTTGTTAGTAATCGGGCAGTTTAACGAGACGTAGAGAGAGCAGGCCACTGCCTTGTAAGAAAATGAGCAACCTTGAAAAGCCCTCAGCAGAAATTTTCAGCACTCGACAAGTCGTGTGAACTTTGTGCCATCCTGTAGAGCTAAAAATTCCTCCGTAGTTAAATTATACAATACTTTAGTGCGCGTACCGCACTACTAACTGATCTGCTTCTATTCGAATGTAAATTTTGATGAAGGAAAGTAGAAAATAGATTATATGTAGTTTTGTAAATTTAAAAAGAGGGTTGATTTATTTGTTATTTATTTTTTACAGACTTTCGAATTATGGTAATCCCTTCCGCTGCACCCTGATCACCTACATTAAATTTTTTCAATTTTCAAATACATTATGTCCTTAGGCGATAGCACAGGATTATTTATTGAAAATACTATTGGAATTGGAGTTTTCTCATCGACAAGGAATCGATAGTGTTTGAGGAGCGTAATCAACCCGACACGTGATTGCATTTGTCCGAAACGTGTTCCAATGCAATTTCTTGGGCCGTCTCCAAATCCCAGAAAGGCTTGAGAATGTCGAGCCTGCACTTGGTCTGGTTCAAATCGGTCTGGATCAAATTTATCGGGTTCTGGAAAGTGTTCAGGGTCATGATGAATAGAATATACTGGGATCAATACTGGAGTTCCATCCTTGATGACGGTCTTGGAATTGGGGACTTGGTAGTCGCCTTGGGCCGTGCGACGTAACGCTACAAGTGGCGGGTATTTGCGAAGGGTTTCTGAAATAATTGAAATTAAGTTCGTTAGTTTCAAAATATTAGAAAAATTTTCTTGGACATACCATTTATAATTCGATCTAAGTACACCATATCTTTCACAGCTTCGTATGTCAATTCTCCCTTATATTTCGCCAACACTGTGTTAATTTCCTCCCGAGCTTTCTCCTGAATCGCCGGATTCAGACACATTTCATACAAACTGAACATCATCATCGTCGACGAAGTCTCAAATCCGGCGATGAAAAATACAAATGCTTGTGCTGCCACCTGTTCGAACGTAAGTTTTTCCAATTTCACATTATTATCCATATCCATAGTTTCGTTATTTTTCAAATCGATTAGCATATCCATAAAGTCATTCCGCTTGATCTTTTCCCGTTCTCTGTAGTCAATAGTTTGCCTGACAATGCCCAGAAAGAAATCGCTTACGTCCTTTCTCGTCATCATCACTCGCAATCGACGGCCCAATTTCGGAAATATCATAATGACACGTCGGAAAATTCCCGTGTTGGGATCTTCGAATACCAGGCGACCATATTTACGAAACTCAGTATCTGGATTCTTAAGACTGTTGCACTCAATACCAAACGCACACGTACCAATAACGTCCGTTGTAAATCGGGCCAGAATATCTTTCACGTCCAGGACATTTTCCTTTTCCAAAATTTCATCGAGCGTTTGATGAAAACGTTCGGCCACCTGCACAATGGTTGGATACATGAACTTCATTTTTCCCGACGTGAAAGTCGGCGAAAGTTTCGTTCGAAGCGATTTCCACTTAGCGCCATCCAAGGAAAACAAATGAGCCGACAGGGGATCGTCCCTTTCATTTGTATAAATTCCGCGACCGTGAAAATTATTGAAATCCTTTATGAGCACATCTTTAACAAAATTCAAATCAGTCGCCACGATAATAGGCTGAATGGAAAAGAAGCCGCCGACGAAGGGGCCAGCATCATGTCTCAGGTCATAGAATTGCTGGAATAATTCCTTGAATTGTCCTCGTCGTTGAAATGGCAAGTTACCAAGCGGAATTTTAGGCTCTAAATATTTAACGGCACGATCTTTCCAGTATGAGAATATTTTTCGATAGAAAAGACACAGTCCAGTCCAGATACCGATTAAGAACAAAATTAAATACGTGGACCACTCCATTTGCGTCGGTCTCAACTTCTTAACGTTCACAGATCACAGTGCTACTGAGGAACTATCGGTTGATCTAATCTACGGATGGAATGTATTTACATATTTTATTCTATACACAGCAGAGGTTCGTGATTTGGGTTCCTAATACCCCAGTCAAATAAGGTAAATTTGATTAAAAAAAAAGCCCAACACTCGGAATGGTTATTGGATGGTATATGGACTGGAGTAGTCTATACTAAAAATCCCCGATGGTAGGAGTATAAGAGGGATGGAATCGTTATTTCGAAATGTTTTTTTTTCTTCTTAATTTCTGTAACTATCAAGCCAAAAGAAAAATATTTTAAGAACAAATTAAAGCAGAAGCCGCTAAACATTTTTGTTGTAACTTTAAAAGTTCAAATAGAAAATTAAATCAAAATCAAATTAGGGAGTCATTTCGAGCATTTTTTTAGTGGACTTAAATCTTTGTGTTCTCAGCTAATTAAATTATTCTCAGTGTTGTTTAGTATAACGCACTTCGAGTTTTAAGTACTTTTTTCGACATTTGACAATTTAAATCATAAAAATGATGATTTTCCACATTTCGCGGAATTTTCCCAATTATTGATGAGGAATATTCTGGGCGAAGATGATTTTGATAATAAATTTTAGAAAATTGCATGTTAATACAGTCGCACTTCGGACTTTTCTGTAAGACTCATTTCTTAGCTATTGTGATAATCTCCTTGAAAAAAGCTGTCATTATTATGTCGTCAGGTCTGAGGAGGGAGGGGCGGGGGGCGGACTTTCAAAACAGAAAAGCTATTCTTGTTAAGCCTTTTAGACATATGATAATTATGCTTTTATTTTTTTTTTGCATTGAAACCGCTCGCGTTGCGGAGCTCTAAGCTACGAGGGCGGTTCAAATATGATCGAGACAAACGCTCTGACACATTTATTTATTATCGAAAATATTTACAAAAATTTACAGTTTTTCTAGGTAATTCCCCTCACTAGTAACACATTTTTGCCACCTCTACAGAAGTTTTTCGATGCCGGTATCGCAGAATTCCTCGCACAGTTAAAAATCTCGGACTTTTTTTAAAACCTGGTCTTGGACTATCAGCATTTTTAATCATTTTAATTCTGCAATCTAAACTCTTTCAAAGTTTACTTTTATTTTAAACCAAATTTGTAATAAATTCTAATACAATCAAAAGTTTACTTCTATTTTAAACCAAGTTATAATAAATTCTAATACAATTAAAACCTTTTTGTGTTCTTTTTGTTTTCGCATTAGTTTCTAATCCAAATGTAATTAAAATGTAAGCCCCACAAATTATATTTTTTGAGTCTCAGGTCTTAGCATACCCACTCGCAGTCAGCTCAAAATATTATGCTGCGTAGCCGAGTGGTCTAGGTCGCAACTCTACAACACGGAGTTCACAGGTTCGATGCTGCGCCACGGCCAAAATAATTTAAAGATTCGCTGGCTAACCTGCGAATAGGCTTAACAAAAGATTTGGAAGTTTAGAAAATTGAAGAAAAAGAACGAATGGAGAAAAAATATTTTTCATAGATTCTAATATCTGTAGATTAAATTTTAAACCAACAATTTGATTAAAAAACTAATATCAGCAAAGTTTAATATTTAAACCAGTGAAGTTTACGGAAACAATTGTAATACTTTCATTTCATTAAAATCTAATACAATTTTGGTGTCGTCATATATGTAAATCGAATTAGCATTGATAATAGACCAGGATTTTTAACTGTGCGGGCAAAATGGACAGTCATGTGCGCACGAACTCCTCTACCTCTTCGTGGGTGTTGAATCTTTGACCTCCGAAGGCTTCTTTCAGTGGTCCAAACATGTGGTAGTCGCAGGGTGATAAATCCGGACTGCAGGGGGGGGGGGTGTTCTACCTCCCACCCCAATTCTGATACTGTATCGAGCGTGAGACGCGCGGTATGAGGGCGCTTGAAGTTCAACAGTTTGGGAACCCATCGCGCCGTTATTTTGCGATATTGAAGGTGTTCGTGGTTGATAGACTCGTACAACACATCTCACGTTCAGGACTATATTTTCGTACTTGGGAACCCTAATTTTCTTTAGAATATTGGTCGGCCTAGTTTATTGCAACATATAGTCGAAAATTGAAAAAAGAGAGCATCGCCCGGAAGGGCCACAAGCTGTAGCCCACGAGTATTGTGCAGATTTATAATTGACGATAATATTTGATCCGACCAACAAAACCGCTCAGCTGTCTCAAGTGTAGCGGTCACATCAACATCAGGGCAGAGATCGCCGGGGCACTCTAAGCGGCGACGGCCGAGAGTTTCACGCTCGGAGAAGATGTGCTGGGAGGTCTCATCATCGACACAACCAACAGCCGGCGTCAGGAACAATATCCATATTGTACAGCTACAGGGGGTACCTCTGGGTCGAATACCCTGCCAGAAGGCCGCAAATGACTTTAACCCTGTTTCTGCACAGGTTCGGCAGCTTAAGGGTACGATTGAGTGAGTTTCCTGGTATGATCGGTTTAGACTGTTTCAGGCCACGGAAGCTATCCTAGTACGCGGCGGTGTCGACTCGTATTAATATGGTGTTTAATATGCAAAGAGAGCTACCACAGAAGGGTTCTCCGCCAATTAGCTGAGTTGCAGATGCTGTTCTAGCCAACTTGTCGGCAATCTTGTTTCCCAAGACACCGACATAGCCATTTATATGATGGCTTTTTTCAAAGAACAGAGTCTTTGCAAATCTCATTTTGACATAAACAACGACTAATGGAGAGCCTTGACAGCAACTTCACAATCACTGAAGGCTGTAATATTTATCCGACGACAACCAGCTTCAATGCGATGCAATGCAATGCATAATTGCCACAAATCCCAATTGCAGGAATTTTGGCCAACGGTCTATTAACGTTGGGTGCTTCTTCATGGGAATAGATAATCTTTTAGATGGGCCCGTATTACCTGCCCCTCTACCCTTATCAGCATTGTAGCATTATGCAAACCACTTGACAATAATCGGAGCGAGTTACGAATGCCTCGTATTCCATTCGGGCGGGATTTGAAATCCCCAGTCACAAAATCCCCAAACCAAAATTCTCAAAAACAGAATCCCCTTCCCCAATAACCGAAAACAGAATCCCCCTACCCAATCTCCAAAAGATGTTGGAAATAACTTTATAATTTTTATCGAAATATTTTAAATTAGAACATTTTGATTGTATTGAAAAAATATTTTTTTTTTATGCATACAAAGCAAGTTGGCACTACCTAAAGCGGAAATTTCTTTAAGGCTGCGCGAACCTAACTTATATTTACATATCTCATAGTTTTTCTCTGGTTTTTGCAAGACCTAGAGTTCTCCTAAAAAGGATTTGAAGGAATTTATAAATTTATAAATTCAGCACCACGGGAAGTTTAATTCTGCCCTTTGCAGTTTAACTAAAAAGTGGAACATTGAAATGAGAAAAAGATTTCGATATGGGGATTTTGTGTTTGGGGATTATGCATTTGGGGGTTATGTGTTTGGAGATTTTGTATTCAGAGATTTCGTATTTGGGGATGTTGTGTTTGGGTATTTTGTGTTTGAGGACTTTGTTATTGGGGATTTTCCTTCATTTGGGGATTTTGTGATTGGGGATTTCTTATGATTCCATTTCAGGAATGATATCTGTTTCAAATTTCGGTGAAGAGGCGGTTGAAGCATAACTCCTTTAAATAGTTAGATGGTAAACTACACTTTTTAGCTTCATGATGCCATTTTTCCTCCAGTAAGTTCGGTTTAAGGGAGGTCCGATTGGTTTTAAGTCTCGCAACTGCTAGTTTTCTCGTGAAGCGCCGGAGGATCGGGTAGTGCCTCAAGAGCAGCAGTTGGGCAACCACGAATAACACCCATTACTGTAAGGTACAAGATTTCCTCCAATAAATTACAGTTAATCAATTATGTGTCTGATGATCGCCTTGTAGATCCATAGAACTATACGAGGACTAGTCCCTTAGGTCTTCCCTAAAATCGTCTTCATATCCAGAGGACCTTATTGGCCTTATCCGAAATAATCCTTAGGTGTACTGTCCAGAATAGTTTTTTTTATAAAAAAATACACCGTGTGGCAGGTGTACTTGAGAGTTGTACATGGAGGGTTACCTCATCAATCTGATGCTTCTTTTTCTTTTGAGAAGAACGACAACTGCCTTTACCGGATTAACTCGTAGGTTTTTGTCATTACAGTATATTTTTACTATGTTCAAGGCTGATTGGAAGATACCCGTTGGTACTTCTTCAAAATTTCAAACAACAGTTATCACCAGGTCATCAGCATACCCTTTGTGTCGAATATCCCATAGACTTACCAAAACATTAAAGTGTCTACTACAATGCACCACAAGTTAGGAAATACGGATAATATGCTTCCTTGTAGACAGTCTCGGATGGTGTTTACTGTTATAGTACTGTCCCCAATCTCAGTGATGATCCGTCTGGATGAAAACATCCCTTAGACCCAGATTGCGGTGGTGGTATCAGCTCCTTTTGTTCTAAAGCCGGGATTTCCAAGAGAAATGGTAACGTAAATTTACGGTCGTCATATAGCGGTGGTTTAAAAAAACGACATACGACGTAAAATACGTCGTAATGGTCACCAACTTTTAATTGAAAATAATATAAAAAAAAAAAACATTTCGCCATTTAAAAACTTTTAGCTACTTGTTGTCAACATTAACGTTGGCGGTCATTTTTGAAAATGACCACAATTCCATAGATGGCCGTCAGCAACGCCATCTGTATAGACAGGCCTGCGCTCAGCTGGTTTTGACACAATTGTTTCCTTTGATGACGCCATCGTATCCACAATCCAGTGGTCGGCGACTGATGGAGGCGAGTCTCCGGTATTTGTGCGTTCCGTGATTAGTTTTCGTTTTCCGCGTTGAGTGTTTCTTTGTTAGTTAAATTTCATCTAGTGATCTGAGAAAACAAAGACGTGCGCGATGAAAGTGTGTCGTGCGGTCAAAAGATGTATTTTGTCAAGTGTGAACTGTTCCACGATGCTCTCCCGACTGATCCCCGGGGCTGCGGGTTCGACCAAATTGGTGCAAGTGTCCAGAAAGTGTGTTTTTAGAGGACTAAACTACCGTCTGGCGGAATTCCAATTGTAAACATATGTATGTCGTGCCGGGAACATCGTCGTGTGCAGTCACTAATGACGTAACGATCAGCTGAGCGCAGGCCTGTCTATCTAGATGGCGTTGCCGTCAGGTAGGCATTTCATGACGGCCGTCACGAATTAGTCCCCCCTGACGGCCATCGCGTATTGGTGCCACCGCTAGTTGACATTACGTTCGCAATCTACACTGTCTATGAAACCATCATATCCTTTCGCACTCTGTGGCCGTGATCGTTCGGTCACCGCTCTACGATACTACATCTAGAGCTCGGAGATCAAATCTCGGCGCGATCAAAACAGCCTGTGAGTACTAATAGAACTCTCACAGTGCTCCGAGCTTGTCAGCATAAAGACGGTGCGGATAGGAGGTGCATGCTAGCAACTGCACTTCCGAAAAGTATATATGCAAGTGAAACGTCAACAAGGCATAGAAATGCTAGAGATGTTGAGGCGCCCATGCCCTTGGAGGAGTCAAGGCAATTAGAGAGAGAGAGAGGAAACCATCCTAATTACACAGTTTGCATAGGGAACATTTTCGTCAAGTTAGTGAACGCTTGACGGCACCGCCACGGACCCCAGCTTAATCGTAGAATCGATGGAGAAGATACATATGAGTAATGTACGTCCTTTTTTTCCTATTTTACTATAATTTGTAATATTTAAGCAAAGTTTTTTCATGACACAATATAAACGTCAAATTAATTATTAAATATGCATTTGAACTTTTTTGTACATTGTCACCGCGCTCGCGCACAAGTTTACACTTTTGCGAGCCGCGAGCTAATCTAATACTCAGAATTTTATTTTGTATGTAATTTATTTTAGCTGCAATAAAGAATAAATACTAAATTTAATCTTTTCATTTCAAACTTTTCGAAATAATTTTCTTTTTTTCATTCACATCAAAGTTTGAATACGTGAATTCACGTCACGACGACCATCCACATTTTTGCAAATTTAAAGATGACGTACAAAATAAACCGACGGAACTGGAAGGATGAAAAAATGAGTATTTTTAAAACATTTTATTTGTTCTTCTCGGTTACGTATTTCAAATAATTTTTTTTTATTGATTTTATTCCTTTAGAGTTGGGGCCCGGAATCGCCGTACACCTGGGCCCGTATTTCCTATCTACTGCCGTGCTTCCTTTTTTAATTCGCATTCGCAATAATTTTCCGTTTGGGATGCGTATTTTGCCGACATCTGGCAAAATACACCACAAAAACAAAAAATTTCCCACTGCGAACAAAAAAAAAGAAGCACGACTCCAACTTTCTTCAAAGATATTCTGATAAATCTCGAAAATTAAACAAATCCGCCCCCAAGTCTCCAAAAATAATAATATTTATTAAGATTTAAAACAAATCTTGCTGAAATCTCGTTTGAATGTTCTTTTTCGCCTGAATATTTGCTTTCCACATTTCACCATACTCTACGTGGTATGTTCTAGTGAAAAAAATGTACATACAGCACTTAATTTTGGTGGCGGAACAAGAACGGATGGTGTGCATGCATGGGTTTCGGGATTCGCAAATCTATCAAGATTTAGGTATCTAGTGTGCATATATATACTATTAGCGTGCAGGGGACATTAGACAGGCTTCTCACCCTTAGCTCATTTCTGGCCACCGGGAATTTTTAGTATGATATACTGTAAGTACCACCGAAAAATTGTACAAAACTTTTGGATTTTTTTAATTCGGTCACCATTTTTTTGTCTACTTTGACTGGTGTAATACGCAAGTATTGTAGTACATACATATGTCACATATGTCATGTAAACAAACGCATCTAAAATCTTCAATTTGAAATGGCTTTTCGACAAACCTGTTTAGTCATACAAAAAAAAAGTCAGACAAGTGTTATCATCGGGGCTTGTGTCTTTTTGTTGCTTTGTTTGCGTTGGTGTGGATGGAGTGTACAATAAACCAGTTAAATATAATTTGATTACATATTTTGTTTGATTTCTCTTTCTTTGTCAAGCTTTCTCAGTTGGCGTCACTTTCAGTTTTCTTGGACTATTATCTGTCAAGTCGTTAGCACCACTTTATTGATGTTGTCTCATCGGATAACATTGTTTTGGTTTCGACTGACTACTAGAAGTACAACAATAGGCGTGTTTCTTTGTAACCAGAACAGAACTCGCAGCAAAGAAACCATACAGAGCTGAACAGAACAGTGAAATTTAGTGTTCTTTGTTCAGTGTATGTTTCGGGTTTAGGTAGACCTTCAAACCTCAAAAATATTAAATATTTTTTTTTTTCAATTTATTTACGCCAAATTATTCACAGGAAATAAACTACATACATTCAACTACATAATACTAAAGACACGCGTTTTCTCACTTATCTCAAGTTATTCGACATTAATTTATCACTTATCCAGCGAGATAAGTGAGAAACAATTGAGAAAAATAATGGCCACGTTTATACCGTGGAACTAAAAGGCGATTTAACTAAATCGTCTTAGTGCTAGTACATGTTCGTGGTGTGTTTATACCGACCATACAGAGAAGTACTAAATATGAAAGATGTCAGTTGTTGGTTTGTGACTTTGGTTTGGGAAATGTCAAGGGGCAATAGCCTCCCAGTAAAAACGCGTTTATACCGCTGTAGAAAGGATGAAACGAATCCAGAGCTTCAGTAAAGGATGAGGTATCTATATAACATATAAAATAGCATTTTCACCAGCAACGCCACTAGCAAAGACAGCAACATAATCTAGTCCCAATTTTTCAGTCCAATTCAGCATCGCAAGTGGAGCTTAAATTAGTACCAGAACTAGCTAATATACTCAATTGCCCTAACCCTTTGTGGGGCATAGCGCGTCAACTGTTCGAAGTGGCCCACTTGACGCTTCGTTGGCATAAATTGGTTTCAGAGCATGCAGTTGCCAGCATGCACCTCCTGCACATCCATGGCCACGAAACGTGGACGGGATTCGAACCCAAAACGCCGGCAGCCAAACATGAGACTGATGCCTCAACACTCTGCGCTACCGGTCGTCGTGAGTTAGTTTGAACTAGTTAATACTCGAAGATAGTTCCGCGGCATAAATGAAGCCAATGTCAATTAATTCCAAACACAATTAAAAATGTGTCCCAACTAAGTCGAAAGCTTTTATGGAACACCAGCGACGTTTGTGGATTTGGACTTTTGTTGACATTTCGTTGTGTTTGTATTATAATTATAATTTAGCAAAAGTGACCATTTTCAATAGGAATTTTGATGGTTAAGTCTCACTTAGTGTTAACGAAGCGTTTTATAGTGTTGAAATTGTGCCAGCGTCTATAATTGAATGTGTTAATAGATGACCGGCAAGTGAGCAATGTAAAAGAAAGGTAGAGCTGCCTCGGTGTCGGTACTGCTTCCAGAATCAATCAAATCACTCAATCGTTTAGATTAAGCGAAATCACCGGTACGCGAGGAAAAATTTTACGTCTTACGAAAGTGTTTCTCACCCGAAACTAAATCGCGGGAAGATTTCACGGTAGTAATGGTGCGTTTAGATTTAGCGAAGCCACTCTCGCCACTGGTTTTCTTGGAAAAGATTTAAGCGAGAATCTTTCTAATTTTAAAACTCAAAAAGTATCGTTAGATAAGCCGAAAATCCAAAAGGCCGTAACCGTGCTGTACTAAGGGTCACGCAATATATCCACATACGAAATTTGGTTGAGATCGGACAACGGGAAGTGTACGGGACCAATTATATGAATATATGGGACGGGCTGAAAATTCATAAATACTCGTAGTTAGTTCAAACATGTGGGAAAAGAAATGGTGGAAGGGAGGGGAACCAATTCTTTTAAAACCATTTCAAGGAAACGTAAAACTAAGTTTTCGTTTGTGAATGGTAACTTGGGACTCCCCGGAATACGTACTGGGTGTACAACTTTGCTTCGGCCGTTTTCTCCTGGAATTAAAAGCTTAATTTTCAAAAAGTACTTATTATATATTGTATTATTTAAAGTAATATCCGTCGCTAGCGACAACTTTCGCCCATCTCTCTGGCAACTTTCGGGCTCCATCTCGGAAAAAGAAGCGTTTTTGACGCGATCCATGATTGGATCCATTTTTCGACTTCCTCGTACGGACGAAAATTCTGATCAGCCCGGCCGTGCGCCATGGTACGAAACAGATGGTAGTCGGAAGAAGCGATGTCTGGGGAGTACGGCGGGTGGGGCAAGATTTCCCATTTTAGGGTTTCCAAATATGTCTTCACCACTTGTGCGACGTGTGGCCGAGCATTGTGATGCTGGAGGATGACTTTGTCGTGTCTCTCCTGGTACTGTGGTCGTTTTCTCTTTAATGTTTGACTTAAAGCAGTTGTTCGCATGCAAATAATCGCCGTTCAATATCTCTCGGTCTTAACTCGTACGGAACCCAATTTCCTCATTTCTGAATCATGCCCATGGTTTTGAGGTGTTTCGAGACGGCTTTCTGAGTCACTCCCAGTGATTCAGCTAATTCTTATTGCGTTTGGCACGAATCTTCATCGAGCAGTGCTTCCAATTCGTCGTCTTGGAAAATTTGTTCTCTCCCACCACCATGCTTGTCCTCGACATTGAACTCGCCACTCTTAAAACACTGAAACCACTCACGACATGTTCTGTCACTCAGAGCAACCTCACCGTAAGTATCTGAGAGCATTCGATGAGCCTCAGCTGCAGTTTTTTTCAAATGGAAGCAGAAGATCAAAACTCCCCACAAATGACGAGAACTTGGCTTGAAAACAGACATTTTGAATAGCGAATCTTATTAAAAATCGAATAACTTTTACTAATGCGGGCATTTCGATACGTTCACAGACGTCCAAACTCACTTTGTGACACTTTTGAACTACGTATTTTGACCATTTTGACCACATTTTGATCACCTATGCAGCCGTCTGTCGGAAAACGGCGGAAGCAAAGTTGTACACCTAATAGATTCTAGTCATTTGTATTTTATAGCAAATTTTCTGCGCAAAAAATTGAAATTTTTGCTTTTCGGAGGAATGAGGAATACAATTTGATCGGACCCAATTTTTGGGCGGTTTTTCATTAATTATAGCCTCCGTGATTAGAGTTTAACTGAATCAAATTCAAATGTTAATAAGTAAACCGTTAGCTACCGGTTTGCTTACGCCTCAATTGTTAAAACGAAAAAAAAATTCCGAGTAGCAGTGCATTCAGTATCTTAATTGACTACTTTTTAACTAGCAATAACAAATTGTACGTCGCATAATTTCGATTAAATTCAAGTCTCTAAGCTAATTTTAAATATTGGTGAACCGTCCAAAGCCATAGCACAACAAAAAACTATTTCCAGAATTTACTACAGTATCAATTGCTTTATGTTAATTTTTAAAAAATGAAGCAAATTGCACACACAAAGCTTTAACTAACCTAACCTTAACCTTAACCATATGTAATACACTGTTCAGATTGCGCTAGAATGTACTTTTGTATGGACGAAGCCGAAAATCGCAAAGAAAAAGAAAACGTAATGAAACCGGAATATAGAGGGCTACGCCCGCAATCCGAGGGTTTTGTAGCAAGCACTTACATTTGTACGCAAGTATCGGCTCCTTGCTTTTTGGTACTACTTAGATGGATAAAAAAAAAACATAATAAAAATGTCTGACCCATCATATAGTATCTTACATGCCCATTCATATTAAGTGATTGTAATGAAACTTAGAACATATTGATGTTGGTTATCCTTGGCCATCTGTACTTTTTATCTCGGACGTGTTTAAGGGATGCAAGGGTGCGCTAACCGTAACTATGGAAATAAACTATTATTAACCTATTTTGAGGAGATATACAAATTCTATTATTTCCCGTTTTATATGCTATTCAGAACCCACCGTCCTGAAAGTTTTCATTTTTCTAAGTGTAACGGTCTCGAAATGCAAGGGGGGACAAATTACGATCTAATATTTTCTCCTCCCTCACTGTTCCCCTTTCTTCAAATTTAAAGTAAATGCCAAAAAATAAAATGTACTCAACATTACCTTTCTCACAACACCCGACTTGCCTATACCAGTCGATAAACAAAATTTGACCTTAATTTCGCCCCACCCCTCCCCCGCTCGTTATAGTTGGCCAATTACAACACATCGCCCCCTACCAATCTTTACCCTTTCATAAATGTAATTAACCATAATATGTAACAATAACTGCAATTCGCACTACGAAAAACAACATGCAAGTAGTACTCGCACCTTCAAGCCGGTAGGCGTATTTTTGTATGAATATTGTAAAAATGCCTAATTTCAAGTGAATGTACTATTATTAAGTAATACACGATTGTAATGAAACTTAGAGACGTTATTGCCTATGGTGTTGGTTATCATTGGCCATCAATATTTTTGGTCTCGGGTGTGTCTAAAGGGTGCAGGGTTGTGCTAACTGCAACAATAGAAATGTACTATTATTAACCTTTTTTGATGGGATTTTGAAATTCTATTATTTTCAGTTTTCTATGTTAGTGAAATGCCGCTTTCCTGCAAATTTTCATATTTCTAAGTGTAACGGTCTCGAAATGCAAGGGGGGGGGGACAAACTCGGACCACATATTTTCCCCTCTCCCTCTTTTCCCGTTTCTTCAAATTTGAAAAAAATTCCAGAAATGGAATGTACTCAACGGTACCTTTCTTACGATACCCCACTTGCCTATACCAGACGAAAAAAAAATTTCGACCTTCATTTCCCCTCTATGGGGACCCCCCCTTAAAGTTGACCCATTACGACGCATCACCTTCTCCAGAGAATTATAGTACTTCCACATATTTTCACGAAATTTCATGCATGTAGCTTCAGCGATTCGTGAGATATTTCATGGACAGACAGACAGACAGACAGACAGACAGACAGACGGACGCATGACCGATTTCATAAGGGTTTTGTTTTACTACAAAACCCTAAAAATGTCCCACGCTGGGTGCAAATCTTTATAGTACATGGTTATGTGGTGCTTTTCTGGATAAAGCTGAGAATTCGAAATGACCGTGGCAGTCCGGCGGCGAGGTGGCACAAAAAGCTAATGCTGAGCTGTCTAAAAACTATCGATAATTTTGATGTATGTGGATTCAACGTTATTCTGCTAAATCACATGCTAACGCTTTTCTTTGTAATTCATACTATGTTTCCTCAATTGATAATGAATTCAATACTTTAGTTACTCAGATTTATAACCAAAATTATTAACCCTCCGCAAACAAGGTGAGTAAAAGTCCCACCCCGTACAAGATATTTACCATACTATCTTTATATCTAATTTTTATACCCTAGACTTTTGTATAGGGTATATTGTTTTTGTCACGACGGAAATATGTAACACCTTAAAGGAGGCTCCGGAGGTATAGCAATGTATATATATAAATGATCAGGGTCACCTCCTGATTCGATTTAGCCATGTCTGTCTGTCTGTCTGTCCGTTCGCACGATAACTTTCGATAGAATGAAGCTAGAGCCTTGAAATTTTGGTCCCAAAAACCGATCGTGGTCCGTTGTTTGTAGCCAAAAGTCGTTGCCGGTGAATCAGTCCGTGGTACTCGTATCCGAGGCTCGTTTAATGTTTCGAGTGTAAATTTATTTCAGGTACGCAGGTTACAAGCCCACATACCCAATCTTAGAGGAAGGGTTGCTTCCGTAGGTGTTTTTTTTTTATATTGCGCAGAGTTAGTTCTCCAATGGTGTTTTTGATTGCGCGTTCTTTTCATGATTTTTCAGCTGGGTGTGACGTGTTGGTGTTCCCACAACTATATTGCAGCTCCACCGTTCGTCTACTTCCTGAGACGCACTGGTGTTTTTGACCATTCAGGATGATCATCGTTATGTGACTCTACCAAATATTTTGAACTGCAAAACTTGGTTGGCTTGGTTAGCCGTTCCAAAGGGCGCCCACGGGGAGGACTATGGAAGAGGTCTTTTGCCCTCCACTGAGACTATATAGTTTAGTAATATTAGCATATTTTCGATGGCTGGGGTCTGTCATCTTGTATATGGAGGGTTAAGCGAACCGTAGACTTACCCTGGACTTACTAGAGATAACGAAATAAATTAATTTAACTTTTGTACTAAATATCAGTTGTTTTCTCATTACTAGACTCTTAGTTTTTTTTTGTGAAACAATGGAGAAACAAATCTATTTTTAAATATGTAATTTTGATACGATAATTTCAATTCATACATTATCAAATTTTCTCAAATTCCAACCACATTCCACCATCAGGTGACAGAACTGGATTAATCAGCGAGTATTTCATTGGAATCAGCGTCTTACTGCAAACTTTAAATCGATAGTTCCTCAACATCGTAACCAGTCCAACGCGGCTTTGCATTTGTCCGAATCTGGAACCAATACAATTGCGTGGTCCATCGCCAAAACCCAAAAACGCAATTGGTCGACGATTTTTTTTCTCCTCAGGCATGAATCGATTCGGATCAAATTTTTCGGGGTCGGGATATATATCAGGGTCATGATGAATGGAATAGACAGGAATGAATACTCGCATTCCTTTTTCGATAACTTTATTGGAGTCTGGCACAGTGTAGTCCTGACTCGCCACTCGCATCAGAGAAACTACCGGCGGATGTTTACGCAATGTTTCTGAAAGAACACAAACATTTGTACTAAGGCACATTGATCTCCCATGTTAAGCTACGGATACGGATGCTTACCATTTATTATGCAGTCAAGATATTGCATATCCATCATAGCCTCATAAGTAAACTCTCCGTTGTATTTCTCGAGAACATCATTAACTTCCTGTCTAGCCTTCTCCTGGATTTCAGGATTCATGGCCAATTCGTAAAGACTGAATGTCATTGTAGTGGAGGACGTCTCAAATCCGGCCAGGAAAAACAAAAACGATTGAGCTGCGATCTCCTTCAACGTCAGATTGCCCAATTCGCTGGACGCTTCTGCGTTCTTCAATTGTATTAGAAGATCCATAAAATCATTTCGATGGACATCATTCTTTTCACGCATTTCAACCGTCTCCTTAACCACTCGCATAAAAAAACGGCTGACTTCCTTTCTTAGCGATTTCACTCCCAACTTAATAGCCAGATCCGGAAACTGAGTGATGAGAGCCCGAAGCATCGTACCTCTTGGTCTCTCCAAAGCCAGTCGTCCGGCCTTACGAAACTCCGCATCAGGATCTTTCAAAGTATTGCACTCGATACCAAATGCACAAGTTCCAATCACATCTGTCGTGAATCGCGCCAACAAGTCCTTTATCTCTAGTACGCCATCCTTTTTCACGAGTTCATCCAGAGTTCGATCAAACTCGTCGGCCACTTTCACAATTGTTGGATACATGAATTTCATTTTTCCTGAAGTGAAAGTTGGCGTGAGCTTAGCACGTAGATTTTTCCACTTGTTGCCCTCCATGCTGAATAGATGGGCGGATATTGGATCATCACGTTCGTTGTAGAAAATTCCGCGGTCATGAAAAGTATTAAAATCTTTTACCATCACATTGTGCACTAGCTCAAGATCTGTTACTAAAGCTATGGGTCGGAAAAAGAAAAACACTCCCGTGAACGGGGTCGAGTTCTTGAACTTTTTATATATTTCGTCGAGAACTTCGGTGAAATGGATACGTTTTCCATTGACTTTTGTGCGTAATCCAGACGGAAATATGGGCTCCATGTACGGCACGCCTCGTTTGGCCCAGTATTGATATTGAACTTTCAAAAGTACGTAAAGAAGCGATACTACACTTATAAGTAGGTAAACTAACGTAAGCCAAAAACCCATGATTGTCTAGTTTTTCTGCGAGAAGAGATTTAGCGTAGTTATACAGATCAATGTGCGTTAACCGTGAATGGCAATAACCAACTGAAGGTTATCGAGTATATGTCATAATATATATGCATATTATCTTTTATTTAATCCATTACACATACAAATGTGTTTGCCCAGTATCTCATACACATCCACTAAAACTGAAGATAATGTTATCAGACGGAAAGCAAGTCAAATGATAAATCACGATAAGTGATCCACCGACAAATATTTCTAAATACTATATATCAAATTGTTGTTAAATCCGCAAATGCAGAAGTTATTCACGGTGGAGTAGAATATTTGATTTGGAAAATCTCAATGTTCGGAAGGGGTCGGTGTAAAATTTTCCGATAAACTTTAAGTCCGATATACGAGTACTTCTGCTAATCAACAACGAGTGTACGCGATAGTGTAGGCGTTGCGACATCCATTTACAATGTAAACTCTCCGCACTTTGTTGATGTAAATTTTACATCAACAAAGTGCGGAGAGTACGTATACGTGCGACGAGTAGGTTGTAATATATTACGTTCCAAAGGCTCTACTATATACGCAAGCTATGCCTAATTGAGGCTGTCTACACCAGGCACAATTGTTCCAGGCACAAAACCGGTTATGTGCCTGTCTACACGAAGCACATCGAAACGAGAACAACTTGTATACATGTAGGGCTTTTTCAATGTATTGATTTGATTCTATATTGTGGAAGGATGCGAAAAGTGCGTGTATTGGTTGGGAACAATTGTTGCGCTTGAAATTTTCGAGCACAAGTTTTGTTCTCTTCCTATACCTTTCCCTTCATGCATCTCGCCTACAAAAACCGGTTTTGTGCCGGAACAATTGTGCCTCGTGTAGACACCCTCAATAAGCAGATCGTTACATTTTAATCATAAGGTAGCCTTAAAGTAAGGTCTAAAACAGGGATGTCAAACCCTCGGGCCGCATGCGGCCTATATATAGTTTTCATGCGGCTCATACCCACTCTCTGACCTGCGGCCCGGAGAGAGTTTTAATGCGGTCCATGAAGCGAACACGGGGTCAAAGGAATATCAATACACCTGCATAATTTCTACGTGACTATGAATTTAATAAAATCATGCGTCGCCGTATACAATTTTTAATATACACGCAACAAGAGCAGATTCATTTCATACCAATTGGGGTTTTTGCTATGTATAGTATTTGGTGCACTCGGTTACAGTCCCACACCTCTCACAGTTCGGGAGGAAATAGCCTTATACTCTGTAGGATATCTAGCTCATGAGAAATAAAAGAAAATGTTAACAAAATCAATATGACATGCCTTCAAAGCAGATAAACAGGATAGGAATTGACCTATTGTTAACAAGTTGGTTCTCAGTTACTTGTATGAATATTGTTGTGTGTGCGGAGTACGTCTTATGACACAGACTGTACTAAGCTCCATCATAGTCTCGAACCATCGATGACAAGCACTAGCACTAGCGGATTCTCGAACCTTCTTCTTTAGTCTTCGTTGACTAGTAGAAACCCGAGTCTAGAACCATCTCGAAGCAGAGATCCGGTATAACATCCGCCAGCAACGGCAAGTAGTAATAGTCGAGACTCAGCAGCAGTCGGCGTAGAAGCGGAACCAGAAAATAGTACCGTCGGTATTGTTATCCGCCGGTAACGAATTGTGCGAGCTAATTTGACGTTAGTTGTTAGTTACGCGTGTTTAGCTCGTTTATTAAATAAAGTGTGTTTGTTTTTCAATCGAAGTGTTTCCATTATTCAGTACAAGAATATCTAACGAACCCGGCTTCGGTCAGAGGAAACATTATAATATATTTACCGTTAGGCTTCAAATTGGATTTTTAAAGTATTTGTTCCTTTTCATTCTTTCTAAATTAATAAAAAAGACCGCAGTCGTCATTTGTACTTTACGATTTTTTTTTCAATTTGAAATGAAACCGGAATATAGAGGGCTACGCCGGCAATACGAGGGTTTTGTCGAAAGCTCTTAATTTGGTACATAAATATTGTATTGTATATCGCCTCCTGGTATATATTTAAATATCGCCGACAAATTACGAACTAATATTTTCTCCTCCCCCACCGTTCCCCTTTCTACAAATTTCAAGAAAATGCAAAAAATGGAATGTACTCAACATCACTTTCTCACGACACCTCACTTGCCTATGCCAGTGGAAAAAAATTTGTTTACCATAATTCCCCCTCTATGTGGACCCCCCCCCCTCCCACCCGGTAAAGTTGGCCAATTAGCCAGCGCCCCAACCAATCTTTACCCTTGCAAAAATGATTAATTAAACAACTGCAATTCGCACTACGAAAGACAACATGAAAATAGTACTCACACCTATGAAGCCGGTAGGTGTATTTTTTGTGTGGATAGTGTCAAAATGCCTAACTTTAAATCAATGTACTATTATTAAATATTATGTGATTGTAGTGAAACTTAAGGTCGCCACCCATTGACGAGCACAACAACGACCAAACTGCCATCGAACCATCAAATATCATAGGACGTGTGGAAAAAAAATTCCCCCTATTTCCACCGTTCTATGATATTTGATGGTTCGATGGAAGTTTGGTCGTTGTTGTGCTCGTCAATGGGTGGCGACCTTTAGACACATTATTGCCTATGATGTTGGTTATCATTGACCATCAATATTTTTTCACCTCGGTTATGCTTAAGGGGTGCAAGGGTGTGCTAACTGCAACTATTGAAATGTATTGTACTATTATTGTACTATTAACCTTTCCTGATGATATTTCAAAATTCTATTAATCTAGGTTTTCTACGGTAGTAAAATGCCGCTTTTCTGTAAATTCTCATATTTCTAAGTATAACGGTCTCGAAATGCAAGGAGGGGGGGGGGGGGACAAACTCGGATCACATATTTTCCCCTCTACCTCTTTTCCCCTCTTTTCAAATTTTATGAAAATACCAGAAATGGAATGAATTCGGTGTTGTCTTTCTCATGATACCCCACTTGCCTATACCAGATGAAAAAAAAATTTGACCATCATTTCCCCTCTATGGGGACCTCCACTTAAAGTCAGCCTATTACAACGAATCGCTTTCTCCGGCGAATTGTAATAATTCTACATATTCTCACAAAATTTCATATATGTGGCTTCAGCCGTTCGTGAGATATTTCATGGAGAGACGGACAGACAGACAGACGGACAGACGGACAGACGGACAGACAGACATTTGACAGATTTCACAAGGGTTTTGTTTTTACTACAAAACCCTAAAAAGGCCGAGTTCTTTTACAATACATAAAAAAAAATAAAGTAAAACCCATTATTTTTTTTTGTATGAATTAACGGTTTCTTTTTTTATTATTTATATAATAAGAAATAGGTGACAGACGACTATACTGCACTGACTGACTATACTTTTTTATTGAAAGTAATAATGAGGTAAACGGCTTAATCCTTAATACGAGGGCGGTTCAAATATGATCGAGACAAACGCTGTAGATGACGCGCCTGTATGTTTTGAAGGCCGCGGCTTGAGTACGTGCTAGCTTACGAATAGTGTGGCATTGTTTTTGTCGCGAACGCACGTTTCATGCGCGTTCTACGACCATGAGTGAACATCAAGTGCCGACTGCCGTTGCGCAACGTATTGTCATTCGTTTTTTGGTGTGGGAAGGCGTTAAAAATACGGAAATACGTCGGCGTTTGCGAAACCAGTTCAGCAGTGAGTGCCTGAGTAGGTCTGCTGTGTTTAAATGGGCCAAAGCGTTCAAAGATGATCGTCGACCGCGAACCAGCATCACACCAGACAACATTCGCCGCGTAGAACAACTCATTTTGGAGGACCGTAGGATGAATGTTCGAAACATTTCGGCTGAAGTCGGCATTAGTATTGGTAGTGTAGAGTCTATCATCCACGAACACCTTAAATATCGCAAAATAACGATGGGTTCCCAAACTGTTGAACTTCGAGCAAAAATTCATGCGGTAACGGGTGAGAGGTACTAGAACACCCCCCCCCCCCCTACAGTCTGCGACTACCACATGTTCGGACCACTGAAAGAAGCCCTCGGAGGTCAAAGATTTAACACCGACGACGAGATAGAGGAGTTCGTGCGCAAATGGCTGTCCAAGTTGACCAAGGAATTCTTCGATACCGACATCAAAAAACTTCCGGAGAGGTGGCAAAAATGTGTAACTAGTGAGCGGAATTACCTAGAAAAACTGTAAATTTTTGTAAATATTTTCGATAATAAATAAATGTGTCAGAGCGTTGTCTCATATGTTGTTGTCTCGATCATATTTGAACCATCCTCGTATGTCATGTTTCCATAGTTTCTATGTCTTAAAAGAATATGTATGCCTTAAAATTCTAATCTTTTCAAGAGATATATAAATGAAACCGGAATATAGAGGGCTACGCCCGCAATCCGAGGGTTTTGTAGCAAGCACTTATATTTGTACGCAAGTATCGGCTCCTTGCTTTTCTTGGTACCACTTAGATGGATAAAAAAAACATAACAAAAATGTCTGACCCATCATATGGTATCTTACATGCCCATTCATATTAAGTGATTGTCATGAAACTTAAAACATATTATTGCCTATGATGTTGGTTATCCTTGGCCATCTGTACTTTTTTTCTCGGTCGTGTTTAAGGGATGCAAGGGTGCGCTAACTGTAACCATGGAAATAAACTATTATTAACCTATTTTGAGGAGATATACAAATTCCATTATTTCCCGTTTTATATGCTATTCGGAACCCACCTTCCTGAAAGTTTTCATTTTTCTAAGTGTAACGGTCTCGAAATGCAAGGGGGGACAAATTACGATCTAATATTTTCTCCTCCCTCACTGTTCCCCTTTCTTCAAATTTAAAGTGAATGCCAAAAATAAAATGCACTCAACATTACCTTTCTCACAACACCCGACTTGCCTATACCAGTCGATAAACAAAATTTGACCTTAATTTCGCCCCACCCCTCCCCCGCTCGTTATAGTTGGCCAATTACAACACATCGCCCCCTACCAATCTTTACCCTTTCATAAATGTAATTAACCATAATATGTAACAATAACTGCAATTCGCACTACGAAAAACAACATGCAAGTAGTACTCGCACCTTCAAGCCGGTAGGCGTATTTTTGTATGAATATTGTAAAAATGCCTAATTTCAAGTGAATGTACTATTATTAAGTAATACACGATTGTAATGAAACTTAGAGACGTTATTGCCTATGGTGTTGGTTATCATTGGCCATCAATATTTTTGGTCTCGGGTGTGCCTAAAGGGTGCAGGGTTGTGCTAACTGCAACAATAGAAATGTACTATTATTAACCTTTTTTGATGGGATTTTGAAATTCTATTATTTTCAGTTTTCTATGTTAGTGAAATGCCGCTTTCCTGCAAATTTTCATATTTCTAAGTGTAACGGTCTCGAAATGCAAGGGGGGGGGGGGGACAAACTCGGACCACATATTTTCCCCTCTCCCTCTTTTCCCGTTTCTTCAAATTTGAAAAAAATTCCAGAAATGGAATGTACTCAACGGTACCTTTCTTACGATACCCCACTTGCCTATACCAGACGAAAAAAAAATTTCGACCTTCATTTCCCCTCTATGGGGACCCCCCCTTAAAGTTGACCTATTACGACGCATCACTTTCTCCAGAGAATTATAGTACTTCTACATATTTTCACCAAATTTCATGCATGTAGCTTCAGCGGTTCGTGAGATATTTCATGGACAGACAGACAGACAGACAGACAGACAGACAGACAGACGGACGCATGACCGATTTCATAAGGGTTTTGTTTTACTACAAAACCCTAAAAAGATAAAACTGCTGTTCTAAAAAGGCCTCACATCACAACAAAAGTGGTTTACCAATGTTACAACCCAAACAGCCTGTATTGTGAATGCAAGCTCGTCAGTGTTGTCCCATGTAAATACTTTTTATATATCACTTTATAGCCAAGAATTTCCCGACTATAGCACTCAAAATGCCTTCGGCAGTAGTCCATTGCATTTGCTCACCATCCCCAGTTATATAATATACCCATCTTGTCTGCATATTACTTCATACCAAGAAAGTCCTGTTGTCCTGACGGACATCTGCTCCTGCACCAAAACCTCACCGGGAGGTTCCTAGGATCACCCAAGGAAACTATGTATCAAATGTGGTTTTAATCGAACCACGGGAAATGCCTTGAAAACGAACTTTGAAAAGATTTAGACGAGATTCGTTAAACAACTGAATATACCCTTAGTCCAGTCGATAGTGGAAATTGCGGCCACCGGCCCGTGGTCAGGGTTACCTAAGGAAATCACATACCAAATTCGGATAAAATCGGACGACGGAAAGTGCCCGCATAAACGGAAGAACGAACAAACGGACAGCATGCATCCGACTATATGCCCGTCTATTACTATATATTAATATATGCGACGGGCCAAAAAGTCCAAACCATTTTCTGAAGGTGAGCTTATCAAAGAGTGCATACAAAGCGTGCCAAACAAATTTGCTCTGACAGGAAAAGCAATTTTGCTGAAGTCAGCTTGTTTCATAAAACTACTACTAGGAGTATTAACGAACATGCGGCATATGTTGAAAATGAGGTTAGGTCAAGGGGCTGCCATGCTACTTCGAAAAGGATCTAAAAAGTAGAGCGAATAATTTTCCCGCCAAACAAAGAACCGCAAAAAGGACTGATATGAACATAATTTCGACAAAAGTACTTGTATCTTTGCGCCTCGCTATAGGGTATGTATATTAAACCCTGATTGAATTAGTCAATTTCCTTCAATGCGGTTTGGCGGGGAGCTTTCTGATCATAAGCTCTGACACCAAGTACCGTCTTCTCGCCCGGATCTCTTTCTAAAACTCCTCGTCTTATAAACGACTAGAAATGCACTTCAGGCCAGAAGTGATCAATGGACAATAGCATGACATGTACTATAGTATACATATGTCTTATGGCTGGGGGTCATCCTAAAAATTTGTCCATCACACCAGATGTCACGATTTTTACCCGGCTAGCAGAAGAGGCAACAAAGCGAAAAGTTTCCAGGTGCCATGAATGTGGTGGCTGTGTGTGAGTTGTGTGGTGTACAGAAGGCGCTTTCTTTTGCGTACCAATCAAGTGTGATGTAGGGTCAATCAATCACGCATTATACAAACCACAAGCGACTTGTCGTTTGTGTGAAGCGTTATCGCTACCCTTCCCTACACTACTCTCGATAGATACGCAAAAAAACGCGCCTAGAGTACATACCAGGTTCGCAGAATTGTCAGCCGGTCAAGTTTAATTTCGACGAGTGTAATGAGAAAATTCTCCTTTGCAGAACGACGTTTGAGCTTTATCTCAGATTGCGCACACAAATTTCCCCCATCTCCCCTGTAACCATGGTCGGAATGATCCAGCTAATGCGTGTGAGAAAACGCTTTCAAATTTCAATACTCTCGGCGACGAAGTTACTCAGCAAAACCAAGTAGGGTAGGTACCTGGGTGGACAAAACATGAAAATCGGAGCTCCCGCACGGGGGTTACAAAATCTTATCCCTAGATTACCGCGAACTAAAAACGATACTTTTCTGGCATGGGGTGCATTTCGACCCCATCAACAAAATACGAACGACATCGTGACAAAAAAGTATAATTTCCCGTTATTTTGCTTGCGGTGAACTGTATTTTTTTTTTGTTGGTAGTTACTGTTTAGTATTATGTGTTGTGCAGTAAAATTTTATAGTGAAAATTAGTACAAACTGGAGCAATTGAAAAAAAATAAAAATCAAAAAACCTGAAAAGAGTTAAAAAAAAAATTTATATTGTGAAATTTATGTGGTTTTACGTTTACTTTTGATTAGATGTTTGAATTCAATGGAACCTTGAGACGTTTTAATCGTAGCAGTGATGGGGGAGAGATGGGAGACAGAGAACAATTAGTGTTGCAATTGTTGGGATTAGTTGACGAAGCTGAAGACCCTGACCTGAATCATGCATTAGAACAAATGATCAATCCAAAAGGGATAACGGAAAAAAAGCATATCGTCGAGTTTATGATTCAATGTTTGAGTTCTCTGATAAAATGGCTTTGATGTCGTATGTTCTGAAAATGAATGTTTTATTGTCAACACACCACACGAGAAAAGAACAACTAGGAAAACCCAAAATCATATGCAACTATATCAAAAATAAAGGATGAGTTGATGTTCTTGATCAAATGATATCAACTTATTCCTGTGCTCGCCAAAGTCGACGTTGGCCGATGATCGTATTTTATAACATATTGGACGTGGTTGCCCTGTCATTTGTCATCATTTATAAAAATTTCGAAGGATCAATTAAAAATAGGAATAGGTATTGAAATGATGAGTTGAAACAGCTTGCAAAGAAATTGATTGAGTCGGAACTGGAAAATCGTTCAGATCCTTCGAATCACCAAGTAACCGGCAGGTCAGATGCCACATGTGTCAAAAAGTGAAGAGAGAAAAGCCAGAAATGCATGTGATACTTGTTCAAAAAGGGCTTTCCCTCGTCACATGCCAGCCAGAACCACCTTCACCAAAAAATGTATTCACCAAACTTTCTTAGCTTTTTATCGTAAAATCCTGATTAATTTTTATTAAAAATCTTCCCAATTCCTTTATGTGATATATACCCACTTACTATACATATGTATGTGATTTCATTAAAAAATATATGCACCACAAGATGAAAAAGTGACAAGCAATTTTAAAAAAATTCTGAAAATTTGAGAAAAAATTCCACGGCCAAAAGAACACTAAAAACAATAGAAAACAGTTGAACTTAAAGGTACTGAAGACCCCAGATAGAAAAAAATAGATACTGAAATTTAACAGATAGTCAAAGTAGGCTTGGGGTGCAAATGCACCCCAGTGTTACAAACGGAGGCTGCTATCGTATTTACCTATCCTAAATTGATCCCCTACATACCCACCGTAAGGAAAAAATAATAATAAAAAAAAAAAAAATCAGCGACATCCAGTAAGTATGCCTATTCGATTATACGGTTGTATCATTTTTCTAAGAAATAATTTTCCAATTTGATTCTAACATTTAAATTAAATTTTTGTGTTTGCATGTCCTACCCGGACTCGAACTCGGATCGTTGTGCTTCAGAGCCCAACGCGCTACCACATAAGCCATCGAGGATAATCTAGAATGGCTTTCAAACAATACTTTATATGTAATAAAATAACTAACTGACGCAACAGTCCAATTTGAACCGCTGCGCTGCCTCGAGATGAGTTAGCATTACCTCACTTTCTAGATCGTGACGGTTTTTTTGTGCAGAGGTATGTGATAATCAATACGCTCAACCGAGTTATTTACCCCATAATGGGTACTCATTTAACAGCTGAGTGGGCTCATAGTCCGACACGTAAATCCCCGGAATCGAACCGTGGCCCAGTGCGTTGAAGGCTAACGTGCTAACCGTTGCGCCATCTGGACTACATTTATATGTAATACTGTCCCAGTAAAAATGTGGCTAACTACGTTGGGTACGTACCTTGGTTACCTAAATCATGAAAATCACACGCCCTGCAGCATGGGGTTTACGAAACATTTTGAAGTTCACACCTTTTCAGTCTCTTTTTATCAATCGTAGTATAGGAGCGTTTCGACTGCGAGGTTCATCTAACACTAACGTATAGTATCGAAATCAGTAAATTAGATATTTGGTTGCGCGCGATCGATTTTCAAGTTGGGAATTATGATCGATCATACTCAACTAGTACTCAATTACTCTAACCCCTTGAGGGGTATAGCGCGTCAACTGTTCCATGTGGCCCAGTTGACGTTTCGTTGGCATAAACTTGTTTCGAAGAATACAGTCGCCTGCATGCACCTCCTGCACATTCATGGCTACAAACGTCGTCGTGGACGGGATTCGAACCCGAAACGCCGGTATTCAAACATGAGACTGATGCCTCAACACATTGCGCTACCGGTCGCCCAAATATAATATCTACCTTGCGTGCAGATTGTCGATACATGGATGCGTGGAACATGTTCTGTCAAACGATTCCATCCAGTATAATTAAACATACTGGAATCTTGTTAAAATCTACGTCGATATCTTCTGTAAAACATCCACATCCGCATCCATCCATTCTACGCATCCGGTAGACATAAAATATATCCATGTACCGATGAATTTGCATGAAGTATAGATATGTACTCATCAGTTTACTGATGATTAACTTTGTCTTTTTATTAGAAAATATCTTTATTACAAAAATTATTCGTAAACAATCTTCAAGCAAACATTACGAGTAATACTAGAAAAATTTATTGTTCTTATGAATTCGTCCTTCAACCGAAGTCTCGATTCTTTAATTACTAACTCTTTCTACCTTAAGATACATTCCACCATCCGGTGTCAATATAACCACATTCGGTTGATATCGCATTGGATTAAGGGTTTGTTCGCACGGTTCAAAACGAAAGTTTTTCAATAGAGTTATCAAACCAATCTTGGCTTGCATTTGTCCGAATCGTGCTCCAATGCAATTTCGCGGTCCATCGCCAAAACCTAGGAATGACATGGGATGACGCTTTTTAACTTCTTCCGGCTCAAAGCGGCTCGGATCGAAAACGTCCGGATCCGGAAAGATGTCCGGATCACGATGAATACAGTGTGATGGGATGAAAACACGACTTCCTTTCGGTATGACTTTATCCGTACCCGAAACTGGATAGTCTTCGGCGGCGACTCGGAACAACACAAAAACGGGAGGATGTTTTCGCAGAGTTTCTGAAAAAAAAGAATGTACAAATGATTAGCTGGGAACAGTTTTGGTGATTGATAGATGGCTTGCGAAAATAGCTGGGGTTTCTTGCCCAATGTTCTGAATCAATTGTCCGCGTTACACTAACAACAAACGAGTTGGATTTGTAGTAAAAACAAAACCCTAATAAAATCGGTCAGATGTCCGTCCGCCTGTGAGTATTTCACAAATGGCTAAAGGTACACACATCAAATTTGGTGATAATGTGTATAGTCTAAGAGCCCGCTGCAAGAAAACCTTCATCATCTGTAACCGGCTGAAATTTATACCACTTATAAAACATACGAGTAGTAGTAGTAGTACGAGTAGTAGTAGTAGTACGAGTAGTAGTAGTACGACGACTACGAAAACGTACGTCATTCCAGTCCTGCTCGGGTCCGTGACCTATGCTGACCATGTTGAGCGTTTTTGAGATGGTCAGCATTGGTCACGACGACGGGTCTGGTGCTTAACTTGTAACTACACTTGCGAGCAAAAATACTGAATCAAACCGAAAGCACATGTATTTGTATGCATATTTTGAAATACATTATGTATCCCTACAAATCGTATATCATTTGAAAACTTGAAATCTTAGCTTTACATCAATACCATTTTTAACAATATTTGAAGATAGATTTTAAAAGAGTGGGGCTTGAAATAAAAAAGTAGGAAAAATGGAGTGTGGTCAGGTTTTTTTTAAATAAAACAAAAAATTTGAAAAAATAACAAAATTACTTATTTATTAATATTTGGTATTACCACTTCTTGCTCTAATCACAGCTTGTAATCGATTTTTAATCGACATTATTAATTTTTTAATGGTATCTTGAGGAATTCTGCTACATTCCTCTATTAAGGCCTCCTTCAATTCGTCGATAGTCGAAGGCGCGGGATCTCTGTGTCGGACTCTTCTTTTGAGCTCGTCCCATAAGTGCTCAATGGGTTTTAAGTCTGGACTGCGTACAGGCCAGTCAATTGTCACAATTTTAGCTTCGTTCAGGAACTGCTGTGCTTGACGTGATGTGTGACATCGTGCATTAAAGTAAAGTTGCCGCCAATAGATACTGCGAAGGGAACAACATGGCCACGTAGAATACCGGTAATATACCGTTCGGCTGTCTTCCTCGGCCTCCAGAGGGCATACAATTTCCGTTTTTGAATCCACAGAGATAGCGGCCCACACCATACAGAAACCGCCCACGTATGCTACCGTTTCTGTGATACAGCATTGCGCAAATCGCTCACCTGGACGTCTGCATACCCGACCTCTTCTGTCGCTGCAATGTAGATACACTCTGGTCTCGTCGGTGAACAATACGGACCGCCATTGCTCGAGGGTCTAATTTAAGTGATTCCTGGCAAACGTGAGTTGCGCTTGTCGGTGATGTGGGGTCAATTTTGGGCCTGCGGCGGGCCGTCTTGGAGTCAAATTCGCTTCCTTTAGTCGTCTCCTCACTGTCCACTCGCTTACAGCTACTCCGCGAACGTCCCTCAGATTCTGCTGCACGTCAACTCCCGTGAGGTGCCGATTTCGTAGCATACTTGTCACAATAAAACGATCGTCTCTATCGGAAGTGCATCTAGAGCGGCCGGGTCGGGGTCTATGATTGTTGCAACTTTCCTTTCGAAACCTGTTATACACTCTTGACACAGTAGACTGACTCATTCCGAGCTGACGAGCGACTGTTCTCTGAGTAAGCCCTTCCGAAAATAGGGCGACAACTTGAGCCGCTTGCTGAGGCGTGGTACTCATGAATAACAAAATTGTGACTTTATTGCGTTAAACTTATTCAATCAACCTTCCAGATTCCACTGACCATTGAAAACCCTTTGCAGATGCATTTATAGGGTAGTTTGCCTTGTAATAACCCATTCATAAATGTTCAATTTTCCGACTTTTTAGCTCCAGGCAGCGTTCATTCATAAAACACTCATTAAATGGTGATAGAAACGGTATCATTGTAAAGCTAAGATCTCTTACTTTAAAAGGACATTTGTAGGGATACATACAACATACAACATACAACGTACTTTTAAAAATATACATACAAATACACGTGCTTTCGGTTTGATTCAGTATTTTTGCTCGCAAGTGTATTCGACTCCCGCGCTAACTGACAACCAGCAGAATGTTGCAACAGCTGTTGCATTAGAACTACTTCCGTTGCCATTTTTGCCAGCGAGCAAAGTAGCCCGACATTCAACTTTTTTTTCACACAAGCTGAGCTACTTGCTAGTTAGCTAGTGAACATGATTACATTGAACGAGTTTACTAGCAGCCGATAAATTCGCCGGCTTGCAGTCAGTGAACTCGCTCAATGGAATCGAGGCTTTAGTAATGTAAGATGGGTACATAATTAAACAAAAATGTTAATACCTATAGCAGCTAAAACGTTAAGAAATGGAAAAAAATATATTTGTTTTTTCCTCGGAAGCGGCCTTTTTTGGACACCCTGTATAATCCCCAGCTGATCACAAACATTGAAAATTAAACATTTGTACGCAAATAGAAATATGTAATCTAATCTTACCAAGCGTTACGAGCATTTTTAGTATTGTAAATGTTTTGAGTTTGGAAAATACTCGGTATTTTTACCAGCTAAGACCAATAAGTACACATAAACAAATAAAAACAATATGAAATCAATAAAAAACGGTTAGCCACCTTGCAGGTGATATATTCCGTCAATTAATAATATTGTTATCACATACGAGTACCTATAGCCATCCATCAATAGATAACACAAAAATTGATCTCACCATTTATAAGACAATCCAGATAGTGCATATCCATCATAGCTTCATACGTAAGTTCGTCATCATGCTTCTTAAGAACCTCCACGATTTCATGTCTTGCCTTTTCCTGGACTTCTGGATTCATGGCCAGCTCATAAAGGGCAAATGTCATGGTTGTTGACGAGGTTTCGAATCCAGCAAGGAAGAATAGGAACGCCTGAGCTGCAACTTCTTCCAAACTGAAGCGATCTTTATCTTCGGGTGCATTTTTCAGTTGAATCAACAAATCCATAAAGTCATTGCGACGAATATTATTCTTTTCCCGATACTCAACAGTCTCTCGTACAATTCGCAAAAAGAATTTGCTCACGTCCGATTCAATGGTTTTAATGCCCAGCTCAATACTCAGTTTCGGAAATTTGTTGACGAATAATCGCATAAAATTGCTGAGCGGTGGTCTTGCGAAGAAGCGACGTCCAATTGTACGGAACTCCGCATTCGGATCCTTCAGGCTGTTGCATTCAATTCCAAAGGCGCAACTGCCGATAACATCGGTTGTGAACCTGGCTAAAAGCTCCTTGATTTCGATAACATTGTCCATCTCCAGGCACTCACTGAAGGTATCGTTGAATCGCTTCGCAACATCCACAACTGTAGAAAACATGAATTTCATCTTCCCGGAAGTGAAGGTGGGTGTCATCTTTGTTCGCAATCTTCTCCATTGAGCGCCACGCGCAAAGAACAGATTTATTGTCAGCGGATCGTACTTGTAATTGTAGTAAATGCCACGATCGTGGAACATCTTGAAGTCCTTAATGAGTATTTGCTGCGTTAAGTCCAAGTCTATGACAAGCGGTATGGGTGTCAGGAAGAAATACATCCCGGCTAGGGGTGTTTTCCCTTTGAACGCTTGATACGTTTCCGCGATACTTTCAATCGCATGTTCAGTTCGGTTGCCGGATCGATACAGAGTTCCGTAGGGTATGCGCGGTTCAAGATGCGGTATCTTACGTTTTTTCCAGTACTGATAATTGAATACGAAATACGCGTATAGTGCAATAACTGCCGCACCGGCGAAATAACACAAACCAACAAAAAAATTCATTTCAACCGGAAAGATTAGACAACATGTTCAACGCACGAATTCAGATATACAACTGCTGACTGGGAGGGTGACCTAAAAAGTAGAATATTGTTTTGGTATGAATCAGTGAAAAGTTAAGCGCATTTAAGCTGTCAAAGCAAAAGAAGCAGACATAATTGAAAGAAGTGTACTAAATTCGAGCCTATTTAGTGCTAATTTTGTGCAGTTTAAAAAAAATGATTACACTTAAAACTTAAGCTGGCAATGAATCGAAAAAACTTGTTTTTTCGTCAAAAATTAGTTGTTTTACAGGCGAAAAAAATGTAATGCGAGACTGAGACGGGGGGTCAGAAATGGTGGAATGAAGGAACTGGAGAATTTGACCGTTGTGGTCTAGATGGCGTGAACACCGAAGATGTTGTGACGATGCTGTCAGGAAAGTGGAGTAACTACTCCCCGCAACGGCATGCAGTGGCGCTGGAGGCGAAAGAGAGATCGGAGATCGGTATGTGACGAGCTGTCACTCCGACGTATCCTAGGAGACAGAACAGACGTGTTCTACTTTTGTAAATCACGAGCCAAAATAATAAATCTTATTAAAATATATCGAAGTCATCTGTGTTTTAAATAATCCGTATCGGGCAGATTATATCTTTAGTAGTACGTTGGACTTGATTGAGATTACTATAAAGTAAAGGAAAAATATACCTTGGTTTTGAAGATTTCCTTTGTCTATGATATCAAGCGCTTTTAACAATAATACTGAGTCGTGAATAATTAACAAAACTATTCAATTTTAGATTTAAAATATATATCTTCTCCTTGCCCGATGTACATTTTTTAAGATTATTCGATGTTTTCTTCGTGCCGATGTCAGTGCCGCTCCTTGGCAGAAGTGGTGTCCATAACCGCCACAGTCACCCCCTTCCCAGCATTGACGTACGACCGTACGTTCTGAGGGGGACGTCCTGGTGATGTTTTGCGCTGTCATCTTTCGCCATGTATGCTGGCTTGAGTCGATCTGTTAAGACTGTCGCATCCTGTCCCTTGATTTTAATGACGAAGACGTGATCGTTGATTCACTTGACCACTTCATGTGGTCCAGTGTAAGGCGGCTCAACAGGCCGCCTCACTGCGTCGACCAGTAAGAATACATGGGAACATGTGTGGAGATCTTTGTACACAAAAAAACTTCGTTTGATGTGGTGAGCGGTCGGCTTAGGTCGGAGGAGTCGCAAATGTACATGGAATTTTTCAACAGGTAGGTCAGATGGTATGTCCTCATTTGTGAAAAATTCACCCGGAATACGTAGCTGTTCGCCGTATAGCAATTCGTCAGGTGACGCTTTCAAATCCTCCTTCATTGATGTTCGTAGTAATACTGTTGGAAGTAATTCAATCCACGATGTCGGTTGATTGCACATTAGAGCTGATTTGAAATTTCTGTGCCATCGCTCAATGGCACCATTGGACGCAGGATGGTAAAGTGTTGCCCGAATCCGTTTGGTTTCGATCGGGTTAGTGAGAGCTCGGAAAAGTGCACTCTGCAATTGCGCGGCCTGGTCGGTGGTCAACGTTTTGGGAGTTCCAAAACGTGCAACCCAGGTGTTGAAGATCGCGTTGGCGACTGTGTCGGCTGTCATATCTCTAATGGGGGCTGCTTCTGGCCACCGTAAGAATCTGTTTACCATTGTCAGACAGTATCGATAGCCGTTTACCAATGGCAGTATGACCATGTCAATGTGGACGTGATCAATTCGTTCGTTGGGTACGTTAATGGGCTGGTTACTGTTGTGTCGTTGGATCTTGGTCCGTTGACAAGATATACAGTTGCGTGTCCATCTTATTGAGTCTTTTGGAATGCTGGGCCAGACGTATTTTAGACGCAGCTGACTGAGGGTGGCTTTGCCGCTCGGGTGAGCAGGTCCATAGACAGAAGCAAAAGCATGCTGACGAAGTTCCTGTAGAACAGAAGGTCGATTGTGTCCTGAACTGTTGGAGCATCAAGTGACAGTTTTTGAAGCTGCAGTCCGGCTGTTGTCGTTGTTAAGGAGCTCACGAAGCTCATCATCTTCCTGTTGAGCCTGGGCTAGTTGGGTTGGTTCGATCGAGAATGTGAATGAATGTTGCGATTGTCATTTTTCTTGCTGTTTGAAGGAAATTATTCAACGAGGCCTGATGATAGGCTGCATGTTGAAGACAACGCCTGTAATAATTGACAGCACCAAGGAATCGACGAAGTTCAACGATTGTATCCGGTTTTTGTAGACGAGCAGCGCAGCAACCCGTTCTTGTAGTGGTCGACAGCCGTCTTTATTAATGGTGTAGCCCAAATAGTTGACTTCTGATTGGAAAAATAAAGACTTGTCCGAATTCATTTGCATACCATGTTGTTGGAGTCGTTTAATTACTATGTTGAGGTGCTCTCGATGTTGGTCCACCGTTTCTGACATGATCAGGATGTCATCAATGGAACAGAATACAAAGTCTAGTCCCTGGAGAATATTTACCATATGCCGTTGGAAGGTTTGCGTGGCGTTTCTCAGAACGACGGGCATGACTAGAAACTCAATAAGTCAGAATGGTGTTGTGACGGCTGTTTTCTTGATATCTGTTTCGGCCATAGGAATCTGATGATAGGCCCTTTGCAGTTCTACTACTGAAAATACGATCCTTCCAAGTAACCGGTCCGCTCCATCGTGCATGTGTGAGGTATCGATCCGGCACGGTCTGTGCGTTCAGTTTACGATAATCACTGCAAACCCTCCAGCCTCCAGATTTCTTGACAACGAGATGGATTGGGTTGCCCTCTTTTGTCGAGACTTGCGCATTTTTAATAACAACCAACTAGATCCCAGTTATTTTTATTTATTTATCGCTTGTTTGAAGTTTCATTTGTAGGGGAGGTAGAGGTTCCTTGGGTCGAATCTTGCCCATTTTCAATACCAGCTAACTAGATCTGGCTACCAATATTCTATCAAATTTTCCACTGGCTAGTGCCAATCTATCGAAAGTTATCGTAATTAAAGTAATATTTAATTTCTGAAATTTGTAGGTGAGGTAGGTGTTCCTTTGATCTGATTATGCCCAACTTACTCAAACTCAAGCAGCTTCTCACCTCAGGGTCACATACCAAAAATCAGGTGTCTGCGACAATTGGTTCAAGAGTTATAGACAAAAAACTTGAAAAGTTGGGTAGTACGGGGCTCTTTGTAAAAAAATTACCGTTAGTTTTCAACTGATCGATTTTATTTTTCCAGGATAGTATAAGATTACCCTCTCGAGCAATCTACCAAAGCTAAAGCTTTTCATGTTTATTTAATCGGGAGCTATGGATACATTTAATTATTTTACATATGTAGGGGAGGTAGGCGTTTTCGTAGCTTGATCGTGCCCATTTTTAATGCCAACCAACGAGATCATACTGCCAACATTTGACCAAAATTGCAAAGCTCTAGTTTCATTATATCGAAAGTTATCGTGCGAACGGACAGACAGACAGAGAGACAGACAGACAGACAGACAGACAGAGAGACAGACAGACAGACATGGCTTAATCGAATCAAGAGGTCACCCTGATCATTTATATACTTATTTTATATAGATTGCTATACCCCCGGAGCCTCCTTTAAGGTGTTACATATTTTCGTCGTGACAAAAACAATATACCCTATACTACGAGTATAAGTCTAGGGTATAAAAGCAGGAGTTTGATAGAGAACGTAATATATGCAAATTATCTTAACTACGACGCAAGATAAAAACATAAAAGAACTACGATTGGGGTAAACCCCAATCATGCAATACTCTAGATGAATTTGAACCTGGTTTTGAATCTAACTGATATTGTTAATTAAGTGTTAAGTACAAAATTTCAGCCCGATAAATTGTATAGGTAATGAGTAAATTGGCTTAACGTATTTCATGAAATAGTGTAGTTTGTATGGGAGGGGGTAGAAGGAGGGTGAGGATTACAATAAATTTTATAATGTAGGTTACAATTATCATAAAAGTGATATATTCAAAATTTCAAAGCAAGATGTTTTATAGTTTCTGAGAAAATCTGATTATTGTAAATTATCAAAAATGTGTCATTTTGTATGGGAGGGGGTAGACGGAGTAAGGGTAATCGATTAATTTTTTTGAATCTAACTGATATTGTTAATTAAGTGTGAAGTACAAAATTTCAGCCCGATAAATTGTATACGTACTGAGTAAATTGGCTTAACGTATTTCATGAAATAGTGCAGTTTGTATGGGAGGGGGTAGAAGGAGGGTGAGAATTACAATAAGTTTTATAACATAGGTTACAATTATCATAAAAGTGATATATTAAAAATTTCAAAGCAATATGTTTTATAGTTTCTGAGAAAATCTGATTATTGTAAATTTTCAAAAATGTGTAATTTTGTATGGGAGGGGGTAGAAGGGGTGGAGCGATTTAGCCCGTTCACGAACTTAGCCTTCATTTTTTGTCAAAAATAACGTGTGCAAAATTTGAACTTCATAGCTCAACGCGTTCTCGAGCTAGAGAGGTCACGGACGGACGGACGGACAGACGGACAGACGGACAGACGGACAGACGGACAGACGGACAGACGGACAGACGGACAGACGGACAGACGGACAGACGGACATCCGGTTTTGAGATATTCGAGTGATAATATGAACTTCTGTATCATTCATTTTTTTCTGCGAGCCTTATTTCTTAGCGTTACAAACTTTGTGGCAAACTTATAATACTCTCAGATTTCATCTAGAGTATAAAGAGGACTTAAACTTTATAAGAATCATCCGCGATGACAAAATTAAATTTATAGCAACTTGGTGAACGGTCTATTGGGTGCAATTCTTCGAAGTATGGTACAATTGGCTTTTAAAAGTAAAGTGTAATAAATTTTTTTCAACTGTACGGAATTAGCACTAAATAGGCCCGAATTTAGTACACCTCTTTCAACTAAGTCTGCTACTTTTGCTTGGCCAGCTTAAGAGATGTGAAAAATTATGAATGTCGCTAACTTTGACGATCGTAATCGACGTGTATTTTCATGCTTGTTTTTGGACATTAGAAGAGTGGTAAACCTGATGACTGTGACGAATAGTACGCATTGCGATTCTTTGAATAGATTCTTTTGAGTCTCGCCTGCCTCGATTCAATGTCGCCGTGAATTTTGTGTGTATTTTCTGCATCTTACAATGCGTCGAGTTATGCGAGATTTTGGCGAGAGACAGAAGAATCTATTCAAGAGTCCCAGTGCGTACTGGCGGAAATAGATACAGTTGAAAAGATCAAATACATAGATTCAGAGTAATGAGACATACTCGTACGAGTATTCTAAAATGCAGTGATGTAAGGGATATTGTTTAGTCTTTAGTGGATGAGGGTGAGGATGTGGATAAAAAATGTTTCGAGTTCGAGGATGCGGATGAGGATAAGGATATTTGATAATGAAAAGATCAGGATACGGATGAGGGTGAGGATGGGGATATATTTGTTAATTTGTTTCTATATGTGAAATATTAATTGTAAACATAATGTTTCATGTACGAAGTACGTCTCTCTGACGACACACACTGTACTAAGCTCTACCATGTGCTCTACAATGACCTTCAGTCACAAGGGTACTACTCAAATGAGTAGAACCCACCTAAGACTCCTAGTGGGGTACTTATCTGGCCATCACTTGGTCAGATATCACCTGAACAAGATGGGTCTGTCAAGCGAGACTGAATGCCGTCTTTGTCTGGAGGACGTGGAAACGACCAAGCACATCTTGTGCGAATGTCCCGCCATCGCGCGTTTTAGGATGTCACTCCTCGGGCAGGCTACTATCAGCACTGCAGAATTCAGGTTGATTCCTGCTAAAGACTTACTGCCCTTTATTAGCAGGGTGGACGGTCTTTTGGATTAATGAGCTACGGCACAATAGATCTTTATGGTCGCGGTGCCTTCCTGCTGGGAACGTAGCTCAAATCTTATATCTATCTATTTATCTAAGCTCTACCATAGTCTCGATCCATATATGACAAGTACCAGCTGATTCTAGATACATCTGGAATCGAGAACGTTCTCGAAACAATTCCAACTATAAAAGGCAGATGTCACCGAGAGAAGGAGAAGTAGTAAGACTCGACACTCAGTGGCAGTCGGATCGCTATAAAGCGGAAAAGAAATAATCGTTATCTGCCGTTAACAGATAGTTCGAGCTACTTTAACGTTGGTTGTTAGTACCGGTGTGTAGTTCGTTTTGTAAATAAAGTGTGTGTGTTTTTCAATCGAAGTGTTTTCATTATTCAGCACAAGAATATCTAACGAACCTGGTTTCGCTCGGTCTGGGGAAACATTACAATAAGAAGCACATCAGCACACAAATATACTACTAGTACGATAGCAAGCTAGCCTTCGGCTAGCTCACCGAAGATTTGATACCCTTCACGCGAAGAGTTATGAGTTCCGATTTCATTGTTCCTATGAAAGGTATGTGAAATAGTAAACCGATTTCAACGAAATTCAGGAATATGGTTTGGTAGTCAATATGATTAAATAATATGAAATTTGGTAAAGATATCTTCAGAAATAAAAAAAAAATTCTAACAAAAACTTGGTTTTGGAACGATCGTTCCTATGACAGCTATATTATAATGTAATCCAATTTCAACCAAATTCGGGAATGTGATTAAGCTATAAATATTATTGAGGTATCTTTAGAAATAAAAAAGTTTTTCTCACAAAGACGAATTTTTGGACCGGTCGTTCCTATGGCAACTATATGACGTAGTGGTCCAATTCCGTTGGTTCCGACATATATACTGCGTGCAATAGAAGGCTCTGTTCAGCTCGATAGCTTTAAAATCGAGTGACTAGTTTGCATAGAAACAGACGGACAGACGGACAAAGCTTAATCGACTCGTCTCATCATACTGACCAAGAATACATATAATACCTATATAGTTTATATGGTCGGAGATGCTTCCTTCTGTGCGTTGCAAACTTCATGACAAAGTAAGGGTATATTAACTTTTGTCACATCCGTGAAGGGTATGAAAATATGTAATAAAACATTCGAGATAGAAAACGTGAATTAAGGCCATTTTTTCTTTTGAGAAATTTCGACCGTGTTTATTCAAGCATTTTTCAAGTGGCAAACTATTGGGCCGCAAGGAGTTTGGAGTAGCATTTACAGTGAACAATCACCTCAAGCCGCACATTACTAACTTCAAACCCATAAATGAATGGCTGTGTCCGATTCGCACTCGGTTTTTCAATCTCTGACTCATCAATGTGCACGCCTCCACTGAAGTTAAAGAAGACGCAGTAAAAGATGAATTCTGCGCCCGCCTTGAGACTCTGTTCGACTCACTTCAAACCTACGACGTCAAACTACTGCTGGGAGAATTTAATACCGGAAGTCGGAAATGAAAGTTGGCACCGGGGACCATTGGAGGTCACAGTCTCCATGAAGAATGTAACGACAACGGCCAGCGACTAATCTACTTCGCCTGTAGTAGGAATCTAGTCGTAACCTCTACGCGTTTCTCGTATCGACGCTTTCACAAGCAGACCTGAAAATTTCCAGACGCACATACCGTCAACCAAATTGATCACGTCCTCATTTACAGGAGATGGGCGTCTAGTGCGATGGATGTCCGTTCCTATCGAGGCGCAAACTGCGACTCAGATCTTCACTTGGTGAAGACGACCTACAGATGTAGAATTTTCTCAGTACACCAATCGAGAATCAGCCATCCAAAATCTTTGCAGTTGATAAGCTTCTGAGCTATGCTACGGCGGTGGCGTATACTACCGCCCTTGAGGAAAGACTATCGCCTATGCTATACAACATCTGCAACACAGGCGTCCATGGGTTTTGGTAAGAACTCAAGGGTACCATCAGGGATGTCGCAGAGAAAGTCGTGGGATATAAAACCCGGCGAGCGCGAAATGACTGGTTCGGCGAAGAATGCAAAAATTCACTTGACGCGAAAACGAGGCCTAAAGACAGTGGATTAAACGAGGAACCAGAGCCGAAAGAGAAAAATCTGACGAGCTACGGCGAATATCGAATAGAATAATTAGACGTAAGAAACGTAAATACTTTGACGAGCAGTTGCTGAATATTAACGAAAACTTAGCAATTAAGAACGGCTACCAACCCAGGACTAGCCTTTGCAAGGACAAGGATGGAAACATCTCCAGCGACACCGGTAGCATTAATAAACAATGGGCCTCTTATTTTGAAAAGCTTCTGAACCTACCATCTAACATCCCCACACAAGAAGCTGTCGACGATATTGTTGATCTAGGCCCACCCATACAACCCCCGACAGTAGAGGAAATTGATCTCGCACCAATTAAGAAAACACCTTTTAATCGTTTACAAAATTTGACGTTAGTAAGGTTACGTTAAAGGGGCGGCGGTGAGACACAGACTGTCACTGAGTGCATTGTGGTACCACTATGTAGACTCAACAGGCAGAACTGTTGTTAAGACGAAATCTTACCTCAAATATCTTGTACCTTTCCTTAGAATGGAGCTAGCAACTTGGCATGTTTGTAGTGTGGGTTAATAAGTTGATTTTGGGAATGGGCAATATCCCATCTCCATTATGGGTAAAAGAGCTCACTCGGCGGCTACCTTCCCTACAAAGGTTCCTTTATTTTAGCCTCATCGGGTAAATTCTGTTCAAACTGACCATTTAAGAAACACACTTTTAATGCATGTGGCTGTTGGCTATTTGAGGTTTTTGTGCCACCACTAGATCTGCAAAGGTTTAAGGTATATATCATTTCACGTTTTGACTGCTTTTCATTGAAATTATTATAAATCCGCTTGTGTTAACATTCATGTACAAACAAACAAATTAATGAATGAAAAATAAATGGCTCGGCATCTGTCTACACGAATAATCTTCTTTATTTTTTTTTCGTACCTACAGATACTTACATCTCATGGTTAAATATTTATTCATAGGCTAAACTCTTTCAACATTTAACCACAGTCCGCCTTCTGCTGTTAGCACAAACACAGTTGGTGAAAATTTTATAGGAATCGTAGTTCTTCCACAAACATTGAATCGGTAATTCTTTAGCAATGTCACCAAACCGACTTTTACTTGCATTCGACCAAACCGCGAGCCAATGCAATTTCTCGGACCGTCTCCGAATCCCAAAAAGGACATTGGATGTCGCTCCTTTTTCTGCTCCGTGGTAAAACGATCTGGATCGAAAATGTCTGGATTGGGGTAAATTTCAGGATCATGATGAATAGAGTAGACAGGAATAATTACTCGCATTCCTTTTTCGATGATTCTATTGGTATTGGGTACGGCGAAGTTTGAAATTGCTTTACGTTCAAGTGAAACCAGTGGTGGATATTTACGGAGAGTTTCTGTTAAAGATTTATCGTAAAATTTGGCATCGCTTGTACTGTTCGTAAAATAAAAATACTTACCACTTATGATACACTCCAAATAGGGCATGTCCGCCATAGATTCATAGGAGAAAACGAAATTATTTTTCTTCAAGGCTTGTTCGATCTCTTCTCTTGCTTTTTGCTGAATATTGGGATTCATCGCCAATTCGAATAGACAGAATGCTGTCGTTGCTGAGGATGTTTCAAATCCGGCAAGAAAAAATAGAAACGTCTGGGCTGCAACCTCCGTTAGTGTCAGGTTTTCCGTACCAGCATTGCCGTTCTTTAATTGAATTAGCAGGTCCATGAAATCGTTACGTTGTACTGAATTCTTCTCTCGAAAATCCACTGTTTCTTTGACTACTTTCATGAAAAAGTTGTGAACATCGTCATGAATAGTTTTCATACCCAGCTTCAATGCTAGTTCCGGAAAAAGATGGTAGAATGCTCTAATTAGTCCACAATTACGACTCTTCTCCATCATCATTCGTCCAGCTCTGCGAAACTCCGCTCCGGGATCTTTCAACGAATTGCAATTAATTCCAAATGCGCAGGTTCCAATAATGTCGGTCGTAAATCGAGCCAGTATGTCCTTCAGCTCCAACACCCCATTCTTTGCGACCAAAGTGTTGACTGTTTGCTGAAGTTCATCGGCAACTTTCAGAACTGTGGGGAACATTATCTTAATCTTTCCCGACGTAAACGCTGGTGTCAGCTTACTGCGAAGTTTTCTCCATTTTTGACCCCGAAGAGTAAATAGTTGAGCAGACAAGGGATCGTCACGTTCATTATAGAACATGTCGCGGTCATGAAATGTGTTGAAGTCCTTGACCAGTATGTGGTGGACAAGATCCAGATCAATTGCGATAGTTATCGGCTGTAGTAGGAGAAACATCCCAGCGATGGGTGAGGTACGCTTAAAAAGATAGGCCTCTTGAAGAATTTCGAGGAAGTGCTTACGTCTACCATGCTCCTTAAAACGAACTCCACCGGGAAATACAGGCTCCAGGTGAGGGATTCCTTGCTTGGACCAATACTGGTAGCGAGATTTAAATAGAAGATAAACAGCTGTCACAAGAGTGAGAAGCAACGAGATAAATATGAGGAGGCACGCCATTGAAGTTTTCGGATGTTACCGACCAACTGTCGAGAACGGCTAGAATGAACTGAAGTTTCAAGTATAATTTCTTTAATTAAAGTACACCGATCACCTGGATATTGTGTTGCCATTGTTGAGTCAGCTCATTCACAAGAAGAATAAAAATAAAAGAAAAGAATTTGTTTATTGTTTTTTTTATTACCATATTGATTTATTTTGTCATAACACTGTCTGAATTGATATTCTTTTGTATCCTTTTCAAAGCGAAACTTTTTAAGGGAGAGCATCAACGCGTCATCATTAATCTTGCTGGATGAGGTGGGCATTTCGAACGAAATCATTCAAACGCGACAACCGAACATATTCGTAAATCAAACTGGTAGACAAAAGTGCGTTTTCCTAGGCAAGACCTTACGTTGATCGCAGGCGATCATCAAAAAAGATACACACACATATAGTGCTCCGTCCTCTATGGGTTGATCGCTAATCGCGAACAATGTGCAACGATCGTGTGTCTATCTCAACGCACCGCAAACATTTCAAAGCAGTCACGCGACTCCGAAAAGTCATTTCACGCACTGCGAATCGGAGCTATTGTGTGTTAAAAGTAAAAATATACAAAAATTGTGTATAAAGGCTGGTACAAATGAGAACCGACATTGCTGGTAGCAATACCTATTGCACTGAAAATAAATCACGGGTCAGGAAGTTATACCCACTTGTGATAGAAATGCGACCAAATTTTGCTAAGGAAATATCAACTAAGCCACATGGAAATAATTGACGCATTATGCCCCACTACGGGTTAGGGCAGATGGTGTAAATAAATCACGGGATCAAGAACGGAGGTACGTGAATTCATTGGCAGTAAGTTTTTGCCTTGGCCAAGGACACGACGCGGTATGGAAATCTTACAAGAGGCGAACATTTCAGAACTCGAATTTACCTCACACATGATGATGACTGTCGCTGACCGGTAAAAACATGGTCGTAGATCGTCGAGCCCGATTACAATGGTCATATACCCCATTGCCCTAACCCTTTGTGTTGTGGGACATAGCGCGTCAACTGTTCCATGTGGTCCAGTTGACGTTTCTTTGGCCTAAACTAGTTTCGGAGAATGCAGTTGCTAGCATGTATCTCCTGTTCCCAAATTTAGCCGCCCACCAGCGATAAGTCGGGAGATGGCGTGGGCTATTACTACGCCCCGCACCACAGGGGGAAGACAAAACAAACATCCATGACCACGAAAAATGTCGAGGACGGGATTCGAACCTGAAACGCCGAGACTGATGTGTCTACGCACTGAGCTACCGGTTGCCCCTATAATGGTCAAATGACATGACGCCTTAAGATTATTGTTGTTATTCTTGTAGAGGCGCTTCGAGCTCTAATAGATGTGTGTCAAAAATTCAGGCAATCCATGTATATATCGTCTCGGTCCAGGTGGAGAGCAATAGCTGCCTCCATGGGGTTCTCCCACAGCGCAATAGGAATTGGGTGCGTGGGTGCTGCTGGACACTTAAAGATGTGCTCAAAATTGTGTTGAGTGAGGCCACTTGGTGGGCAAGAGTTTTGAATGTCACAGTCGTTGTGGGACAGGTATAAGTTCAGAAGGTAGCACCAACCAGAACGAAGTTGATCTAACATAGTTCTATGCTTGCACTTGGAAACCGGGACTCGTCTGCAGACATGTCATTAAATACTTTATTTGGTTTTACTTCCGCAATCGAAGAGAGCACTTCCTAACTGTGCTGCGTTGATAGCTGACGTTATCAAAGGGGGTTCTTTTCAACCTTTGGACTTCCAAACGCAGTGATGGGGTTTTGTCCATGACGTTGGAGTTAGGATGGTCACTCCGATAATAGCCAACTAAATACTGCTTGGTGAGAAGAATGTTGTGGATTTTAAGGGCATCATTTTGGTCTCTTGATGTAGATGATCTTACGACGACATCAGGAGGCAGCTTGCGACAGTTCTAAGAGCAGTAGTCTTTCCACTGAGGCAGCTTGCAACAGTTCTAAGAGCAGTAGTCTTTCCACTGAGTTTCGCATAAATTATCTGACCAGATAAGAGCCGCATAGTTGGCCACAGATCTCCCGATGGATTTGTATGTCGCGAGAAGCGTCTCCTTATTTTTCCCACAGGAACTGCCAGCTTAAGCTTTGAGGACTTGGTTCCTGCTTCTCATCCTGTCGCAAATGGTTGACGCATGAGCCGAGGAGATGGCCACGTTTTCAAGGGTGACACCGAGAGTTTTTGGATGGTTAATTGTGGGAATAGTTTCATCATCTACTGCGATATCCAGTTGTAGCTTCACTTCCTTGGTCCAGGTGGTAAAAAGAGTAGCAGAAGACTTCGGCGCTAACAGAGTAAGATTCTTGCTAATGATGAAGAAGCTGTTGAGCTCCTCAAGATAATCATTAATCTGCTCGCACATTTGGGTATGTCATTGCCGATTTCCAAAACTGAGCAATCATCAGTGTAACTGACGATTTCAAGTCCGTCAGGTTCCGTCGGGAGTCCTGACATATATATAGATTAAACAGAGCGGGAGATAAGACTCCTCCTTGTTTAATTTTCCTTAGTTGGATGTTGCAGATTATAGTCATTCAGCGGAGCCGGATGTGGAAAATTACTTTTTGGCCACATCGGCTGCTAGTTCGACATTTAACTATTGACCGTCGTAACAATTTTTGAAACTTTTTTCTGTTGTGTTTATCTACCAGTCAGTAGTTCAATTATAAACGTTGTGAATACAAACTGACTCCCTCAAGCCAGTTAAGTTTTGAAGATATGTCCTTTGCTCTGACTGGACCTGTTGATAGTGTCCGCGCCCGGTGTGGAAAAACTCCGTTGTAGAAAGGATTTAAAATACAATGAAATGCTATATTTTTTGATAAAATTGTCCGTTAGGAGGGATGTGCCCTCTAGAGACGTTTCACTGTATTGCTTTTGAAATAAATATCAAAGGCTGTAGCAGTCAATGCGATAACATGGCGTGGGAAAATGGATAAACGAGCGGACTCAGCCCAACTGTACGCCGGATTTTAAAGGATTAACTGAATCGTAAACTAAAATAAAATGTTCTTGCACTAGATTCCATGGTTTTAACATATAAGTGGAAGCGTGAGTGGGATTTGGGTGAGCCGGAAGCCTACGTCATTCAGGAGCTTTCACAATACACCACGCAAAAAATACCATTCCAAGAAAACAGCATCAATCAATTTATTTATAGTACATTTAGTTATTTACATTGATCACTGAATTTATCAAATATCAATCATTTCAACTTTCAAATATAGCCCACCGTCCGGTGTTAGTATCATAGCGCCAGGTTGATAGCGCATGGGCATAATGGTTTGTTCGCATGGCTCAAAACGATAGTTTTTCAAAAGTGTAATTAAACCTATCTTAGCTTGCATTTGTCCGAAACGTGCTCCTATACAATATCGTGGACCATCGCCAAAACCAAGGAATGACATCGGATGTCGTTTCTTAACTTCTTCCGGCTCGAATCGGCTGGGGTCAAATACGTCTGGATCTGGGAATATGTCAGGATCACGGTGAATACAGTACGGTGCAATGAATACTCGAGATCCTTTCGGTATGACTTTATCTGTGCCCGCGATAGGATAGTCTTCGGCAGCGACACGGAATAGAAGAGCAACGGGTGGATGCTTTCGTAGAGTTTCTGGAATGAGAGAGTAATAAATAATGGAGGTTAAGCGTCTACATGAGATAAGTGATGCCCAACTAACAATTTCTCTGACACAAACTCTTCACGGATTAAGAGCTCTTATAAGACTTTGGTAACACACTTTGAGAGTTTCATTACGTAACAATTATAACTAAATTTAAAGTCGCACTTAAAACAGAATCATTATGAATCTTAAACTATTTTAGAGTGGTTGAGACATTGACTTTTGTAATGAGATCATCTCTGTACTCTTATTTAGAGCGTTAAAAGACTTACACTTTCATTGAGCCTTCCTTATGATAATTTAACCCTTGAAGAGTTATCTACTCATACCAACAAACAGTTAATTCTTAAGGTACTTTTAAGAATACACATTTCAGAGTTTAAGTGAAAGTGGTTTCAAATAATGCAGCCGTGAATGAGTCTTAAATGATTAAAACATTCATTGTAAACGAATTAAGAACACAAAACATTATCATTTGGATAGTGTGAGCGACTCATCTGACATCCTGTTAAATATTCAAATATATTCTTAAAAAATGGACAGATTTAAGGGCGGGCTTAGAAGATGTGGAAGCCATAGCGGTTTAGAAATTTACATAGAATTTAAATGGAACAAACCGCTCAACAGCCGCCGTACGAGTCGCCGCAGTTTGTTGCGTGGCGAGATCGCATTTAAAGTCAATGTAAATTTGTAAACCGGGGCCGCTCCCAAAATCGTAAAATTTCTACTCTTCACCGATTTTGACCATCAGGGAGTCGTTTTTGCATAATTTTTGGTCGGTGAGTTCAAATTTCAAGGTACATATTTTTGTCGCGCTCGGTGGCCGTGATCGTTCGGTCACCGCTCTACGATACTAATCTAGAGCTCGGAGATCAAATCTCGGCGCGATCGAAAATAGTAATAGTGCTCCGAGCTTGTAAGTATAAAGACGGCGCGGATAGGAGGTGCATGTTAGCAACTGCACTTCCGAAAAGTAGACATGCTATTGAAACATCAACAAGGCATAGAAATGCTAGAGATGTTGATGTATTTTTTTTTCGAAAAAAATCGAGTATTGTGTCGTTTCCGAGTCGGAATTACTAATTCGGTATCGCTGAGCACGCAGATTCGTGCTCAGCGATACCGAATGCCAAATGAACTGTAACAGACTCTGTGAAAATTTAAGTGCGCGGTATAAGCCCATTAAAACAAAAGTATTTTATATAAAAAATGTGTGTGGTGGTCCAGGGAACTGGGTATTCACAGAGCTGCCTGCAGAAAGGCGTTTAATAGGGTTAAAGCTTCAAGATTTGAATCAGACTGGGCCCGCTACAAAGAAGTCCTTAAAGTACACAAGAAGGAGCTTAGGTAGGAAGGCCAAGCGTAGCTCGTGTAAGCTCTTCTGCGAGCGCATTTAGGGTTCTCCTGAGTCCTCCAGACTCCGAAAAATTTTATCCACTAACCCTTCCATGCCAAGCTTTATTCAGAAGCAAGATGGGTCATGGAAGGTCTTCAGCGAAGAGACTCTTGAGATTCTGACGGACACGCACTTTCCCGATAGCTCACCCATGTCTACTCATAGCACCTGCGCTCAGGTATGTGATTTGGCTTCAGGTGACCTTAGTTCAAACGTCTCAAGGGAAAATGTACTATGGGCGATTTCCAGCTTTGAGCCCTTTAAGTCCGCTGGACCTGATGGCATTATTCCGGCCGATATACAACACTCATCGGATGTTGTGGCTCCATGGTTAGAAATCATTTTCAGATCCTGTCTGACCCTAGTCCACATTCCCAGTGTGTGGGTGGAGGTAAATGTGGTGTTCATTCCTAAAGCGGGGAAGAGTTCACACTCGACCCAAAAGGACCTAAGGCCCATAAGCCTATCCTCTACACTACTAAAGATGCTAGAAAGATTAATTGATTTTCATCTACGCAGCACTATTCCAACACGCCTGCTCTATGCTTCGCAGCATGCCTACGCCAAGGGCAGGTCGGTGGATACTGCTTTGCACTCGCTCGTGAGTCACATAGAAAGATCTCTCAATTACAGGGAGTTTACCTTAGTCACCTTCCTGGACATTGAGGGTTCCTTAAACAATGTCAAACCTGAAGCAATTACTAATGCACTAAGGGAACTCGATGTAGATCGCCCTCTAATTTAAATTATTAACCTTATGTTAACTTCCAGGGTCATATTGTAGAAACTGGGGGACTCGACCGTACGCAGGAGTGTCTGTAGAGGTACTCCGCAAGGTGGAGTAAGGGGTACTCTCACCCCTCTTATGGAACGTGGTCAACAGATTGTTTGTAGACCTGGAGGAGGTGGGATGTAAAGTGACAGCCTATGCGGATGACGTTTCTATTGCCATCTCCGGTAAGTTTCCGGGGACCCTCAGCGAGGTTACGCAATATGCACTCTCCTTACTAACTTAATGGGCCCGGATATGCGGCCTCAGTGTTAATCCTGAGAAAACCAAACTTGTGCAATTTACACGGAAAAATATCATCCCCCCAGTAGAGCCTCCTACCATGGAGGGAGCGAGACTTACTTTCACCGACAGGGCGAATTTTCTTGGCCTAGTATTGGATAGAAAGCTTAACTGGAGACTAAACATCCAGGAACGTACCAACAAAGCTACTATAGCATTCTACTGCCGCAGAAAGGCTATAGGTAAGACATGGGGTCTGCAGCCTAGGGTGCTGCACTGGCTCTATGTGTCGGTCCTGCGACCTATACTCCTATATGGCGTTGTTGTATGGTGGAACGCCCTTCACACCGAATCCAATCGTAAATTGTTGGGCAAGGTACAAAGAGCGGCCTGCTTGGCAATCTGCGGGGCTCTTCGATCGACTCCATCTGCAGCGCTAGATATAATGCTCGGCTTACTTCCTCTAGATATTCTAGGGGAGCAAATGGCAGCAAACTCAGCTATACGTATTCGGGAAACCAGTACCTTGAATATCGGCCACTCTACAATTCTCAATAATGCAGATATCTCGACATCAGTAGACTACACTCTACCAACGTACTGTTTCGGGAATAACTATGCAAGCTTAATCCCATCCCGTGGTCAATGGGAGTTAGGGATTCCACCAGCACCACCAGCACTACTAACCTCTCTGTGGATTTTCACAGACTGCTCCAAGACCGATGTAGGTGTGGGCGCCGGAGTATACTCCGAGGAGCCCAATCTCAACCACTCGTTTCAACTTCCAAGCTACTGCAGCGTTTTCCAGGCGGAGGTTTATGCGATAAAAGAGGCTGCAATGTCGAAGGGACATTACTATTTTCACAAACAGCCAGGCTGCAGTTAGAACACTTGAGTCTACGCTGATAATGTCTAAAATTGTTGCTGAATGTCGAGTTTGCCTTTTGGAAGTCAGCAGCGATTTCAATATTACACTGTGCTGGATACCTGGCCACAGTGGTTTTGCCGGGAATTGTAGAGCGGTTGAACTGGCTGGCAGGGGTGCAGCCGGTGAAGCTTGGCAGATCAGGGGCTACATTGCTAAGCCCATCTCTACCTGCAAATCTGAATTAAAATTGGCTGCTGTCAGGAAAGCCAACTCGACATGAATGAATGGCGTTACATGTCCGAAAGCAGAGTTGATTTGGCCTGAGCTGAATTTCAGTCGCTCTGATAAATTGCTATCACTGACTAAACTTCAGATCAGGGTGGTAGTTGCCGTTGTTACAGGTCATTGCGTCATCGGTACGCTAGAAGTCTTGGACTTCCATACAACGACTTCTGTATAAGTATAAGTGAGGGGGAGAGCACCCATCATCTGCTTTGTAGCTGTCCGGCACTGGCATATAGAAGGAGATCAATCATTGGGAAACCTTTCTACGACCAACTTGGTGAACTAAGAGATGTGGATGTTGGTCGACTTCTCCGGTTTGTGGTTAGCTCCGGATGGTTCGATATAACATAGAGACTGAACACAATTTGGGTAACAAAATGGACCTATCCCTGGTCTAAGTGTGCTGTGGTAACCACAGCAGCCCCCAACCTAACCTTATATAAAAAGTACGAATACAAATTCAACTGTCATTCCAGGTACCCATCTACATTTTCTTCCGTTTCTCCTTGTTCATCAAGAAGGGTTTCACTGTAAAAAGGAGCAGGTATACCTACCGTGCCGTCATCTCTATAGAGACGACGGCACCTGCACTTCTGAGTCCCGCAGTTGGTGGTGAAGCGGGACCTGTCCACGGCTCCGCACTCCGCCCAAATAGCCGGCTGGTCGGTCCACGCAAGATTCCACAGCCCCAGGACCCTGGCGAAGGAAGTTTGCTGCCGTCGGCGGCCTTTCCCCGGATCTGTCCAGTTTGGTAAGCGGCACGGAAGATGTGCTTCACTAGAGCGCCTTTGGGGGGAGAAATTGCTTGAAACGGGCGGCTCAACATGGCAAACATGTACCAGCAGGCGCCGTTTGCCGTCGTAATTTCCTTGTCCTTTACTCCGTACATTCGAAACACGAACTTTTCGACGGCATGAAGTACATTATCTGGCAATGGTGGACTTATTATTTTAGATGACTTAGCATGAAGAAAGCATCTGTTTCTTCCTTCGTGGTCAAGGCCGAGAATGCAGTACGCTTTCCACGTGAAGAAAAATAGCTTACTGGGTCAAACTCAGTCAAGCAGTGGAAGAAGCGGAGAGCTGTAACCTTTCTTTCTCCCAGAACACAGGCGAAATCGTGTGCCGCCAAGTATCCATGAACCTTCCTCTTACCAAATAACACCCACAGTTCCTTAAGTCCTCTCGCGTGGATTCCATTCCAGCACTAACACGTCCGTGCGGATAACAAGTTTTTGCTTCTGCACCATAGTACATAATAAGCATGGCATGAAGAATGATTCTTCCAACTATAAGCCTTCAAGAGAGATGTCTCGAAGAGCAGAGCCCAAGGAAACAGAAGATTGGATTGACAACCCAACATTGGTAACAACATTCTTCACGAAGTGACGAGAGCTCCTCAGCCAGGATAGCAAACAGTTCTCTTTTGTTTTCAACATTTCTGAGGTAATATTTACTATTCAGCGGTAGTGTCCCGGTACCGCGGTAGTGTTCCGGTGGGGGGCAAAAGACCTCTTCCATAGTCCTCCACGTGGGCGCCCTCTGGTAACGGCAGTGTTTCAAACCGCTGACGACCAAGTCTTAGCGATAAGACATTTTGGAAAAAGGCAGATAGCTGTAGACTGAACGGCTGACCAGCACCTAAGCGTCTCAGGTTTGAATTTCAGTGATTTGCGTAGTTGGACAAGCAACCTAGTTGTGTGAACTCCCGCACGTTTATTAAACCATCTGAAGCATCTATCTCCGAGGCCATCACCTGAATGGTTTTAAGCGATGTGCTGACAACTCGTCCTTGTAAAAACCAGTCCACGCCAAGAAACCTTGAACGAAACCCTAGGATTGGACGGATCAATAACCACGACCCCGTAAGGGACTAAAGGAATAGTAGGATGGAATAACTTGTATAGTTGGACTTGCAACATTGTTGTGTGAACTCCAGCACGTACGGCTATCAACCCAGGACTAGCCTTTGTAAGGACAGGGATTAAAACATCATCATCGACACCGATGGCATTAACAAAAGATAGGCCTCTTATTTTGAAGAGCTTCTGAACCTACCATCTAACATCCCCATACAAGAAGCTCTTGACGATATTTTTGATCTACGCGCACCCATACAACCCGACAGTAGAGGAAGTTGATCTCGCGTTGGGGTCACTAAAACCACAGATTAAATAATAATCTGTGCTAAAACTGAATAAAGGGCCGGGTGCCGACGAGATTCCAGCTGAACAGCTAAAATTCGGTGGGACGGGTCTAGTGACAATTAAACTGGATGTGACTGGCACAAAATAATATTTTTTTCTATAATGAGGATACACCTACACAAATAAATATCATCACAAAGTTTGTGTGTCAAAAACCGTGTTTACCAGTGTTATTACTTGCGCTCAAGACTTCCTAACAGCGACTTTTAAATTTTTTAAAACACAAAAATTTAATTGTCTTTTAAATCAGTTTGAGCCCAAAAGAATTCAAAGATAAGATACTCGTATTTACTAATCTAATCTTTTAATCTTTAAGAACAATTAGTTTGAAACGATAGACACTGGCGAAGCTCTAGAGCGCACATCAATTTCAAAATGTAAAACTTAAAATTATCTAACAATAATAATTGATGTCCATAGTAAACAAAACAATATCCAATCAATAATACTGAAAAAAAAAATTCATACTCTTGTTTAAAAATTTCTTACCATTTATAACACAGTCCAGATATTGCATGTCCATCATAGCCTCGTAGGTAAGTTTCCCACCATGCTTTTCCAGAACCTCATTGATTTCAATTCTAGCCTTCTCCTGAGCTTCTCGATTCAAAGCAAGCTCATAAAAAGCAAAAGTCATTGTCGTCGATGATGTTTCAAATCCGGCCAGGAAAAACACGAATGCTTGAGCTGCGACTTCGACCAAACTGAATCTTTCCTTATCCTCTGGTGAATTTTTTAACTGAATCAACAGATCCATGAAATCATTGCGACGAACGTTGTTCTTCTCCCGATATTCAACAGTTTCTTTAACAATTCGCATGAAGAATTTACTTATATCGGGCCGAATAGTCTTAATGCCCAGCTCAATGCTTAATTTGGGAAATTTATTAACGAATAGACGCATAAAATTGTTCAGCGGTGGTGTTGCAAAGAAACGACGTCCTATTGTGCGAAATTCAGCATTCGGGTCTTTCAAACTGTTGCATTCAATTCCAAATGCACAACTACCGATGACATCAGTGGTGAAACGCGACAGGAGTTCCTTCATTTCGATAATACTGTCAACTTTTAGACATTCGCTAAAAGTAAGATCGAATCGATCGGCCACATCCACGACAGTTGGAAACATGAACTTCATCTTTCCGGAGGTGAAGGTGGGAGTCAACTTGGTTCGCAACCGTCTCCACTGAGCCCCGTGAGCGAAAAACATGTTGATCGTTAGCGGATCGTACTTTCCATTATAATACAGGCCTCGTTCGTGAAATGTCTTAAAATCCTTGATAAGTATACGCTGTATTAGATCCAAGTCTAGAATAAGCGGAATGGGTGTCAAGAAGAAATACATCCCGGCAAAGGGCGTCTTTCCTTTAAAGGCCTGATACGTTTCCATAATGCTTTTGATAGCATGTTCTGTCTTATTGACGGTTCGATATAAAGTTCCATAAGGTATTCTTGGCTCAAAATGCGGTATTCCTCTATTTTTCCAATATCTATAGCTTAGTCTAAAGTACACGTACAATGCGATTGGTAGCGCCACAACCAAATAACACAAACCGACCAGAAAGCTCATTTCAGTTGGGAACGACAATAATAATCACGTCAAATGCACGAATTGCAATATCTAACTGACCTAAAATATACATTGTGTACACACGCAGTAGAAATATTTTAACGTAGATAAATTGGTCAAATATTATGACTATCGTTATCTAGCAATACTTGATGGATTGGATGAAATATTTTGGCCAGTGTGACTCAACACTCAACATACTAATATACTCGTATAACGCTGGAGCAAAATGTTGATTCTAGATTTCTGTGTTTACAAAAAAATAAAAAATAATTAGATAAACAAATATGAATTTGAAATATTTTTCAGCAAATTCTAAAATTAAAGGGACAGCTTTTTCTGTCAAACTCCATACTTATTCAATGGAGGAGGCAGATGCATCTGGCATGTCTATTAAAAAGCAAAGAATGACTTTAACATATCATATTTTAACTCCTTCATTAGTGGTAAGTTCCAGCAGAAGATTCGGAAAAAAACGAAGTAACATAGGGTGTAATATATAATGCCATATTCACTGGAACACCTCCGTATTCAAGGATCAAGCTCGAATTAGATTCCCGGAACGATTTTCCAAACTATCTTGAAGTCACATGGAGCAACTTCGATTGAAGAAGTGTTACAAAGCGGAGTACAGTGGTATCGTATCTATCGGGAAAATGTATTTAGAGCAAGACATTGATCATCTCCTGACTCGAGCAAGTCTAAGTTCCGTCATATTTCAATAGATTGGGCATATTTGGGTTTGTAGACAGGATTTTCCGCAGTCTTGATGTATCGGTGGATTTCTCAATACGTTCACAGAAGAGCCTCCACGAACTATGTTTGGACCTCCTTTGCTCCTTTTTATAAAGGGTGTGACAGAAATATCTGACGGTTTTTTGAGGCAGGTGGCGGGAAAAGCGGTGTCGGAGGAAGGAGAGAGGCGGGTCAGTGAACTCGAGAGGTTATGTCATTTCAGTCACCATGGAACAGTGGGAACGTTTTTTTTAACAACGACAACGATATAATGAAAATAAATAATTTTTCTTTTTTCAAAACATAAATGGCAACATGTGTTGAGTTTAATTGTAAAACGTAAAAACTTTTTTTTAAACAATTAAAATATTATTACACTTTCAAAACCATTAGATACCATTTACAAGCTGAGGTTTTCTTTTGTATTGTATATTTGCCAATCCGGGTTCAGTTTAGCCTTACTGAAACATCTCTTACAAGTGATCTGAAGCTTGTTAATTTTAGCATTCCGCCAGATTACTCTAGATTTACCTCTTTGCTTGTTAGCATGACATAAAAGCATGATCGCAGCAGATTTATTGAGTGCGCTCGAAAGACTCTCCAACATCGCATCCAACTCCAAGGTTAAATTTTCCAAAATATAATTTCTATGAGGACACCAGCCTGTCTTTTTACGATTCACAATTTTTAGTTTGCTTCCATAAGACTTACACCCAGACTAAATCGAAGATATCTGTAATCGGAGAATGAGTGTTTCGATGAGAACTCTCCACTTAGTCCAGTAAAATTAAGCCAATTTGGCTTTTTACTAAAAATTAGGGAACGATGTGGAAATAATTTTAATCCGTTTTATAGATACTGAATACATGAAAACTGAGTTTGCACGGTCGGCGAACGTGAGTTTAACTTTTGGTGGGCGAGAAATTTGACCCCTTTTTATACCCTTCACGGATGTGATAGGGTATATTAACTTTGTCATGAAGCACGGAAGGAAGCATCTCCGACCATATAAAATATATATTGTATATTCTTAGCCAGTATGATGAGATAAGTCGATTAAGCTTTGTCCGTCTGTCTGTCCGTCTGTCTCCCTGGTTCTATGTAAACTAGTCCCTCAGTTTTGAACCTATCGAGCTGAAATTGCAGCAACACAAAGCCTTCTTTCTACTGCACGCTGTAAATATGTCGGAACCATTGGAATCGGACCACTACGTCATATAGCTGCCATAGGAACGACTGGTGCAAAAGTTTGTCTTTGTGAGAAGAACTTTTTTATTTCTAAATGAATCTTGCTAAAATCTCCAATTTATTATTGAATAATCCTTTGCCAAATCACCTCGCTGAATCTGGTCGAAATTCGAGTACTCTGTCATTAAGTTTTTGTTAGAAAGATATCTTTACCAAATTTCATATTATTGGATCATATTTACTGCTAAGCCACATTTCTAAATTTGGTTCAAATCGGCCCATTATTTCATATACTTCTCATTGGAACAGTGAAATCGGAACAAGTTTAACTATATTACTAATTTCAAAGTAGCATCATCATCATCATCGTGGCGCGACAGCCCGACGTCGGGCCTTGGCCGCCTGGATCATTGTCCTCCAATTATCTCGGTCACGTGACCGCGTCCTCCAATTTTGGGAGCCCAGCAGCTGCGCGGCGTCCACACCTACTGAGCTCTCCCAACGAGATCTCGGTCGTCCTCGCAGTCTCGCTCCGTCGACTCGTTCTGCATTCATTACTCTCTTAGGCATGCGATCATCGTCCATTCTTTGTACATGCCCTGCCCATTGAAGTCGTTGTAGTTTGACGATTTTCGAGACTTGCAGCTCATCGTACATTTCATACAACTCATGGTTGTACCGGATGCGCCATCCATCTCGATCGCAAACAGCGCCGAAAATTCGCCGTAGAACCTTACGTTCGAAAGTGTCTAGCATGTTTTCGGAGGCTTGAGTTAGGGTCCATGCTTCGCAGCCATAGCATAGCACTGGTCGTATAATGGTTTTGTACACGCGGAGCTTCGTGTTTCTGTGCACATGTTTCGATTTCATTATGGGGAGAACCGAGAAAAAAGTCTTATTAGCTAACTGTATCCGTCGCTTGATTTCGTCAGTTTCGTTGGCGTCTCTTGACAGGTTGCAACCCAGGTAGATGAAGTTGTTCACGAACTCGATGTTGAGGTCCCCCACGTTGATGCTCGGTTGTGCAGGTGTCCTTGTCACCGATTGCATCATTATTTTAGTTTTACCCTCGTTAATACGTAATCCAACTTCCTTTGCAGCGGTATCGAGCGTATGCAGAAGTTCTTCTGCGTCAGCCAATCTTCGGGACATGATGTTGATGTCGTCGGCGTACGCTGCTAATTGTGTCGACTTGATGAGCAGCGTCTTGCTGTTGTCCATATTCATGGCCCGAATAACGTATTCCAGTGCTAGGTTGAAGAGCGTCGGTGCCAGTCCATCGCCCTGTTTCAAACCAGTGCGTGTTTCAAATAGATCAGTAAGTCTATTCTGGATCCTGACTTGTGAGACGGAGTTGGTCATCGTCATCTTTGTCAGTCGCACTAATTTTGCTGGTATACCAAATTGCAGCATGATGTTGTACAGTACTCCACGATCGATACTGTCGTATGCCTGCTTGAAGTCGACAAAGATTTGGTATACGTTTACGTTGTATTCCCAGCACCTCTGGAGTATCAGTTTGACTGAGAAGAGCTGATCGGTTGTGGAGCGACCAGGTCTGAAACCGCTTTGATATTCGCCAATGACTCGTTCTGCGTACGGTTTTATTCAAAGTAGCAAATGCACCACAAATCAAAACGAAGGTATTATATGATGATTTGAGGTGGGTATCATACTTTCGGCTAGCTTGTTTAATATTATCCTTATAACTTGTAAACGGTGCCCCGGATCGAAAAAAAAACTTGTGTGAGTAAATTGAAGAACGTTGAATTCCAATGCATTGCTTAAAGTTGAAATTCGGTTCGGTGAAGTAGTCAAAATCGGTATCATGCCTTCGGCTAGCTTGCCGAAGGCATGATACCCTTTACGCTTCGCGTATGAATACCTTCGTCGGCTTTTTGAAATTAGTAGTAAAACTTGTTCCGATTTCACTGTTCCTATAAGAGGTATATGAAATAGTGGGCCGATTTCAACCAAATTTAGGAACGTGGCTTAGCAGTCAATACGATTGAATAATATGCAATTTCGTAAAGATATCTTCAGAAATAAAAAAAGTTTTTCTGACAAAAACTTGCTTTTGGGACGGTCGTTCCTATGACAGCAATATGATAGAGTAGTCCGATTTTAACCAAATTCGGAAATATGATTTCACTAAAAATACTATTGATTAGTGTGAAATCTGAAAACGGTATCTTTAGAAATAAAAAAGTTTTTTTTCACAAAGACCAATTTTTGGACCGGTCGTTCCTATGGCAGCTGAATGACGTAGAGGTCCGATTTGAACTAAATTCGCGAATATGATTTAGCTATAGATACTTTTGATTTCCGCGAAATTTGAAAAAGATATCTTCAGAAATAAAAAAAATTTCTTACAAAGACGAATTTTTATACCGGTCGTTCCTATGGCAGCTATATGACGTAGTGGTCCGATTCCATTGGTTCCGACACAAATACTGCGTGCAGTAAAAGGAAGGCTCTGCACAAAGTTTCAGCTTGATAGCTTTAAAACTGAGGGACTAATTTGCATAGAAACAGACGGACAGACGGACAGAGGGACAAAGCTTAATCGACTCGTCTCATCATACTGACCAAGAATATATAATTTAAATGATCGGAGATGCTTCCTTCTGTGCATTGCAAACTTCATGACAAAGTTAATATACCCTATCACATCCGTGAAGGGTATAAAAAACCAGACCAAAGCTGGCCTGGAGTCCGAAGCGTATATACCCTAGACTTGTACAGACCTAGTGGTGATACCAAAAGTACAAATTGGCAACGACCATAGGCATTAAAAGTGAGTTTCCTATATAGACAGCTTATAGGGGAGATTGGCGATCATTCAGAAGGATCTTGACCATTCTCAAAATCAAATAACTAACTAACACGCAATACAAATATTTGTCAAATCTTTGAAGTCACTAGCTTCATTCCATCGAAAGTCATCGCTTATTTGAAGTCTCACATGTAGGGGAGGTAGAGGTCTCCTTTGTCAGATTGTGTGCATTTTCAGTAACAACCAACTAGATCCTAGTACAAACATTTGACCGAAATTTCAAGTCACTAGCTTCATTTTACCGAAAGTTATCGCTTACTTGAAGCTCCATTTGTAGGGAAAGTAGGGGTTTCGTTGATCGGATTTTACATATTTTCAATATTAGCCAAATGGATCCTACCATACAAATTTGACCAAAATTCCAAGTCACTAGCTTAATTTGTCGAAAGTTGTCTCTTATTTTAAGTTTCATTTGTAGGAGAGGTATGGGTTCGTTGGGTCGGACCTGACCCATACTTAATACCAACTAACTGAATTTCACTTTAAACATTTGAAAAAATTTCAAATTCCTGGTTTCATTCTACCAAAAGTTATCGCTTATTTGATGTTTCATTTGTAGAGAAGATAGAGGTTCCTCGGATCGGATTTCGACCATTTTTAAAACCAACTAATAAATAGATCACTCTACTAATATTCTTCCAAACTTCCAACTCGCTTGCTTCATTCTGTCGGAAGTTATCGTAATTAAAAGAATAATTAATTTTTTGGAATTTGTGGTGGAGGTAGGCGTTCCTTCGATCTGAGTATGCCCAACTCATATATTCAAGCAGCTTCTTGCCTCGGGGTTATATGCCAAAAATCAGGTGTCTACGTCAATTAGTTCAAGAGTTATTTACAAAAAACGTGAAAAGGAGGGGAGTACGGGGCTCCTTGTAAGAAAAGTGAGTTCCCAGCTTGTTAGGAAATTGGCCGAGCATCTGATCATCGTAGCTACAAAAAATAAAAAAGAAGACGCAACCATCAAATAAAAACAGAATAAACAATAACTTAGCTTAGTCCACTTCGTAACACAAATATTATTGTCACATTTTGTTATTGTTTTTTTGTTCAAATGTCACTTTGTTCATTTTGTAAGTAATTGTAATGCCGGGCTTCCACCAAAGGAACAGTTTTAAAAAACAATTTTGTTTTCAAAAACAAAAACAGAAACAAGTTTTGTTTTTTTGAAAACAGTTCTGTTTTATGTAAACAGACAGTTCCAATTAAACAGACTGGTTTTGTAAGAATGAATGGAGTGTATCACTACCAACTCAATACAACAATATTAAGTTGGCAATGCAGACTGGTTTTGCCGCTAGTTTTGTTTATCTTGTCCAGCATGTGTCCCAAAAAATGTCAGAAGACGAGAATTTCATAAAAAGCAGTGGCTTTTTTTAATAAATGACATCTAAAACAGAAAAAACGGAGATATTGGGTCAATTCTCAATTAAAAAAAAAACTAAAAGTTAAAAAACTTGAACCTTTAAAATGACAACTGATTGTGTACTTGGATGCTGTCGTAGAACCAACCAGACAAAAAAAAACAAGAACAAATGTGTTTTCATTTGATTTATTTTAAAAAACAAGAACATTTTCCCATTCGCGATGGGAACGTGTTTTGTTTCCTAAAACAGTTTTTAGAGACACAAATGTTTTCAAAACTGTTCTGTTTTTACAAAACATTGGTGTTTTTGTTCAGACAAACAGTTTTTGTCCGTGTTTTTCAAAACTGTCTCTTTGGTGGAAATCCGGCATAACTATTACTATTCTAGTACGTTTTGAAAAATTGATATTTGGTAAATTATTTGTTACGAAGTTGTATAACAGATGTCACTATTCGTATTAATGACCTTTTTTGGAAACGAGGTAGTAAAAAATCCTCCTAACCTCGATCTTCGCACGCTCTCGGAGTTAGGCTTATAATAGAACCCAAATTCAAATTTATTGAATTGGTTGAATTAATTGAAATTTGGAGAAGTTGATACACATTATTACTTTTTATGTATAATAAATTAGAAATTTTTTTGACATTTTCAATACCAACCAACTAAATCATATTGCCAACATTTGACCAAAATTTCAAAGCTCTAGCTTGATTCTATCGAAAGTTATCGAGCGAACGGGCAGTCAGCCGAACAGACAGACAGACGGACAGACAGACAGACATGGCTTGATCGAATCAGGAGGTGACCCTGATCACTTATATATATACGAGTACAGAGCCTCCTTTAAGGTGTTACATATTTTCGTCGTGACAAAAACAATACACTCTATACAAAAAGTCTATGGTATAATTACAAAAACAATATACCCTATACTAAAAGTCTAGGGTATAACAAGGTTATATAACACATGGAACACTTTTTGCAGACATTTATTACAATATTAAAACATCCCCAATACTAATATTTCCTTTTTCTTTTATAAAAATATCCCCAAGATTTATTATTATTTACGATTTACGTCTATGAACCTGTAAGTTACCAAAAATTACTTTATTTGGAATTCTCACTATTCGGATAAACATAACTTTATCCGAATTTCTTACTATTCGGGAAAAATGATGTTAACGCGATTTCATCATAATAAAACAAAGATTTGATTTTTAAAAGAAAATTACTCTGTTATGTATGTGAAAAATTGAGAAAAACTATTAGATTAAATAGCAACATTGTTGGAAAAATTTTCAAAAATTTTAAGAGCAACTCTTTTATATAATTTATTCTTTTTTTTTTCTAAACTGAATTTCATATTTTAGGGCAAAGTGTTAGTTTTTATTAAGTGTAAATTTCAATATTCTACTTTGCGAAGGTTTTGCGTTGTTCGGATTTGAATAATGTGAGGTCGTCGATTTTTATCAAAACTTAAAATGGCTGTAGCTGCTAAAGGGTTAAGAAATCGGAAAAAAATGTAATATTTTTGCTTAGAATTGTATGAGGAATCTCGTGGTTACAATGCTTATCCAACTCTTTCTGGATACAATGTATAATGGCGCCCTATTCAAACGCACAGTCTGCACATAGAGCCTGGCCTGCTGGAGAGTCTTGATGCGGTAGCCTAGGACTTCGGTAATTTAGGTTGCGTTTTTCTGCTTTTGATTTGATTATTCAGTAGAAATTATGATAAACTCCAAGCTCTTGTCCTAATATCTACGAAACACTACAAAAGTTTTTCTTTTTTTTTTCAATTAAATATTTATTAAAACACACGAGTATATGTTTATATATTATAGACATATTTTAAATTTAAATTGTTCGATCAATATTAGGAATATTTAATATAGTGTAGTCAATCTACACCGGTTATGTATGGGAAGGTCGACTTAATTGCACCACGTCTGAAAAAATGGCAATCGGTTCAGAAAGGTGCCAGGCAAAAATGTGCCTGTAAGAAAAATCGTAAAAAATAGGGGTTGGGGTGAAAAAAATAAAAATCTATACATTCGCATCGATTCCGTTAAATGGTGTACCAAACGATTATACACATAATTATTAGCAGAAAATGTGTAGAAACATTTTTCGATTTCATAATCCTTTAGCTGCATATTGTGACCTGCGATGTTGAGTTTATTACACATTAATACTACAACTTATTCCGTGGCGTATCTTAACGATACTTTCCGCACACGCTGTGTACACTTACAGTTTTTAATTTTTTTCACCACTACCCCAATATTTTATTCGATTTTTTTTATAGGATCATTTGTTCCTGGCATCTATCTGAACCGATTGTCTTTTATTTCAAACGCGATGCAATTAAGTCAACCCCAAACCCCAAATTGACTAGGGTAATAATTACAATATGAAATACCTATACATTTATGTACATGTTTGGGTAAAGTGTCTTATATACAATACATAGAGTAAATACGTAATAATTCCGATAAAGGGAATATTTTAATATCTTTATATACATATATTTAAATACATATTTTATTTATTTAAAATATATATGATAATCACGTCTTAATCTTCTTAACACTCAAAAACATTCCACCATCTGGTGCTAATATCATCACACCGGGTTTGTAGCGCATGGGTATAAGAGTTTGTTCACACGGCTCAAAATAATAATTTCTCAGTAAAGTAATCAACCCAATCCTGGCCTGCATTTGTCCGAATCGTGCTCCTATACAAGTACGAGGCCCTTCGCCAAAACCAAGAAATGCCACCGGATGTCGTTTTTTAACCTCTTCTGGTTCAAATCGGCTTGGATCGAAAATGTCTGGATTTGGATAAATTTCGGGATCACGGTGAATACAGTATGCTGGAATGAAAACACGATTTCCTTTGGGTATGACTTTATCTGTACCGGAAACTGGATAATCTTCGGCAGCTATACGGAATAAAACGAATACGGGCGGATGTTTGCGCAGAGTTTCTGAAATTATAAAATATAGGATTCTGACTATAGAAAGATTTAATTTGATTTGATTTTGTTGAAATAAAAACGTATCCTACATTGGGATTCATTTAAAAAAGACAGAAAATTGTTGATAAGAATAAGAAAAATGTTTAGATTGCTGAATTAGTGTTTCGGAAACGATAGGAAATAATCAAAATTAATGAGAGCGATGTGAATTTTAATCTACATGAGAACTTTCCAGTCGAACACCCGTTTGTTATTATGTATGATAAGTCTCTTCAAGCTGCTAAAAACAGATAGTGTCATAACGACAAAAAAAAGTTTACACTGCATGTTTACCGAGAATTTGTGAATAGAGTCACATGAGTACTTTTGACAATAAACTACATATTTACTCTTTAATAAATACTAAATTGACTGTCTTCCGTGAACGACAAGATAATAAAATTCACATACCATTGATAACACAGTCCAGATAATGCATATCCATCATAGCTTCGTAGGTAAGTTTACCGCCATGCTTGCTAAGAACCTCATTGATTTCTTCGCGAGCCTTCTCCTGGATTTCAGGATTCAGAGCGAGTTCGTAAAGGGCGAATGTCATTGTCGTTGATGACGTTTCAAATCCGGCCAGGAAAAATAGGAACGCTTGAGCTGCAACTTCTTCCAAACTGAAGCGATCTTTATCTTCGGGTGCATTTTTCAGTTGAATCAACAAATCCATAAAATCGTTCCGATGAATCTGATTCTTCTCTCGATACTCAACCGTTTCTTTGACGATTCGCATAAAAAAGTCACTCACGTCAGATCGAATAGTTTTAATACCAAGCTCAACGCTCAATTTAGGAAATTTATTGACAATTAATCGCATAAAATTGCTTAGTGGCGGAGTGGCAAAGAAACGTCGCCCCAGTGACCGAAATTCAGCATTAGGATCATTCAAACTGTTGCATTCGATACCAAAGGCACAGCTTCCGATAACATCGGTGGTAAATCGGGCTAAAAGTTCCTTAATTTCAACAACATGATCGATCGGAAGGCACTCATTGAAAGTGTCATGAAATCGATTTGCAACTTCTACCACGGTTGGAAACATGAATTTCATCTTCCCTGACGTGAAGGTCGGCGTCAACTTTGTCCGCAATCTTTTCCATTTGGCTCCGCTTGCGAAGAACAGATTGTTCGTTAGAGGATCATATTTCCAATTATAGTAAATCCCACGTTCGTGAAACTTGCTGAAATCCTTAATGAGTATTTGTTGCACTAAATCTAAGTCGGTCACAAGCGGAATCGGTGTCAAAAAGAAATACATTCCGGCAAAGGGCGTCTCTCCTTTAAACGCTTTATAAGTTTTCATGATGCTGCTGATTGCATGTTTAGATTTATTTACGGTTCCATATAGAGTACCATAGGGTATCCGCGGTTCTAAGTGCGGTATTCCGCGCTTCTTCCAATATTGATAATTTAACGTGAAGAACACGTACAGGGCAATAACTAACGTGCCAGCAAATAAACACAACCCGACAAAAATGCTCATTTTTATCTATTACGATACGAGATAGTCACCATCACAATTGACCGAAATGGAATATTTAACTGACTAGTGTTGCGATAGAGATGTTTTTATAAAGCTACGAAAAGCATAGCGAGAATTTTCCGATCGCGCATTTCATAATCAACGTGTTAATGAAGTAAGTGAGAGTGGTGTTGCCAAAACAGGTAGGAAATATATTCGTCACATCACAAATGTCCAGGTCAAATACACAAATTCTCCCGACAAAAACATTATTTTCGATATCAATAAAATAAATAAAAATATTTATGTAACATACAAATGATTTTCCAGATGGGGGGGGGGGGGGGGGCGACCAAGCCCAAAAGTGTGTATTCCAACTTTTGGCAGAATACATCACTTCGCACAATGCTCACGGTATAAATTATGTGCTTTATACGACACGAGTGCGAAATTTCACTGTGTGAAACGCATTACCTTTTTTCACTCATAAGCGCATGTTTCTATTTTTTAGGAATAAAGTGGATTATACCACTGCTTTACAGTCAAAAAGACAATTTAGCAATGATCCCGTCCCAAAAATTTCTCAGCCTACGCCAATATACCGGTAGCATTGTACAAAGTGACGTATTCTAAAGAAAGTTGGAATACACACTTTTGGACTTGGTGGAGCTACCTCCCCGATACACTCAAGGTAGCTCCTGAAGAGTAGTCTATCGGGTGACGAAACCAGCGAAAGCACTGAGTGCTTTTTAGCTTAGGTTGAGACATTTTTGGGTGAGGATCCTTGCTAAATGGTCTTGTTGATTGTTTAGCAATGGTACACTTCACTTTTATTCTTAAATAAATAATATGATTTTTTAAATGCTGACAATGAAGGCATCAAGAATTATCTAGATTCTATAGATTAAGCAACCTCTCTTTCGACGTCAGATCTAGATGACACCGTATCTTCCTTCTATAAGATAATCTTCCACGCCATTAAAAATTATGTGCCCAAAATAAAGAAACGTAACACGCTTACTGAACCCTGGCTCGACAAAAATCTAAGACATTTAAGAAACCAAAGAAATAAACTCTCCAAGGCCATCAAAAATAACCCCAACATTAGCAAAGACCTAAAGAAAAAGTACGATGACCTAGCCAAAGAATTCTGTATAAAATCTCGTGAAGCATTTGAGCTATATGTCAATCTGATGGGGGAAAAAATTATCAACGAGCCGAAAAAATTCTTTGACTTTGTTAATATGAAACGTAAGACTACAGGTTTTCCTGCTTCCATGCCCAGAGGGACCGCTATCTCTTCTTGTTCACAGGAAATCTGTAACTTATTTGCTGACCATTTTCCGGATAGCTTCTGCACATCTAAAACCCCGAGCTCATCCACTCCTCCCGATATCACCCCGACGTCCCTTATTGACGGAATGGTTCTCACACAGGATGAAATCGTTAGAGCTATTTAAGAGCTAAGCGTCAACAAAGGGCCCGGTCCGGACTTGATCGCTTCTTATTTTGTGAAGCAATGTGTGGACCAATTGTTAACTCCTTTGCACATGATTTTCAATAAATCGCTCCAATGGGGTGTCTTTCCGTCTTTTTGGAAATACTCTCATCTCACACCTATCCACAAGAGCGGTGATAAGCGATCAGTGGACAACTATCGAGGCATTGCTATTCTGTCAGTTATCCCCAAACTATTTGAGAAATTGGTTTGTGATAAACTCACTCCTATTATTATCGACCCACTTCTCAATGAACAACAACATGGATTTCGAAAAGGCAGATCGACTACCACCAACCTCATAATTTTAGTTTCTGACGTCCTTTGTGAAATGGAAAAGGGAGATCAAGTCGATGCGGTCTATACAGACTTTAGCAAGGCTTTTGACAGGTTTGATCATCAAATTTTAATAGATAAATTATGCAGCTTTGGTGTAACTGGATCACTTCTCAACTGGCCCGGTCCTACCTTCTTGATCGAACTCAGCTCGTCAAACACCAAGGTCAGATATCCAGAAGTGTATCCGCGACTTCTGGGGAGTCTCAGGGTAGCCATTTAGGTCCTCTTCTCTTTAATACATATCTTCATTTCCGACCTATCACAGTTATTGTCGGATATCCCTCATCTTTTCTACGCTGATGACTTAAAACTGTACTGCACCATCCAAACGCACTCTAATGCAACATTTCTTCAATCCAAGCTCCAGTCCCTTGAGCAGTGGTGCAATCAAAATAGTCTATATCTTAACGTTAATAAATGCCAGGTGATAAGCGTTTCCCGTAAGAATAGAATTATAACTGATTCCTACCACCTTAACAATGTCGAGCTGAATAGAGTTGACCATATCAAAGACCTCGGCGTTGTCTTGGACAACAAAATGCGTTTTAACCTGCATTATGACAGGGTGCCATCCATGGCTAATAAACAAGTCGGCTTCATTAAGAGACGCGCTAGGGAGTTTAAAAATATTTGGGTCACTAAATCCTTGTATACCACACTTGTGCGGCCTCTGCTTGAATATGCTTCCGTAGTCTGGAACCAATCGTACGAGCTACATTGCGTCAGACTCGAGTCTATTCAAAAACAATTTACTCTTTTCGCCTTGAGAGACCTTTATGACCTGCTAGATTTTCATAACCTTCCATCTTACAAATACAGACTGGGTCTTTTAAATTTAATGACTCTTTCGTCTAGAAGGACATTACTTTGTGCCTGTTTTACTTTTGACATTATCAGCGGCGTTAGTGTTGATTTGCTGTCCAATAAAATCACTTTAAACGATCAACTAAGACGCACTAGACATACAACTCTGCTTAAGGAATACCAACACCTTACTGTCTATGGTTATAACAAACCAATAAATAGATGCTGTCGAACTTTCAATTCTTTTACTCTCCACTATTCTTCAGGCATTTCTAAATCTGCCTTTAAGCTTAACTTAACAAAGGCGCTCTTAACATCCTAGTCTAACAAATAAACCTAACCTAATTTGCCGAATGTAATTAGTGAATTATCGATTAATTTATATCTTATGATGCCTTGTTTGGTAAATAAATAAATAAATAAATTTCTATTATAGAGTAAGTAATTAATATAAATAACTTGCACAATTTAGAAAGAAATTAATGCAATTGCTTTGGAAATTCACTGGTTTTAAATGAAATTTAATTTATTTGTACCAGAAATTGGTTTGATCTGGGAATTTTTGTTACATTGGTGTAATCGGCCTGAAAATTCGATACCTATATGTACCTTCAATAAAACTATCTATTTACTTGTTCAGATTTTTCCTTGACAAAAAACAACTCTGGCAACTCTGGTAGGTTTGACTTTAGTTGCAGATAAAATTAGTTATGTTCTGCTCAAGTTGTAAGCAAATATGTAGTTATTATGTGTATTTCCTTGACACATTAAATGAATTTGCGCATAAAAATAAAACAAAAGAAAGCATTTCAGAAAGCCGAGCTGTATTTCATTTTATGTCTACTTAGCGACACGCATCTGCAGATTCATTACCTCTTTTGCTAATACAGAAAATTAGTTATAATAACCTTGGGGGGGGGGGGGGGGGTCCTCAGGATAGAGGAACGCTCGATAGATATATCGGATAGGTGAGAAATACTTGTAAAATGCCACCCGCGGACCTAACAACAACGAAAATCCTTCTTCCTAAACTGGCAACAAGACAGCCTAAAGGTGAGCGTCTGTCTGTACTTCAGATTAGAAGCAGCTCTACTAAAAACCTGCTATAAGGTATTATGGAAAACCCTTAAGCGATAGATAACACCACTGGAGGGCCAGTTGCCTGCCCTATATAAATAAATAGTTCCCGGCTACTCTTAGGACACCTAAGGAAGCAACTCTTCCACTAAGATTGGGTATACAGGCTTGTAACCTGGGAACCTGAAACCAATATACCTATACACTCGAATCATTATACGAGCCTCGGATACCACGGACTGATTCAATGACTTTTGGCTACAAAGAACGGATCACGATCGGTTTTTGGAACGTTCGAACGATGTGGGACGAGTGCAGTAGGGCAAAGCCCACTAAAGTCGAACGGGAAATGACCATATATAACCTCTCTATTTTAGGACTGAGTGAAACAAGATGGATTGGATCTGGATCGACTTTATCGCCAAGCTCCCAAAGCGTGCTGGTCTACCGTGGAAGTGAAAATGATACCTCACCTAGATTGGGACGCGCCGGAATGTGATTCTGTTGATTAAAGGCAGCCAGAGACTAGCGTCCATTTGGACGCGGGGAAAACGTACGCACTCCAAGCGTCCCCCGTCCAAATTTCTGGGACGCAGATTGCAATCCAATCCATTGCAAGCCAGATGACATTTTAAAAGTCAAGTTCGATGACAAACTCAATTTCCACTTATCCGATTTATATTCATGTACCGTCAATTGCATTAGAAAAGTCTTGCATAAACACCCGGGCGGCTGCCAACACGTAAAAACGTTTTCTTTGTTGCTATTTAACACTGGCAACACAAAACATATACAAAATATTTACTCCGTTAAGTTCGGGTTTCGCGCACAAACGTCGTGCAGTCTGGTGGATTTTGAGCAAGTTGAATATCCAACTTGAACGGCGATAAATTCCAGGGCTCTCAACTTGAACCCCAAACACTACGAAATTTGAATTGGACCCCGGTAAAACTGGATTTCGGACGCTAGTGTGTGGCTACCTTAAGGATGCACGCCGATCTTTAATCGACTGGATATCATTACAACCAGATTCAAATCCAAGTAAGAGATATTACAATAATTCAGTGCTACGCCCCCACTGAATCAGCTGATCAATCAACTAAGGCGAACATACACCATCCGGAACTCCTGTCCGGAAAAACTGATCAGACCCGGCCTTGAGGAATTCCTGATCGTGTATGGTCGTTTCAGGCCGCCTTCAGGTGGCCGGATTGGCCTTTCAGGCGGCCGGAAGGAAAATCGTTCCCGCCAGGCCTCCACAACACACGTTCCGGAATTTTTCTCCGGAAAAACTGATCAGGCCTGGCCTTGAGGAGTTCCGGATCGTCAATGGCATGTGCCAAAAATAAACTCCAGTGAAAATCCGTTCTACTCATGCGGCCGGACAGTTCGCCTCAAGGCGGCCTGTCCGGCCGCGTGACTAGAATGAATTTTCACTGGAGTGTTTTTTTTTTCAATAGATAGATTTCAATGTATACAACTTTGCTTCCGTCGTTTTCCGGCACAGCGGCCTGTCAGAAAACGGCGGAAGCAAAGTTGTACACCTAATATCTGAAACGCGCGGCCAGACAGGCCGTCTTGATGCCGCCTTGAGGCCGCCTTGAGGCCGCCGGATCGATAATTGGGAATCGATCTTATTGCCATAGAATGAAAGTATCTATCTATTGCATTGAATTGTACGGCATTTTACTTTCCATAGCCAAGCTTCAGATATATTTGTCTATTGAAAAAAAGCTCTAGTGAAAATTCATTTTAGTCACGCGGCCGGACAGGCCGCCGAATGGAATTGCTTAAGGAATTTCGGACAGGCCGGCGAATGGATAATTGGGAATCGATCTTATCGCCATAGAATGAAAATATCTATTTATTGCATTGAATTGTATCGCATTTTACTTTCCATAACCAAGTTTCAGATACATTCGTCTATTGAAATAAACTCCTGGAAAAATGCATTCTTGTCAGGTGGCCGAACAGGCGGCCTGGCGGAAATAAAATCGGCTAATGAACGATTGTTTCCGGGCCTGAGCGAAGTGGATATGTGTAAATGCATAGCTTTTGTTCAGATCGTGTAGTACCGTTCACAGTTCCGTTTCATTCAAATCTCACTGTTTAGGCACCATGTCGCGGCAATTTTGGAGGAGTTTATCTCATTGTACCAATCTGAAACTTGCCTTTGGGAAGTTAAAAAGGCAGCCTGTCCGGCGGCCTGTCCGGCCGCCTCAAGGCGAACTGTCCAGCCGCTTCAAGGCGAACTGTCCAGCCGCGTGACTAGAATAAATTTTCACTGCGGTTTTTTTCAATAGACGTATGTATCTGAAGCTTGGTTATGGAAAGTAAAATGCCATAAAATTCAATGCAATATAGATACTTTCATTCAATGGCGATAAGATCGATTTCCAATTATCCATCCGGCTCAAGACGGCCTGCACATGCCATTGACGATCCGGAATTCCTCAAGGCCAGGCCTGATCAGTTTATCCGGAGAAAAATTCCGGAACGTGTGTTGTGGAGGCCTGGCGGGAACTATTTTCCTTCCGGCCGCCTGAAGGCGGCCTGAAACGACCATACACGATCAGGAATTCCTCAAGGCCGGGTCTGATCAGTTTTTCCGGACAGGAATTTAGGACTAATCAATTACATGTGGCGAAATATTTGTGGGCAGATTGGAGTTCGGCAGAAGACCATACATTAGAGACTCTACCAGTGACGTGCAGTGGAAATTTTTCATAGTCAAGCAGTTGGGCGCCCTAAAGCCAATTTAGCATAAACAAAAATGGACTGTATAATAGAATATGGACAGTCACAAAAACATTTATACCAAGCGGCTTTAAGCCTTAAAGAAGAAATCAGGAAAGATATAAATAAAATATTGGCACATATATTCGGAATACAAAAAAAAAAAAAATAAATAAATAAAATATTACTAATAAAAAAAATGATAAATAAATATTATGTTAATTAAGACTAAGAAAAATTCAGGGGTATTTGAAATAAATAAATATTCTTTCGCCATTGCCATTTATTTGTATTCCAAATCTATGCGCCGTTCTTTAAGTAAAAACTCTTTAATCACATTATCAAAAAAATCGTTTTCTCTTCGCATTTGTATAAGAAGATCCTTTTCAACCGCAATTAAAGCAAGATCCGAAAGTCGTTCTTGGGATTAGCGATTTCTCAAAAATGTGTGAACGCGCTTTAGTGTTGAAAATGACCTTTCCGCAGTTGCCACTGTGACTGGAATTGACGTTAATAATTTTGCTAAAATATGAACTTGCTTAAAACCGTTTGCGACATAAGGCCGTTTTTGAAAATAATCGAGAATTTTGCTAGGATTCGCGTTTTTAAACTCATCTGAAGAATAAATAACTTTTAGCTCATTTTTCAACTTTATTCTGTCGAAAAATTGACCGTGATATTCAATAAGTGAGTCAAAATTTTTATCGGGAAAATTTGACTTGAATTTAGAAAAATAATTCGGTTCAAGCAACTCTAAAAATGAAAGATCTTTAAACGAATGGAATCGATCTCGAATTTGCCCGAGAATAACATCTATAATCTCCCGAAATATCCGCCGTAAATTTTGTAAAGGATCTATCGCATTTCTACATTTCTTACGTGGTGGCTGATATTCTGCTGTAACTGTCGAATAGAAATTATCAAACTTTTTAGAAAAGTCATTTTCAAGCCAATTTTCAAATTCAATAATTTTTTGGCTTGCATATGAAATGTTTACCACTTTGCTCTGAATAATATTAAATAATATATCAGTTTTCGAAAAAATTTCAGAAAAAATTAACAGCTATAATTGAAAATCCGACTCTGCGAATTTTTGTAAGTATATATCGGAAAAAGTCAAGGAATCGCCATCCCAGTGTTGAGAACCATTCGAAATTGTCTCAAAAACTGTACAAATTTCATGCTTATGTTCAAATATAACGTTAATAATACGCGAATGATAATGCCAACGCGTTTTGGAAACCGATGGTAAACGACGATTTACTATATTTGCAAAAAGTTCCGACCTTTTAGTGGATGTATTAAAAAATGATGCGATTTTATTGATGTGCGCGAAAAATAATTTAATTTCCGGAATAAACTCAACTGCTTTAGACAATACTAGATTTAGTGAATGAGCGTAACATGGAACGAAAATTGCCGATTTGTTTTGTTTGTTTTTCCCGAATTAAAGTCTGAACTCCACGAATTTGAGAACTCATTACTGCTGCGCCATCGTAACATTGTGCAATTAATTTCTTATCGATATTAAAATTTTGCAATTGTTTTAAAATGTGAGAGCTTATTGCTGTAGCTGTACGATTAGCGCTTACATCCAAAAATCCGATAAATCTTTCTTCAATCTCATTTGATATTGTATATCTAAAAATCATCGTTAATTGTTCCCGACCGCTAACATCTGGCGTTTCGTCGACCATTACAGCTACAAATGGAGCCTCCTTTATTTCCAAATTGATTTTATTTCGAACCACATTAGCTATAGCGGAAACAAGATCGTTTTGGATTCTATTAGACAAACCCGAAAACGCTGCATTTGCTTTTATAGAATCTATGTGGGACTCAATTATCGGATCGTACAAACTCAAGAAATTTACGGTTTCGATAAAATTACCACGATTATTTGAAGAAGAGTCTTCATTATTTCCGCGAAAAGGAAGCTCCTGTTTTGCCAAAAAAATTACAGTACCGATTAAACGTTTCAAAATATTACGATTACGCTCAACTTTTTCATTATGCAAACTAAAATAACAGATATTGCCACCTGGTTACTAAGCATAAACTCTATACGCTGAGAACCAAAATTATCTAATTTAATTAACGACTGAAGATGTTTTTCGGAACTTGAATGCTTTGCTGCTGAGCCCGTAAAATTATTCAAATCACTAAATACAGCTTTATTCCAAACAGATTTTTCATTCGTGAACAAAAGACACGGCCAGCAAAATAACTTATTTAATTTACAGCTTCCCGTTAACCAAATGTACTTTTCATACGTTTCGATATGGAATTTTCGCGTAATATTTTTTAATTTAAACTCTAAACTAAGATCTGGCTTCGGTCTATCCGATTCTATAATTTCTCTTTTCTTGGCAAAGGAAAGAGTTGAAAATCCCGCTTTTAGTACGAAATCCGTCGCGCAGCAATACTCCGACATAATGCGAAAAGAAAACTTACCACTTTTATCACAAATCAAATCAATTAAATCACTACAAACGGTCAAAAAAACTTCAAATCACAATTTAATCAAAATCACCCGATTGCACTGATTTCCTCTTTTAAATTGCAACGGAAAATCCATTACATAACAAAAACAAAAGCTCTACTGGAAAAATCAAATTCCCATAAACATTCCCTGCATTGGCAACATTTCATTAACAAGCATCATTGGGCTTTATCCCACACACAAAAGCAGTCGCGCCAGTGCTTGACTTGTCTCATATAAATTTGCGACCAAAACAAAAAAAAAAATCGTTGCCCAATGTACTACCGAAATCCAAGATTCCCATTTTCTGGAATCAACATGTCTCTAGTATTTGGATGCACACATGGTACATGCATCTAAAGATCTAGGCACATTTTCCTATTCTAAGTTTGGTGTCTATGGTGTGCAAAATGTGGGAGGTTTGAATATTATCTAAAGTAATTGAACGAATGTTTTTTAACGAAAAGAAGGCGCGGATCAGAATTTGAATGTGTAAAGGAATATTTGAATGATAATATGTATTCTTCAGCTTAAAGAAAAACATTGACTGAAATGATGATATGTGTATTGGTGTAAGCAAAGTTTATTATTGAATTGCTTATTTCGGTAAGTCAAGCAGTTTGGAATTGCTTACTACGAGTGCACGTCACTGGACTCTACGTGGTCTTTTTCCTTCCACTCGGTGGGAAAGATCTCTGCGCGCTTTACCAACAAGTGGGTGTAGAAACTCGGCTTTTATAATTGGCGCTGCTTGATAAAGTTCGGCAGGGATACCGTCGAGCCAGGCGGCCTTTACTCGTTTTAGTGCAATAATTGCAGTGACTATTTCCTCTTTAGTCGGGGCAGTGGACCGTATACTCACATTTTGATGGTTAGCTAAATTATCTATATCAGGGGGACTTCAAAAGAGATGACACGGTTCTAGACCGCGGCGAAGTGTCATTCCACCGCTTCATTTAATTTTCCTCCAAGATGAGTAGCTTTCCATCTCTGCTCTTCACCGGATGTCGGCTGGAGTTACGACTACCTGTAAACTCCTTGAGAACGCCGTATACGACGTTTAAGTTGTTGCTTCTTGCGGCTTCTTCTTCTGCTGAGGTTAGAAGAGAATTCGCATAATCTCTTTTATCGCGTCGCACACTACGCTCAACTTTTCGATCCTTCTGACTGTAAAGGACTTCGATGCCGCTTCGATTGTCATCTGATGCTGCAGCCAAGCGAACCTTCAGCTCCTTTCTTTCAACAATCCGCTGCCTTGAAGCGTTGGACATCCATGAATTTGTATTCTGCACCGATTAACAGAGGATTGATTGATTTTGTGGTGGTCCTTATGCTCAAACATAGTACCACCGATGAAGAGACTGTGAAATTCGCGGAATTCCACGTTGTTCTTACGATCCTCAAGACCCTATCTCCCCATAACATGTCTGAGTCCAATCTTATCAGCGCCAACTTTTGAATTCAACTACCGCGTAACCATTACAATGTCACCTTTAGATGTTCTGTTTTGGGTGGCGTTTAGTTGTCTGTTGAAGGAGTCTATCGCCAAGATATTGTCGGGCTCAGTTGGAGGGTAACATTGTATTATTATGATGTCATTTTGGTCCGAAAGTTGGCGGTCATGATTTGGTCGGAGACCGGATAACAGGATAGGGGACAGTTTCGTGCGGCTCTGGTTAAGAAGAGTCCCTCAAATGTCTCACGGCCACTGCCGGTAGCTCTACCGGAGTACAACAGTGTTACCTCATGAATGAGGACAAATTCTCCGCTGTTCCACCATCTTATCTCACTAACTCCAACGATGTTTAATTTAAGCCGCAGAAACTCACTCTCTATTTGAAGAAAACGTGCGTTCTAGGGACCTTCTGATTCTTTGTCCGGGAGAGTACGCACCTTGCAGAAACCAATCTTTGTCATTGTAGGAGAGCCAAAATTCGTAACAGCTGAGTCGGTCCTTATCCGAGGAAAAGTTTATGTTTCGTTAGCATATAGAAGATTTCGGAAAGTGTAAGTTGCTGGCATACAGACTCTGCCCTTTTTTGTGGGTTTCTACGACAGACCGGCAAAGAGAAAGGCGTTGGTATTAGTCGTACGGCTCACACTTTATGTGGTATGTTTACCGGAACCAAATCATCGCACAGCCATTACTGGCCGCTTGATTTGGTTTGTAATGGTTAGTGACCACTTCATCCCAGTGGGCGCCCTCAAAGAGAACTATGGAAGAGGATTTTTAGCTACCCGTCGCCCCCCACTCCTCCTCCGGATGACTTTATATATCTATCTATCATTCAAAGAATTGTCACATTACTTCACCTCTGTAACTTCCATTTCACATTAAGACAGTAAAAAGAGTCCTCTATCCCAGTTTTTTAATAGCGTTATCATCTTATAATATTTTATAATTAACATATCTTAACATCCTTTACGAATACCCGACCTCAGCCATTCCTTTTAAAAATGCATCAAGAGCCGTTCAGTTGTTTCCCCAAACATCATCCAAGTGCTTTTCTCGCATCGTTTCCACTCAGTTCAAATTCTACATCCCATTCAGGCAAATACTCATAAAACAGTCTGCCAGAAGCACTTCGCAAAATAAACACCTTTCCTTAACAGAATCTTGCTACGTCACCAATTAATTAGATTGCCAATGCTCGGGTATGTGTTAGCTAAAACTTAGTCCGTACCCGAGCAGCCAACTTCAGGCAATCTTCCGGGCCGATATTGAATATTAATAAATTATGTCATTATCCTTTAATTAATTATCAGCTATCGGCAAAATGGTGCAGAGGGTAAATTGGCAATTATGTAATTTGCAGTCTCTTTCTCCATGGCGTTAGACAAAATTAGGAAAATTTCATTTATCCTTTCTCCCATTCATTTCTTGTTTTTTTTTTTGCTTCTTTACTGGACCAATGAAATTCTCTCAGTAGCGTTTGAATTAAACAAAAAAAGGGTCCTTGTTCGGATGCAGAGATGACTTCATGGCGGTAAATGTATTTTCAGTAAATAGCGAAATGATTTTCCCGTCTTACACGACATCGCATCGTCGTCGTCATGGTTTATAAATTTCTAATAACATACCTTTTCTTCTTGATGTACTATTTCGTCCTGTTCTTCTTCCCTACCGGACCGAGAAGCAGAAAAAGTAATGGAATGTTGAATTAAACAAGGAAACAGTCGACTTTGCGTTTTTATTGAATTTTAGAATTCCTGGCGAAAGATTGTACTTATATGACCAAGCCTTTAATTTTTTCATTCGCCTTATGATATCGATTGACGTATAGAGACTCTAAAAGTATGTCGGAAGAGTAAATTGAATTTCACTCGCTATATCACAACTTTCCAATCCCTATTATCCTTAACATGACGGAGATATTTTAGTGATTTCCGATATTGAATCATCTGCTTGTACTGTCACTGAAAGCAAAATGTGTGACACATGGTCATGATATTTCTCACTTCCGATATAACACGTGTGGCGCTTGAATGCAACAGAGATGAGCGAAATATGCTTAAATAAATATTTTCGACCTTTTCAAAGATGGCGAAGAAAATTTGTACGGGATTTATTCAATTTATCCATAAATGTATATGTTATCCGTGTATTCAAGGTTGTAATATGAAATCGAAACAATGTTCTTGTGAGATTTTTCGCTGAAGGATAAGATTTGAAGGATCTCGGATTTGATACCAAGAAATATTTGGACGGAAGGGTGTAATGCCGTGATAAGACAAACACATGTCTTGATTCATGGGATAAGAATATATTGGCGCAGGATACTGCATATTACGTTGAATCAAAACAGTTTTTGGGAAGGAGTAAAGTAAATTAAGGATTTTACAGTACATGGTGCAGTCATGCTTTCACGCTGTTTTGGAAAAAATATTAGTAGGATCTACAGTAAGCTGAAAATATGATGACACCAGAACAAGGAATTGAAAAAGCTCTCGCAAAGATCCCACTCCAATACAACGTCGTCAGATGTCTGAGGACCCGGGGGCTCACTTCTCGCGGCTCGTTTGGCAGTTTTCCTGTACTATATATCGACCTTGACAATAGATATAAATTTTTCGCATCGCATACTCACCATACGTTGCTGGTTTGGACCGAATGTACTGCGTGAAGGGATCGCGACCCCGAAAGGGGAACTATTGTTCGTCTACGGCGATCATTTGAGCTCGAAACATTGGATGTGATCCGTCACTCGACAATTCATGGAAAGTAGCTCTGTTGTTATGATGGACACCGGCTATTATCAGGAGCCCCCAATAACGTGTCTAGCTTCTCCGTCTTTTTATACTCTAGATGAAATCTGAGAGTATTATAAGTTTGCCACAAAGTTTGTAACGCTAAGAAATAAGGCTCGCAGAAAAAAATGAATGATACAGAAGTTCATATTATCACTCGAATATCTCAAAACCGGATGTCCGTCTGTCCGTCTGTCCGTCTGTCCGTCTGTCCGTCTGTCCGTCCGTCCGTCCGTGACCTCTCTAGCTCGAGAACGCGTTGAGCTATGAAGTTCAAATTTTGCACACGTTATTTTTGACAAAAAATGAAGGCTAAGTTCGTGAACGGGCTAAATCGCTCCACCCCTTCTACCCCCTCCCAAACAAAATGACACATTTTTGAAAATTTACAATAATCAGATTTTCTCAGAAACTATAAAACATATTGCTTTGAAATTTTGAATATATCACTTTTATGATAATTGTAACCTACATTATAAAATTTATTGTAATCCTCACCCTCCTTCTACCCCCTCCCATACAAACTGCACTATTTCATGAAATACGTTAAGCCAATTTACTCATTACCTATACAATTTATCGGGCTGAAATTTTGTATTTAACACTTAATTAACAATATCAGTTAGATTCAAAAAAATTAATCGATTACCCTTACTCCGTCTACCCCCTCCCATACAAAATGACACATTTTTGATAATTTACAATAATCAGATTTTCTCAGAAACTATAAAACATCTTGCTTTGAAATTTTGAATATATCACTTTTATGATAATTGTAACCTACATTATAAAATTTATTGTAATCCTCACCCTCCTTCTACCCCCTCCCATACAAACTGCACTATTTCATGAAATACGTTAAGCCAATTTACTCATTACCTATACAATTTATCGGGCTGAAATTTTGTATTTAACACTTAATTAACAATATCAGTTAGATTCAAAAAAAAATTTATTGTAATCCTCACCCTCCTTCTACCCCCTCCCATACAAACTGCACTATTTCATGAAATACGTCTTAACGTCTTAACGACTTACGTCTTACGTCTTAACGATGCATCCGAGATTGCAACCAAAATTATTTATTGGCTTTAACCAGGTTCAAATTCATCTAGAGTATTGCATGATTGGGGTTTACCCCAATCGTAGTTCTTTTATGTTTTTTATTGTGTTTTTCAGTGATTTGGAGACTCCTCAGATACTGGCGGCGTTTTTCAAACGTCATGCGTTGTTAAACAGCTTTGATTATGCCTTATGCCTACAATACAAGGTGTATATGAGGACCCAGGTGATCATAAAGTCATTAGCGAGGTACGGTTCGAAAACCGAAATTAAAAATTCCCAGGACTGGTAAAAGATATTTCTGGGTATTGTTTTCGAGGTGAAACATATTAGCAATAATTGGAAAAAAAAATCGAATTTTATACTCGATGAGCACGCGGGTGCTCGAAAATCCATGCGAGTGTTAATATTGTCTGGAAAACTGGAAATAATCTATCCGATAATAGTGGAAGCGATGACATCCAAAGAAGCTATGGGAAGTTGCTATCAGAAAAGGAGACCTGACCCTAAGACACCCTTTATCCCCTTTAAGCCATCGAATCTCCAACGAAGACCCCGGCATTAATTAAAGACGCTAAGCTGGCTTTCACATTAGATATACGATATCGGTCAGTCCGACTAAAACCTGTCTGATAAACTTTTTTAGTGGACTGAAGGATAACATAGCCCCTTCCACAATAAACGGCCACGACTAACGCCAAAAACATGATGCTACTGTTCTGGTAATTTTTACTGAGGAGACGCTTTTTTTTTGTCTTCACGGTGTCCCAGTGCCCGGCCGATTTCAGTATAAGCGCCACCCAATTTCTTGGGCTGGATGGCTTGATAGTCAAACTTTCAAAAAATGGCAACCTTAAGGTGGACCTTAACGAAGAGATCACAAAGCCAAAAGAATTCCCTCGAAGACAAAACTGTGGGGGTCAACTGGTGGCTCTGCAAGTCAACTGACGTTTGCGAAATCCAAGTTGGATATTCATCTTGTTCGAAATACACGAGCCAGGACCCGAATTCCATGCTGCTTGTGTCCGACATCCGAGCTGAACGCATTCAAATTCTGTACTTACTGTATACTTTGTTTTACCACTCTTAAATAGCAACAAACAAATCATTCAACATGTTGGCTGGCCGTCAAGGTGTTCAATAAAAACTTTTGCCATCCAATTGACGATGCGTGAAATTTAACTGAATAAGGGAAAATTGAATTCGTCTTCAAACTTGACTTTTAAAATGACGTCTGGCTCGCAAGGGTTTGGGTCCGCAGTATGTGACCCCGAAATTTGAATTTTGGGGATTACTTTGAATTTGGATTTAAGAAACAAATGTCCACCTTTATAGATTGCAGAAATTTGAGTTTCTTTGATTTCGAGAAAGCTTTAGACAGTGTGAGCTGTGATTTTATGTGGGAGGATTCGCGCAGGAGTGGTATGCCTGAGAAGCATTGGGCTAACATTTAGCCTACCTTCGATGACGCTAAATGTCGTGTTTTGCATAAAAGTAAGGTATCGGCGGACTTATATAATCGGAGTGGATTTCGGAGGGGGTGCATCCTCTAACCCATTCTGTGTTGCATGAATCCGGGACGTACAGTGGAATTCAATGGGCCTTAATATCTTATATGCAACATCTTGACTACGCTAACGCTGACAACATTAGCCTACTCTTCCACAAAATCATAGATCTAAACGTAATGGCTTTAGATTTCGAGAGCGAGGTGAGCACATTAGCGCAAAAAATTAGCACAAACAAGACCAAGGTTCTCAGCCTTCAGTTGCGAAGAAAAAGAAATCCATCTATCCCTAATAGTGTCAGTGGACAGCTTGTGTAGATCGTGGACCAATTTGTCTACCTATCTGGCATTGTTGCTAAAAATGGTGGTGCGGAGCAGGATAATGCTCGTCGTGTCAAACAGGATAACGCTCGTCATACCAACCTGGGTAAATGCGCACTCGGCACTCAGTCTACGGGAAGCGCAGTGCGTTGAGACATCAGCCTAATGTTTGACTACCGGCGTTTCGGGTTCGAATCCCGTCAACGACGATGTTCGTGGCCATGGAGATACATGAGGTGCATGCTAGCAGCAGTATTCTTCGAAACCAGTTTAAGCCAACGAAACGTCAACTGGGCCACATGGATCAGTTGACGCGCTATGCCCCACAAGGGGTTAGGGCAATTGAGTATGCTGTCCAAAATCTATTAATGCTGTTATCTCAGCGTTAAGACAAAGCCGAGCCAGTTTTGCTCCCTTGAACTGTATGTGCTGTTGTATCGAACCAGCACATGGGAAGTTTCAGTAAGTGTTACCAGAAAGCGAAAATTATTCGTTAACTCGTGTTTTCGTCGAATTTTAAGATTTTTCTGGCTCGAAACAATATCAAATGAAGATATGAGTCGTCGTGGCAGTATATAGGTCACACATTGCAGAATTGTGGTAACTGCATTGCTGAACATGCCAAAAATTGGAACCACTTTCCCAATGAAGGCCGACCAAGGGAACGCCCTGAAAACCGTCGCACCAATCTGCGATGGAAGAGTGTGCGTCGCTGGGTAAGTCGTAGGTGCAGATGCGTCGCATTGCTCAAAACCGTTCACGATGTCGCGCAGGAGTAGTTGAGGCTTGCCCCACTAGGAGTTAAGGCAAAGTAGTAATTTTGTGGGCTAACGGCTCTACCGCACGTTTCTTGTAATAATTGGCAAAGCAAAGTATTCCCAGAGGACTGCAAGAGAAGAAGCTGTCTGAATATTTTCGTGGCTGGAATGGAACCTACGACAAGTTGATAAATTTATGTTTTACTTATCCAGCTACTACGGGGCGACCAGTAACGCAGTGTGTTGAGGCATCAGTGTCAGGTTTCGGGTTCGAATCCCGTCCACGACGACGACGACGACGAAACTAGTTTATGCCAACAAAACGTCAATAAATGGAACAGTTGACGCGCTATGCGCCACAAGGGGTTAGGGCAATTGAGTAGTACTGCGGTCGTACACAATTAATAACTTGCACTTTGTGTCATATTTCGAACTCGTGAAAACCAGTGCTTCGTCGATATACAATATGTGTATAGTAATAGTGAGACATCCTAAGAAGTTGGGTAAGCATGGAGGATCCCCTATGCAATTTGTGTCAAATAATAATTAATATAATTTAAATCACCGTGTTTTCGGTTGACTCTTAGTGAATTCATCCCGTCGGCATAGAATCCTCGCTAACCCTCCCTTTTTTCCAAGCTGGCTTATTGGAACCAGATGACTGCCGATGCAGAGCCCTTACTTACTTACACATATTGGACATCAACCTTGCCGAGGCTTCATTGGATATACGACAGCAGCACCATTTTTCGCGGTTTTAGCTAATAATAAAATCGTAGGGAAACCTTTTTTTTTCTATTTATCTGTAGTTGAGATTACTTGAACCTTTTCATCTGTTGACCCAAGGAGCTGCGTAAACGATATTCTGACTACAAAGCTACAACACATCAACAAACCTAGCTCTAATAGCTGAAGCTAATTTTCAAAGCTGCTAAGTTTGTCAGTTCCTGGTTTGAAAAGCAGATACATATGTAATGTGGAATACTCGTACTACTCAAATAGCAAGCTATTTATCAAAGAAATCAAAGAAGACGCAGCTTTCCCAAACTACAAAGTTTATTTATACGGATATTGTATATATTTCGGTAGCGACTTACCCCCTTCTTCAGTTCAAAAGCTTTTGTACTGAAGAAGGGGAAGTTTGGGAAAGCTGCGTCTTCTTTGATTTAGTTAACAACTACAAACGTCGGACAACACCTAACAAGCTATTAATTTTTAACACATCAGAGTGTTGAGTGTCTTGCTACATCTGATATTTTGGGAACCTGCTTAACTTGCATGTTCTTCACTTGGAAATCAGCTTATTTCGGGAAGCTGCTTAAGTGGCAAGCTTTTATTTTGCATTATATGAATATCTGAGTTTTGAATGTGCTGCCTCTACTTTACCATTTCGGAAAGCAGCTAATTTAGTGAGCTACTTGAATTGACATAAATTGGTAAATCAGCTTATTTGAAAAACTACTTCAATAACAAACTAATGGAAAACTCATTTGGAAAGCAGTTAGTCTGAAAGCTTACTTACCTAACCGTTGTCCGGATGGCGCAATGGTTGGCAGGTTCAACTTCTTTTCACTGGGCCCCCGGTTCAAATCCCGTCAAAAGCAGTCGTCCTTTTCATAAAAGGGGACTAATAACCTACTCAGCTGTTAACTGAGTACCCATTGGTGGTAAATAACTGGGTTGAGGGTATTGCTGTTGGCACTCCTTCAAGTACATTTTCATGATCTACTAAATTGTATGATGCCAACTCATCTCAAGGCTTTGTTCTATATTAACTTCAATGTTGGGACCAATAAATTAACTGATAGACTATTAATTTGGACACCAGTGCAGTTGTAAGGCTGCCAAATTAGCAAGTTGATAACATTGAAAGCAGCTAACATCAGAGCGTCGAGCTTGTCGCTTTAACGGGTAATTTGAAAAGTCAGTCATTATAAAGCAACCAATTTTAATTAAAACCAGACCGGAGTCCCAAGCGTATATACCCTAGACTTGTACAGACCTAGTGGTGATTCCAAAAGCACCAATTGGCAACAACAATATGCATTAAAAGTGAGTTTCCTATATGGCCAGTTTACAGGGGAGGTTGGCGATCATTCAGAAGGATATTGACCATTCTCAAAATCAACTAACTAATCCAAACTACAATATTTGTCGAATTTTTCAAGTCGCTAGCTTCATTCTATCGAAAGTTATCGCTTGTTTAAAGTCTCACATGTAGGGGAGGTAGAGGTTTTCTTTGTCGGATCTTGTGCATTTTCAATAACAACCAACAAGATCCTAGGACATTTGACCAAAATTTCAAGCCACTAGCTTCATTTTATCGAAAGTTATCGCTTATTTGAAGTATCATTTGTAGGGGAGGTAGGGGTTCCTTGGGTCGGATCTGGCCCATCTTCAATACCAACTAACTCAATCCAACTTCAAATATTTGACCAAAATTTTTACTCGCTGGCTTCATTCTATCAAAAGTTATCGCTTATTTGAAGTTTCATTTCTAGGCGAGGTAGGGGTTCCTTGTGTCGGATCTTACCCATTTTCAATACCAACTAACTAGATCTAGATTACTACCAACATTCTACTAAATTTTCAACTCGCTAGTGTCATTCTATCGAAAGTTATCGTAATTAAACGGATATTAAATTTTTTGAAATTTGTAGTGGAGGTAGGCGTGCCTTTGATCTGATTATGACCAACTTAGTAAAACTTAAGCAGTTCCTCACCTCAGGGTTACATGCCAAAAATCAGGTGTCCACGTCAATTGGTTCAAGAGTTATAGACAAAAAACATGAAAAGTAGGGTAGAACGGGGCTCTTTGTAAGAAAATTACCGTTAGTTTTCAACTGATCGATTTTATTTTTCTAGGAGAGTATAAGATTACCCTGGCGAGCAATCTACCAAAGCTAGAGCTTTTTATGTTGATTTATGCGGGAGTTATAGTTACATTAATTATTTCACTCGATAGAAGATACTTGCACTTTGTGATAGTCCATATTAAATTTGAAATCATAAAACCGATTCTTTGTTTGTGTGGTAAGACAAAGAATCCGTTTTTGGATTTCAAATTTATTTTACATATGTAGGGGAGGTAGGCGTTGTCTTGGCCTGATCATGCCCGTTTTCGATACCAACCAACTAGATCATACTTCCAACATTTGACTAAAATTTCAAGGCTGTTTCATTCTATCGAAAGTTATTATGCGACAGACGACAGACAGACAGACTGACAGACAAAAACAATATACCCAATAGTATAAGTCTAGGGTATAAAAAGAAATTTCGAAATTACAAAATTTGGCAAACCGATAGCAAGGTCCCAATATGGGAAGAATTTGAAAACTTAATTTCTTTCCAAATTAGCACATTGTGAGTTGATCAGCTGCCTTTTAAATTAAATGCTTGCGTTTATGGCAACTTTAGAAATTTATGGCTTGTCATTTTAGCAGCTTTCCCACAACAACAGCCTTGTGATTTAGTAAAGTTGAACAGTTTAACTTGGAAATTTGAAAGATAATAATTTAGAAAATGGCTAATTTGAAAATAGTAGTTATCAACTAGTGGGTAATTGATAATTTGGAAACCGACAAATATCAGTGTGTTGACTGCTTGTAGTGCTGTACCTGCTTATTTGGAAAGGCGTTCATTTAGAAAGCAGCAAATTTGGAAAATTTGCTAGACTGGAATACCATTCTGCTAAAAGCAGCTATTAATCTTATTATAATATAGAACCCTAGGGCAACTGTTAATTCGTTTCTGTTATTCTCTAAATTAGCAGCAACCTGTTAACGAATTCTGGGAGGTGATGGGTTAAAGAACTGGTTCTATTAATGCTGATATTTTCTCAAAACCTGGAAATTAAGCGGAACGATATCAGCGACAGCAATGACTTAACGAAGACACTTGGAAACTTATGCTGGCAGAAGAAAATGTGATTAACTGAACTTATGGCCACGTATTTAAAACCCTCCTTCTAACTTCCCAAGTTAACTCACATATCCAAATTTTAAGTTATCTCTTGTTTCTTTATCAAAAAATCTTTCCCAATTTCTAGTTCTAATTTCCGTTCCAGACCATGGAGTAATATCAAGTAAAATCCCCCAATTGCTTTACATGTATACTGTTCTGAGGTAGAGAATGGTTTGCAAAACTCTTTCCTCATTTTTCCATTTTATGTCCCAAATTATTTAATTAAACAAAAAACAAATTAAATAATATATAAATTTAGCTGTCTTATCAATCCTGTCAACAGAAAAAAAACCTCACCTTCCCAAGTAGACATTAAAAACAAAACAACGACATATTTCGACCATCAAAAGTGTACTCCACATTAAAGCCATTACGTTTCATCAACTCTCCAATATTCGCATCCTGACTATAGTACTCGTAAATGAAAAGATGTTTTCATCTCCTAAAGCACACGCGTCATATGACAGGATAATAGGAAAGGTCCGGTTACTAGCCCGAAGGAATTCTCCTGAATTTTCGGGAGAGTTATACGACCAATATTATGTTTGATAGCCAGCTCGTACTCGTAGTAACGCTTAGTCCTGTGAGCTCCATATAATATGTATAGTCAAAACATACACAAGCGACTCCACAGCCTCACAGGACTTGCGCTCTTTATTTGTTTTTCCACGACAGAACAATTCATCTGATGGCTCGGCTCTCACGGAGAGGTTGTAGTCCCGGACCGGGACGAAAATTGTTGTCGCAAAAGGGAATTTAAGTTTATCGTTGCTAAAATGACATTTCATGATGGCCTAATAGCATGTGTATGGGTGGCATGTAGTCATGGTAACTTGTCGAAAAAGGGGCATCATGGCATCTTCGTAGAGATTGCGCTAGATTTTGGGGGGAAAGCGTTGATTTCGAAGTTGGGGTAGGCGATGAAATCTTGTGAAAACATCGAAAAAGCTAGTAGATGAATTTGTTAATTAACTTTAATTGAATTAAATTGTATATTATGACTAGATGACAGGACTAATTAAATGCGAAGTACTAAGCACGGAATTTTGATAAGTTTGAATCAAATGAAATAAGAATAGCGTACACAGTAAATTTTTTCAACTAGATTCTAGTTAGACACAACTTGATTAGTGATTAAGTACCACTAGAATATCAAGGAAATTTTTTAGTGGTTTTAGATCAGAAGCTTGTCGAGAATCTAGTTCTATTTACTAGTATTTTAGGATTTAAATATGAATGAAGCCGATGCACAGAAGGCTGCGCCTGCAATGCAAGGGTTTATTAGTGTGTTTTCTTTTAATGTCACGACCCTTACTTTAACCTTTCTCTGCGTATGGCGAATCCACGCTTAGGGTGGTCAAGATTTGCATTTTTTACTTTTTATTAAACCTAAAACCATTCCTGAACAAGCTGATACCACTTCATCATATTTTTGGAAGTGAGTAACTTGGTACAAATTAATTATTGAAAGTACTGTCGGCATTTCGACTCAATGGATAGACCCATTTTGTTGAAGTGATATTTCACCCATTTAATAAACCCTACGGTTTTATATGAAACTAGTCAGTTGGGTTAAGCGGAACTGCGCCTCCACGGGTCACAGGAGGCGCAGTTCCGCTTAACCCAACCGACTAGTTTCATATAAAACCGTAGGGTTTATTAAAATGCATGGCTTGCTGCAGTTCTTTGAGATAATACCAGTGCCGTAGTCTTCCGTCAACATTGCATTTTCAAACTGCGGCGACCGGTAGCGCAGTATGTAGAGGCATCAGTCGCATGTTTAACTACCGGCGTTTCGGGTTCCAGTCCCGTCCACGACGGCGTTCGTGGCCATGGATGTGCAAGACGTGCATGCTGGCAGGTGCATTCTCCGAAACCAATTTAAGCCAGCAAACGTCAGCTGGGCCACATGGTACAAATGACGCGCTATGCCCCACAAGGGGTTAGGACAATTGAGTATTTCCAAACCAGTGCCCTGGCTGTAGCCCAGCTTATTCTGCAGTAGGGTTGGGGTCCAAAAAATTTAGGAGATGAGCTTTGCCTAGCAAAAACATCCCTTAGCATTAACTGTAATAGACTGTGCAGTAGAAACCAGTGACTCAAATATCTAAAATAGGTAATAAGTAGACAGGTGGTCGACAGTCAGTTGAATCAGTAGTAATAATGAAATTTAAATACTGACAAGTATTGATGTTGGCTTATGCACAATTCGACAGTAGGTCAACATACTCGTATATGTCAATACCGAAACGCGAACTGAGTAGGCTGACTGTCAATAAGCTTTTGACATATTCCCCAAATGTTGGAGCACTTTCAATCGGTCTTAGATACAGATTAAATTACAGCTTTTCTTGATTCGACGAATCGACAGTGCCGCCATACCCTATGTTTGGTGGTGGGGCATGGAGGCATTAGTGGCAACGAAGCTGCGGACGAGCCTTACACCATCCAATAATGGAATGAGTTTCGAAAACGAAAACGATGGGGAAAACACCCGCGGCGAATGCACAGTAAAAAAAACAGTTGGCTCCGTTTAACACCAGTTCCTGGATAACGAACTTCTTCTATCCAGTCGGCGAATTAATACTCTTGGAATACACCGCACGATTGGTGTTGAAAATTTAATATCCATTCAGGATTCACCTGTGATGTAAAAGGGAATACCTCTGTCAGTTGCCCTAAACTCTTGTGGGCCATGAATTTCGTCAGAAAATCAGCTGATTTTCAACTGCATTAGCTGAGCTTTCTATTGCATTATCATTTTTGAGCGTTGCATACGTTAAGGTTATATTTATTTTCGCGGATAGCTAACTGGCAGCTTAACCAGACATTGAGAAAACAGGCCATAATGACATACTAAATCAGTGAATTTTCCCAAGATAATTTTTTACTAAGTGGTGTTCGTCCGAAGACCCCAGCTCCCTCCAACTTGAGTGTCTTAGGTCCACTGGTAAGCCACGTGGTGTATATCAGAAGTCTGGACAGAGATTGTCATTAGCGCAATCCAAACGGCTAGGGATACCAGCGAGTCTATTCGATTGTTATCATCACGATTTCATTGATAAAATTACACTGACCTCACAATGGGCCCCGAAGCCGAAAATAAACAAGCGTTTCCGATTTTTTTCCAATTTTCCACTTCAAATTTTTACTGACGTAGGGTAAAAAACGTTGAAGTAACCTTTAGGTAGACTAAGGTAGCCTGGTGTTTCCATTTTGATGTCATGTCACTAACAGTACCACGCATCTATTTTGACTGTCCATTCCAATGTTAGAGGTGGGTGTGATTTTATCAAGTCAACTTAAAAAAATGAAATTAAAATTACACCCACCGTTACGATGGATGGCATGCTTTATTTCTTCGGTAAATTTTCACTGATTTAGGATGGAAAACAGGCTTAAGGTAGCCGTGGGATACCCTTCAAGTAGATTATACCTTATGGTAGAGGTCTAAAGAAATTTCGGTGTTTGTGTCTTGTGACTGATTACTTAGTTTTAGCTTTTGTATTTCAGTAAAAAATCAGTATTTAGAATTCGTCAATGTCTTTATTTGCTTTAGTATCAATAACACAAAGCCTCGTCAATTTCTAGTTTTAAGCTAATCTTTTTTAAGTTTACCTTTTTTATAAGAACGGCCGTTATTTGAAAATAAATGCCAATTTTGCTGGTACTTTCAGCAAATGTTGAAGACAGTGAATGAACTAAGAACTAAGAAGTTATTCATCCATTTTTATGTATCGGCTTTCAGAGCTAAGATAGCTAGACGGACAGACGGGCAAAGCTTAATCGACTCGACTCATCATACTGAATATTGTAGTTTATATGGTCGGAGATGCTTCCTTCTGTGCGTTGCAAACTTCATGACAAAGTTAATATACCCTATCACATCCGTGAAGGGTATAAAAAGGGCTCAAATTTCTTGGATTTTCGCCCACCAAAAGTTAAGCTCACCTTCTACGACTGTGCAAACTCAGTTTTCATGTATTCAGTATCTATAGAAGGGATTAAAATTGTTTCCAGATCTTTCCCTAATTATTATTAAAAACCTCCAAAATTTGCTAATTTTACTGACATACAATATATCAAGTATTTGCGCAACAACAACACCATCAATCTAATCAAAAAAAAATGTTAACTTGTAGCAGAATTAGATCAGAAAAAGAGATTCATATCAAGGAACAAAACTGTATAGAGAGAACCATCTATTGTATATATTGTGCAGTACAGCAAATTTGAACATAAAAGCAATCTTGTCTAAAAGCGGAGAACAATAATCTGCAATAAATTTCAGTGGAGCAGAGGAGCGAAAATGGGACCCAATAATGAGGATGATGAGCTGGAGGTGAAAAGATCATCAAACTGCAATGATTACAATACAATGAGCAGGTACGTACATCGCATGGACGAGAGTTGAGTCCCCAAGAAAGTTCTCGAAGGTAACATCAGCGGCGCAAAGCTGTCGGGAAGTCTGAGAGCTCGTTGGGAAGGCTGAGTAGAGGATGACACACAACAAATACTGGGCTTTCGGAACTGAAAGACGCGGTCGCTTGACCGAGACAGTAGAAGGAGACCTATCCAGACGGCCAAGATCCGACGTCGGATCGTCGCGCCGCGATGATGATGATTGCTCACATCACTTCAAAAATGTCGGACACGGAATTCACTATATAAGTTGGACTTAGAAAAATGATCACACCAAAACGCGATGTTCGTGTAGGACATTTAATCCCGAAGTCTTGAATGAAACTGAGTTCAGATAACTTGATCTGATTGTTTCAGCTAGGATCAAAAACCGGTTTAAAATAAATGTGAGACAATAGTCGCAATGTTCTAACCATTATTTCGTTGCTACTTGTGTGTATTTTTTTGAAGCCCCGGAATGGTGTGAAGTGAAATACCTTTGAACACATGAAAAAGAATGAAAATATGCAGAATGTTGTAAAGTGATTACCCCATTATCTATTGGAATGTCGTGTAGACAAATAATACAAAAGAACTATGTTTGTAGTGCTCTACTCTGGAAATGAAGACGATACGTCACATCGAATGGTAGGCGTCGGAATCCTGTTGACTACAGAGGCACGCCTATCTCTAATTGACTAGAAGCCCATTTCCAACCATATCTTCACAGTCAGATTAAAATCCAGGGTTTGAAACATCACAATAATTCAGTGATACGCTCCGACTGAAATAGCGAATCAATCAGCTAAAAAGGCCTCTTATCAATGGCTTGGCGACATCTTCAACAAGGCTCCCAAAGGTGGCATAAAAATTATCACAGGGGATCTCAACGCCAAAGTTGGGTCTGACAATGTAGGCTTAGGACACCTAATGGGCAATCATGGACTAGGCAACACGAACGAAAATGGCGAGATGTTCGTTGGGATTTGCAACTCTCGTCAACTCGTCTTTTGCGGTACCCTGTTCAAGCACAAACGCTGCCACTTAACAACCTGGACCTGGAATGATGGCAGAACAGAAAACCAGATGGACCATATAGCCGTCTCCTAAGAAGTGCATATTCCACCGCCTTGCCGGAGAGAGCTATTGCAAGGATGGGACTCTGCTGGTAACCGAAGAACACCAACTGCGGAGATGGAGAGAACACTTCATTGAGTTTCTCAACAACACCTTTGGACCTTCGAATGCATTTTCATTAGTAGCGGAAGATATTCCGCAAATAGCCACAGTTGATACTAGCTCACCAACTAAGCTGGAAGTAACTTCGGCTATTAAATCGGTGGATGCGGGTAAAGCCCCGGGAGTAGATGCAGTTCCGGTGTAATTTTTTAAAGCGAATGCCAATGCTACTGCGGATATTCTTGTCCACCTTATCCAAGAGTGTTGGGAAATCGAAACACTCCCTAAAGAGTAGAAGAAGGGCGTCAGTATTAAAATTCCGGATAAAGGCGACCTGGAGGATTGCAATAATTGGCGCGGGATCTGTCTTCTCCCAGTAATCTCCATACTGATGGCTAAAATAATCTTGAACCGGATCAAACAAACAGTTGACCGCACATTGAATGATGAACAAGCCGGCTTTCGTGAGGGCCTTTCATGTAGCGACCACATCAATACCCTCCGAATTAATATTAAACAATCCGCAGAGTGGAGAACACCATTACATCCCATTCATCGATATCGAGAAGGCGTTTGACAGCATTGACCGGGTATACATCTGGAGTGCTTGACGTAGGATGACCATACCAGATAAAATAATTTCCATCATCTAGGAGTCCTACCAGGGAACCCAATGTCACGTTTTACACAAGGGTAAGCTATCGGATCCTTTCGAGGTGCATAGCGGAGTTAGACAAGGCTACATTTTGTTACCACAGTATAGGGTAGTACATCATTAATTGCCATTAATGATGTACTAAGCGGGCGACCGGTAGCGTAGTGTGTTGAGGCATCAGTCTCATATTTGACTACCGGCGTTTCGGGTTCGAATCCCGTCCTCGACGACGTTCGTGGCCATGGATGTGCAGGAGATGCATGCTGGCAAATGCATTCTCCGAAACCAGTTTATACCGTAGAAACGTCAATTGGGCCACATGGAACAGTTGACGCGCTATGCCCCACAAGGGGTTAGGGCAATTGAGAGAGAGAGAAGCGGTGCGCTTCAGGAATACCAGAAAAAAAGCGTTACATGAATTTTGTTCAAATACCTTCAACACCTAGACTACGGTGATGATATTTGTCTTCTATCAAGTAAATCGGTAAATCCCAGGCGGCCAAGGCCCGACGTCGGGCTGTGGCGCCACGATGATGATGATGAAGTAAATCGGACCAAGTAGCTCAAATGTCTGATTCTCTGCATTGCGAAAGCCGTAGTGTGGGGCTTAAAATCAACGCTGCCAAAAATCAGTACTTCAGCTTGGATCCAGGAAGGCAAAGTGGGATTTGTGTTTCGGGGCAGTCAGTCGAGAAAGTTGACAATTTTTGCTATCTCCGAAGCGTAGGTACAGCAGATGGTGGAGCGGATGGCGATGTTAAGTCTCGCATCAACAAAGCTCGAGCAGCATTTTTCAGTTTAACTCCTTTCTGGCAAAACAACATTTCCAGGCGCACCAAACTCCGGATCTTCGAAACCAACGTAAAATCAGTGCTTTTATATGGCTGTTCAACTTGGAAGGTGACCAATGAGACAACAACTAGATTGAAAACTTTTGTAAACCAGTGTCTACGGCGCATCTTGCATATATGGTGGCCAGAGGTCATTTCTAACGACGACCTCCTTACTATTACTGGTCACCAGAGAGATTTTTGTTTAAGTAAAGCAAGAGTTTGAAGGTACTCTGAACATTGCTACTTTTTGCGCAATATTTCTGAGTGTTGTGCATTAATGTCAATGTAAATATGGAGAAATCCCATAACTCATGTTTTTCTCCTGAGAAAAAGTGCAATACTCGCTTTATAGAACGCATCGCTCCTAAATGAATAATACTCGTGAAGGGTAGATATTTTGACAGAAGCACTGGCCACCGCAAGGACAACTACTGGTGGAACGAGGAAATCGCGAATTTGAGTCGCGAATGTCTGAAAACTCGTCGGCTAAGTCAACGGTCAGTGGACTCGCCGCTTCTATTTGTTGCACTAAATATCTATAACCGAGCATAAACGCAGAATTTTCCAATGCACAATAAGCATACGCATCACTTGTGGTGAGATTTGATGAGTAAACTAGACGAACAAAATTCCAAAAGTTTCCGATCATCTGAATCTCGCTAGGAACTGTGAGTAAACTTCAGCATTTTCATAACATCTTCCAATCCAATATAAAAATATACTCGTACAAATTGACTACTCTTACTTCCGGGACAAGCCTCGTAAATTCATGGGGCAAAAACGCTACAGCAGACAAGAGTCTCCAAGTCTACCATATACTATAGAATATATTACAAACTCACTTTTCACTGCGCGCGGTGGCTGTGATCGTTCGGTGTTCGCTCTGCGATACTAATGTAGAGCTCGGAGATCAAATCTCGGCGCGATCAAAAACTGCCTGTGAGTACCAATAGAACTTTCCCAGTGCTCCGAGCTTGTCAGTATAAAGACGTCGCGGTTAGGAGGTGCACTTCACCTCCGAAAAGTAGATATGATATTGAAACGTCAACAAGGCATAGAAATGCTAAAGATGTTGACGCGCACATGCCCCTGGAGGGGTCAAGGCAATTAAAGAGAGAGAGAGAGATTACAGGTAAATGTCATCCCGTATTTACTGTTTTATTTATTAACCATAATTTTTCATTTCAATATATAGACTGCCGTTAAAGTCATACTAAATTAATAGACAGATCAATTTTTCTCAAGATGCCAGATATAGACCAATTTGTAAAATTTGGGAAAACGCTAACAATAGTTGAAGCGAAGTCATTGCAACTTATTAAGCTTGTGACTTTAAACTTTAAACAACCTTCCATTGATTTTTGGAATACGAATTAAAACCCGTATGCATATTTAGCAATATTACAGGTATTTTGTATTAAATGAGGAATTTCGAAAATTCAACTTTTCAACTCCTACAGAGGCATGTGCGTGACAAACATTCCTCTCGTAAAATTTTCGCCACGTTTCAGCACACACATACGCTGACTTCAACATTCCACGTTTCTCACAATCAGCTGTTTGTATTTTCGAAAATCCTTCGTTCAGATAAAGGATGCTGCTACACGGCGCAACCTCATTTTAACTTGAGCACTACCCCAAATGGAGCACAAATGCTGTCCACGGGATTATAACTCGTAGACGGATGTATATGTTGAGAATGAGCCCCAGCTTGTTTCAACGATATCCTTTCGTATAGGTTTGGCTAGTTGATAGCAAACTCGCGATATGGGCATACCCGAGCCCACATCTTTGATACAGTGAAAGTGCAAATTGTAAAGTTAATATCCCCATGATTGTGTGATAACTGCAGGCAAATATAGGAGCGTCCTATTTAAATCGGAAATCGTCTTTTCCTCCTATTATCCTTTTCCGTTCATTTTGAAATTTTCCAATTTCCTTGCTATCGGGGACTCTGTGCGTACGATATGTTCTATTTGCTTTTGAAGGAATTCACTTCGGGTATGTGACGTAATTCGGGACACTTTCAATTCGACTCGATGGTGTTCCCGTATTTCCGATTTATTTCAATCTGAACTTTGGATTACCGCTCAGTTACTTGCTTGTGGCGTTATTAGGTGACTTTTGTGACGGTGACATTTCGAGGATTTATTGTAACCATTAAACATCGGTCGCATCTTATCGTCTGGAGAGGAAAGTGTGACGATAGTGTTTGTGTGACGTTTGTGTTTCTGGAATGCTAAAGTGACGTGCCGAGTCGATGCATATTCTAGTTACATAAGCTGTCAATAGATAAAATCGTTAAGTGACCAATTAATTTGATACCAACAACCTGGCGGTGGTTATTTGACACAATAACCGCAATTACACAATTATCCTGTGAACTTGAGGGGTGTGGGTTTATATTTATAACCTGTCTCATGACCTAAACTCGCTTTTCGGCCTACTATGCGTATCCGAGAACGGCGGGAAATCGGAAATTCGCACATACTTGTTATGTTTCACATAGCCTAGCGGATATAGCGCCGAGCTTGACATCAGATTGTGAATTCCTGCTATATATATCTCAAGGGGAAAAATTTACGCCGACAACACGCTCGGCATACATTCTTCCACCTTCGTCCTTTTGCCAACTTGTCTAGTCAGCATCCTTTTGCTGATTTTCTCCCGGCCAAAAAAAAAGCGAAAATAGTGTTGAATACGTTGAAATAATGACGTGTTTGTGCCTCTAGTCTTTCGACGTTCACCTCGTCTGCGTCTTTGTTGTTATCTATTGCCTCCTTTCAATTTGAATTAGACACAAAAAAAGAAGAAGAAGCCGAAAAGGACCGGAGCAAAGTCGGTTATATCTATTGTTGATTCTCTTCGTTTCACAAGGCCGCCCACACTTTGCTCATTTCGTCTTTGAGTTGAATGTTGAGTGTTTGCAATTAAGTGGGAGTTTGGGTGCACTGTTGAATGAGACTCCGGTTCGGAACGTACGGAACCGTTAAGGGGTGCTGAAGGAAGTGGTATAGTGAACAGAGGCGTGAGGATATTCCGGAAAGCGGCATTTTAATCAGAGCAAAAGGAAAAATGTGTTGTGCTGTGTGGTGAGTGAAGTGAGAACTACATCGAATTGCTCGAGTATTGGATTAACGAGACGAAGCTGAGGAATTGGTGAGGACTTAGGAGATTTAAGCATCTGTGAAGGTATGTAGAGGAGTTTAGTAGGTCTTAAGAGAAAATGATGATACATGACTGGTTCTGTGATGGATTCTGATCGGTGCCGATAGGTATACAGATAAAACCTAATCTTCGCCAGTCTATGGCGTCCGAAGCACTTGCTACTGTTGTCATGTATTGAGCAACCAATCGATTGGCGTTATTCGTTCCAATGTTAATTTTCAGAAAGAAAGATACAAATATGAAAATTCCTTATAATGGAATTTCGATGATCTTGGATCTAAATGTTCCAACACAGAGATTCGCTTCTTTTATAACTAATACGTTGTTTTTGCCTAAACTTTTCTCAACTACCGAGAGGTGGGTCGAAACGCCATTAGATCTATACGCCCCCTGTGCCGGCTCCCTGAGAGAAAAACTATTTGTACTAGACGCAATGAGCTACCCCCCAAACCACCACTATCAATTATGGAGGATGATTGTGGCCGTAAGTATATTCCTTAGCTCAAATGCTCTGGATATACTGCAGAAGCCAGTATTGTCGAAAGTACCCTTAATGTCAAGGATGGCGCATAAAGCTATTTCCTTGTCATTAAGGGTTTTTGTCCATCGCTCCTACGAAAATGTGTAAGTCAACCACGGTAAGAAACATAGGCGAACTGAGTACGATGCAAGGGAGACATGCATTCCATTTTATTTCCCTGAAATGCAGATTAAATATTTTCTCAATAATATTTAGGAGAAACGATGAGAAGCTCCTCCGGTTTGTTTCCGTTTTTTTTGGAATGAATGCCATATTCACCGCCCCCCATAAACCTGGTAAATAGCTCAAATACATAGCTACAATCAAAGGGGGTATAGTGAAATCAAGGCTGTATTGCAATAGAGGCGGAAAAATACCATGGGCACCAGGTGCCTTAAAAGGTTCATTTGACCTTTTCTGTATCGAAAATAACCGCAGAGAGGCTACTTAACAGGTTAAACGAGACCCGATGGTCAGCCAATGAAATAGACACAACGTTTAGCTTGGACTGAACCCGGAAAGTGTGTGTGTTGGAGAAGCTCCAGAGTTTCCTCTGAAACCTCAGCTAAGGATGCGTCCTGCTTCTTAAGATGACCGATGCCGTTAGAATGCCCCTTGGATAGAACTTTTTGAATCCGAGCCACTTCAGGTAGCAACTGGATGCTCTCACAGTGTCTCTTCCAGCTCTGAAAAGGAGTGCTGAGTACGAATTAACACACACACACAAATTTTGCTGTGCCTTCCTAGATGCAAGCTCAAGTACTTAGTTTTGGCAGCATTGATTTTAAGTTTCGCATTGCGACTTTCGCGGTGCTGGGCATCTGTCATTTGATCCAGATAATCCGATCTATTTGACAGAAGACAAATATCGTCAGCGTAATCCAGGTCTTCAAGGTTTTCAAACTTCCATTTTATACCTTTGATATGGTGTTCATGACGCGCGCTGCAGAGTACGTCGTTAATGGCAATCAAAAATGATATGGGTGACAAAATGCAGCCTTGTTTCACTCCGCTATGTACCTCGAAGGGATCTGAAAGCTTACCCTTATGAAGGACTCATTGACGAGGGATATAATTTTATCTGGTATACCTCTCCTACGTTAAGGTGTATTCCAGATGTATTCCCGGTCAACGCTGTCAAAGGCCTTCTCGAAATCGATGAACATGAGATGTAATGGGGATCTCCACTCTGAGGATTGTTCAATAATAATTCGGAGGGTGTTGATGTGGTCGCTATATGAAAAGCCCTCGCGAAAACCAGCGTGTTCATCGTTCAGTGTGCGGTCAACTGTTGGCTTGATCCGGTTTAAGACTATTTTTGCCGTCAGTTTGGAGACTGCGGGGAGGAGGCAAATTACACGCCAATTATTACAATCCTTAAGGTTACATTTCTTCGGGATCTTAATAATGACGCCCTTCTTCCATTCTTAAGGGAGAGTTTCGGTTTCCCAACACTCTTGGATAAGGGGGAGAAGAACATCCGCAGTAGCGTTGATATCCGCCTTAAAGAGTTCCACCGGAATTCCATCTATCCCCGGGGCTTTACCCGCTTCCATCGATTTAATAGCCACATTTACTTCTAGTTTAGATGGTGGGCTGGTATCAACTCATTCTATTTGCGGAACATTTTCTGCTTCTAGTGAGGATAAGTTCAACTGTTCAAAGGTGGTGTTGAGGACCTCAATGAAGTGGTCTCTCCGCCGTCACAGTTGGTGGTCGTCAGTGACAAGTAGGGACCCGCATATACTTTTCACGGGATGTTGAGTTGCAAAAGATTTGCCAGTTAATGGCTTGATAAGTTTATAAAGGGTTTCACTGTCACCACGGTAAGCCGCTTCCTCTGCCTTCTCCGCCAATGCATTGATGTTGTTGCGTTTGTCCCGTCTTACACTTCTTTGTACGCCTTTCTGAAGTGAAAGGTATTCAGCTTTAAGTTGATCTTTAACTGCGTCGTCAGTAGCTGAGTTAATTTGTTCTTTAATTCTCTTGCGTGCCGATGTTAGAGACCATACTAAACTACTAAATTGCCTTTTCCCCTTGTGGGGCATAGCGCGTCTACTACACCTACGCGCCATCGCCTTCGGTTTCCGGCCATATTGCCTATCTCACCCCAAGTTTTCCCCGTGATTTACACTCATCGTCCACTGATCTGTGCCACGAGATTCTAGGATGACCCCTTCGTCGACCTCTTTGGGAAAAGGGGTCTCATCGTATAGCGCGTCCAGCAATGCACTTATCGCCCTTGCGCAACGTGTGATGACTGCCACTTTCGCCTGCGATAGGCATCTGACCCGTACGCCGACTAAGTTCTTCATTTGAAATTGTTTCGGGCCAGAAAATTCCTAAAATTCGTCGAAGACAGGAACTGACGAAAGCCTGCAACTTTCTGGTAACTGTTAAAGTTCCTTTACATGTACTGCTCACATACAGCAGCACTAACAGAACCAGGGAGCGGAACAGGCCCAGTTTGGTCTTAGCACTGAGATAGCTGCTTTGCCAGATTTTGAACAACATGCCGAAAGGGCATTTTGCCTGGTTGATACGGCGAGCGATATCCTGCTCAGTGACACCATGTTATGTTAGTCGCTAATGAATGGTCTTCTTACGCGCTCCAATCTCCCCGCAAAAGTTTTACCGCACGAAATAAGTCCTTAGCGACGTTCCATCTATCATCAATTGTAGGAACCTCATAAGGTGGTGGTACATTAGCTCTTTTGTGCAAGGCGGTGGAATAAGCACGTCTTATAGATGTATCTTTAAGCTTTTGCACATTAAAACGCAAGGTTTTTGTATTTTGATGGCGATGGATCCATACTGTTCGTAAGCACACTTTTGCGACAACAAGTTGGTGATCGCTGCTAGTAAAAGACAGTTCCTCAATGTCTTGGAAATGGCTATATGGTCAATCTGGTTCTCTGTTCCGACATCCGGAGAAACCCAGTTTGTTAAATGGCACCGTTTGTGCTTGAATAAGCGTAACGGACGGTTTGGTGGGCATCCGAAGATGCCCGTAGGGACGGAGCCTAAGGTTGCATTATGACCGTGAAGGTCAGGCAGTGTCATCTGGCGAAGAAATAGGCCCCTCAATGAGCTAAGCAGCTTCCTATGCTTCCTGTAGCTTAGTTCGGGAGATGTGGGCGGTGTTTTCGCCGCTCGTTGCCCCTGTCCAATCGATAAAAAATCGGCGTGTATCCTTGGTAAACAGAATTCCGACGCTTGCCATTCTAGGAGAGGTAATGTTTTCACTTCCAGATTAGAGCATCACTGGGAACTTGGCGATAAATTAGATGCCGACCCAAACCATATTGTTTCGCTTAGTCCGAGTATATCGATATTATATGCGGTAATTTGCTGTTCGACTTCAGTGAGCGTTCGAACGTTCCAAAAACCGATCGTGGTCCGTTGTTTGTAGCCAAAAGTCGTTGCCGGTGAATCAGTCCGTGGTATCCGAGGCTCGTTTAATGCTTCGAGTGTAAATTTATTTCAGGTACGCAGGTTACAAGCCCACATACCCAATCTTAGGGGAAGGGTTGCTTCTTGAGGTGTCCTAAGAGTCGCCGGGAACTATTTTTTATGTAGAGCAGAGATAGCTCCTCAATGGTGTTTTTAATTGCGCGTTCTTTTGATGATCTTTCAGCTGGGTGTGACGAGATGAATATGAATGGATTTAGATGGGATTGCTTTGGTAGATAAATGATGGTGGTTTTGGTTCAGGCCCGCCATAGATCGTGCGATCCATCGTCAGATCGATCTGACGATGGATCGCCACAAAATATCTGACGATCGAAATTATATGGAAATGTAAAAAAAAAATCGTCAACGATAGTCACATACACTGGGCGATCGATCTGACGATCGCAATATCGTAGTTTGTGAATTAATTTTACAGTGAGTTACTCTTAAATTGAACGACTTGAAGGGTTATGTCGTTGTGCCGAATCTTTCGCTCATCCTGATGAGTCGTTCAAAAAGAGCGACTCGTTACTATGTTACACATTAGTAATCCATATATATATTTTGAATCATTCATAGTTTTCTACAAAATCAAACTTGCGCCTCCAAAAATTCCAGTTTCGAGCAAAAAAAATGGAAAACCAGTTCCCGAATTTTTTTTGCATCGGGTGCTCTTCCTACTGGGCTATCTGCCCCCTAGCTGCATTCTTTCATGTTTTTTTTTCGAATACTATTGGTTTTATGCAAATTTGAACAATATTTTTTTTTTCTTCTGAAAGACACAATTTTCATGAGAGTAGTTAACCCCTAAATTTGAAACCTCAGGGTGAGTATTGATTATGATTTCCATAATTCCGCCCCAGCTATTCATCAGTTGGATAAATTGCATAAATAACCCGGCCTGCTTGGTGGATGTTGCCGGGAAATTATTTTTTTCACCCTAGATAACTCCAGTTTTGGGGAAAAACCAAAAACAGGTATTCCGCATTTTTTCATGTTCCATCCAACGCAGTTGGTTTCATAAAATTCAGACTCATAGTTTTTTTTTTTTGAAAAAATGAAGTATTTACAGGGGTAGTTTACCCTCCAAATTTCAACCCCCGAAGGAACTATCAATTGTGATTTTCATAATTCCTCATGAGCTATTTATTCCCACAATGAACATTTGCGAAAATTCCCTTCTTATAGGTGGAATTGAAAAATCACCCCCAAAAGTGGTCACTTTCTGACTATGGTTTCCCCCCTTAAAACTGCGTATCCGCCGATAAAAAAAATACGTGTCGCTTAGTTTCGAGTCCTCTACAACATATATGAGTTTCATCGAAATCGGAGGCGGACACCTCCCTAGTGTTCCTTGTGAGTTGCAAGCGGGGGCTCTACCTACATTCCTTCCCCAATTTTACGTTTTCTCCTCTTTATTTTGTCAAGAATTCTAAAAACAGGTGTGTATTATATTGAAACCGTAAGCTATCGACTAAAATTTTTTAATTTGTGAAATACTCGTACTGATAAAAAGTGACCGACATACTGAACCTTTGCTAGTCCCTCCGTAGTTTAGCAAAGAGGAGGGAGAAAGTTAAAGTTACTAATATACAAAAAAAAACGCTTCTAATTGATAACGAACGCCATATCGCGTCAATATTATAATGTCATAATAATCATTTTGGATCGACAGCCCGACGTCGGGTCTTACCCATATGGATTGTTGTCTCCAAATTGTCTTGGTCAAGTGACCACGTCCTGCAATTTTGGAAGTGCAGCAGTTAGTTTGCTTCCCCACTTAATAAGACAACTCTAAGTATATAATTACAGGGTAAAAGATATCTTAAGTGTTTGGAATTAAACCCGCTGTAACAAACACTTACTACATACTTTTAGAATGTCTGCAACATCAAACGATACAAAATCCCTGACTCACATAATTCAAACAGGCAGTGAACTATTTTCTACGAGTAATTTGCAACTGAGATTCTTACTTTGAATTAATACATGGAAAAAAGGATGAATTACTCCTCTTCCCACATAGGTTCTATCAAACTTTAAGCCTAATTGTCAAAAGAATAGAAAAGTATTCTACTTTATTTCAGTTTAGAAATACCGTAGGTAGATCTGAATGGGTATTTACTATTTAGGTCAATTGGATTTACCTTGAAATTCATCAGAGTAGTCAGTTCGAAACGGCATTTTTCTTTGTAATTCTACGTTCACCCATATTATTTGAATCGGAATGAAACCAACGAAATAAGTGGAAATACGAGTATCTCTCTACTTCGTAATTAATTCGAATAATTGATTGCGTCTATGGTAAGGATTTGATTCCCAGAGAATTTCATATTTGGCCCGAGGGCGTGGATTTCCAATCAAATCAATTTTGATAGGGATAGGGATTACCATTTCTGAATAGTAAAGTAAATTATCCTTGAGGGCATAATTTCAAATAATTTTCAATGATGTGAAGAACCCATTCAATTATTCTTTGAATCAGGGTGGTGTCAGTACTTAGAAAATGAACATCATGGCCAACATTAACCTACTCGTACATAGTTGCTTCAAATTTCTGAATTTAATCTTTTTCCGGGAACTGAACATACCACTGCAGTCAAAATATCCCTTAAGGCAATATTCAGAAATTATTCCAGTTAATGTGAATATTTATAACACCTAAGAGGGAAATGTGAAATATTGCCACAGGTTTCAAATTCTCTTCTATCAAAACTATTTTGTTCAATCAACCGCAAATCTAATGACTATTATTTTATGGGTCATTTGTCATTACCTATTTATTTAAACGAAACAGAATGAATTACTTCGTAGTTTTATAATAAAAGCTGAACAATTTCGGCTATTTCAACGTACCATGAGTAGGTAGGACACATAAAGTGCAAACGAAAATATGAAAATTCCATTTCCAATATCTGCAAAATATGTTTTGCCTGTTACTTGTTGGGGCGACATTTCAAAATTTAGCCTTTGGCTGAAAGTAAAAACAAAACGAAAAATTAATTTTATACCGATAACATTACTGCGTATATCTGCGACCGTTCTTCTAAAATATCGATTTCCACTTTCATGGCGATTTACGAAGACAGATTATATTAGGCACCTTTCTTAGTACTAGAATATTATAGAATACGAGTACAATAAGTGGCAAAGCAATGATTCAGAACATAACAGCAAGGTCGTGCAAAGGGAGCGGCGATCAGATCACATTTTGGTAAAGACGACCTACAGATGTAGGATTTCTTCACTGCACCCATCGAGAATCAGCCCTCCCAAAATCTTTGCTGTTGATAAGCTTTTGAGCGATGCTACGGCGGTGGCGTATACTACTGCCCTTGAGGAAAGACTATTGCCTATGCTACACAACATCAGCAGCACAGGCGTCCATGGGTTCTGGGAAGAACTCAAGGGTATGTAACGGACGGTCTGGTGGACATCCTTAGATGCCTGTGGGGATGGAGCCTTAGGTAGCATAATGACCGTGATGGTTGGGCTGTGCCATCTGGCGAAGAAAAAGGCCCCTCAACGAGCTAAGTAGGGGTCTATGCTTGCTGTAGCCCAGTTCGGGAGATGTGGGCGGGGTCTTTGCCGCTCGTTGCCCCTGTCCTTTACGTATTAATAAAAATTCATAGGCCTGGGGAAGACAACACAAACAGGGGAGGTAAAAATGGGGAATAAAAAAAAATAGTCGATAAGGATGGAATGGTTGGCAGAAGGATCAGACGCCCACGCGGTCGCACCTGGGTGCGGGTGTAATGGGACCCTCGTCCTCTGGTTTCGGCAAATTATGAATTAATATTTTCGCCTCCCCCACTGTTCCCCTTTCTGCAAATTTCGAGAAAATGTGAAAAAATGGAATATACTCAACATTACCTTTCTCACGACACCTCACTTGCCTATACGAGTCGAAAAAAAAATTTGACCTTAATTTCACCCCTATGTGGAAGCCCCCCCCCCCCCCCCCCTTCCACACGGTAAAGTTGGCCACTTACGACACAGTGCCTCCAACCAGTCTTTACCCTTTCAAAAATGATTAATTAAATAACTGCAATTCGCACTACGAAAAACAATATGAAAGTAGTACTCACACCTATGAGGCCGGTAGGTGTAATTTTTGTGTGGATAGTGTCTAAATTCCTAACTTTAAGTGAATCTATTATTATTAAATACTATGTGAATGTAATGAAACCTAGATATGTTATTGTCAGTGATGTTGGTTATCATTCGTAATCAATTTTTTTGACCTCGGGTATGCTTAAGGGGTGCAGGGGTGTGCTAACTGAAATGTACTATTATTAACCTTTCTGATGAGATATAAAAATTCTACGATTTTTGGTTTTCTATGCTAGTAAAATGCCGCTTTCCTGCAAATTTTCATATTTCTGAGTATAACGGTATCGAAATGCACCTCTTTCCCCTCTTTTCAAATTTGATGAAAATACCAAAAGAGGAATGCACTCGGTGTTACCTTTCTCATGATACCCCACTATACCAGATGAAAAAAAAATTTTGACCTTCATTTCCCTCTATGGGACCTCCCCTTAAACTCAGTCTATTACAACGAATCGCTTCCTCCGGCGAATTGTAATACATAATTCTACATATTCCCACAAAATTTCATGTATGTAGTTTCAGCCGTTCGTGAGATATTTCATGGAGAGACGGACAGACGGACTGAGAGACAGACAGACGGAGGGACAGACAGACATTTGACCGATTTCATTTTTGTTTTTAATACAAAACCCTAAAAATTAGCAAAGCAAAAAAAAAAGAAATACTATTGTACATTTCCCAATCATTCAGATGGTCAACAGGTTACAAAGAATTCTGAGGCCAGCAGAGGCGCAACACTGCATTCCTTGCCGTAATTCACTCATAAACTCTGTAAGCTGCCGAGCACATGAATAATAGAGAAATGCAATACTGTGTAAAGAACTTTTTTTAAGTTACTTAAAAGGACAATCCTAGCAAACAAAAAGATATGCAGGGCTCCTCCGCGCTTCGTCCGGTCACCGAAGATGCTCCAAATGCCGGCAATTCAAAGCAGTTATGGTGGCCTTAAATACGTGACTAAACCACAAAAGACAAACACAACACCAGGATTGTCTTGTTGAACTGATTCTAAAAGGATAATCTACTCTATAGGAAGGATTGGGGTGCTACAGAGGAAAGCACAGCTACTTGAAGGGAAAATACGTAAAGTAAAAATGGCTAAGTCCTAAGACTTAGAGCAAGTAGCCTTAATGTGCTTGTGGGGATACAAATCGGTGGAAGGACTAAAAAGGAACCCAAAGAGGTCCTTCTTAGTCCTGTTCTGTACCAGAACTGTGCCCCACGTTGGGCGCCAAATATGTAACGGACGGTCTGGTGGACATCCTGAGATGCCTGTGGGAATGGAGCCTTAGGTAGCATAATGACCGTGAAGGTCTGGCTGTGCCATCTGGCGAAGAAAAAGGCCCCTCAACGAGCTAAGCAGCGGCCAATGCTTGCTGTAGCTCAGTTCGGGAGATGTGGGCGGGACTTTCGCCGCTCGTTGCCCCTGTCCTTTACGTATTAACAAAAATGCATAGGCCTGGGGAAGACAACACAAACAGGGGAGGTAAAAATGGGGAATAAAAACAAATAGTCGATAAGGATGGAATGGTTGGCAGACGGATCAGACGCCTACGCGGTCGAACTTGGGTGCGGGTGTAACGGGACCCTCGGCCTCTGGTTTCGTACCACCAACAGATCACTACTCATCAGGTGCTGCTTCGATCTGCCGGTGGGACCAGCACTACCATACCATAACATGGTTAATTACAGGTGGTTCATTACAGGTACCATCAGGGATGTCGCAGAGAAGGTTGTGGGATATAATGCCCAGCGAGTGCGAAATGAATCGACGAAAAATGCAAAAATTCACTTGACGCACAAAATGAGGCCCATAGATAATGCATTCAACGAGAAACCAGAGCCAAAAGAGAAAAATATGACGAGCTACTGCGAATATCGAATAGAATAATTAGACGTAAGAAACGTAAATACGTGGACGAGCAGTTGCTGAATATTAACGAAAACGTGGTTAATAGGAACACCAGACAAGCGTACAAACTAGTGAATACAATTAAGAACGGCTATCAACCAAGGACTAGACTTTGTAAGGACAAGGATTTGTGAAAGATTAACATTCACCTAAACTATTGTAAAAACGACACTACTCTACATGCTAAACAATAATAATTGTAACAATAATAATTGTAATTATGAGTAAGTGAAAACTAACAACATCACCTATCAACATTCCTCGCCAATTCATGTACTCCAGACAGATACCAAAGCATCTCGCGCACAAGCGTAATATGATATGCATCATGTCTGGATGGCCAAGAATAGATAATTATGTGATGCATATCGTACACAAGTTAAATACGATATGCATCAAGTCTGGAACAACGGACGAATTGGCAGGAGTCTGATAAATGACCCGTGAGAAAATTAGGAAGGCACAAGTTGCCTAGTAAGCAATAATTGTACTATAAAATAAGCTACCAAATACAGTAAATGCACAGATTACCAGAAACACTTATTCTATTCGTATCGGAGCTACAGCTTTTAGCTGCTCCTTGGTAACTGTCGTCTGATTGCCAGAAGTCGAGCTCTTGAAGCTACATCTGACAACAAGCACTTCGAAAGGACAAGCGAGGCGAAGTTGAGCCATTGACTACTTCCCTACTTGGCTGCCAGAAGTCGAGCTCTAGTAGCTACTTCGGTGCCAAGATTAGGTCGCCTACCTGGCTGCCAGAAGTCGAGCTCTTTCGGCGCCAAGACTAGGTCCCCTACCTGGCTGTCACAAGGAACGTATTCCACCGCAGATGGAAACATCATTAGCGACACCGATGGCATTAACAAACGATGGGCTTCTTAATTCGAAGAGATTCTGAACCTACAATCTAACATCCCCACACAAGAAGCTCTCGACGATATTGTTGATCTAGGCCCACCCATACATACCCCGAGAGTAGAGGAAGTTGATCTCGCGTTGCGGTCACTAACACGAAATAAAGCACCGGGCGCTGACGAGATTCCAGCTGAACTGCTAAAATTCGGTGGAACGAGTCAAGTTAATGCCATACATCAATTATTCCTGCGCGTACGGGGGGATGACGTGATCCCAGACGATTGACGCAGAAGCATCATCTGTCCAATTCACAAAAAGGGAGATAAACTGCGGTGTGAGAATTACAAGGGCTTATTACTTGTACGTCCTATAAAATTTTGACGAAAATTCTGGAAAATAGAATAAAACCGTACACAGAACGAATCATTGGCGAATATCAAAGCGGTTTTAGACCTGGTCGCTCCACAACCGATCAGCTCTTTACGGTCAAATTGATACTCCAGAAGCGCTGGAAATACATCGTAGTATACCAAATCTTTGTCGACTTCAAGCAGGCATACGACAGTATCGATCGTGGAGTGCTGTACAACATCATGCTGCAATTTGATATACCGGCCAAATTAGTGCGACTGACTAAGATGACGATGACCAACTCCGTCTCACAGGTCAGGATCCATAATAGCCTTACTGATCAATTTGAAACAGGCACTGGTTTGAAACAGGGCGATGGACTGGCACCGACGCTTTTCAACCTGGCACTAGAATACGCTATTCGGGCTATAAATTTGGACAACAGCAAGACGCTACTCATCAAGTCGACACAATTAGCAGCGTATGCCGATGACTTCAACATCATGTCCCGAAGATTGGCCGACGCAGAAGAACTTCTGCATACGCTCGATACCGCTGCAAAAGAAGTTGGACTACGTATCAACGAGGGTAAAACTAAAATAATGATGCAATCGACGACAAGGACACCTGCACAACCAAGCATCAATGTGGGGGACCTCAACATCGAGCTCGTGAACAACTTCATATACCTGGGTTGCAACGAAGCTCTGCGTGTACAAAACCATTATACGACAAGTGCTAAGCTATGGCTGGGAAGCATGGTCCTTAACTCAAGCCTCCGAAAACATGCTATTGTAGATACATTTGAACGTAAGGTCCTACGGCAAATTTTCGGGGCTGTTTGCGATCGAGATGGATGGCGCATCCGATACAACTATGAGTTGTATGACAACTGTACGATGAGCTACACGTTTCGAAAATCGTCAAACTACAACGACTTCAATGGGTGGGCAGGGCATGTACAACGAATGGACAATAATCGCATGCCGACAAGAGTAATGAACTCAGAACGAGTTGACGGAGCGAGACTGCGAAAACGACCGAGAGATCGTTGGGAGAGCTCATTATATGCGGACGCCGAGCAGCTATTGGGCTTCCAAAATTGGGGGTGGCGGTCACGTGGTCGAGATAATTGGAGGACAGCGATCCATGCGGCCAAGGCCCGACGTCGGGCTGTCGCGCCACGATGATGATGATGGTGATCACAGCATGTGCTTCCCATCTGAAAGGGTTCTTAGTAAAGTTTAATTTTCAGTGGATCGTTTTAGTATTTTGCACCGGTTGGTTGAAGATGAAAACGAAATGTAGAGCAGTCAGTGGAAAGCGATGGCGTCGAACAGGACGAGGTGGAAAGTCGGCGTGGCTAATGCCCTATGCCCCACAAGAGGTTGACAGGATCCAGCGAGACTGTAGAGAATTACTTAACCGCCTCTTGACAGCTGCCAGCAGGGCTTCAGTCAACCGAATTTGGCGAATGTGCTGCGTAGGGAACAAATATTGCAAACCTGTCCGCTTCTAAAATTACGCTGCGCAGCTATTGGGCTTGCAAAATTGGAGGACCCGTCACATGACCGAGATAATTGGGGTATAACGATCCCAGCGGTCAAGACCAGACGTTGGGCTGTCGCGCCACGATGATAATGAAAGATTAAAAATTGAAATTCTGGGATGAAAAAAGTTGGTGCCCCAATTTTGATGATGCTCTAACCACGTTCATACATTGCTTAAGGGTAAATCCAGGGCTGCTGACAACACACGGATTCGAGGTCGCTATCCGGGCACTAATGAACTGCAAGCACCAGGCATCGACGAAATACCAGCGGAACTCATTAAAAATGGCGGATGCGCCAACATAAACGCCATCCGCACGCTGATTCGAGACATTTGGCAAGAAACATCAATAGGCGAATACCAGTCTGGACGATCTACAGCCGATGAAGTATTCACGGTAAAATAAGTGCTCGAAAAATGTGTTGAATTCAATAGACAAGTCCACCAAATATACGAGTATGTTGACTTGAGACAGGCATACGAGAACATTGACGGAAGTGCTCTATTTAAAGTCATGCGGTACAGCGGTATATCGGCAAAGTTAGCCCGATTGCAAGAAAATGTCAAACTCAACATCGCAGGGCAGAATCAACAACAACTTGACTGAAACATTTGAACCACGAGTCGGACTGAAACAGGGTGATAGGCTGGCCCCATGCTGTTCCACCTTTTCCTTGAATATGTTATTCGAATGCTAGCAGTGTACACAACATAGACACTTTTAATATCAGGTGCTCAAATAAGGGCATATGCAGATGACATTAACATCACGCCAAAATTGCCAATGGAAGCGGAAGATACACTTCTAGCTCTCGATCAAGCAGCGAAAGAGGTCGGTCTTCAAATCAAAAAGTCAAAGACGCTAACATAAAGAACCCGTAGAATCAGATCGTTCACTCAGGCATCTGAAAAACTGATCAACGTCTTCGACGAATCTCTGAAGCGACGCGCGATGGAGACCAATGTCGAAGAAAATGCAACGAGCTGTAGGAGTTATTTGATGAACCAGAGGCCTCCTTATTTGTGAACCGTTGGCACCGTCAAAGATGTGAGAGCGTGTGGAAAACCTAAGAAGCGCTGGGAGGAGTCAGTGCGAGAAGACAGTAAGAAGTTGCTCAGCATGCGAAGTTGGAAACGATTATGTGAAGATCGAGAATAATGAAGGCGACCACTTCCGCAAGCCATATCCCACCGGGGACGACATGGCGAATCAGTAATTAAGCAACAATACGTTTAAAACCAGTAGAAATAATAAACTAGATTGAAATGCAATATTTTCGTTTTATTTGATATCTGTGTTAAATCCAGATAAAATTACAAAAATATGATGTACTTCGACGCAAATCTTTTAGGTGTTAGTTTTTTGTACGTTGTCGTCGAGGCATTTCGTTATTTGTTGTATGGAGACAATTCTTTTAGTTTTTAGGGTTAATAGTACTTCGATGTTATTGTACAATATTTGTTTATTTTCTGTTTTGTTGTCTGTTGAAAGGAATTTATTTATATTTTAATTGATTTTATTTGATTTATATTTTCCATAAACATTTTAAAGTATGGATAAGAGATGGTTCTTTGAGTTGAGTATTTACGATTTTCTTTAATATTAAAAAAAAAATGTTTTGTATGACAGTAATATATCTGCTGTTTTTATATATGTCCGAGTATACTTTTATTTAATTTTTTAATTTTTTGTTCAATCGACTTTCGATGCCCGTGCTCCGCTAATTTGGCCATTAGCACTGTGATGAAAATGCACATTTTTCCATATATTATCGCGCTTATGCCATACACGGGTCTCCTCCGATTGATGCGTATGGGCATGTCCGTGATTGTCGATGAATTGAGTCAATCTTACATATGCAATACAGGCCGCATCTTCGCCAAGCAAATGGACGTGTGGATTTACAAGAGTCATATTAGCGACCTTGCAGTTCATTCCTGTCCCGTTTTCGAAGTAAAATTTATGAAAATCCATACCTTCAACAAGATGACCCAACGCTTCAGGCTCGAATGCTGTTAAATGTGGATCACAGATTTTTCGATACGCTTCAAAATCTGCACTATTGATTGCTGCAATAAGCCGCTTCGTAATTTTTATGATTTCTAGCCGTCGTCGTGCATTTTCATCTGTTACATCCACGTCCTCTTCCGCAGTTGTGCTTAGCGTATTCGTCGACTCATTTGCCTGAGATTCGTCCTCTTTCTTCAGTGCCAAACTTTGACGAGCATTTGATGAATGTCTCGAAGCTAGGATAGTTGTAAGAATGGCACCCTTAAGTTTGCGACGTGCATTGAATCTTTTGAGGCACTCAACAGTGTCCTGACGATGTACTGCAGATGAATGGCGTTCCCTATTGCAAATCCATGGATGCTGGAGGGCATCAGCAGCTGTCATTCGCTTGTTCGGATTAACAGTCAACATTTGGTTAATTAATTGTTTAGCCGTTGATGATATTGAGTCCCATTCGGGCGATGGGTATTCGTATGCACCTGCTTTAATTTGCAAGTACAATCGATATTCATTCTCATCCCAGAATGGCGGATAGCCAACTAGTAAAACGTACAAAACGACACCACATGCCCATATATCTACCTCCCTTCCGTACGGCTCCTTATTCAATACCTCGGGTGATAGATAGCCGGGCGTTCCGGCAAAACCAAACCATGCCTTATGATCGCCGTGCACTTCAATGGCCAAACCGAAATCAGCTAATTTGACGATAGAACCTTTGCCTTTGCTTTCCAGTAGTAGATTTTCGGGTTTTATGTCACGATGAACGACGCCATTTTGATGACAATAGTTGACAGATTCGAGAATCTGTTGCATACAGTGCGATGCATCGAACTCTGTATAGAATTCGCGTGCCACAATATCTTCGAAAAGCTCGCCGCCGATTGCTAGGTCAAACACTAGATAGTAAAAATGTTCCTCCTGTATGGTGTCATGCAACTGCACAATATTTGTATGCTGCAGTTTACGACATATCCTTGCCTCGCGTTCTAATTTTTGGAAGTTTCTGGCCGATAAATCTTTAGTTTTGAAAATTTTCGTCGCAAACTCTTCTCCGGTAGATTTCAGAACACAACGTTTAACTAGCGAAAATCCACCTTTGCCAAGGTTTTCTTTCATTTCATATTTGTCCGAGAAACGAATACACAGTGCCGGGACAACCTGTGCCATGGTGCACTTGGGGAAATATTTGTTGATGCGAACGGAATGGAACTCAATAAGGGCGACGCACTGCAAATCGTATGGCGCGAAAAGTCCTTTGCAAATCAACTATGGAACACAATATTTATACGAAATTTCGCGATATTGTAAGAATCGGAGAAGCTCCTGATTCTTTGGAACGTCCTGCGATATTAACGACTACGGTTAAGGATTGCCGCTATAAATTGTCTTTATTTATTGTTGCTTTACAGGAGGTTCAGGGGCTCAGCCTGGTGACAATTATGTTTATTTTCGTCTAATTCTTTTTAGATTTCTATTATTTGTTTCAGTGGAAAAAATTTTGCGCGCAATTGCGCGGCACTCTATTGTCACAACTGATATGGGAGCGGCAATCGTAGTAGATTGTGTTATCAAAACAGTAAGAGAAGATTCGCATCATACTGTTAGACCGGCCGCATCTTGGACGTAGGCAGGGCGGCGCAGCGCAGCGTGCACATGGCATTGTTGTTGTAACAATTGTCAAAATCTGATTTTACAACAACAATTCCATGTGCGCGCTGCGCTGCCCTGCCTACGCCAAGGTGCGGCCGGCCTAACATTTGTAACGACGGTTCTGGTTTATGGTGCGTGCCATGTACCGTACAAACAACTTTTTAGCCTATTTGAAATGGTACTTAATGCTGAGCAGGTAGAAACTGCACACACTTCAGTTGTTGTTATCGACAATTATCCAAATACGTACGCATCAGGAAAAATTCTGATTTCTTGAATTCGAGCTACTACACAAGTTTAACAAGGCTATACCTATCTTCAGGGATTTGCCATCAATGCGACTACATGCTGGAAACTTCTTTTTCAATTTATTGATTTCTACGTAGTTATGTAATTGTTTTAACCATTTGTGATGTGGCAAAGGCCGAAATGCACCGGAAAAAGTGGAATGAAATATCCAAAACATTTTTGGTGATAGTGATAGGAATGTTGCTAAAACCGGTACACCGGTTTTGTCCCGGTTTTTTTCAGTACGGGTACAAATCTCGACGAGTACCTGTTTTTAAGTACCAGTTTTTTCGTTTTTTTAACAATGAGCCGGTTTATTCAGTTCGTTTTGACATGGATATGTCTTATAGCTGGGGGTCATCCTAAAAATTTGTCCGTCACACGAAATGTCTGTTTTTCTACTCGGGGGTCAGAAGAGGAAACAAGCCCATTGAAAATGTTTCTTTTCTGGCTGAGCATGTCGTTTGAGTCAAGTTGTTATTGTGCATGGCTGTTGCTTGTGGATCCGCGCGGGCGGCGCGCTTGCAGGGATCCTGTGTGTACATGTTGGGATGTTGATTTGATAGCGATAAAGGTTGACGTTGTGGACGGCAAGAAATAACATAGTGTACGGGTGAACGGGCGGACTTTCAATGACCTTCAATTTCCGCCAATTCCCATTCATCATTTAATAAAATAGCCCGTGTTGTACTATCTGAATCACTAGGGTCCCAGAAAAGGTAGCAAGTAGTCAGATCGACTAACATTTGGACATGCGCAGGCGCAATTTGAGAGAGTGTTGCAATGGCGGCGATTTGAGGTCTGACTGGCCCACAATGTCGGCCCCCACCACACATGCAATAAACATATCAAAACAAAATGGCGGATTCGTACTGCGAGACTTAAAATCTCCCAAGCCCCGAAATAGAGAAATATTCGTCGCCGGATGTTATAGTTCCGGGCAGCTCATCGTGACGTGATGTACATTCAGAGGTCAGCAGAAGATCAAATGCCCCCCCCCCCCCCCTTCTGCAAAAATTCCAAAAATTTTCTTGTGCATTCTCTTTGTGTGTGTGTGTTGGAATGTTTTGTTTACTTTTGTTAGTTTCCCTTTCTGTTTGCCGGACACAATCGCATAGAGTCGCACGCGTTACTTGAGAAACGGATTGTGTGTGCCGGACACGGACTGTTGATTAAAGGGGCGGGATGAGGCGGATAGTGTGGTAGCGATTTTGCAATAGATACACAAACACAATACACGTCCGATTGGGAAAAGACGGTGGGAAGCGTGATTGCGATTAGCAGAAATGTACTCAGAGAAATGTCGATAGGCTGCAGTCTGCAAACTGTACCGAACGGGTAGATGGAACAGGGTGCACGAGAGGAGGTAAATATTGCACACACGCGATGCAAACGAAAACGAAACGATCCCGCGAGAGAAAGGAGCCCAAGCGGACAGGACAAAGCAAAGCAGAATTTATGACGAGTATCTACACTGCCACCAGATACATCGGTACATCGATATGTCTTATGCCTACCGAAAGCATGGGACGTGTTTTTTCGAATGATTTCATCCAGTATAACTATTCTGGGATCTTTATAAAACTTACGTCGATATCTTCTGTTGAGACTATCGGGTTCTGTGATAATACTTTTATTATAATTATAGTGATTATAATGATAATTGACAATGTTAACAATGGTCAGTCTAGAAACGATGTGTCTACTTGGATGACAAAAACGGAAGTAAGGAAGAAAAAGTATGTACTAGGAATATGGTGTACTAGAATGTACTTAATAGTTCAGTTCAGTGTTACAAGTTTTAATGTATGGCGGCGGGAGCGGTTTAAATTAATTCAATATTTTAGTTCATTTTTCAACACTCCCACCTATTGAATAATTTATGGAATTTGACCTGTACATACAATACTCGACTTTAGTTCTTCGAAACGAGGTTTACTCAAACCTTTAGTTAATAAGTCGGCCTTTTGTAATTCAGAAGGAATGTACTTTATATCTATTTCAGATTTCTCATATTTCTCGCGTATGAAGTGATAACGAATATCTATGTGTTTTGTTCTTTTATGAAATTCGGGATTTTGAATTAAACGAATCGCGCTTTGATTATCTATATAGATAATGGTGGGCTCAACACATTGATATCCGATGTCCTTTAACAATGATCTTAACCAAACAGCTTCTTTTGCAGTGTTGCTTACTGCTACGCATTCGGCTTCAGTCGTACTTAAGGTCACCATCTTTTGTCGTTGTGAGGACCACGTAATTGGAGCATTGGCGAGAAAGAAAAGATACCCAGTAGTTGATCGTCTAGTCGAGATGTCACCGGCGAAGTCTGCGTCGGAAAAACCAGTGATGCTTTCAATACTCCCACCGCTTGAGTATAGTATACCATGGTCAGCAGTGGCCCTGAGGTAACGCAGGATTCTTTTGACGGCACGGCAATGGCTATCATCGTAGTTGTCCATGTATCGGCTGGCTACATTGACGGCGTAAGCAATATCTGGACGACTCACTGTTGCAAGAAACAGCAACGATCCCACTGCTTCTCGATACGGGAACTTTGGATTCTCTGCATTCTTGTCAGTTAGTTCAAGTGTCGAATTGGGATCGGACGGGGTACTGATTGGTTTCGCTTCAGACATTCCAAAGCGCTTCAGTATGCGATTAATATACGCACTTTGATGTATAAACGTTGTTTGATTTTTATGATTTATTTTAATTTGCATACCGGCAAACATGTTATTTTTGTTTATAGTTATATTAAAACCATCACGTAACGCGTTTATAACACAATTAATGTCCGAACGTTGCTTAGCAAAAATTAGTCCATCGTCGACGTATAGGCATTAGAAAACAGGAGAGTTATTAATTAGCTCACGATAAACGCACTTGTCAGCATTAGATTCTTCGAAATGAAATTGTTTAAGAAAATTTCTAAACTTGATGTTCCAACATCTAGATGATTGTTTTAGTCCGTATAGAGATTTCACAAGTTTACACACTTTGGCGTTTCCCTGGTTTTCGATACCTTTAGGAATTGTCATGTATATGTCTTCACTAAGTACACCATATAAGAACGCGGTTGTTATATCGAATTGACACATGCATGGTGGCTAACGCAAGAAACACTCGTACGGAGTCATAACGGACGACGGGGGCGAATGTATCGGTATAATCTATTCCTTCCTTTTGCGCGTATCCCTTGGCACAAAGACGAGCTTTATATCTTTCCACATCGCCGGTTTCGTTGTGTTTGACTTTAAATACCCACTTCGATCCAATGGCTTTCCGGTCTTTCGGCAAATCGACGATCTTCCAAGTTCCATTATCATCATGCGCTTTTAGTTCGTCGCTGATCGCTTGGATCCAATTTTCGGATTGTTCGCTATGAATGGCTTCCTCATATCTTGACGGCTCAACTATTTCCGCGATGTTTGCCTCGTATCTATTTGGTTGGCGTAGCTCTTCACGGTTTCGGAGTTGATATGTAGCTTCTTCCCGAGTCTCGTCCTGTCTAACTTGGTCATTCGAGTCATTTTTTTTCTTGCTGGGAGATTCCGTTTCGCACATTGATTGATTTTTTTCTTCAAAAGTTAATTGTTGTATAAGAGAAACTGGAAATTGAACAGTATCGGGATGCCATTGGCTTCGACTGTTAAGTTCGTTTTCATTGAATACAACATTCCTATTTATCGAGATATTTCTCTTGACCGGATCGTATAAACGATAATTTGTTGATTCCTTTTCGTATCCTACAAGAATTAACTTTCTGGCTTTTGCGTCCAATTTCCTTCTATTAACTTTAGGGATGTGAGAATATGCCACTGATCCAAAAATTCTAACGTGCGATAGATTCGGCTTTTTGCCTGTCCAAATCTCATATGGAGTGGCGTTTTTGACCTGGGTATTGGTGGTTCTGTTTAGGATATAAACGGCTGTATTTACAGCTTCAGCCCACAGGAGATGAGGCATTTGCTTCTCCGATAACATAGACATAGCCGATTCCAATATAGTTCGATTTTCTCGTTCGGATCTTCCGTTTTGTTCAGGAGTGTATGGTGCAGTGGTTTCAAGGGCAATGCCTTTGCTTGCAAAGTGTTCGTACATATGCTGGTTGCAGTACTCTTTTCCATTGTCGGTGCGAAGACGCTTTATTTTCCGATTAAATTTAGTTTCTATCATTTGCTCGAAAATTTTGAATTTTTCAAACACATCCGATTTGTGTTTGATGAAATACACGGTTCGAAAGACGCTACTGTCGTCCTTGAAAACGAGGAAATACCTTGCACCGCCCAATGATTCGACGGGAAATGGACCACATACATCACTGTGTATAAACTCTCCTGGTTCTGTAACGTACGAAGTATGATGATTTTTAAATGGTAGACGATGTGACTTACCAAATTCACACGCTTCACAAAAAAACTGTTCGTCATCCGAGAACTTCAAACCTTCGGCAAGTTGCAAATCTTTCGTCTGTTTGAGATACTTGATGTTGATGTGTCCTAAGCGAGAATGCCATGTTTTCAAGCTATTTGCTTCTGCGATGTTAGCTTCGTTGTCGGCTGATGGTCGAATGAAGAGTCGATACGTTTTGAAATGATTCCACCAATGAAGAAGAAGACACAGGAAGTAGTCATATCGAAAAATTTGGGAACCATTCGCCTATATGTGGTTGTCACACGACCACTATTACATTTTAACAAATGGCGTAGGTGATTATAGTTTTGGGGACTGGAAAAATTTGGTGCGAGTTACGAAATTTATTAGGCCGGCCGCATCTAGGAAGTAGGCAGGGCAGCGCGCACATAGCATTGTTGTTGTAACAATTGTCAAAATCTGAATTTACAACAACAATGCCATGTGCGCGCTGCTCTGCCCTACCTACGTCCAAGATGCGGCCGGCCTTATTGTTGCAAGTATGAATATTGTTTAACGTTCGCAACAGACGATCGATCAAACCATTCGTGACCACCGTCGAACCACATGAACTTCATAGGACGTGCTGAATGAAATTTTCATCACTTCCACTTTTTTATAAACGTTTTTAGGGCAGATGCAGTCGCTATGGTGTTCAGTTTATTTTATATTAATATATTCGCCACAGCAATCGTACCGAACCGTTCGTCACTACACGCAATTGAGAAAGTAGTTTCACACTACAGGCGAAATCACTTGATTTGGCGGGTTGTGTGAACTGCAAAATCACATTTGTATGGATCTCACATTTTCATACAAAATTATCTGACCAGATTTGGCCCTTTCTAATTAATTAACCACTAGTAAAAACAAAACTTTCCCACTTTCTTTCAACCACACATCACACTTTAAACGCTACGCCACTGAAACAAAAGTAAATCAGCTGATAACCCACGTGGGCAACTTTTATTTTCATTTGATGGCTGATGGACCGCGAGCAAAAACATTTAGTTTCCGAAAAAGATCTTTACACTATGGGAATTTGAAATACATAGAGCGAAACTACACTAAATTTTGAAGGCAATCAGGGTATTTACCTGAGAACCGACACTCAACTTTGTCGAGAATTTCATCTGTTTCGCGCAAACTACAACTGCACACCATATTTCAGTGATATTTACACGATTTTGCACATTGAATCAACTTACTGAGTACACTAAATCGACACTGAAACATTAATTTACAGTTCCGGTGGCAATTACAATTAAACTAACCGCGTTTTCACTCAAAAATCAATCAATTTTCACTGATATCACACAATTGGATTTCAATCAGCACGAAAATGACGTCTAGAATTGTCATCAAAAGTAAAAACAGCCAAAAAAAGAAAACAACAGTTTGGTTCCCTACACATACAGCACACACATACGTTGGTCTCCATCCTCTTCTTTTTGTATATCAATGGATTCCACTTTGACCGTACCGTAACCTCGAATTTCGCACTTTTCGTCGTTGCCGAGAGCGATAAACTGTCCTGATGTTGGAGTTATATGCTCGAACCAATCTTCGTGGAAAGTGATATGCTTAGATGCACCACTGTCAGCAATCCAAACATTCTGCATGTCGCTTTCGATAATTTTGGTTAGAGCGCGCTTTGAAGTTTCGTTTGTTACAGACGTGTTGGTCTGTATCTGTGAATTTCGTTCTATAGCATTGGTGTTGGTTTCAGTTGAATTTGCAATGTTTACTTGTGTTGAGCAAAATGCATGATCAGATGTTGGTTTCTGGTCACGAACTGATTTTTGTCTTAGTCGGCAGTCACGTATAAAATGTCCCTTTTTGTGGCAATAGAAACATTCAACTTTGCTGTTGTTTTTATTGGGGCTTTTCTCGTTCTCGTTCTTTACGGAAAGTTTGGTTGCAGATAGAGCACTGGATATGTCGTCGTCCGCTATCTTCATTCGAGATTCCTCTTTGAGGAGTCGTTCACGTAATAGCTGGAGTGTCTGTCGAGCTGGATCCACACTGTCCCACGCAGTTATTCAATTATTGTACCTCGAAGGAAGACTTCCCAAAATTTTAGACATGATTGAAATGTCAGACACTTGTTCACCTAGATCTTTCAGTTGACGAGCCATGTTCTCGATTTTCGCTATGTGTTCTGCAACTGATGAGTTCTGCTGCATTCTGTAGTCATAAAACTTTTGCATCAATGACAACTTGTTTGTCTCTGTTTTCTGCTCGTGAATGTTACTCAGCTTATTCCACATTTCCGCTGCTGTGACACACGTAATTAGACATTCTAGATGTCTATCCTCCAAGGCAGTTGAAATAATGAACATAGCTTTGGCGTTGTCCTTCTTCCACTGATCGCACTGAGTCTTATTGTCATCTTTCACGGGCGGCGATTTCGCTGTTCCCTTGACGATCTCCATTAGATCGTTTGCGACGAGAATCGTCTCCATTTGAAATTTCCAAATCTGGTAGTTCGAGCCATCGAATTTGGCAATGTTCTTGGTGAGCACGCTTTCAGCCATTTTAGATGGGCCGGTCGATGATTGTTTCTGAACGGGTATTTTTCACAGAACTGGTTTGAATTTAAAAACGATTACCTGGGCCCATAACCTGTTGAGACTATCGGGTTCTGTGATAATACTTTTATTATAATTATAATGATTATAATGATAATTGACAATGTTAACAATGGTCAGTCTAGAAACGATGTGTCTACTTGGATGACAAAAACGGAAGTAAGGAAGAAAAAGTATGTACTAGAAATATGTGTACTAGAATGTACTAAATAGTTCAGTTCAGTGTTACAAGTTTTAATGTATGGCGGCAGGAGCGGTTTAAATTAATTCAATATTTTAGTTCATTTTTCAACATCTTCAACACAACAGGTTCCACGCAGTCGGTAGTCACAGACATATCCATGTTCCGATGTATCTGCATGCAGTGTAGATACTTTGTATCTTTTTACTTTACAGTTGTTCGTCGTTTTTTAATTTTCAGTTGCATCATGGTCATGGATAATCATGACCAACGAGAAAAAATACTTGGTTTGTTTTAAGACTATATTTTCCTTTTATATTTGACCTTTAAACAATGTACTGAAAATGTAACATGTTGAATAATAACTTTTTGTACTTTATGTTTCAAATATCGCTATTATATTTCAAATTTGAATGAAATTATTTTCCTACATTTATAATATGTCTTTGATTTATTTTATGAAAGGAAATGTTATAATTTATTCAATTAAATACTTTAAAAATCGCATATGTTCGCGGACCTCTCCCTTTCAATTGCCCTAACCGCTTGTGCGGCATATCGCGTCAACTGTTCCATGTGACCCAGTTGACGTTTCGTCGGATAAACTGGTTTCGGAGAATGCAGTTGCTAGCATGCACTTGTGTAGGCTGGAAATAGCAAGTGGCGCTAAGGGTTAAGCTAGAAAAAAGTATTTCACATATTTTTTGATGATTATTTTTGTGATATTCTATTTCAAAAACTTTTTTGTTATAATTAATAGTTGCAGAGTTCAAAGCTAAAACTGAAAAAAGAAGTCTTAATACGCGAGAGAATGTACCATGTGACGTAGGCGATAATGTACTTAGAGAGCCGACCTGCGCATGGCGATGTCTTGTCTTCTTTGTATCATGTGCCGGTCCATTATATAAATACAATACATGAGACTGGCCAAAATCAAAATGGAATGAAGCACTCCCGACTAATAATTTGGGGGTTTATTTCATTACTGTTAGTTGTTTTTTCAAATTCGAGACTCTTGGAGGGCGGGGATTGATCCCTTTATTCCCGCACTATCTACTATACGCCAATGCGTCTGTAAACATTCAGGACTATTATTTTTCCACAAGCAGTTGTTTTTTGTTTTTGATTTTCCATGGCTCAAAGTTGATTTACAACCAAAATTAATAAAAAAATTCTAGATAAATCCTTGTTTTCGAAGCAATTGAGTTCATTGCAAACGAGTATACAAAATTCCTTTCAGGCAATATATTTCCCAGCTCCATGCATCATTGCTTAAAATACCCGTACTCTCCTGGGTATCACCAGAAAGCATGGAGAATATCCTTTCAACCTTCCGGAGCAATTTATATAAATTATTTGTTCATTGCAAGCAATCCACTGTCAGATATATGGCTACATACGTCCGCTATTGCATTTTGTGTTCTGCGGAAATCAGAAGAGACTTAAGAAATAACAGCTAAGCTACCAAACATTTCGGTACGTTTGGTAATAAATAACCACTTTCCGAAAAAGTTTGGTTTATTCAATATAAGGATACCTTGTATCTGTATGAAATGTACATATTCAGACTTTCTTCGGACTTTATCTGAATCCAGAGCCATTTATTTATCACTGAATAAAAATGTCATCCTGAAAGATGTATGTTACGCACGACCGTGTCAAATTTCTTTTACTACCAAAGCTCTTTTCTATCGAAAAAAAATGATTTTTAAAAAATGTGCAGAAGAAAAAATTTATACAATTTTTTGGAAAATGCTATTTTCCTCGAAATTGTGCATAATTAAGAAAGTTTGCAGAGTGCTTCCCGAAATTGACGTAGTGACGATTACAGTTTTAAGTTTACCTCTGTTGCACTTCTTCCATCGCCATGAGGTATACAAATTTCGCGAAAATTCTTGGGATTCTAGTTTAAGATTCATTTTACGAAATTTGTCAGGAAGTTGTCGAGAGCAAAGAAGGAAATTCATGAGATTAGTCAAAGGATCTCGTTCGCGATGCATTTCGTTCATAATCAATAAGGAGTGGCAAGTGAAAACTAGTCAAGTTCTCAAGAATGAACAAACAAAATTAAAATTTAATTATAAATTTCTAAATATTCGAGTGAATTTATACTCGTATCTGCTTTCCTTTTCTTTGTTATTGTCCTTCAGAAGAATCTGGTTTATGTGAGTCTTCGACTTTATCATTAGGCGCGTTCTTTTCAAGAGCCATATAGAGCAGAGCAGTTTAAGACCACACAATTGTACTAACAATTTGATCTGAGCTGCATAAAAAGTCAGTGCCAGAATGCTGGAAAGTCTCCTGTCTGAATTCTTTCTCGGATCACAGCTGGATTCTCTCTACGCTGGATCTCAACGTGAGGCAGCCAAAGCCGTTTAGGAATCCCAGAAGAACTGACTGGAAGAAATTCAGGCAGGTTACCTCCAAAAAATTATCTAGAACAAAAAACTTAAGTATGGGGACAGCAAAGGAACTTGAGGCCAAGGTTCTGACCTTCGAGAAGGCGTTGGACTCAGCGTTTAAAATCTCTTGCCCTGCTAAGTGTAGTAAGAAAACCCTGCCCTCATGGTGGAATGAAGACCTGACTTGTCTAAGGAGATTGACAAGAGATATCTTTAATATGTGCAATAAGCACAAGTATTGGCAACCCTATAAAGACTGTCTAAATATATACAAAAAAATGATACAAAGTATCTACACTGCATGCAGATACATCGGAACATGGATATGTCTTCGGCTACCGACTGCGTGGAACCCGTTGTATTGAAGATATCGACGTAAGTTTTATAAAGATCCCAGTATAGTTATACTGGATGAATTCATTCGACAAAACACGTCCCACGCTTTCGGTAGGCATAAGATGTACCGATGTATCTGCATGCAGTGTAGATACTTTGTATCATTTTCAAGACATACCGTCCCGCATAGTGTACCTATACAGGAGAATACAAATTAACCCAACCGTTGCCCCGTGTGTGGATCAAGCGATCATACACTCTACATATTTATATGCGCCTGTGCTTCGTTAGTACGTCAATCCGCGATCGATCGCGTCAAGCCGCGGTCTAGCTAAACACACTTACTATTATTATATTACTATTACTTAGACAGTACTCGTCTAAGTCTAAAGACGGTAAGCGCGACGACACAATTTTATTGCATTAACGTTTACGTTATCCGCGCTGCACAAACTGCATCATCTGCACTATTCTCCTCACTAAATCAGAATTGTGAATAGTTGATATATCATCGATCGTGATTGTATCGCGCATACCGCGTACTATGGTATGCGCGATACAAGTACGGTCGTAAGTTCCTTACATCCACGGGAAAAACACGTTGGTGACCTTGGTGACACTGATTTCAGACGGCTGGATGGGATTGGCCATCACAAGAAAGGGGTGGATCCGCCGCGGAAGTGTAGTCCAAATCCACTAAATCCACCAGTGAAACACTTGAACATCTTATGACGACACTCTTCCCAAGCAGTGAGGATCATTGCTACGATTCTAGCATGCCAAGTGAGCAGCCAGTATCGGGGGACAAAATTGCGTTGGTTATCACGGCTCAAAATTTGGCGTGGGCCATCAACAGCTTTCCTCTTTATAAGTCACCGGGCCTTGATGGTATATCTCCAGTTATGCTCCAGCAGGCACATGACATAGTGTTCCTATGGCTAGTAGCCATTTCTAGGGGCTGTATTTCGCTGAACTACGTCCCCATGCCATGGAGGCGAGTTCGCGTGACCTTTATCCCAAAGGCGGGGAAACGCGGTCAAGATTCCGCAAAAGACTTTCGACCCATCAGCCTCACCTCTTGTGTCTTGAAGGTGTTGGAGCGAATCTTGGATAACCATATACGACAACTACTGCTGAAATCACCAATATCAGTATGCCAACATGCCTACCTCAAAGGAAAGTCTACCGAAACAGCTCTCCACGATGTAGCATGCACAATTGAATATGACTTAAACTACAAACAATACAAGTTGGCGGCTCTCATAGACATTGAAAGCGCTTTCAATAATGTCAACACTGAGACTATAATGGATGCTCTCATCGAGTTAGGAGTGTAGTCCCATTTCAGTAGATGGATTCTGGCCATGCTGAGTACCAGGGTAATCCAGTCGGATCTGGGCGAAAGTCGGATCACTAAATAAGTGCGCAGAGGGACGCCACAGGGTGGTGTGATCTCCCCTCTGCTATGGATTTTGGTAATGGACGGCCTCCTGAGAAGACTGGAGAAGTCTAGAGCTTAAATAGTCGCCTATGCGGACGATATAGTCATCTTAATCTCAGGCAAATTTCTACCAGTGATGAGCGACATCATGAACAACACCCTGAAGATAGTAACCACTTGAACCCACAGAAAACCGAACTGGTGCTTTTCACTACAAAAACAAAGATTGAGGAGTTTGCGTTCCCTAAATTAAACGGACACTTACTGATTCTTTCGACCAACGTAAAGTGCCTGGTAGTGATTCTCGACTCGAAGCTCTCATGACGTCGAACATCGCATCAAGAAGGCTAATACATATTGCTCTCTATGCTTGCAGGAGAATCTGTGGTAAAAACTGGGGACTTCAACCAAAGATGTTCTTGTGGCTGTACACAGCGGTCGTGCGACCGATACTCACATACGTGTCGCTGGTCTGGTGGCCAGCGGTGTGTTGGAAATATAACATTGATGTACTGTGCAAGGTGCAGAGGACTGCATCCATCGGAGTCACGGAAGCTCTAATGTCTTGCCCAGGTGATGCACTTAATGTTATATTACACTTACTCCCCCTCGACCTACAGATAAGCTTCAACGCCGCATGTAGCGCGGTTAGACTTAAGGAGTCTGCGTACTGGACAGCGAAACCATATGGGCATAGCGACATTCTGTCCTCCCTGGAGAGTACGTCCACAATATGCTACCAACGGACTACATCGTACTCGAAACAGACTTCGAGAAACACTTCGCTACTGGGTATCCAAGTAGAGCGGATTGGTGTGACGAAGATGTGATGTCGGGATATGACCCGAGGATTTTTACCGATCGATGGCTCGAAAATGCCTTGTGGAGTCGGTGCAAGGTTCTTCGCTGAAGACCTCGCAGTCTCTAAGTCGTTCCGCCTCCCTGATTTTGCTAGTGTATTCCAGGCGGAAGTGCTAGCAATTAGGGAGGCCTGCCGGATGCTGAGGCATCATGGTTACCACAAAGGATATCGCAATTTTCACGGATAGCCAGCCTGCCATTATGGCCTTCGAGGCAGCGATAGTGTCATCTCAAATAGCAAAAACAGTGCCGTCAAGAGCTGAACTCTCTGGCCACCCTTAACAGAGTCACCCTTCTCTATGTTCCGGGTCATAGGAGTATAGCGGGAAATGAGCAGGCCGATCACCTGGCGCGGTTGGGCTCCTTCCTTGACAGATCATATGCAGTGGCTGTCCGTGCGCCACTTAGTGCCACTAAGAGGGAAGTACATAGATTCTACATTAACTGAGCAAACAATAGATGGGGCGCATGAAGAACGTGCATCACCTTTAGGAAAATATGGCCATCCTACAATACACAAAGAACAAATGGCCTTCTGATAAGGACCCGTCCAGAGGTGGCCAGGATTGTCGCCGTTACAATGGGTCACTGGCCTGTGGGAGAGCATACAGCCAGACTTGGTATTCCCTACAACGAGTGCTGTCGTAGTTGCAAGGACAGTGGGGAGAAGGAGACTCTTTTACACTTTCTTTGCATGTCCGGCACTGGCTAGGGCGCGGCACTGTTCTTTGGGCAGTGCCTTTCTTGCAGACATAACCGAGATCTCCTCTTTGGGAACTAGCAAGATACTTCATTTCCTAAATTCCACAGGGTGGATTTAAGGAAATACCCCGCCCGACCCCTCTGATATACTTAATAGCATCAGTTTTCCTCTTACGAGGTTTGTGGCATCAAAACGGCGCTCATCAGCACTAATTGGGTATTCCGCTTTTGGGGGCTCTACCGCCACCTAAGCCAACCAACCAACCATGATGCTCCGTTAAGAAATCTGCGTTTTGAAATGTTGGCGGCGCAGGGGTCGAAATTTTCGAAGAGTTTACAGTTTGGGAAGCACATAAAGTTCATTTCCTGTCAATAAAATGTTCGTTTTGTGTGACTAATATTTGGAATAGTAAGCATACAAAATGATTTTGGTGCCAAAATTTGTCCGATTGTGTAGGTACAAAGGATTTCAGTTTTCTCTTGAAATTTGACTTGACATTTGAACTCCAACTAAACCAAGACACACTCCCAGAATGCCCCGTTTTTGTGCTCACTACCCTAATTTGTTCTCGATCGTTTTGTTTTCTTGCCGCTCAATCAATCTCCTTGCTGATATTGACGATGGCATTCCAAGAGCGGTGGGGCGTAGATAGCTGTTCGTCGGGGGATGGGTTGTCGGCAATAATTTTTTTCTGATGTTAGAGAAACGAGGTTAACGTTTAAAATAAACTTAAACAAATACAATAATTAGAGAAATTTTTGTTAGACTTGGTTAATTCTGTATATAAACTTTGTTTGCTGTTACGGCAAGTCTTCACGGCAAATTTAATTAAAAAAACATAAAAGAACTACGATTGGGGTAAACCCCAATCATGCAATACTCTAGATGAATTTGAACCTGGTTAAAGCCAATAAATAATTTCAGACTAATAGCTGTAACACTTTTCGAGAAAATCAGCTTATTGTCAAAAGACAACATTTTGTATTAGCTCAAAGCGATATCAAGCTAGAGAGCAACGTTGGTAAAATGTGTCATATTGTATAGGAGGGGGTAGACGGAGTAAGGGTAATCGACTATTTTTTTTGAATCTAACTGATATTGTTAATTAAGTGTTAAGTACAAAATTTCAGCCCGATAAATTGTATACGTACTGAGTAAATAGGCTTAACGTATTTCATGAAATAGTGCAGTTTGTATGGGAGGGGGTAGAAGGAGGGTGAGGATTACAATAAATTTTATAATGTAGGTTACAATTATCATAAAAGTGATATATTCAAAATTTCAAAGCAATATGTTTTATAGTTTCTGAGAAAATCTGATTATTGTAAATTATCAAAAATGTGTCATTTTGTATGGGAGGGGGTAGACGGAGTAAGGGTAATCGATTACTTTTTTTCGAATCTAACTGATATTGTTAATTAAGTGTTAAGTACAAAATTTCAGCCCGATAAATTGTATACGTACTGAGTAAATTGGCTTAACGTATTTCATGAAATAGTGCAGTTTGTATGGGAGGGGGTAGAAGGAGGGTGAGGATTACAATAAATTTTATAATATAGGTTACAATTATCATAAAAGTGATATATTCAAAATTTCAAAGCAATATGTTTTATAGTTTCTGAGAACATCTGATTATTGTAAATTATCAAAAATGTGTCATTTTGTATGGGAGGGGGTAGACGGAGTAAGGGTAATCGATTAATTTTTTTGAATCTAACTGATATTGTTAATTAAGTGTGAAGTACAAAATTTCAGCCCGATAAATTGTATACGTACTGAGTAAATTGGCTTAACGTATTTCATGAAATAGTGCAGTTTGTATGGGAGGGGGTAGAAGGAGGGTGAGGATTACAATAAGTTTTATAACATAGGTTACAATTATCATAAAAGTGATATATTAAAAATTTCAAAGCAATATGTTTTATAGTTTCTGAGAAAATCTGATTATTGTAAATTTTCAAAAATGTGTCATTTTGTATGGGAGGGGGTAGAAGGGGTGGAGCGATTTAGCCCGTTCACGAACTTAGCCTTCATTTTTTGTCAAAAATAACGTGTGCAAAATTTGAACTTCATAGCTCAACGCGTTCTCGAGCTAGAGAGGTCACGGACGGACGGACGGACAGACGGACAGACGGACAGACGGACAGACGGACATCCGGTTTTGAGATATTCGAGTGATAATATGAACTTCTGTATCATTCATTTTTTTCTGCGAGCCTTATTTCTTAGCGTTACAAACTTTGTTGCAAACTTATAATACTCTCAGATTTCATCTAGAGTATAAAAAAACATGTGTCTAGGGTTAATAGAAATCGTAGCACGGAAACACACGAATATGATAGTGTTTTCTCGTCAAGTTTCCGAGCGCGCTCATCTATAAGCAAGCGTTGTCCAGGTTTTTTTGCGTTGATGCGGAGGATCGCGGCTCGCGATCTTTTTCAAGATCGCTCCATCGTCGCGCGAATATCTTTTCATTTTTCCTGTCTATTTCCCGGCCGGCAGACACGCCGTCTGCCTTGGAGGTTAAGTCTTTGGTGCGCTCTCGTTGTAGCGGACGGCGTTCCAAGCGGCCGGGATTTGGTGAGTGACCTGTAAAACATCTACTGTTAGGACCGGTCACACACAAAAATGAAACCGGAAAATAGAGGGCTACGCCCGCAATCCGAGGGTTTTGTAGTGTCCCATGCCAATAGGAGATGAACTGTCCTACTCTTGGAGATGCTTAACCATTCATGTTAAGACGATATTGCAAATTGCAAGTTTGCATAAAAAATATTGGAAATAAATTGTTTGAATAATTATAGAAAGTAGAGTCAACGACCAGCATACCTCCCCCCTCCCCCCCTCCCCCCGTCCCCCCTTCCCCACCTTCCTCCTCTCCTACCAATCATTACCCTTTTGAAAATGGTTAACTCCAATTCGCTCTACGGAAAACAATATGCAAGTGTGTAGTATGTTGTACTCGTAGTACTAGTATGTATATGTAGTACAAGAGACCTATTATGTGCATTTTTTGTATGGATGATATCAAAATGACCAAATCTAAATGAATGTACTACTATTAAATATTACGTGATTATTACGACATTTGGAGATATTATTGCACATGGTGTTGATTATCGTCGGCCATCAATATTTTCGACCTTGAATGAGTTTGAAAAATGCAGGGGTGTGCTAACTGTAACTATAATATACTATTATTAACCTATTTTGAGAAGATATCAAAATTCCTTAATTTTTTTGTTTTCTGTGCTTGTTGAAAGCCATTTTCCTATATGTTTTCATATTTCTAATTGTAACGGTCTCGAAATGGTAAAGGGGGTGGGACAAATTATGATCTCATAATCTCTCCCCCTGCTTCTTTTCCCCTTTCTTCAAATTTGATAAAGACGCCAAAAATGGAATGTACTCGGTAGTACCTTTCTCATGATATCCCACATGCCCATAGCAGATGAAAAAAATGTTGACCTTAACTTCCCCTCTATGGGGACCTCCCCTTAAAGAAGCAACCCACCTACCTCCCCCCTTAAACTTCTCTCCACTACCACTCCTATACCACCAATCTCCACCCTTTCGGAAATGGTTAACTCCAATTCACTTTACGTAAAACAATAAACAATATTCAAGTATGCAGTACTAGTACGTAGCCGGTTTATGTGCATTTTTTATATGGATGGTATCAAAATGGTAAAATTTAAATGAATATACTATTGTTAAATATTTTGTGATTGTAATGAACAGGGATTATTGCCTATGATGTTGGTTATCATTGGTCATCAATATTTTAGACCTCGAGTGCACTTAGGGGGTGTGGGGGTGTGCTAACTGCAACTATAGAAATGTACTATTATTAACCTTTTCTGATGAAATTTCAAAATTCTATTAATCTACGTTTTCTACGCTAGTAAAATGGCGCTTTTCTGTAAATTTTCATATTTCTAAGTATAACGGTCTCGAAATGCAAGGGGGGGGGGGACAAACTCGGATGACATATTTTCACCTCTCCCCCTTTTCCCGTTTCTTCAAATTTGAAAAAATTCCAAAAATGGAATGTAATCAACGGTACCTTTCTTATGATAACCCACTTGCCTGTACCAAACGGAAAAAAATTTCGACTTTCATTTCCTCTCTATGGGGACCTCCCCTTAAAGTTGACCTATTATGACGATTCGCTTTCTCCGGCGAATTATAGTAATTCTACACATTCCTACAAAATTTCAGGTATGCAGCTTCAGCCGTTCGTGAGATATTCCATGGAGAGACGGACAGACGGACAGACAGACATTTGACCGATTTCATAAGGGTTTTGTTTTTACTACAAAACCCTAAAAAGTGAAATAATCACTTACCTTGTGATTTGCCCCAGTTTTAGATGGTTGGCTGCGATCATTGCGGCCGCCTCCTCCACGTTTAAATCTCGGCTTTCAAATGACAAGTCGACCTTCCAAGTTCCAGCTGGAGCTGGAAGGTCGAATTGTCATTTGTTCTGTTTTCGAAATTCCAATGTGGAAGCGACCACTTCCCCACAGATGGCGCTGTGACTTCCGCCAGAGATATAATTGGCTGCGTTCATAAAACGCCATCGCTGTCTGAGCATTGAGCGCGATTAGCGCTGCATAGTAATTTGTCGTAGAGACACTTGCGCTGAGCTAAGCGCGGACTCAGCGATGGATTTTTAAGAACGCCGCCATTGATCGGGTCGCGCGTTACAATCAGTTGCGCGTGTGCCAGGCGACTTTTTTTTTTAGCCAGTTTCACTTGCAAATGTGTGCACCCCGACGCAGCCGACAACCATTCCCGTCAGTACCCAGACTAATAACTTCAGATTAGCAGCTGTCCGCAGGGCGTTCCACCAAACCGCCGATCCATACAGCAATATGGTGTGCAGCCCCGCCACAAAAAGTCAATATAATACCATAGATTTCAGATGCCAAGTTTTACCTGTAACCTTCTTTTAGCAATAAAGGGCAACAGTAGCTTTGTTCATGCGCTTTTGGAGGTTCAATCTCTAATTCAGCTTCCTGTCCAGTATGAGACCCATTCGGCGTAAATAACTCGGTTTACCATATTGCCTATGACGTATCTCTGCACAAAACACCCCGTCAAGATGTAGTAAATGAGGTGATACTAACTCATCTCAAGGCCTTGGTCCAAATTATGGATGTTGCGCCAGTTATTTCTTTTTTATTCACTGAGATGGAAGGTTCATGTAAAAGAATCAAGTTTTCAAGGTCGCTGGTTCAAACCTGGTTCAAGACGTATTCGAATTGATGCTTTCTGCCAGCTGCGAGTAGTTTAACTCCGAATGTGTAGGCAGTTTTGGTAAATATTAGTACGGCGCGCGCGGCGACTACTACACTATAAAAGTTCTTTAACAAATACTCGTATCATTGACGCACAATATTTTAAAGAAGTTTTATGAATGATATTAGCCGCCTAAGGGGGACGGTGTGCAATCTTGTAAGAAAAGTACTTGAAACAAGCAACGTTCATGTCTCAGATTCTTTCTTACGCGGCTATTACACTATAAAAGTTCTTTGAAAATACATTTTATAAAAGATATTTGTAAAAGAACTTTTATAGTGCAATAGCCGCCTAAAATGAAAGCGAGACGAGTGCTATACTGATCAAATTATCTTATTATTCCCCATAAAACGGCCTTAAAAAATAGGCGTTGTACATCACATCGTACCCCGAAATCAGAATAAATACGCTTTACTGGTAAATATTCACTCGCGAGACTGATTTTCTCTAGCATGTTACTACAGTGGTCTCAATAGCCAAGAAAAGTAAATATAGTACGACTTCAACTACATCTCCATTACATCCTTCGTAAAATGTCTACAAATTGCGTCTACATTAAATGGAATAGGCGATCCACAACTTTAACTAACATACTTGTATATACGAGTACAATACAGTAGAACCCCTCTTAACCGGACATGTCGGGACCGCGACCCTTGCGGGTTACCCGTTTGGCCGGTTAATCCGAGTTCTTGGAAAAATCGAACTTATCTGCTATTACATCATAGTATACCTATATATTTTACATATTGTATAAGGTACTATGAATAAACAAGCAAATAATATTGTATATAAATATGTATTACATTCATAAACGAACACGAATGCTCCGAAAAAGCAAGAGATGAAGACGAAAGAAACAAGGAGCCCCTTTGTAGTAGATTCAAAGAAAAATAGACTCGGAAGCAAGAGAGGAATCAAACTCACGAGCTCGTTCCCTTTGCGTTCTGCAAGCTACAACACTAAGACATTTCACACCTAAACGCCGCGTCACCCCGCGTTTTATTTCCCTGGAACTTCCCAGTAAAAGCCCCTCAATGGCTTCGTTCCTAAAACGCCAGCGCTGAGTTAGCACCTAGAAGCGATTAGTGCTGCATGGTGATTTGTCATAGAAACCCTTGCGCTGAGGCTAAGCGCTTTCACTTTTGGTTAGCATAAAATTTTCTCGCTTTTCTGGCTCAGTGCAATATTTGACATTTGCGAAAATTGTCAAACTTCGATTCTAATTTCGGTTCTGTTGTGTATGGTTGATAATCGTGTTTTTAAGGTAATTGTTAAACCTTATTATGGGAAACAAAGTTGTTACCGTACCTTTTGTGTCACCTGGGACTCATGAAAGCAAGAAATTTCGAGTTTTCTGTCAAATGCTAAACTGAACATGGCATTTGACAAATGAGAGAGCCGAAATGCTGTTTCGAAAACACGAAAATAATTACAATGTGCTAGTCAGCAATTGTGCGCGGACTCAGCAATTTTTTTCTAGGAACGCAGCCAACGACCATCTATAGAAAAAAAAGTGTTTGCGGGGAGCTGGCATCGAACCCATACCACTTATATGGGTCTTAACATCCGACTCCCCTTATACTATACTTATTTGCGAATAAAGGTCCCAAAAATCGGCCTGAGTCTGGTTTCGTACCATGGTGCAAGGCACGAACTCATCAGGCGCCTCCACACCTCGTTCCACGCACCATGGGAGATGCGCGACCAGATCAGTGATGACTGGCTAGATCTCGCTACTATCTACATATTCTACGCTGAAGAAAAAACTCTGTCCCTTGGGATAGGCCGGTTAATCCGAGGACCGGTTGATCCGAGGCCGGTTAAGAGGGGTTCTACTGTACTAACAAACAGAAAGCGTCTCCCCGAAAAACACTCAGTTTCTACGAAAATCACAGTAGCTACAATCAGGAAAACAAGGACGATAACCTTCTGACTGCTAATTGACACCTTGCGCTTGTGTCATGGACATTTGCAAATAAGTATAGTGAACATTTTAGTGCGAAAAAGACCAGACCAAATGAAGAATATTCTCGATGGGTTCAAAATACACACCATGCCAAAAGCCAGCTTTCATTTGTAAGGTCAGTTCAGCGGTGGGTGGGCAAGGGTCATTCCGGATGGAATTTAATCCTTTTTCCGACAGAACGATAACAACCGTGATTATACAGTTTTGAAACATATGCTTGCAGGCAGCGGATAATATGTGCGCATATTTAAGTAAAAGTCAGTAGTACGGATATAATAATCCTTTTATTGTTGAAGGCTTTTTTCGGTTGTAATTTTTCATTTGGGCATCGGCGCTGTACAAGTATTATAGAGGCTTGCAGAAAACAAGGAACAATCAAGTGTTTTGTAGATTGAAATTTATTTGCGGTTGAAGTGAAATTGAAATGAAGGTCCTGTGTCGACCGGGCACTTATGAAAGGATGACTTGTAATCTGATTTTTAGAAATTTAGTTTACCTTTGGCCGGTATTTTGCGTGGTCAAAAATTTAAATCTGATTATTTTTCGGACAGTACAAAATACAATAAAATTTAATGTTTGTCCAGGTTAGATCCGTAATTGGGGACCGATCAACAAAAATTCGAAATAATGTCGATTTGACTCATCAGATTTTGTGAGCCAGTTTGTAAATCCAAATATCCGGTAGCCGGTGCCTAGTATTGTGCTCTGCGAAACGAAATGCAACGGAAATTCTCCTACGGAATGGAGCGAAATAATTTCGCTATCTCTCAATTGCCCTAAACCCTGTGGGGCATAGCGCGGCCCAGCTAACGTTTCGACGGCATAAACTGGTTTCGGAGAATGCTGTTGGCAGCATGCACCTCCTGCACATCCATGGCCATGAACGTCGTCGTCACATGGCATATCACCACGCCAATAATGTCAAACTTTTCATCGTTGTAAAAGGTACTATGTCCGTTTTTCAAATGCAACGAAGGCTTTTCGGCGCATTCAGAGCTATCTATTATTTGGTACGAATTAATGAATTTTTAAATTATGAGCTGAGTACTACAGTGCGAAACGAAAATGTTCATTGATGAAATTTAACGAAAAAATAATATGTAGTTTGACATTTCGTTTCGTTTCGTTTCGCTGCGAATACAATACTAGGCTCGCAATTGGATCTTTTTTCATTTGCCAAAGACTCATGAATGCCTCTCTCTCTCCCCCTCAATTGCCCTAACCCCTTGTGGGATATAGAGCGTCAACTGTTCTATGTGGCCCAGTTGACGTTTCGTAGGCATAAACTGGTTTCGGAGAATTCAGTTCCCAGCATGCACCTCTTGCACACCCACGAACGTCGTCGTCGACGGGATTCGAGCCCGAAACGCCGGTAGTCAAACATGAGACTGATGCCTCAACACACTGCGCTATCTGTCCTCTTTTATGGCATATCATATTCTTGTGAACGCGCTCAGTAGACGTGATGTCCCGGGTGCCACTATAGGATGCTTGCATCTAGAGATCAGGAGATAATTTCCCCGGCACGGAATAAAAAAACTGCAAAGGGAATCTCCAACTCCAAGACTAGAGAGTGCATCAGTGATAGCTCTGTGTTTAACATTGTTGAAGGCCCCTTCGATATCAAGGAAAATAATCATGGTGTATTCTTTATTGCCCAAAGATTTCTCGATATAGCTCACAATAGAGTGTAAAGCTGAATCTACTGATTTACCTTTGAGGTAGGCATGTTGAGAGGTAGACAGAAGGTTCGATGGAATACTACTACGCAGGTGAATGTCTAAGAGCCTCTCCAGTACCTTTAAAAAAACTGACGATAGGCTGATTGGTCTTAGATCATTTGGACGTACATGTGACGTCCTACCCGCTTTTGGGATGAATACCACCTTCACCAGAGTCCATAATTTAGGAATATACACCAGCTCCAAGCAGGCCCTGAAAATAGTCTCGATCCATGGAGCCAGAATATCCGATGATTGTTGCAGATCGGCCGGAATTATCCCATCCGGGCCCGCGGACTTGTAAGGTTCAAAGCTGGATCAGGACCAGATAATTTTTTCCCTGGATATAATGTTATTAGCATCGAATGAACTATTGCCCGTCGTCGGTGAATACACATTCGATACATAAGGTGAGCTACCTGGGAAATGCGTGTCTAGCAGTACCTCAATGGATTCCTTGCTGGAGGTTGTCCACGACCCATCTTGCTTCAGTAGGTAACTGGGTGCAGATGGATTGGTAGAAAGAATTCTGCGAAGCCTGGACGCCTCACTCGACTCCTCGACGCGTTCACAAAAAAGTTTCCATGAATTTCGTTTCGCCCGTCTCTGTTCCTTGTTATATAAGCCAAGAGACTTCCTGTATAATGCCCAATCAGAATCAAGCTTGGAGGATTTAGCCTTGTTAAAGGACTTTCTGCATGAGATCCTAAGTTCTGTTATCAAAGGATTCCACCAAGCAGGTTTTTTCTTACTTCTTTGTCTTATGACAGGACTCGATTTAGTCGATGCTTTGTTAAGTGCATCCGTTAGTGTAGGCACTAAGGTATCCACCACCATTCTGTTACGCGGCCGGTCTGGAAGAGAAGGCACAACTTCAAGAAGGGTTTCCCGGTGTTTAATCCAGTTTGTCCTTTTACGATTTAGGATGACAAGTTTATTTCCTGGAGTGTCATCGAGGGAAAATTGCAAATACCGGTGGTCGGAAAGAGAGTGATCACTCGACACCCTCCAAATCCTCACCAGATGATAAACATCTTCAGAAACGAGAGATATGTCAAGTATGTACCTTCTGACTATTTTTTGTGACAAAAGTAGGTTCGCTAGCAACGTTGCAGAGATAGAGGTTAGATTCGATTATATATTCGAAGAGCAACTCTCCTCGTGCATAAGTGTCAGAACTGCCCCATATAGCATGATGAGCATTTGCATCACATCCAAGGATAAGGCCCGCTTTGAGTTTCTTGGATGCCGCAACAGCATTCCTAAGAAAATTTGGAGGGAAAGTACCTACATAATCGAAAGCTAGGTACGCAGAAATCAGCCAATAATGCGTTGACCCAATTTCTAGACTGACTACCACGCAGTCCGTATTACTATGCTCTGAAATTAAAAAGGCATGAAAGGTATTCTTAACTAAGATGCATGTACGGGGTCTGCCCTGGTCCTTTGCATAATACAAGACATAGTTATTAGAAAGCAGGCTACGATACCACCTACGGCCCAAGGCTCTTGCACCAGAACAATATCTTCTCCACTGCGCGTCAGCCGGAGAAGAAGCACCGCAGAAGCTGCTTTAGAATGATGTAAATTAATCTGCAAGAAACTTACCATTTTTAAGATATCCGTTCCATCACAGTAACGTCGGTTTAACACTCGACGTCTGATTCGAGAGAATCCTCATCAAACACGGATGCGGATATGCCCTCCAGGGCCTCTAAGTCGGAGGAAAGAGACACCGCATCCTCCTAAGATACATGCTCCTCAGGCATAGGCGACGATTGAGAATTAGTTCCTTCTGCTGATGCTTGGACCACATCCATAAGGGTCCCTGATGGAACCTCACTGCCCTTTTTGTAAACCTTCAGAGTAATTTTTAAAAACCATAGTTAATTACACCTTCGGTTTTTGACAAATGAGCCAGAGATTCCGTGTTTACTACCAGAATGGCGCATCGCGAGTGTTTAACAGGCTCCTCAAGTTTCACAACTCTCCAGTTATGAGTTTGCAGACTCGAATTACTCGCTTGTATTATGTACAAAATCTCATTTACGTCCTCGGGTTCGGCTGGAAGCCAGGTGCGGGCTCTTGGTCGAGTGGGGATTTTATCTCGCGTTACGACCTCGAGTTTAACACCTGGCCAAACTTCCGCTGCCTTCCGAATGGCGGCTACGAACAGGTCGGCCGACCGTTGATCGGCAAACCGCAAGCGTTTGGCGCGGCCTTGGCACCAACCGCCATCCTTACAATCAGGAGCGGGATCAGGATGTTCCTGCATCACGTTCCGAAAGTTCAAGGCCAGCTTGCACTCGACCTTCTTCCATTTGTCAAAGGTGATGCTTCCATCCGCATCACCTCTGCCGATCACCGCGACTTCAGTCCATCCCGTTAAAGCCTTCGCGTAGGAAGGGGTAGACTCACATGCAGCGGTAGTCTTCTGTCTCTTGGATGTCTCCGGAGATTGGTGCAGAGATCTGTTTCTCTTCGAGACAGTTGGTACAATAGGAATCCTAGCAGTTACTTTCATGGCCCATTCCAGTGATTCCTTTTGTTTCTCCGTTCTTTGCTCCTCTGTTATCTCCAGCAGGGAGCCACGGAGTCTGAGCGCACTTCTGCGTTCCCTATAACGCGCTTTTGATAAGAGGGGATTGCGGTTGCGAAAGCCCTCCCCAGCAGGTTCTGCTACTTCAACCGGTACCTCACTGCTAGGGCCAGCCTTGGCCTGAACATGGCTAGGGCCTGGCTGAGGAGAAGGCGGCTCAGCCGTGTGTTTTCTTGAAGTGCTTACGCCATTGAATGCTTACTTGCGTGAATTCATGGCCACGACATCAACACCTTTGGCAAGCTAGCTCTCCAACTGTCAGAAATTATTTAAAAATACCTCTTGTTCGATAACGCTTCTCTCTGTGGAGTAGGATTACAGTTAAATGTCTTCGATAGAAAAGGGAATTTACGTGTCGGACTATGAGCCCACTCCGCTGTTAAATGAGTACCCATTTGGGGTACATAACTTGGTTGAGCGTGTTGCTGATCACACAACTCTGCACAAAACATACCGTCACGATCTAGTATATAAACCGATACTATTTCATCTCGAGGTCTTGGTCCAAAATTGAATTGTTGCACCAGTTATTTATTTTTTAACTTGAAAAGACCACTCGAAGTCAAATGATCGGATAACGAAACAGTCGATAAATGGTTCTTGAAAAACAAAAACGCAATTAGAAACGATACAGTTGAAAAAGAGTTGTGTGGACAAATCAACCGAAGACAATACAGCTAAAAAAAACGCAACCGAAAGTGAGACATTTAAAACGACGGCTGAGAAAACGCTGCCGAAAACAGAGAACAGCTGAAAATACGGTGAGTGGAAAATAAAACATTTGTCGATAGTAACGTAATCGTTAACGACATCGTTGATAAAACGGTTGTAGATCAAAAAGCAACCAAGAATGGGATGGTGGAGAAGGTGCCATTGCAAGGGCCGTCGAGAGAAAATACAGGGCCCGGGGTTGAACAACTACTGTATTGGCCAATACACTGACTGTCCCATATTTGTCGACGATTTGAAATACTTTTAACAGTTTTTTTAACAAAATTTTTTATTTTTTATTATTGATGTATTATAAGAAATGATCGTCACCTCCTGATTCGATTTAACCATGTCTATTTGTCTGTCTGTCTGTCTGTCAGTCCGTCTGTCTGCCCGTTCACACGATAGCTTTCGATAGAATGAAGCTAGATTTAAAATTTTGATCAAATGTTTATAGTAGGACCAACCAACCAACCAACTAGTGGTATTGAAAATGGGCAAGACCCGCTCCAAGCAACCCCTACCTCCCATACAAATGAAACTTCTAATAAGCGACTTTTGACGGAATGAACCCCGCGACTTGAACTTTTGGTGAAATATTTGAAGTTGGATTGAGTTAGTTGGTATTAAAGATGGGTCAGATTCTACCCAACGAGTCCCTTCCTCCCCTACAAATGAAATCCGTTCGCACGATAACTTTCGATAGAATTAAGCTGGCGACTTGAAATTTTCGACAAATATTTGTAGTAGGATTCAGGTGGCTGATATTGAAAATACGTGAAATCCGACCAACGAAACCCCTACTTCCTCTACAAATGAAACCTCAAATAAGCGATAACTTTCGATAAAATGAAGCTAGCGACTTGAAAAACTCGACAAATATTTGTAGAATGGGTTAGTTAATTGATTTTGAGAATGGTCAAAATTCTCCTGAATAAGTGGCAAACTCCCCTATAAAGTGGCCATATAGGAAACCCACTTTTAATGTATATGGTCGTTGCCAATTGGTAGTTTTGGTATCACCACTAGGTCTGTACAAGTCTAGGGTATATACGCTTCGGACTCAAGGCCGAAGCGAAGCTTCGGAATGTTTTTTTTTTAATTTGACATGAAGCTATCATTTAAATATTCATGACAAGAGGGAAGTTATTAAAAAATGGAGATAATTCCTCTTTTGTTTAGTTTTAATTTGATAATAATTTAAAATACACCTTTTTTCATCTTGCCTTTTTGGCACTGGAAATATATTTTTTGTCCGATTTGTGAGGATATGGTACCTATACTTATTGCACTTTAAAGGCGTGTTGTCAAACTAGTATCCGGTATTAAACGAGTTAAACAGCATCGTTTGGAAATGAAACGTAGTAATTGCAGCTACTGAGTAAATGAACTACCGGGCATATATAGTTTAGTAATAGTAGCAAATTTTCGGTGGCCGGGATCTGTCAGATCCCACCTTGTGTACGGAGGGTAAATATGCATTTTGGTACAGACACTTATTGTAGAGTAGCCAATTCTTCATTGTTGTTTATAATAAAGTCAGAAGTTAAAAGGACTGTTTTAAAGGTGGAATATCACCAGCGATGCCGCCATGTCTGCGTAATCCAAATTAATATGGCATATTCTGCTTTATACGAAATTTGGGTATGGAAAAAAATATAGACCAGAATAGACATCTCACTCTCCCTCTCTGGATCCTGTCAACCCCTTACGGGGCATAGGGCATAAACCACGCCGGCTTTCCACGTCGTCCTGTTTGCCGCCATCGCCTTCAACTGACTCCACGATTTGCGTAATGACTTACCCTCGACTTCAACTGATCTTCTCCAGGTGTTTCTAGGTCGTCCAACGCGGCGGCTTACATTGGTTCCCTGCGGGTTCCAATCGAGGGCGTTTTTGGCAATGTTTTCCGGCCAGGATGTGTAGGATGCACCGTAGATACTGGTTCACGAAAGTTTGCAATCTAGTTGTTATAGCCCTGGTCATCATCCAAGTTGAACAGCCATATATAGGTAGAAGCACAGATTTTACATTGGTTTCGAAGATCCTGAGTTTTGTACGTCTGGAGATGTTGTTGTTTTGCCAGATAGGAGTCAAACTGAAAAAAGCTGCTCAAGCCTTGTTGATGCGAGACTGTACGTCGGCATCCGCCCCACCATCTGCTGCAACTACGCTTCCAAGATAGTAGAAATTGTCAACTTTCTCGACTGCCAGCCCCGAAACACAAATTCTGCTCTGTCTTCCCGGATCCAAGCTCAAGCACTTAGTTTTGGCAGCATTGATTTTAAGACTCGATAGACATGGTCATATTAAAATGTTCTTCTCCAGACACCGCTCAAACAAAAAAGTCAATGTTGATTCCAAATCAAAAACATTAAACACGTTAAAGTTTCACTAGTTTCCATGATAATTAAGAATTATTATTTAAGTATCAAAAAAATTACCGCTAAGCTATTTTTCTTTTTATTTAATACAAGTACATGAAAATAAATAAATTATATTCAATATTCCAAGTGAATTCTTCCAAGTTTTGCAAATATTCCAGACTTGGGTGAAAGTATTGGATTCCTAGTATCGAATTTCAATTCATGCTGGGTCCTGGGTGAAAGCTCAAGCCGATAGTTCCTTAAAAGCGTTATTAAGCCAATTCGGGATTGCATCCTGCCAAAACGCAATCCTACGCAATTTCGGGGTCCATCGCCAAAACCCAAAAATGCCATTGGATGACGACTCTTCACTTTATCTGGCGTAAATCGATCCGGATCAAAAACCTCTGGATTAGGATAAATCTCAGGATCATGATGAATAGCATAGACCGGAATGAAGATTTCCATTCCTTTCTCGATAATGGATTTTGAATTGGGAACTTGATAGTCACGTGTAGCTTTACGCAAAAGAAACACAACCGGTGGATATTTTCGAAGCGATTCTAAGAAAAATTTCGAAAATTCAAAATACTGCTTTGAATAGATTTTTAAAATTAAAAAGAAATTACCGCTAATAATGTTATCAATGTAGACCATCTCCTTAACCGCTTCATATGTTAACTTTCCGTCGTGTTTTTCAAGGATATCCGTAATTTCTTGTCGTCCTCGCTCCTGCATATCGGGATTCAATGCCAACTCATAGAGAGCAAACATCATTGCAGTGGACGATGTCTCAAAACCAGCGATGAAAAACAAAAATGCTTGTGCAGCCACTTCAGCCCAACTTAACTTGTTCGATCGCTTCGAAATGTCCCCATCAATGCAGCCCTCATTCTTCAATTGAATTAGTAAATCCATGAAATCGTTTCGTCGTACATTATTCTTCTCGCGGTAATCAATTGTTTCGCGCACAGTTGAAAGGAAGAAATCACACACATCTTTGTCGAAAACTCTCATTTTAAAAAACCTGGCAACATCCGGATACTGGTTAACCATCATTTGCTTAAATGGTGTTAGTTGGGGCTCGGCAAAGACCTTTTTACCATAGTGGCGAAAAGCAGCATTCGGATCCGCAAGAGTGTTACACTCAACCCCAAATGCGCAGGATCCGATTACATCTGTGGTGAATCTGCCCAGTAAATCCATCATTTCAAAATCGCGATTATGTTTGACAATTTCGGTGAGTTTTTGATTAAATCGATCTGCCACTTCCACCACTGCGGAGAACATGAATTTCATTTTTCCCGATGTGAAAGTTGGCGATAATTTGGATCGTATAGTTTTCCACTTTTCGCCGTCCAGCGAGAACATATGAGCTGATAAAGGGTCGATGTCTTCGTTTACGTACATTCCGCGTTCATGAAAACTACTAAAGTCCTTCACCAGAATATGTTGGATAAGATCTAAGCTGGTGGGCACCAGAAAAGGCTTCCAAGCGATATAGGCTCCAATTATTTGGCTATTGTCTTTCATATTGTAGGTTTTCACTACTAAATCCTTGAAATGTTCGCGAATTGATATGTTTCCCAAGGGGAATGACGGCTTGAGATATTTTATTCCACGATCTTTCCAGTATGAAAATTTCTTCCTGAAGTAGAGAAAAGTAGCTGATATTATGCTTAGGACTAACCACACTGTAGTTGAGAGACTATCCATGGCTAAAAACGATCTTATTCGCGACTCGAATGCAGTTGAAACAATTCTGATTTGCAGTATCTGTAGTAAAGGTATTTAAGTTTTTGCTAATCACATCGATGATGAATGGAATAACTTATTTCATGCCATTATCGTATCGTAATTGGCTTTACAAACATATCGAAATGAATCTGTTTTATAAAACTCGAATAATTGCGAACTCGCATGAAACAAATAATTTGATAATCATTTGTTAGCGAAACTGATCCCTTAAACTAGCGATGCACCACTGTTGAGAGCTAATAACCGCTCGAACTTCCAATTCAGCATGCAACAGATTACAAATGATAATTCTGTCTATATCATTGCCTATAATTACAGCTGCTACTAATAAACAAATAATTGCAGAAAGCCTGCTGTAGTTGCGTAAACAGAAGTTTTGACAGACAGATAGGCGTATGGAATGAGATGTGTTTTGGCGTTTTAATTCATTTCATGCATGATAAAAACGTAAACCAGCCACAAAAGCTAACTTAATGTTACGATATTCAAAGTCACGATCAATTGCTCAGAAAGTTGTCAAGCTATTCGCAGCGAAACAAGTGTTTAAAAACAGTGCCGAGTTCAACGGAAATATTAAAAGAATTATTCGCTGACTTCAGAGAACAATAACGTCACCATTGATATAATACACATAATACCAAACCTTGTCGTCCTGCAACAACTAAAACGGTTTTGCAGTTTTTGGCCCGCCCCATATAAAAATAAAGTGGACCGACATATACGAGGGGTCTAACAAAAGTTCGCGTAATTGAGATTAAAAAATAATCGTATTATTAATCTTCCCGCCTAAAGCAGGAATTTCCGCTTTAGACAGTACAAACCTACCTTACATATTTTACATCATCATAACATTTCTGTTGTTTATTCATATGTCATATTTGCCGGCATTGAATGGAATACTGCCTTAAAACGATGTGTTTAGGTTAGGAAGAGTGGCAGCCTAACAGCTCCTGCTTAGACCGCTGGGATCCATAGCGATACCAACTCATTACAGGCCGTTAAAGAAGTAAGCTCCTATTCACTTTAATCTTCTTCTCTACGATACTAATCTAGAGCTTGGATTTCAAATCTCGGCGCGATCAAAAACTGCCTGTGAGCACTAATAGAACTCTTCCAGTGGTTCGAACTTCTCAGTGTAAAGACAACGCGGATAGGAGGTGCATGCTAGCAACTGCATTTCCGAAAAGTAGATATGCTATCGAAACGTCAACAAGGCATAGAAATGCTAAGAATGTTGATGCGCCCATGCCCCTGGAGGGGTCAAGGCAATTAACAAGTGCAGGACATTTGCAAAGAAGGTACTTTAGAGTACCTTTAGTGTTTGGTATCTGGCAGTTCCTGCAGTTATCGCTATCTAGTATCTTTAGTCTGTACCCATGTTCCCTAACAAGTTAGTTTTCCTACTAATAGACAGCACTGACTTCTGCGTAGTCCTAAGAGGCTTTTGGCTTTCCTTTTGTCATTGTTCGTGCATTCTGTCGATCAGCGTCTTGTTGCATGTTTATATTGGCGTCGGCATTCTTGGGCTGTCCCACGTTCGAGCCCTCTGTTTGGTGCCGGAGTTCCACGGTCCTAGCTAGTTCCAGTTTTTGTAAAGTTGTTAGGCAGTTAAGCATTGTTTTCGACTTGATAGTAGCGGACTGTAGCGCCTTAGTGCTCGTTGACTGTCTGAATGGATAATGATTTTATCGTTTTTCCGGGATAATATCATCACCTTGGCTGCCTTTTGGATCGCAAGCATCTCCGCCTGGAAAATGCTACACTTATTGGGCAGTCTTTAGGATACGTTGCAGAGAAGTTCCGACTGATAGACTGATGCATCAACTCCAGCTTCCATATTGGAGCCATCCGTGTAGATGCTCAGCGCCTTCCTACGTCCATGATCAACTACCAGGATCTGTTTCCTATCGGGTATGTCGACCCCGAAGCTTGTATTGAAACCTTCTTATGGTATCATCAGATGACTGCCTAATACTGCGGTTGCCATAAGGCCTTTTTTGAAGTTCTTCAGATGTACATAGGTCAATCAATGGGAACACCCGTCTAAGCCTGCCTCGGAGAGAGAGAGCGAAGATATTATTCTTAAGGCACCAGTGATCCCATGGCAACATAGTTTTTGTACCCTCTTCATTTTCTGTATGTTGTTTTTCGTGTTAAACGCCGTCCACCAGCTCACAGCTCTGTAAGTTAGCATTGTTTATACGACAGCTGTGTAAGTCCAGTGAATGATTCTCGGTTCGACGTCCCACCTTTTGTCAAGCAAGCGTTTGCAGGTGTAAAAGGCGATGTTGGCCTTCCTGATTCGTTCCTCGGCGTTTCGATTCGAATTTAAGTCTACTATCCAGGAGAATCCCCAAGTATTTTGCATGGGTTGACAAAGCTAACTTAGTGTCAACCATCTTTGGCAGGATAAATCCCTGAATTCTGGTTCTCCTCGTAAAGAGGTCTAGTACAGTCTTCTGAGGATTTGAACTTAAACCTCTTCTATCCGCCCACCGTAGTAACTTACTGAGAACCATAGTTGTTGCGCTCGGTGGCCATGGTCGCTCGGTCACCGCTCTACGATACTTATCTAGAGCTCGGAGTTCAAATCTCGGCGCGATTAAAAACTGCCTGTCTGTACTAATATAGCTCTCACCGTGTTCTGAGCCTGTGGGTATAAAGACGGCGTGGATTAAAGGTGCATGCTAGCAACTGCACTTCCGAAAAGTAGATATGCATAACGAGATTCCCGGCATTAGAACCTTCGCCTTGGATACCGCTGGAATATTGTCTCAGTCAACTTTTTCCAGCTTGACACCCTTCCATAAAGTGGCCAGTGTCGGCACAGTGTCTCTGCACCACTTCAGTGTTGAGTCGTCTTTGCAGCTTATCGTTTTGACGCCTTTGAATCACCCGGCTCCAATTACCGGTAGCATAACCTGACCCAGTATGCGCTGAACCCGTTTATCCAGCAGATTCATTTCCACTGCTTTCACCCTTTCCTGGCTCATCTTACCGAGATGGTCGCTTCGGCCAATGAGTTCTTCCACCAAGTGTCGTCTAACTGATTCGGCTGCACTAGTTTCTTTCCCGGCCTTTCCGGCTTTCTTTGAAGTGCTCGCTGTCGTCTGCTTGACTGTCTATCCTGTAGGTGCCTGGCTGGTCACTCGCCTTCCTGCCACTAGGCATTGCCTTTTGCTCGAGGATACTTGTTGCTCCTCTTCTGAGCGCTGCCTTTTTAGAGTCAGCTTATGTAGTTCTCGTTGCTCGACCTTGTTGTCGAACTGCGGGTCGCTGCTGGCAATGTCTGCTCGTATCTCGAAGCGCTTCCTGCTTTCTTCTATGATTGCTTTGGTGCTTAACAGATCCTCCCCCTCTTAGGGATCAGAAGTTGCCGTTTGCCAAGTCTTTCGTTCAATCTTAGCGCCGCATTGTAGCTTGGACCTTTTGGCCGAGCACCGTTTTACCTTCTCAGGGTAGGGCCTTCCAGTCGAATGGCGCTCAGTGCCCTCCTTTGAAGATCTGCACTTTCCGGTCGATTGCCGTTAACGATTCGGTGCTTAACCGGCGGTCGTCTTGTCTTCCGCTTGGTTCAGTGCTATGTTTTCTTCTTGATCGGAGCGATCACTGTCTCGGTATCGAGTGTGCCTTTTGCGAGTTTGGGTTTTTCCAGACCAGTAGTATAAACATAAAAGTCGCGTGGTTTGCCCGCTGACTCGACTGTTGTAGGGTGGCCACCGGCGCTTAAAGAGGCATCTACTCCTACCGAACCCTCGCCGGTAATTGCAGCAACGGCTCCTACCGACACTTGGGTAGATATCCTTATCCGCGGATTGTCCTTATTCACGTCCATGTCATACCGTTTTTGAGGCTTCTTTACCTTCTAACGGTCCCTAAAAACCTAGAATCTAATACTGTACCAACACCATCACATTAACCACGCCTAATTTCCACCTGTCCCACCTGGTCCTGTTCATCGCCATCTCTTTCAGCTCACTCTACGACTTACCTATTGAGGCACCCTCTCTCATAACCGGTCTTCTTCAGGTGTTACTAGATCATCCAATACGGCGACTTGCGTTGGTTCCCTGCGGGTTCCAATCAAGCGCCTGTTGAGCAATGTCGTTCGGCCCTTTTCGGAGAGTGTGACCTACCCATAGCCACTTTCGCCCTTTTAATGGAATTATCTATCCCGTCCTGAACAATAACAATAAGGAGGTCGTCGTTATAAATCCCCTTTTTTATCGAAAACTACCGCATTCAGTAGGAACCGAACCGGGGCCCAGTGCGTAGAAGGCGAACGTGCTAACCGTTGCGCCATCCGGACTACAATTTATTTGATAGTATAGTGTTGAAGGTATTTGAACAATTTCCATCTTATACCTTTGTTCTGGTGTTTTTGAAGCGCGCCGCTGAGTACGTCATTAATGGCGATTAAAAACAATAAAGGTGACAAAAAGCAGCATTGGCTCACTCCGCTATGCACCTCGAAAGGATCTGATAGCTTACCCTTGTGTGAGACGTGACAATGGGCTCCCTGGTAGGACTCCTTGATGATGGGAATTATTTTATCTGGTATGCCTCTCCTACGTAAACCCCTCCAGATGTATTCCCGGTCAACGCTGTCGAACGCCTTCTCGAAATCAATGAACATGAGATGTAATGGGGATCTCCACTCTGCGAATTGCTCAAAAATAATTCGGAGGGTGTTGATGTGGACACTACATGAGAAGCCCTCACGGAGCCGGCCTGTTCATCATTTAATGTGCGGTCAACTCTTTGTTTGATCCAGTTCAAGATTATTGTTGTCATCAGTTTGGAGACTGGTGGATCTGTCTTCGCCGATCCAACGCCTATTATTGCAATCCTTCAGGTCGCCTTTCTTCCGGATCTTAATAATAACGCCTTTCTTCCACTCTTTAGGGAGAGTTCCGGTTTCCCAACACCTTTGGATAAGGAGAGGAGGAGAGGAATATTCGCAGTAGCACTGGCATCCGCTTAAAAAAAATTCCTTCGGAATTCCATCAATCCCCGGGGTTTTACCAGCATCCATCAATTGCATAGCCGCATTTACTTCCAGCTTATATGGTGGGCTGGTATCAAATCTGGCTATTTAGGGAATATCATCTGCTACTGATGAAGATGCATTCGCATGTCCGAAAGTGTTTCTGAGGAGCTCAATGAAGTGTTCTCTCCATCTCCGCAGTTGGTGTTCTTTAGTTAATAGCAGAGACCCATCTTTATTTTTCACAGGATGTTCTGTTGCAAAACATTTGCCAGTTAATGGCTTAATAAGCTTAAAAAGCGTTCCACTGTCATCGCGGTAAGCCGCTTCCTCTGCCTTCTGCGCTAATGCGTTGATGTAATTTCACTTGTCCCGTCTTACGCTTCTTTGCACGCCTTGGTCTTTGGCTGAGCTGTTAGCAGCTGAGTTAATCTGTACCTTAACTCTCCTGCGTGCTGAGATTAGAGGCCATGTAGAGTCGCTAATGAATGGTCTCCTACCGCGCTCCAATCGACCCGCAAATGTTACGCCGCACGAATTAAATGAGTCCTTATCGATGTTCCATCTATCATCAATTGTAGGATTCTCACAAGGTGGTGGTGCAATAGCTCTCTCGTGCAAGGCGGTGGAATATGCACGTTTTATTGATGGACCTCTAAGCATTTGTACATTAAAACGCGGCAAGATTCGTGCATTTTGAGGGAGCTGGATCACTGCTGTTGATAAGCATATTTTTGCGATAACAAGTTGGTGGTCGCTGCCAACATCAGCACCTCGCTTCGACCTGACTTCCAAGAAACAATTCCTTCATGTCTTGGAGATGGCTATATGGTCAATCTGGTTTTCTGTTCTGCCAGCCAGAGACGTCCAGGTTGTTCAGTGGCAGCGTTTGTGCTTGAACAGGGTACCGCCAATGACGAGTTGACGATAGTTGCAAAACTCCACGAACATCTCGCTATTTTTGTTCCTGTTGCCTAGTCCACGATTGCCCAATAGGTGTTCTAAGCCTACATTGTCAGACCCAACTTCGGTGTTGAGATCCCCCATAATAATTTTTATGTCCCCTTTGGGAGCCTTGTCGAAAGTGCCGCCAAGCCGTTGGTAAAAGGCGTCCTTAGCTGATTGATCCGCTGTTTCAGTAGGGGCGTAGCACTGAATTATTGTGATGTTTCTAACCCTGGATTTGAATCTGTCTGTGATGATACGGTTGGAGATGGGCTTCCAGTATATTAGAGATAGGCGTGCCTCCCTAATCAACAGAAGTCCGACGCCTGCCATTCGATGGGACGTGTCGTCTTCATTTCCAGAGTAGAGCAGTACTGTCTGGGAGCTTGGTGATAAAGTCGTTCCCGATCCAGGCTATCTTGTGTCGCTCAGTCCTAGTATAGAGATGTTATATGCGGTTATTTCGCGTTCGACGTCAGTGAGCCTCGCACTACTGCACTCGCCCCACATCGTTCGAACGTTCCCAAAACCGATTGTCGTTCGTTTTTTGTAGCCGAAGTTCGTTACCGGTGAATCATTCCGTGGTATCCGAGGCTCGTTTAATGTTTCGAGTGTAAATTGATTTCATGTACGTAGGTTACAAGCCCACATACGCGAAGTTGTCCGAATACATCAAGCATGCAGAAATCGACAAATTGGCGAACTCAAATCGTACAGTTCTTAAACGGATCCTAGAAATTTAAATACAAAAAAAAAAAAAACATTCAATATTTTAACGATATTTTTATTTGTCCATTTTCAACAATATGCGCGTTCTTTTCCGTATCTATCGAGTGTAGGGTAGGGTAATGAACACACATTACACAAACAACAAATCGCTTACTGCTCGTATAATGCGTGTTTGTTACCCTACACCACACTTGACAGATGCGCGAAAGAACGCGTCTTATATAACACAATACGGACTCACTCCAATCTGATTAAATTCACATCGTTCTCCATTAAATCCTAGTTAGGCGTACATTGGCGCCACCTTTTGGCATCAAACCAACTGAAAAGTTATCAAATTCCATTTCCTTTTTTTCCACGGCATCCACTTTAAATGACGTCAATATTTTCACCAGGGCCACTTTCGAGCTTAATTTACCTTGACGAAGACCTAAAAATATCCAACAAAATCCTTATATGAGTTATTTTTATTCATATCGGTTTCAGGGGCTCTGGATCAATACGAGAGAGAACAAAAAAAAAAGGGTAGACACAAAACAAGAAAATTCAATTAGCGTAATCCCCGAACAAATTGCATACTCTCTTTCAGACAAATCGATGGGCATGCCGTTGTTCTATGAAATTCCAGCTAAATCGAGGCTGGCATATAGACTATGGAGTAATATCAACCGCGAAAACAGTCAATTATTTCCCACACCCTTCAATGTTTCATACGCTACATGCATACGCAGATACATCGTCCTGGATGTATAGATTACTCACCGATACAAGTTCGTGGACCATCCCCAAAGGGAAGATAAGCGTCCTCGTTATAATTAACCGGCATTTCTGAGAAGCGTTCAGGCATGAATTTCAGTGGATCCGGGAAAAGTTCTGGATCACGATGCATTCCCATTAGGGAGATTACAACAGCTGTTCCTTCTTCAATGGTGTGCTTGCTGCCTGGAATCTGGTAGGTTTTTGTGCATTCCCGATTGAGAATTGGCAGTCCAGGATATTTGCGTATTGTTTCTGAAAATACGTTTTTAATGTACCAATGTAATTTTATTGTTAATTAACTTAACATGGGTTGAGCTTCCGCATCCGAAGTAAATAATGAGAGGTTTAATTGTAGGTGAGCTTTTTATATCTCACTCAGGGAAATATTTGCGAGCTTATGGTATGAAATAAATGCTATAATAAATTATCTCACACTCACCCATAATGCAAAGATCCAAATATTTCATGTCCTGAATGCAATCATACGTGAATTCGTTATTATGTCTCTCCAGCGTTTCATCGATGTCCTTCAGCAGTTTCTGCTTGACATCTTCGTTTTGTGCAAGTTCGTACAAGCAATATGTTATGGTTCCAGCTGTCGTCTCGAGACCAGCAATATAAAAGATAAACGCTTGAGCAGCACATTGTTCTATCGTAAGTGATTTTTTACCATCTTCAGCGAAACCGCACACAGTCATGAAAAGAAACGACCAAGAGAACGAAATATCAATGGATGGCAAGGATACATCGCCCATCTATATTTCACAATTTATTGGCTATTATGCAAATATATTTGCTAAAAAATTGCTTGGTAATGGAGGTATAACGGTCTATTTGTTTCGAATTGAACAAAGTCGTAAAAGGCTCGAAATTGATACTTTAATGGAAAAATGTAAACTTATACAACATGTTAGGATAAAGCATCTTGTGTTACCTTGTGTCGCTTCGGCATCCCAGTTTCCATCCTCCTTTACCGAACCCGTATTTCGGAGCTGCAAAAGTAGCTGCATAAAGTCCTTTCGGATAACTTTATTACGATCTCGATATTCAATTGTATCCCTCACTAAATTCATCATGAAATCAACTACGGGCTGGTTGAAATTACGAATCTGAAGCACATCGAATAACCTGACAAGGAGACGAGACTAATGAGATTTGTCCTTGTAAATTGGAAAAGTGCCAGTAAGTTGTGTATTGCGTATGATACTAAATGTAAGTGATATACTTTGGACATAAGAAAAGTGCTGCTGTCGCCATTGTCCTGTAAAAGCTTCTCTGGTTGATTATATAACGCAGCCTATGGAAGGCATTATCCGCTTCCTCGAATGTGTTAATGTCAAGTCCGAAAAAGGCTGATGCAATAACGTCTGCTGAGTACCTATTGAAAAAGTTTCCAAACTTAATTAGGTTCTGATGGATGCAGAAATAAAATTCGAGACATGTAACTACGCAAATATATGATTTATTTATCTATTTACTATATTTATCTTATAATTATGTGGTTTAACAGAGTGGATTATTCGTTTAACGATAGGGGCATTTTTCAACAGATGAATTTGTATTGTCTAGTTCAGCCAACCTACAACCTCTAATGTCAACAGTGTGCTTTTCAGCATTTTAGTACGGACGAAGGTGCCCTGTTGAACTAGCCCGCAAGCGTGTTCAAGTTACAGGAAGAAGTTCAACAAGGCGAAGCGTCTTAATCAGTGGGATGATTATGCTCTCACGGAATAAAATAAGCTTATAAGGCGAAAAATGACATTTGTAAAGCATTCAATCCCTTCGGCTCGCCATCACAAAGCTCTCTCGAGATGGATCTTACACTGGTGACCAAGAGGAGACTCTTGAGTTACTACTACAAACCCATTTTCCGGGATCGGTCCTTTCAGGACAATCTCCGAATCACACACCTGCCAATCACCGATCGGCTACTTAGTCCATCAGAGACGATCTTCGACTACGAGATAGTTAAATGGGCAATAGAATCCTTTGGATCAGTTAAGGCTCCTGGAGTGGATGGAATCTTCCCAGTTCTTTGGCAGAGCTGTCTTCATCATCACTCCGCAAATGAGTCTTTTTAAGGCAAGTTATACTTTAGGGTACATACCACGGCTATGGAAGAAAGTCAATGTGATCTTCATATTTAAACATGGTAGCAAACCGAAGGATTTACCCAAATTCCACAGACCGATTAGCTTAACCTAATTCCTCTTTTAAATTATTGAGAATGTTCGACTTTTCCACATCGAAAACAATTCGCCTATTTATTCGGAACTATCAGAAAATCTTTAGATGACAAAGAAGTCACATTATGTGCCGTCCTTGACATCGAGAGTGCTTTTGATAACACTGGTTATGATTGCATGTCCCGGGCCCTAGAGCTCAGTGGTACACCATCTGGTATTATCACATAGATAGATGCTACGCAACGCGGGAGTGAAATCTTCTCAACGCTGGACAGCAGCACGATGAGCGTCAGAGCTATGAAAAGCTGTCCACAAGGAGAAGAAGTTCTTTCGCAACTAATATGGTCACTTGTTGTAGATGAACTGCTGTCCAAGCTACATTTTACAAATGGGACATGGACATCTTCGATCAAGGAGACTCTTGAATTCTTGCTTGACTCGCACTTTCCTAGTATTTCTGCGGTTTCGAATCTCGAGGTAGCTTTACTCAGCGGAGAGCGCCGTGTGATTTCGTAAACATCCTCTCTAAAGAAAGAATTCTGTGGACAATCTCCAGCTTCCAGCCTTTTAAATCTGCTGGACCCGACGGCATTACTCCGGCGGATTTACAGCATTCTTCGGATATTTTGTATTCATGGCTATATGCCATTCTAACGGCCTGTCTTAAGTTAGTCCATGTTTCTCGGACTTGGACCGAAGTGTTGGTCGTTTTCATCCCGAAAGCGGGTAAGCGTTCGCATGCACGACCGAACGATTTCAGACCCATTAGTCTCTCCTCCACCTTGCTTAAATTACTTGAGAGACTGTTTGATATACATTTTTGCAGTACTATTCCGTCATGTCTTCTTTCCACTTCGCAGCATGCCTACTGGAAGGGCAGATCAGTGGACACGGCTCTTCACTCTCTGGTCGACCTTATTGAAAAGTCTCTCGCTGACAAGGAACTCACCATGGCTGTATTCCTGGATATTGAGGGCGCTTTCAACAATGTCCGACCCAGCCCGATTGTTGAGGCATTCTTAAGCTTCCACGTCGATGAGTCACTCTGTAAGCTTATACATATATAAGCTGCTAACATCGAGGCTTATTCGTGCTACTCTGGGCACAGCATCTGTGAGCAGACGCGTTTGCAGGGGTACCCCTCAAGGCGGGATATTATCTCCACTTCTTTGGAATCTGGCCATCAACAAATTACTTCAGGACCTGGAAAGGATCGGCTATAATGTCATTGCCTATGCGGATGATATTGCGATTGCCGTCTCTGGAAAGTTTGCGAATGACCTCAGTGAGATACTACAAAATGCTCTGTCCATTCTAACTAATTGGGCATACGATTGTGAAGTTAGTGTTAACCCGGACAAGACGGAGCTTGTGATTTTCACCAGAAGGCACACGCTCGGTCCTATCGAACCTCCCATTCTGAACGGTAAGGTATTGGTTTTTACTGATAAGGTGAAATACCTTGGTCTTCTTCTCGACCGTAAACTAACTTGGAAGCCCAACATTCAGGAGCGGGTGGGGAAGGTAACTATTGCACTCTACTCGTGCAGGAAGGCCATTGGGAAGGACTTGGGCCTGCAGCCGAAGGTGGTACACTGGATGTATACTGCTGTGGTGCGTCCTATTTTGCTTTATGGTATTGTGGTGTGGTGTGGTGGACGGCACTCAGAGTTGCTGCCTACTGTAACTTGCTGAGTACGGTGCGAAGACTGGCTGCGCTAGCCATAACAGGGGCGTTCAGAACCACTCCGTCGGCCGGATTGAATATTCTGCTGAACTTGCTCCCGCTGGACATTCTTGGCGAACAACTGGCAGCCAATACGGCACTACGTCTTCGCGAAACTTGTCAGTGGCGCGTGAGAAGCACTGGTCACACAACTATTTCGCGCAATCTGGATCTCTCTTCGGAGACCGAATACACCTCTCCCAAACAAACTTTTGATCGGAACTATACCTGCTTCATTCCATCTAGGGATCTCTGGGCTCAGAATATACCCTTAGCGACTAATTCCATGCTGATCTACACGGACGACTCTAAGACGCACGATGGAGTTGGGGCCGGGGTTTTCTCGGATGGGCTTGGTATCAACATGTCATTTCGTCTTCCAGACTTCTGTTGTATCCTTCAGGCGGAGGTTTCAGCGATCTCAGAGGCTCTGACCTGGTTGGGAAGTCACGTGATGACTGCCAAGGGCATCACTATTTTTACGGACAGCCAAGCTGCAATACGTTCACTTGGGTCGGTTCTCTGTACATCCAAAACGATTGTGGATTGTCGCACAGCCCTCACTTTAATGGGCCGTTTTTTCAACAACACGCTTTGCTGGATACCCGGTCACAGTGGCTTTGCAGGCAACTGCAGAGCGGATGAGCTTGCGCGTGAGGGGATAACCAGTAATGTAGGCGGAATTCGGGATAGTATTAAAATGCCTTTTACGGTATGCAAAGTGGCAACTATGTCAGCTGCTATTGATAGGGCCAACATAACATGGCTCAGTGGCTACTCATACCAAACGACAAGGGCGATTCGGCCTAGACTTGATCCGAGACGCTCTGCCGTACTGGTATCATTAAGCAAATCAGACATCGGCAGGGTGGTGGGGGTCATCACAGGGCACTGCTCTATTGGGGAACTAGCCTGGAGGCTGCGCCTTGCACACCATGATTACTGCAGAAGCTGTTAGGACGTGGACGAGGAGAAAAGCGTTTGTCACCTTCTGTGCCACTGCAGAGCTTTGGCGGGCAGGAGGAGGAGATTTCTTGGTTCCTCGTTCTTTTATGACTTGGAAGACCTCAATAACGTTAGCGCGATAAAGCTCAATCGTTTTATTGCTAGCACCGGCTGGTTTTCAAACCTAGTTTTAGGGTAAGGTAAAGAGAATTTCTGCAGGTATCGCAACGGACCCAATTTGCGGTCTAAGCCTGCTGTGATCCATCATGGCAGCCCCTGCACCTAACGTAACCTAACCTACATTTGCTTGGAAATTATGCAATCGGATACCTCTCTCTCAATTGCCCTAACCCCTTGTGGGGCATAGCGCGTCAACTATTTCATGTGGCCCAGTTGACGTTTCGTCGGCATAAACTGGTTTCGGAGAATGCTGGCTGCAATCGGATATGCCGATGATATAACAGCGGATCTGAATTTTCCCTTGACGACAGTGTCAAGGGCAAATTCGAATCTACCGTCTCTGAAGTGATGGGGGCTGCCATTTACGCAGTTTTGCGCTGGTGCTATGAAGTGGAATTTGGTGTTACCCCAGATAAAACCGTCATTGTGTCTTTTACTACTTTGCCTTAACCACTAGTGGGACATAGTGTGTCAACAACTCGGATGTTCTATACCCTTGGATAGAGGGTATCTTATCTGCCTGGAGTTGGTCTTATTTGGCTGGAGGCTAGTGTTGTTTTTATCCCGAAAGCGGGTAGAAGTTCGCATGTGCGCCCGAATAACCTCAGACCGATTAGTCTATCTTCAACACTGCTGAAATTGCTAGAGAGACTAGTTGATGTCCATTTGCGGAATACCATACCACCTCGCCTTTTATCTGCATCGCAACATGCGTATTAGAAGAGTAAATCAATGGATACAGCACTGCACTCTTTGTTTGGATTTATTGGAAAATCTCTCGAGCAAAAGGACTACACGATGGTTGTTTTTCTGGACATCGAGGGCGCTTCCAATAACATTGAACCTAGTTCGATCATCGAAGCAGTCTTGAGCCTGCAGATTGATGAGTCGCTGTGCCTATTTATTAATACGCTATTAAGATCAAGTCTGGTTCATACAACAATGGGTACACCGTCTGTTTGCAGGCGTGTTTCTAGGGATCCCCTCAGGGGGCATATTGTCTCCCCTTCTCTGGAATCTGGCGGTTAGCAGACTGCTTTTGGATCTGGAGAATATCGGGTGTAAAGTCATTGCTTACGCAGACGATGTTGCTATCGCCGTCACGTGCAGGTTTCCTGATACCCTCAGCGGTGTCCTACAGAATGCCCTATCCAGAGTGGTAAAAACGGTTCGGCCTTAGGGTTAACCCGGATAAGACGAAACTTGCGCTTTTCACTAGAAAGCACTCGGTTCCTTCTATTGAACCGCCTACCATGGAGGGCACTCAACTGGTTTTCACTGATAAAGCAAAATTTCTTGGTCTTATCTTTGACAGGAAGCTAAGGTGGAAGCTTAATATTTAAGAACGAGCAAGAAAGGCTACAATTGCACTCTACTCATGTAAGAGGGCAATAGGTAAATACTGGGGCTTACAGCCGAAAGTGGTATATTGGATATACATAGCCGTTGTACGTCGTATTTTATTGTACGGTATCAGTGTGTGGTGGTCAGCACTCAGAGTAGCGGCCTACTGTGGTTTGTCGGGGAAGGTACAAAGGCTGGCTGCGTTGCCTACGACGGGGGCTTTTAGAACTACGCCGTCTGTCAGACTGGACGATTCTAAGCTTACTCCCATTGGATATTTTTGGCGAACAACTGGCAGCGTACACGGCTTTGCGCCTTCGCGAGGCGGGCCAGTGGCGTGCGCTGAGTGCGGGACACTTTACTATACTGAACCACATGGATCTCCCAAGGGAGACATACTACATTTCTCCAAAATATAATTTTGACAGAAACGTCTTCAGCCTGATTCCGTTGAGGAGTCCATGGTCACACATCCCCCGTGCTCTTATAACTACCGACACCATGGTCATCTATACAGATGGCTCCAGAACCGACGAGAATGTCGGGGTGGGCATTTACTCGGAAGGACTGGGTCTTTCCGACTATTGCAGTGTCCTACAGGCGGAGGTTTCGGCGATCTCGGAAGTAATGTCTTGGCTGGGCAGTCATGTCATAACTGTGATGGACGTCACTATTTACACAGACAGTCAGGTGGCGATTCGTTCACTCAAATCCATCCTCACGACATCTTAAACCATTGATAACTTCCGCTCAACCCTCGCTTCTTCAATATCACTCTCTGTTGGATCCCGAGTGATAGTGGCTTTGTGGGTAGTTGCGATGCGGATGAACTGGCTCGGGAGGGTACAACTGGGGTGGTTGACGAAAGACGCAGAGACATTAAAATGCCACTTAACATGTACAAATTGCCGCTTAAGACAGTTGCTGTGGACAGAGCTAATACATGGCTGAGCGGCAACATCTGCCCAATAACGAGGATGATTTGGCCGATATTTGATCCCAGTCGCTCTGCCACTCTGCTGTCGCTGAACAGAAAGCACATTGGCAGAGTAGTAGGGGTTATCACGGGTCACTGCCCAATCGGGGAGCTCGACTGGAGGCTTCGAAATCCGCATCACGACTTCTGCAGGAGTTGTGGAGATGAGGAGGGGAGTGTTCTCCACCTTCTCAGTCACTGTCCGGCCCTGGCCGGCAGGAAAAGGAAATTTCTGGACTCTTGGGTCTTCTATGATCTGGATGACCTTAGGAATATGACAGCAACAAGGCTAAACAGTTACATCGCTAGCACAAGCTGGTTTGATATGTTGGTTCGTGTGGAGGCGATTTTTGGTGGTACCGCAATGGACCCAATGCTGGTCTAAGTGGGCTGTGATACATCACGGCAGCCCCTGCGCCTAACCTTACCTAACATAGCTCTAAAAATATCGAATTGTGGTATATGTATGTTCAATTATATTCTGTGGTAGATTCGTTAATTTCGGAAAATAGTTGAAGATTTACCAGAATTTTGCACCAAATCACTGAACCGGTTTGGCAGTCCATATATTACGGAGTATAGCTAAACGAATGAAAGCCGAGGAAAAACATAAAGGAGGCTGGACAAAATATTAAGTGGACACTTTCAAGATTTATTAAAGGTGTTACTTCAAAATAAAAATGAATATTTTGATTTAATGCTACTTACAAAAATTTTAAGTGAAGAAAATATGAAAAAGAATGCTAAATTAAAAAAATATAGTCTGCCACTTATTTCTTTATGAATGACTCTTCCCAATGTCAAGCAAACTGAAATTTAAACTAGCTTAAAATTTTTTTTTAGAAAGAAACAATACTTACATCGTCGTCAAACCTCGCATTTCCACCACCTTGTCCCTCCCGTCCGGAATCTCTTTGTGCAGATAACGAATCATTGCATCACCAACCCCGACAAATGTCGAGAACATATTTTTCAATTTGCCCGATGTGAATGTTGGCGTTAATTGTATCCTTAATTTTTTCCATTTCTCGCCGGGCAATGCAAATATATTGCCCGACAGCGGATTCGTGTTTTCATTCGAATGAATGCCCCGATCATGGAAGTAATTGAAATCAACGGAAAGGATCCTTTTCGCCAATTCGGCATCGCGTATTAGTAGGGCGGGCCGAAAGAACAGATATATTCCGATAAACGGCTCCGTCGTGGCATTGTACAATTGATAAATATTTATTCCGAATGATGTTTCACGTTTAACCAACGGCATCATATTCCCTACAGGGATAGTCGGCTCGATATATGGGAATCCTTTACGTGCCCAATATGAATAAACATATTTCAGTAGGGCATAGATCACGATTAAAATCAATAATATGGAAATTAGAATCATGTTTGACTAGGATAGTGTTCGATGGTTGTTGTTTGGTTTTCTGAAATAAAAAGAAGATTTAAAGTGGTTAGAGTTGTTGATTATTGGAATATCGATGGTGAAGGTACCCAACCTCCTATGTCAACAATGGCATTTCTGCAGTCAGTTTACATAGGAGAAGGAGTCAATGTTGTGTTTTATAAGGTTATAAATCTTATAAAACACAACATTGACTCAGAGGGTTTGGATGTTGCTGCTTGTATCGGTTTTTCACTGAAAATAACAACATACACGGAAGAGCAACTGATGTTTAAATATTTTGAAAATACGTTAGAAAAAGAGAAAAAAAAAATTCCAAAAATTGACATAAGAGGTTGTGAATCTTCACCATCGTTTGTTAGGTTAGGTAAAGGGGCTGCCATGCTACCGCACAGAACACTTGGACCACCTCTGGGTTCGTTGTGATGCCGCCGAAGTCACCTAATTTAACCTAGGCAACAAACCAGCCTGTGCTAGCAATGTAGCGATTGACCTGCATTACACTCGTATCTTTTAGGTCCTCCAGTTCCCGGAAAAACCAAGAACCCAGCCAGGGCCGGACAGTGACAAAGAAGATGGAGAACGCTCTCCTCCTCATCCACGTCATCACAGCTCGTGCAAAAGTCATCGTGAGGAATACGAAGCTTCCAAGCGAGATCTTCTATAGGACAGTGTCCCGTAATAGCCAGCACGATTCTGCCATTGTGTTTCCTGTTCAGTGAAAGCAGTGTGGCGGAGCGACGAGGGTCAAGTTTCGGCCAATCGACTTCGTTGTTTGGCACGTATCGCCGTTTAACCATCTCATGTTCGCCCTATCAACCGCTGTGGCCTTGATGGCGGTGGCCTTGATGACAAGTTTGCAAGATGAGGCAGGAATTTTGATGTTTACACGGTCTCCCTCAATAACTCCGGTTGTCCCTTCTCGAGCCAGCTCATCCGCCTCGAGGTTGCCTGCGAAGCCACAATGGCTCGGTATCCAGCAGAGCGTAATGTTGAAGAAACCACCCATCACCCTGAGGGCTAAACGACAGTTCGCGTTGGTTTTCGATGTGGTCAGGACGGATTCAAGTGATCGAGTTGCAGCCTGACTGTCCGTGTAAATACTAACGCCCCTCGTCGTCACAACATGATTTCCCATCCAGGTAAGAGCTTCCAGGATTGCCGAAACCTCCGCCTGCAGGACACTACAGAAGTCGGGAAGACGGAATGACAAGTTAGTTGCCAATCCCTCCGAATAGATACCAGGCTGAACTCCACCGTCGGTCCTAGAGCCATCCGTGTAGATGACCACCCAACTAACAAACTCTCAAGAGTGAAAGTCTTACCGCTTACGAAAAGCCCTCATAAGACTTTAGTAAAACTCCCCGACACTCCTATAACGTAACTCTTGGGACAAAACTTAAATTTACTCTCGCAGTACCATTCTGATGAGAGTTTAACTCCACTAGAATTAGGGAAATTTTCACTGTTCTAATAGGATCATCGCTGCAATCTTATTGAGCCTTTTTTAAAAGACTTAATCTCTCGAAAAGTTAAACTCGCGTATATAGCCCCTTATAAGAGCTTGAATGTAAAATTGCTTGTCATAATACTCTTATGAAACTCAAAATACTAGATCACTCATGCGGAGGGTATTATGAGCTCGAGGATTGTTATTGACTCGCATAAGTAGCCCGCTGTAACAACTTAAGGAGCTTGAGTGTAAAATTACTTGCTGTAATACTCTTGTGAGACCCAAAATAATAGATCACTCATGCTTAGAGTATTATTGTTGAGTAAACGTCAGTGTAGCTGACATTTCGTCAAAGGTGGAAAGTACGATACGATACGGTACGATAACGCAGTATCATTCAAAATGGGAAAACATGGATTGGAAAAAAGTTAAAAGATCCACTATTTTCCGCAGAGAAGTTCTAAATATAAAAAATGGTGCAATCAGGATAGTTTTGGACCAAACATCTGCGGTATGGAGTTGGTGGTCATGAGCGTGATCCCTCGACGGAATCAAGCTGGTATGGTTCTGGCCAAAAACGTATTTTGCACAAGTACGAGTATAATCAGTCTCCGCAAGGAGATCTAAGTTGCCCAGTATAGTCGAGTGTCCACAACGCAACGTGCGCCACTGGCCAGTTTCGCGAAGGTGTAAAGCCGTGTTAGCCGCCAGCTGTTCGCCGCAAATATCCAGAGGTAGCAAGCCGAGCACAATGTCCAATCCGGCTGACGGAGTTGTTCTAAAACCCCCCGTTATATCCAGCGCCGCTAGCCTTTGTACCTTAATCAGTAGGTTACAATAGGCCGCTACTCGGAGTGCCGTCCACCACACACTTATTCCGTGCAGTAGTATAGGACGTACGACAGCTATGTATATCCAATATACAGCTTTAGGTTGCAGGCCCCAGTTCTTACTTATGGCCTTTTTGCACAAGTAGAGGGCAACAGTAGCTTCCTTGGCCCGTTCTTCAATGTTGGGCTTCCACTTTAGTTTCCTGAGACCGAGGAACTTAGCTTTGTCGGTGAAGACCAGTTTAGTGCCCTCCGCAGTGTGGGAGGTTCAATAGGAGGAATTGCGCGTCTTCTAGTGAAGAGCACAAGCTCCGTCTTAACCGGGTTAATTCTGACGCCGCAGAGGTTTGCCCACTCTGTTAAAATAGAAAGGGCATTCTGCAGTAACCCGCTTAGGACATCAGGAAATTGACCTGTGACAGCGATGGCAACGTCATCTGCATACGCAGTAACTTTACACCCAATCTCTTTCAGTCTTAGAAGCAGTCTGTTGATCCCTTCATTCCAAAGAAGTGGAGACATCCCCTTGCGGGGTTCCTCTACAGACATCCCTACAAACCGACGATGTACTTAGGGTAGTGTGTATGCGCCGCGATTTAGTATTATGTTAACGAGTTTGCAAAGCGACTCATCAACTTGGAGCCCCAGAAGTGTCTCAATAATCGCACTAGGTCTAATATTATTGAAAGCACCCTCGATATCCAAGAATGCAACCATTGTGTATTCTTTTCGATCAAGAGATTTCTCAATATGACAGGCTAAAGAGTGCAGAGCCGTGTCCGCCAACTTACCTTTCCAATAGGCGTATTGCGACGTGGACAAAAGCAGTGGCGGAATAGTATCCCGCCAATGGATGTCAACCAGTCCAATACTTTCAGCATAGTTGGAGAGAGACTAATTGGTCGGAGATGCGAATGCGAACCTCTACCCGTTTCCGGGATAAAGATCACCCGCAATTCCCTCCAAATGCAAGGAATGTACACCAGCTCCAGGCAGGCCCTTAGGATACACTTTATCCAAGGACATTCGATATCCATACAATGCTGCAAGTCCGCAGGAATGATACCATCGGGTCCAGCCGACTTATAAGGCTCAAAGCTGGAGATTGCCCACACAATCTTCTCCCGAGATAGAATGGATGCACTATCCTCCAGCGGGGCCGCAACCGAACTTCCAGGAAAATGTGCGTCAAGTAGACACATGATGATTTCCTCGCTCGAGGACGTCCAAGACCCGTCTTCCTTTTGAAGAAAACTTGGCATAGATGGATTTGACGCTAGGATTTTCCGAAATCTAGAGATTTGGCAGGATCCTTCGATACATTCACAAAAGCTCCTAAACGCATCGCGTTTGGCTCCTCTTAATTCTTTCCTGATAGAATTGTTTTTTTTATATGAGTGCCAATCTGACTCCGGCCTTGAAGCTTCTTCTACACTCAGCCCTAAGTTCGGAGGTCCTAGCACTCCACCAGGCTGGTTTTTTCTTTCCTGCATTTGAGGTAACCGGACATGATGAAAACACCCCTGCCTTCATAGCATCTGTGAGAGTATTTACCATATCGTCCAGCTCCCGTTCGCTGCAGGGCTGACCTGGTAATGGAGGTAACCCTTCATAAAGAGCATCACAATACTTAGGCCAGTTAGTCTTTTTGCGATTTATAATGGGTTGAATTACTTCAGAACGCTCGGTGAGACTGAACTGGAAGTATCGATGATCAGAGAAGGAGTGTTCCGACGACACTCTCCAGTCTCTGATAAGGTGGATGATGTCATCCGACGCCAGAGAAATGTCTAGGACCTCCTGTCTGGCTTTTGTTGTAAAAGTATGCTCGCGGCCCACATTACATAACAAGAGATTAGTCCCCATAATGTATTCGAGAAGAGATTCTCCGCGCTCATTGGTGTCCGAGTTGCCCCAGACATCGTGATGCGCATTTGAGTCGCAACCAAGAATCATGATGATTTTCGATGTCCGCGCTGCCGCAATGGCATCCCAGAGATTGGGTGAAGGGAACGTGCGGCATGTAAGCAGATGCAACCCAATACACCTTAGATTTGAGCTCTAGGCAGACTAATACAGAGTCTTTATCGCTGTAAGTTGAGAGTAGGAAGGCCTTGATGGTTTTCCTAACGAGAATGCAAGACCGTGGTCTACCCTGGCCTTTAATATAGAAAATGATGTAATCGGGAGGCCCCAGATCTGTAACGAGATCGTCCCGAACCCAAAAATCGATATGTTAGTGGTTTTATAAAAAGAAAATGTGGGTACTCCTTTAAAACAAACGTCCAAAATGTTCACTTAATGAAAAACACATTTCCAATAAATAAAATAACTGTCGCAATAGTCCAACGGATCTGCATATAGTGACTAGTTAGGATCACCATGGGGATCAATTGCACCAACTCAGCGTGCTAATAGTCTAGTACCTAAATCAACATCAGTGAGTTATGGAACCAGGTACTCAGTATGCTTTTTCCGAACCATTCTACAATTATTCTTTGGCCTTGTAATCAATACATTATTTCCAGATATAAATAAAACACCGGTTTAATTCTCCTCTAATCATATGTGTTTCTGAATCTAATTTCCCTTTTAATAAGGTCATCATCATTCAATCATAATTTTCGACAACTCTTTACTTTTCATGTTTGCAGATAAGAAATTAAGAACATTCCTCACTTGCAAATCCTTCAAAGTCATTCGTCTAGAACTCTGGAGAACTACTTAGAAAAGAGCATTTCAGTCCAGCTCAAGTCTAATTGAATGATAAGAAGATTTGAAGTTTATGAAATGGTGAAATATTATGGATCACTCCAACATACTCGTATAAGTTTCATTAGAAAACTCATACGGGGAAAGTTACTTTTTGATAGGAAAAGTTTTATTAAGATTGAGGAAAGTTGAAAGGATTGTTTATTAGTGTAAAATGTTAATTTGTTTTAGTGTAAAGTTTGGGGTTTGAAATATTCACTGAGTGTATCTTAAGCCCGTCATAGACGATCCGGAATTCCTCTCCGGGAAAACTGATCAGGCTTGGCCTTGAGAAATTACGTATCGCGTATGTCGAAATTTGGCCGGTTCAGGCGGCCTCAAGGCGGCCGGATTGGCCTTCAAGTGGCCGAATACTTCGAATAACATGATGATTAATACAAACATTGAAAAAAAACTCCAGAAATTCAATCCGGTCAGTTTTTGCGGATCGATTTTCAATTGTGCATCCGGCCGCCTTGAGGCTGCCCCATCCGTCCAAATTTTGACATACATACCGGATCGTCTATGGCGGCCTTTAGGTTTAAAAATCTATTTACATAGGTACTCATATGTACTCATATCATGGATACTTACTTATGAATATTAATCAGAAAACCAGAATTAATGGTAACAGAATTTTAAGTGTAATCTGAATTAATTAGGTGAGAGCAAATAGGAATGATTTTTCAAATTTCATTAGTCCCGTTTGATTCATTCGAACAAAAATCAATTGTCATACAAAACTAATGGCCGGCTTTTGATCCAGGTCTCGTATGGGACCACATTTGGATCAGAGTTGAAAGTGAGTTGGTCAACGTGTGAGTAGATTTCAGAAGTTTAAATTTCAAAGATATTTAAGAACTATTTTTTTTTTTACTGTTGGTACATCTCAAAACCATTAAAATATTAGGCGTATAAAGTTTCAATTTATTTGAATAAAAGTTTCCGACTGAAACAAAAAAGGAAAGAAAACCTTGTCTTCTCATTGCCCGACATTTGCCATTTTAATAAAAATCTAGTCCTTAGTACCCCAGCCAAAATTCAGTTAAAAAAGTTCGTACTCGAAGTAATACTCAAAGTTTTAAATTTTCTAAGTGGTAATGGAACATTAAACCAAAAGTTCTCAAAGATGTGGAGTGAAATTTCGGCTGAATTTCGGAAAAAGCACAAAAGTTCCAAAAGTTCTCAAAGATGTGGAGTGAAATTTCGGCTGAATTTCGGAAAAAGCACAGGAAAATACGATTTTTTAAAACGGTTTCCTCTAGCGAAAATTAATTATTAATTGGGGGGCAAAAGACCTTTTCCATAGTCAGTCATCCACGTTGGCGCCCCCTGGTAACGGCAGTGTGTCAAACCGCTGCGGCCTAGTCTTAGCTATAAGACAGTTTGGAAAAAGGCAGATAGCTGTTGCCTGAATCTCTGACTAACACCTAAGAGTCCCAGGTCTAGTATGATGGATTGACTTGCGTAGCTGCTGCAACAGAGTTGTGTGAACTCCAGCACGTTTATTAAACCATGTGAAGCAGCTATCTCCCTTGAATGGGGTTGAGCGATGTGCTGACAACTCGTCCTTGTAAAAACAACTCCACGTCAAGAAACCTGGAACGAAAACCTCAGATTGGACGGATCAACAACGACCACCACGCAAACAACTAAGGGGTTATTCTTTTGGATCCTGGAATGTACGCTCCCTAAAAAAACCGGGGGCCGAGAAGGCCTTGCTTCAACAGGTCGAAAAGTACAAACTGAGCATTACTGCAGTCCAGAAAACAAATTGGCTTGGCAGCGAGATCAATGACAAAAATCGCAAAAAAATTTTACAAGTGGCAAACCATCGAGCCGCAAGGAGTTTGGAGTAACATTTATAGTGAACAAACACCTCAAACCGCACATTACTGACTTCAAACCCAAAAATAAACGGCTATTTGCGATTCGAACTAAGACTCGATTCTTCAATCTCTGGCTCATCAATGTGCACGCCCCCACTGAAGTTAAAGAAGACGTAGTAAAAGACAAGTTCTACGCCCGCCTTGAGATTGACTTCCTGGACCTGGAAATCTCCAGACGCACATAACCGTCAACCAAATTGATCAAGTTCTCATTTGCAGGAGATGAGCGTCTAGTGTCATGGATGTTCGCTCGTATCGAGGAGCAAACTGCGACTCAGATCATCATTTGGTGAAAACGACCTATAGATGTAGAATTTTCTCAATGCATCATACGAGAACCAGCCGTCCCAAAACCTTTGCGGTTGATAAGCTTCTTAGCGATCCCACGGCGGTGGCGTATACTGCCGCCCTTGAGGAAAGACTATCTCCTATGCTACACAACATCGGCAGCACAATCGTCCATGGGTTCTGGGAAGAACTCACAGGTACCATAGGGGATGTCACAGAGAAGGTCGTGGGATATAAAACCCGGCGAGCGCGAAATTACTGGTTCAACGAAGAATGCAAAAATTCACTTGACGCGATAAATGAGGCCTATAGACGAGGGATTCAACGAGGAACCAGAAAAATATGACGAGCTACGGCGAATATCGAATAGAATAATTAGACGTAAGAAACGTTAATACTCTGACGAGCAGTTGCTAAATATTAATGAAAACTTAGCTAATAGGAACACCAGACAAGCGTACAAACTAGTAAATACAATTAAGAGCGGCTATCAACCCAGGACTAGGCTTTGTAAGGATAAGAATGGAGACATCATCAGCGACACTGATGGCATCAACAAACGAAAGGCCTCTTATTTTAAAGAGCTTCTGAACCTACCATCTAACATCGCCACATAAGAAGCTCTTGACGATATTGTTGATGTAGGCCCACCCATACAACCGCCGACAGTAGATGCAGTCGATCTCGCGTTGCGGTCACTAAAATGAAATAAAGCGCCGGGCGCTGACGAGAATCTAGCTGAACTGCTAAAACCCGCTGGAACGGGTCTAGTTAATGCCATACATCTATTACTCCTGCGAGTATGGGAGGACGAGGTGATCCCAGACGATTGGCGCAGAAGCATCATTGGTCCAATTTACAAAAAGAGAGATAAACTGCGGTGTGAGAATTACAGCACTAGTTTGTACGTCCTATAAAATTTTGACAAAAATTCTGGAAAATAGAATAAAACCGTACGCTGAACGAATCATTGGCGAATATCAATCTGTTTCAGACCTGGTCGCTCCGTAACCGATCACCTATTTACTGTCCAACTGATACTCCAGAGGTGCTGGGAATACAACGTAAACGTATACCAAATCTTTGACGACTTCGAACAGGTATACGACAGTATCGATCGTGGAGTGCTGTACAACATCATGCTGCAATTTGGTATACCGGCCAAATTAGTGCGACTGACAAAGATGACGATGACCAGCTCCGTTTCATAGGTCAGGATCCATAACAGACTTACTGATCTTTTTCAAAGACGCACTGGTCTGAAACAGGGCGATGGACTGGCACCGACGCTCTTCAAACTAGCACTGGAATACGCTATTCGGGCTATGAATATGGATAACAGCAAGACGCTACTCATCAAGTCGACACAATTAGCAGCGTACGCCGACGACATAAACATCATGTCCCGAAGGTTGGCCGACGCAGAACAACTTCCGCATACGCTCAATAGTGCTGCAAAAGAACTCGGACTACGTATCAACGAGGGTAAAACTAAAATAATGATACAATCCATGACAAGGACACCTGCCCAACCGAGCATCAATGTTGGGGACCTCATCATCGAGTTCGTGAATGACCTCATATACCTGGGTTGCAGCTTGTCAAGGGACGCCAACGAAACTGATGAAATCAAGCGACGGATACAGTTAGCTAATAAGACTTTTTTCTCGGTTCTCCCCATAATGAAATCGAAGCAGAAACACGAAGCTCCGCGTGTACACAACCATTATACGACCAGTGCTATGCTAGCTGCGAAGCATGGACCCTAACTCAAGCCTCCGGAAACCGGCTAAACACATTTGAACGTAAGGTTCTGCGGCGAATTTTCGGGGCCGTTTGCGATCGAGATGGATGGCGCATCCGGTACAACCATGAGTTGTATGAACTGCACGATGAGCTGGAAGAATCTTCAAACTACAACGACTTCAATGGGCAGGGCATGTACAATGAATGGACGATGATCGCATGCCAAAGAGAGTAATGAATGCAGAGTGGACGGAGCGAGACTGCGAGGATGACCGAGATCTCGTGAGATGTCGTTGGGAGAGCTCAGTTTATGTGGACGCCGCGCAACTACTGGGCTTCCAAGATTGAAGGACGCGGCCACGTGACCGAGTTAATTGGAGGACAACGATCCAGGCGGCCAAGGCCCGACGTCGGGCTGTCGCGCCGCGATGGTGATGATGATTTAATTAAAAAAAAAAAAACATTTGCAAAAATTTCGATGGAACAAAAACTAGAAACTTTAATGTCATACCACAAATATGTAAATATTATGTATTTATACGCACGTTTAAAAAATTACTGTTTATATCTGTCTAACAACTATCTCACAGAATGCACTTCACAAATTATTCCATCTTCACTTTACTTGTTTTCAAAGTCACTGTCATCTCGCGAATGGGTATAATTTTAGAATAATTCATAGACAACCAAGATAGTAAAGTATGGTCGTATGTGCAGTATCAAATTTGCTTGTGATCGAACGAAGTGCGTCATTATTTAAAAACAGTAGTTACTGGCTGTTTACCGAGTATGAAAAAATTGCAGTGATAGTACATACTTATATTATGTATTCTGCCCCTGGTTGAAGTTTTGTTTGTAATCATCAACAACAGATAGCATCGAAAAGATAAATCACTTCCAAGTCATGGGTACTATGTATATGTACGAGTACGTATAGGATTATGCTGATTGTAATTTTTCACTTATGCAAGTATTGTTATGTATTTTCCGTGGGAATAGGAAAGTACATAACCATACTTGCATACGAGGAGACTTATAATCAGCTGTCTCAGTGAAATGGAGAGTATTCATGAAGATGAAGGTTAATTGAGGGTTATCCGAGTTAATTTAAACGCATTACACAAACAACATACTCTTGTTATCTTATATATAAAAGAAAGTCGTCTACGTATGTACGGGCTTGGCGTCGTTATCCTTTATCCGATTTGCTTCAAATTTTTTGCAATCGGTTTCTTTAGGCTCCACTTGCAACAAAATATCATCAAAAATTGGAAATTTTCCCGGGAAATTCGGGAAATTCCATTTCCCCATACATTTTGTATGGAGACATGTTTTCCCTTCTATCTTCCTAACCCTACAAACGATTTGCCTGAAATCTTTTCCCTTTTCATCCTTCACGCTCAACTTACATGTTCACCGAGCCCAAAGTCCAAAAAAAGGACGACAATAATGCTGACAATAAAGGACATTCTGGTGTCCTTCGAGGAAACATATCCAGTACATTTCATGTATCTTACACATGTTCTCAATGTAATAAATTTTTTTTCCATGGTCTCTCCTAAAAAGGACGACCTCTTGCCTGAAATGAAAATTGCCCTGTGTCCGATTTGACTAAAATTTTTTTTGTTCTGTCTCTTTACGCTCAACTTGGATCCATATCCAGCTCAAACTCTTAAAAAAGGACGACCTGGTCAAAAAAAGGACAACTTTGTATGAAGAAATGTTTTTCCTTCCACTTCAATTATCCTACATCCGATTTGCTTCAAATTTTGCCAGCTGTGCTCCTTTCCGTTCAACGTGCATTCTTACCGAGCCCAAATTCCCAAAAGAGGATGACTTGTTGCGAAAAGGACGACTTGGTGTCCTTCGTGCAAATACATCCAATAGTTGCATGTATACTTTATACATTTCCCCAATGCAATTTGTTTTTTGTTTTTTTCCGCTGGTTTCTCATAAAAAGGACGACCTCTTCCCTGAAATGAAAACAGTCGTTCCTTCGATATGTCTCACATATCACGTTTTCCTTCCGCTTCTTCACGCTGAATGTGCATCCTTATCCACCTCAAATTTAATAAAAGGGACGACCTGTTGCCTGTTGTCCACCACGTCCACCATATTTTCTTCTTCTTCTTCTTAAAATATAAAATGCTTCATATGAAATTTCCATATGACATACAATTTCTATGCATTTCACACGCCGCCAATATTTGCTCGCTCTAAATGGGCTCTTCATATAAAACGCCAAATTGCTCCCTATCGCACTCGCGCAATATTACAATCTTCCGTCCCTTTCATCAGGGTGTGCAAGGCATTCTGGAAAATGTTTCGTGTGATTACACACAAGTTGGCTGGTAAGCCGGTGGGTGGTGGAGCACGTTGATAATTATGTGCTGCATGCACAAGCGTACAAATGGATCGCCATGACCAAGGTTTATGTGGTTAGGGTCGTCAGGAGCGAGTTTCATGTGATCAAGGAAAAAAAAATTCATACGCTACTGACCAAGTCCATAAGTTTCATGTCATCAAGGAGTACAGTACAAATGGACCGCAAGGACCAAGTTTTCGGTGTTCAAGGATAACAATAAAAAATTGCTCCTTATAAAATACCAATTTACCTGGCTCATAGTCTAAGTATTAATTGATACAATCATAAATCTCGCCTCCTGTTGGCATATAAAATCCATTTTCGTTCTTCACAAAGGTAACAACGCGAGCGAAGCGAGCACTAGATGTGGAGGCGAGTGAAGCGAACCGACGCAGCTAGTTTATATTAAGTCTGTAAGTTATTCCGGATAACCCCTAATTAACCACCACCGTAGTACAAAAAAAACACGCCTTCTGATAATTATTATACAGTGGTAAAATTTGAATAGGTTCACCCGTTTCTAAATCACTATATAAATTCGGTTTGAGATGAGATACCGTATCCGTAAGAGCCTAATCAATACCTTGCAATTATTTTATTATAACCGTTTTCAGTCCTAAAACATCAGAAAACGAGTTCACTATTTGCGCAATCTTTTCATAATAATGGTTCCACGAGCTTTTCAAATAGATTAATGTCAGCATTACTTGCTGGCCAATCCAAAATAAACAATATTTGACTTAAATCCATTCTTTAGCTCCTCCCGCTTCGTCATTTTTCCGAATAACTCAGCTTTCGCTAGTAAAATTTTTCACGTGCATAAGTGTCACCACACACTGTCGAACTCGAGCACGAACCTGGTACAAGTGGACCAGTTTTCTTCACATTTATGTGAAGTGTGTGTGTGTCAGAGGACATTTGTACCAGGTTCGTGTTCGAGTTCGAGTTCGAGTTTGACAGTGTGTGGTAACACTTAATCATTATATTCTCAAAGAGTTCAGTCAATCCTTCAGCATTCATTTGAACGTTTAGGAAAGTATTAGTGTCCTACTAATTGAGGAGAAGCTTCCCCAAGCTACCACTTGTCACTTCCAGAATGACGGCTTATTGTAGTTGTTACCCTGATAGCGGAAGGGTCCGTGGCGATCCGCACGAGGAACACATACCTAGCTCGCGCCGAACATTGGTACAAAATGTGACTTGTAGTCTCAACGTCCTCCAAACACAGACGACATTCCGTCTCGTTAGACAAACCCATTTTGTTTAGATCGTATCTCGCCCAATGGTTACACGTGAGGTAGGCTACTAGTAGCCTCAGGTAGGCACTTCTCATATGGGTAATATCACAACCCTTGAAGGGTCTCATAAAATCCTTAGATTGCCGCAGTGCTGGAAGATTTTCCTAATGAAGCTGTCCTTGAGGATTGACCTTGCTGGTACCAAGCTTCGACCACAATAAAGTCCCGGTCCGAGAAAGTTTGATGACCCTACCTGGTCAGTTCATCCGCTACTTCGTTACCTTTAATACCAAAGTGACCTGGCACCCAATACAGAACGATTTGGTTGTCGGTCGCCAGGCACTGGAGGAGTTCACGGCACTCCTTCACTAATCGAACGATTTAGTTGTCGGTCACCAGGCACTGGAGGAGTTCACGGTACTCCTTCACTAATCTAGAAGATAAATTGGAATTGTTTGTGACACTTGGTTTCATTCTGCACACCAACTTAGTATGCGTCTGTAGCTTAGCTCGGTAACGCACCGGGCATTTTTTGCTACTCTTCCAAAAAATGTCCGGTGCGTTACCGAGCTAAGCTACAGACGCATACTAAGTTGGTGTGCAGAATGAAACCAAGTGTCACAAACAATTCCAATTTAAATTGAAAATGATTCGCACTTGTACATTTGCAAGAACTTTAATACATAAACTAGAAGATAACTTATGCGAAGAGAGAGCCTTAATGGCCGCCTGGCTATCTGGTCATATAGCAATAAGTGCGTCGCGAGGTCTCTGCTGTAAGATAACCCTGGCGCACACCTCAATGGCATGGATCTCGGCTTGAAAAACGGTGGGCCAGGTGCCGATTGCGATTGGAATCCTGGTGTTGGGTCCAAAGATGGCAGCACCTACACCTACACCTACCCTGTTCAGTTTTAGATTCATCCGTAGCTCCTTAGGCCACCATACCAACGCAGAATATGTAACCGTGGACCGCACCAACGAGAAATACAGCCACTCGACCATCTTTGGAGTCAGACCCCAAGTCCGCGCAAAGAAGCTTCTGCAAGCCCACATTATACGTGTGGCTTTGTTAATAACATTTTCGACGTCAGAATTCCAGTTCAGCCGCCATTCTAAAGAGCGGCCAAGGTATTTAACTTATTTGAAATACTCTAAAACCGTCGTGCCTAGTGAAATAGACCCGGAGGTAAGGTTTCGTTTGCAAGTCAAAGGCACAATAACGGTTTTATGTGGGTTAATACCTAATCCCACTTCATAGCACCACTAAACGACCACGATCCGATTGCATAATGTCCAAGCAAATTTAGCCTGGACAACAGTTCGTCTACAAAGAGTGACCATATTAGCGGCGAGGGGACCCCTCCTTGTGAACAGCCTTTCATAGCTCTAACCCTCATCGTGGTGCTGCCCAGCGTTGTAAATATTGATGTGATAATATCCTTGGGGGGATGTTCAAAAAGTTTGGGACGGAAATTTCCGGGATCTAAATATTCCACCCTTATTGCAAGGCGGGGTGCTCTTTCCCCTTCTTTGGAACCTGGCTGACAATAAACTGCTCTTGAGCCTGGGAGGGCTGGGTTGAAAAATATGCGCTTATACAGATGATATGGCCATTGCCATATCAGGAAAATTTTCTTTGGTTCTCTGTGAGTTTTTACAGAATATCCTCCGACTGCTAACCACATTGGCTGGGCACTGCGGTTTGACCATAAATCCGAACAAAGTGGAATTTGTCCTCTTCACTAGTGTAGTGTATACAATGTACACATTGTAATGTATACACACATGACCTCGAAATCACTTCATTACGTACCCACATAGTAAACAAGTAAAAACATAGTAAACATTCATTCATCCACGTAGATGTAAGATGATATGCAGCCAGACGACAAGCAATGCGAGATGCACTTACTTGCATCTTTGCATATACATATATACATACGTGAGAACTCTTTTTGAGGAAACTATGAGAAATGCTTGATAAGCATTTTCGGAAGTGATTCGCACCTGTGAATTTTGCTTAGGTAATAAGATTTAGAATAGAATAATTTAGTATAAATAGAGTAAGATTTTGTGTAAATAAATAGTGTTAAATCGAAACTCACATCGGCAAGACCACTTGCCTTAGTTTTAATTGCACTCTATTCGGCAGTACCAACTGCTTGCCTTTTAGTGGCATAACAATGGTAAGTCCAGCAGTCCCAACTGCTTGCCTTCTAGCGGCATAACACTTGGGAAATCAGTGAATCTCTTCACTATCAATTTCGGCAGTAGTGCCTATCTATGAGCGGGAACGGCTGCTCAAATAAATTACCGTTCATTTGATAGATCTTTCCTCTTCTCTCTTCTCTCTCTCATGATGACAATTGTACCATCATCACATGGCTACCCAACATTTATTACATGGCGATCCTGCCACATCGATCCTGCCCCATCGAATCTAAACTACACCGTGGAAACAAATAGGAACGAATCCAGAGCGCCTTCGAAGATGTCTTCCAAAAATTGGAAAATCTGCTAATCCAGGAACAGAAAACAGCACTTGGAAGGGACGACAAACCGATACCACCACCGTATGAGCCACAACCAGTTAGGAACGACCAACCGGCTCCACCACAATACAAAGCCACCCCGATTATAAAGAAACCAAAAGTAGAGATTCTGAGTATAGAATCACTACCAACCAGAGCGACTCCTGCAATAAACGACTCAAACTGGAGGAACATACAAGTAGGCCCACAACCACTCACCATAGAAGAGTATCGGCTTCGACAAGGGAAAAGAGGCAACCAACCGGACAAACCCACACCAACTATAAAGAAAAACCGCAGCCGAGGAGGAAAAGCATTCCAGAAACGGAAAGAGTTGGCCATGATGTATAAGGCGTATAATCTAGAGTTAAGTGCATCCAAAAAGGACGCATTATACAAAAAAATTATATATTTAAAAAAAAAAATAATAATAAAAAAAAAAATTTTATGATTAATATACATATATATATTTTCACTATGGTATTCTCCGACACAAATGTAGACGAAAAAATAATCGTCAATACGGGTTCTGTCAGTAATACTAACCAATTTACGACAACCCAAGTATCTATTTTTGTGTTCATAACAATAACAGTTATGTTAGCACTATTTCTTGTGTATTTCCTCACTAAAAAGTTTATCAAAAAGGAAATTAAAAGGGAGATGATTAAAAGTACAAACGCCCTTAGCGTTTAGTCATGGAAAGTTTAAATGAGTTAGATAGAATACTACAAAATTTAAAAAAAGCAATTAATAGAAATTATACCGACAAATTTTTGGTAAATTTGCAATTGACCGTTCACGAACTACGTGAAACATTTAAAAATGAATTACTAAAGTTGAAAGATGATAATATTTTACAATTGAAAAACGCTTTCAATGTTAAATATAATGAAATTCAACAAATCATAAAACAGAAATCCACACTTACAAATATGGCAACTTTTGACATATTTAACAGTCTGAAGGTAATTCCTGACTTTACAGGAAAATACCAAGACATAAACCGATTTCTGAGCGTGGTAGACATAATCTATAAGTCTGTACCACAGAACCAACAAGAGGATTTTATTACTCTTATTGTTAATACTAAGCTAACAACTTTAGCTAGAACAAGACTTAATTCATTTTCTCAGCCGAAGACATATATTCAATTATCTACAAACCTTTCGAAAGCATACAAACCACCTACATCAACTAACAATCTTTTAGACAAATTGTCTAACATTCGACAAGGTGATAATTTATCAGTAACTCAATTTGCCGAACAAATTGAAAATCTAACCGCTGAACTAACAGCCCTTCAAATAACTTCAATTGGTGAAACCAATAGAGACACTCTCACCAAAGTTAATGAAACTTTAGCCTTAAACAGCTTTAAGAGAGGTATATATAATAAAAATATACAACAGACATTACAAGCTAGTAGAGTTGAATCTCTAATAGAAGCTATAGCAATAGCTCAAGAAGCGGAAAACGCTATAACAGAGAAAAAAGTCTTTTACTACCAAAAACAAAATAAGTCTAACAATAATAGACAAAATAACAATAACAAAAACAAAAACAAAAATGGTTATAACAATAGATATAACAATAAAAATAAGAACAACAATGATAATAGAAATAATAAAAATAGTACTAACTATAGAAATAACAACCCAAATCATAATAATGGGAATAGCAATAATAGAAAGAATAATGAGCCTAGAAATAACAATAATGGGAATAATAAGAATAGTTACAATAATAATAGAAATTACAACAATAATCGTAACAATTCAATTTATGTTACAAATCAGGAAAACCCCGAAACCCGAGAAACCAATGTGGAAAATTAACTAAAGGTCAATCCGGGACTGAAAATAAAAATGATAGTGCGAAAAATACTTTTAATATAAAAATAATTGAATTTAATGATGGGATACCTAACTATATAAAAATAAAAACGGATTATAAAACCCTAACATTCATGATAGATACAGGAGCAGATGTTTCCTTGTGTAAACTCAACAACGGAATCGATCAGTGCAAAATAAATGAGAACGATTCATGCAAATTAACGGGCATAACTAAAGACTACACTAAAACTCTTGGTACAACCATTTTAAGAATGCAACTAGATAGTGAAGATCTTTATTATAAAATTCAAGTAGTCGACAACGACTTTCCAATTTTAACAGATGGCATACTAGGAAGAGATTTCTTTAATAAATATTTGGCAAAAATTGATTACGAAACGTATACATTTTCCTTTTCAACAAATAAAAATTCTCACATTGTTCCAATAAACACAAAAATTTTTCAAATAAGAGTACCACCTAGATCTGAGATTATTCATCCAATCAATATCGAAATATCTGAAGACAGTCTAGCTTGTGGAAAACAAATATCTGAAAAATTATTTGTTGCAAATACCATTATACCTGCCAAAGGTATTAAACATATAAAAATATTAAACACTTCCGATGAAGAAATTATAATCAAAAATATTAATTTAAAATTGATACCCATTAAACACTTTCGATTAGAGAAAAACAATAAAATCATTAAAAACGATAGATGGAACAAATTAAGTAAACTCTTAAAAATTGGCTCCGACGATCCAAAAGCCAATGATTCTATAAAAACTATTTGTGAAGAATTTCAGGATATTTTTCATTTACAAGGCGAAAATTTAACATCAAACAACTTTTACAGACAACACTTAACTACCATTGATAAAACACCGGTATACATAAAAAACTATAGGCTACCACACGCCCATACTTCCGAGATAAATAACCAAGTACAAGATCTAATAAACACCGATATTGTAGAACCATCTACCAGTCCTTATAACTCACCAATGCTAATTGTGCCAAAAAAATCCGACAATGACACAAAAAAATGGCGACTAGTAGTTGATTATAGACAGCTCAACAAAAAATTAGTAAACGATAAATTTCCTTTAACCCGATTAGACGACGTTCTAGATCGAATTGGAAGAGCAAAATATTTCTCAACTCTTGATATGTCTAGTTCTTTTCATCAAATTGAGTTAGACAAATCATCTCGACCATTAACAGCATTCTCAACGAGTAATGGACACTACCAATTCAAACGTTTACCATTTGGATTGAAAATATCATCCAACAGTTTCCAACGAATGTTGACAATTGCTTTAGCAGGTCTTGACTCTAACGCATTTCTTTACGTAGACGATGTCATAGTATTTGGATGTTCCTTGAAACATCACAATACTAATTTAGTACAAACATTTAATCGATTACGTAAATATAATCTGAAATTAAATCCAGAAAAATGCAATTTTTTAAAATCCGAAGTAGTATATCTTGGACATCTGATAACAGATAATGGTGTAACAGCAGATCCTGATAAGTGCAAAGTTGTGCATAATTACCCCATACCAAAAAATGCCGACGACATTAGAAAATTCGTGGCATTCTGTAATTATTATCGACGTTTTGTGAAAGACTTCGCCGCTATTGCAAAACCTCTAAATAATCTACTAAAAAAGAATCAAAAATTCGAATGGAACCAACAATGCCAAAATTCCTTCGAAAAACTTAAAAACTGTATAACAAGCCCACCAATATTGCAATATCCAAATTTCGAAAATGAATTCGTCTTAACGACTGACGCCTCAGACTACGCTTTAGGAGCAGTATTGTCTCAAGGTGAAATAGGCCAAGATCTACCAATATCTTTCGCTAGTAGATCCCTAACTAAAACTGAATTAAATAAACCAATCATTGAAAAAGAACTTCTTGCCATACATTGGGGAATAAATTATTTCAGACCTTATCTATACGGCCGAAAATTTACAGTCGTCACTGACCATCGCCCACTCGTATCTCTTTTTGTGAATAAAAACCCATCTCCAAGATTAACCAGAATCCGTTTAGACTTAATGGATTACGATTTCAATATTGTATTCAAACAAGGAAAAATGAATACAAACTCTGACGCACTATCCAGGTTAAAATTAGACTCAAATGCATTAAAAGAAATGACTCCTAAAACTATGAACGTCATTACACGCAGCCATACTAACAAATTAAATAAAGAAATTGTGACCCCTCAGAATAAGGATACAGCTAAACTCACTAATGAGCCTGATCAACTCTACATGTGGCAAGGCACATCCATTTCTGATGTTCGAAATCTGCCGATATTGAAATTCGAGCCAGATACAGGGGACGCCCTTATAATAAATAAATGTTTGCCAAAAATAAATATAAATGGGAAAGAAATTGTTGTGGAATATAGTGAAAATCCTCACCGAGACTTAGGTCAGGTACTGGAGAAACTAATATCCAAATTACAACATAGTAGAATACAGAAACTAGCGCTATCAACAACTGATAAAGTATTCAACTACATAACAATTCAAAAATTGATTGAACGTTATAATAAAAAGCATGCAGAAATAATTAAAACAAATAGGCAAACCGATGTAAAAATCATTTTATTTAATACTCCTACAAAAGTTGAGAAAGTAACTGATCAACTAAGGTTAATCAGTGAATATCACGAAACTATTCACGGAGGTCACACCGGAATAAGGAGAACCATTGCAAAACTAAAGCAAAAATACATCTGGAAAAAGATGAACAAAATGGTAAAAGAATTTGTGAACAAATGCGAGTCATGCTGCAAAAATAAAATAATCCGACATACTAAAGAGAAATTTATAATATCTGATACTCCATCGAAATGTTTCGAAATAGTATCAATTGATACAATTGGACCATTACGAATATCAGACGGATATAGATACATAGTCACAGCACAATGTGAACTATCAAAATATATAATAGCCAAACCTACATATACCAAAGAAGCAGATGAAATAGCCCGAACTATAGTTGAAGAAATCATTCTCAACTACGGACATTTCAGGGTAATCAAGACGGATATGGGAACGGAATACGTCAATCAAGTATTTACTAGCATCTGTAAATCATTGAATATCAAACACGTTACATCGACCCCATATCACCACGAAACTTTAGGCTCAGTGGAACGTAACCATAGAGTTCTAAATGAATATCTACTATCTTTCTGCGAAAATTTTAATTGGCATACCCTTCTACCGTACTATGCATTCGCATACAACACAACACCACACTCAGATACACATTATACACCGTTTGAACTAGTATATGGTCATATTGCAAATCTACCAAATGAAACCAACAATAATAACCCAATTTATGATTATGATAGTTACCTATCTATACTTAAAACCAAATTAAAACATGCTCAAGAAACAGCACATAATCAGCTAATAAAAGCTAAACAAATAAGACAAAAAAATAGTGAAAACAAATCAAATATTGTTAACTTCCAAGAAGGAGATTTAGTTTACGTAAGAAATGAAAATAGAAAGAAAAGTGAAAGTCCATACAAAGGACCTTATAAAATAATAAAAAGACTAGAAGTAAACTCTCTCATAAGAATAAATGATAAAGACAAGTTAATTCATAACAATAGATTGAAAAAATACAAATAAAATTGAAAATATTACCAACTAGAAATTATATGCAAACAAAAAAAAAAAAAAATTTTTTACTTATAGCAATAAATTTTTTTTTCTTAAAGGGTGAAGGTGTAGTGTATACAATGTACACATTGTAATGTATACACACATGACCTCGAAATCACTTCATTACGTACCCACATAGTAAACAAGTAAAAACATAGTAAACATTCATTCATCCACGTAGATGTAAGATGATATGCAGCCAGACGACAAGCAATGCGAGATGCACTTACTTGCATCTTTGCATATACATATATACATACGTGAGAACTCTTTTTGAGGAAACTATGAGAAATGCTTGATAAGCATTTTCGGAAGTGATTCGCACCTGTGAATTTTGCTTAGGTAATAAGATTTAGAATAGAATAATTTAGTATAAATAGAGTAAGATTTTGTGTAAATAAATAGTGTTAAATCGAAACTCACATCGGCAAGACCACTTGCCTTAGTTTTAATTGCACTCTATTCGGCAGTACCAACTGCTTGCCTTTTAGTGGCATAACAATGGTAAGTCCAGCAGTCCCAACTGCTTGCCTTCTAGCGGCATAACACTTGGGAAATCAGTGAATCTCTTCACTATCAATTTCGGCAGTAGTGCCTATCTATGAGCGGGAACGGCTGCTCAAATAAATTACCGTTCATTTGATAGATCTTTCCTCTTCTCTCTTCTCTCTCTCATGATGACAATTGTACCATCATCACATGGCTACCCAACATTTATTACACTAGGAAGTACAGAATACCTCCAGTCGAGCCTCCGATGGTTAATGGGACATGACTGGTTTTCGCTGATAAGGCAAGATTCTTATTACTTATCCCGGATAGGAAACTAGGGTGGTAGCCTAATTAGCAGGAACGGGTAAATAGGGCGTTAAACTCTTGGGGTTTTCAGCCGAAAATGCTGCACTGGCGGCCGCTATAGCTGTTTTGCGCCTCTTCTAATATATGGAGTAGTTGTACGGTGGACTGCTCTAAGGGCAGAGGCCCACCGTAATTCGCTAGAGAAGGTGCAAAAACTGGCCTGTGTGGCTATTTGTGAGGTTCTTAGAATCACTCCATTTGCTACTTTGAACATACTACTCAGCCTGCTTCCTTTGGACATTAATGGTGAACAGATGGCTGCGAGTGTCACCATCTACCTTCGTGATACCGGTCAGTGGATTACATTAGACACTGGACACGCGGCTATTCTGAAAAACCTGGATATTACAGCAATCACTGATTACACCATCCCAAAATATTTTTTTACAAGAACTTTACAAGCATAATCTCACCACGCAATAAATGGGAAGATAATGTGCTATCGTTGCGTGATTCTGTGGAGATATACACGGATGGTTCCAAGACTAACAATAGAGTGGCAGCCCGAGTCCATTCTGATATGCTAAAAGTACATATAAACCTATCGTTCCTCTCCTCCTTAACTACTGCAGTGTGTTTCAGGCTGAGATCGCGGCGATTATGGAAACACTGACTTGGCTGGGTAGGCATGTTATATCCTTTAGAGACGTAACTGTTTTCACGGACAGCCAAGCTCTTACAAAATCTTTCGACCCTGGTCTGACTACCCCAAAGACAGTGGGTGAACGTCTTCAATCACTTACGGGGATATGTGTTTTTTTTTTTTCACTATTGTTTTGAGATTGATTCCGGGTCATAGTGGCTTTGCTGGTAACGGCAGAGCAAATGAGCTTGTTAGACAGGGTACAACTTAAGAGGCATCACAACCTTGTCGGAATATTGATATTCCCATTCCGACTTCTAGGCTAGCAGTAAAATCTGAAACGATTCGTAGGACAAATAAGAGATGGAGAGACAGTGGCACATGCCATTCCATACGCCTTTGTGTCCCATGCTTTATTCGAATCGTTCTGCTAGACAGCTCTACATCGCTCGGTGGCCGTGGTCGTTCGGTCACCGCTCTACGATACTAATCTAGAGCTCGGAGTTCAAATCTCGGCGCGATCAAAAACTGCCTGTGGGTACTAATAGAACTCTCACAGTGCTCCGAGTGTGTCAATATAAAGACGGCATGCACTGAAAGGAGGTGCATGCTAGCAACTGCACTCCAGAAAAAGTAGATATGCTGTCAAAATCAACAAGGTGTAGAAATGCTAGAGATGTTGACGCGCCCATGCCCCTGGAGGGGTCAAGGCAATTAACATCAAACATCCTGGTTAATTGGTGAACATGCCAGGAGGCTTGGACTTCCCTTTAATGACTTTTGTAGAAACTGCGATGATGAAAACGAGATGGAATGTACTTTCCATGTTCTCTGCACTTGTCCAGCGCTATCGAGCAGTCGTAAGGAAGTTTTTGGTTCATATTTCTTCAACGAGGTAGATATGCTATCAAAACGTGAACAAGGCACAGAAATGCTAGAGATGTTGACACGCCCATGCCTCTGGAGAGGTTAAGGCAATTAACAACGAACTGGAGTACACAGCCAATTTCGATGTTGAGAAATTTCATGGATTCACTGCCAGCTCGGGCTGGTTAAGTGTGCGGCGAGCGGCACAGAGATTCGGCCGCCTGCAGTCCGACTGACAGTTTTTGCGGGGGTCCGAACTCCATTGTAACAACATGTATTTTACATATATTTTTGTTATCTAAATAACTGTTAAGTGTTGATAAAAAATACTCATGTTATTACAATGGCGGCCGGACCCCGACTGAAAATGTTAGTCGGGTTGTAGCAGTCCGATTTTTTGTGCCGCTTCCCGCGCCATTTGTATACCGGTCTCGCGGTAGTAATAAGCTTCATCCAAAACAACATCCAATAAATTTTGTTAAATGCCAACTTAGGTTGCAGCTGTAGTACCCATAGCGAGCGGAGCGAGCGTTCTATGATTTTATTCTAAGAGTAGCAACTATTTAAGTGCGGAGCTCGCCTAGCGAACGGAACCCACTCAAGTGACTGTTGATTCACAATATTCTCTCGTATATGTTTGGAAGATTTACTAGGTATGAATAATTATTGTACGTAATAGTTTCTGCACTGGCGGTTGTAGCCATGTAGACCGGAGGACGAGGGTTGATATGGCCGTGCAGGCCTAAAGACACCAAGTGTCGAAGAACCACTCTCCGATACCACCGTGACGTGCGCTGGCATACCAGCCCAACTGTGCTAGAAGAAACTAAATCACTTTTCCAATTGGAAAAAAATATGGAGTTCCATTAAATCTAATTGAGGTAAACTGAGGTAGAAATAGAGTGGAATATGGTGGAATAATCGAACTCTTCTACCAACCGCTAGATGCGCCCTAAATAAAAGCTTTACGTGTGCGCTATCCTGGTGAGAATCGGTCCTCGATAAATTACTGGGTTAAGCGCTAACTTGTATAGGGTAGTATTGTTGTTGTATTGCGTGTTATTTCACTAACCTACACAGGTTAAGAAAAGCAAAAGAACGCGTCTAGTATCTATTGACCAACAGACACATGCCTGTTTAGACACAGCTAAGAACTCAGAATACCTTTAGCAGTTGCTTAGTGCATTCGTCTCAACACTCCCAGACCCATATACCAGTTAATTGCTAAAAATGTCCTTTTTCCTCACCAGGTGACTCCAAATGCCATCAACGTTAATTTACCAGAATGCCCTTTTCCTAACCAAGGGATTCGAAATGACTTCAACAGTAGTCTAGTGTATTCGGCTCAACAAACCCTAACAAATGATGCTCGTCTTGTCTAGATATCACTTTAATGTCAACAAGGTCCTTTTTTCCTGACGTACACCTGCAGCAGGACTAAAATATCACTGTGTTCTATTTATAATAACCTAAGGAAGAGACGTGTCAAATTTCGGTGAAATCGGACCACGGGAAAAACCTTGAAGGGTGCTTTTTTAAGGACTTAGGCGAGTAACTCTGCTTTGAAATCAGAAGAATATAACGTTAGTCACTTGATGATGGAACTTGCTGCCACTGTTTCAAGATCAGAGTCACTCAGGGAACTTACGTACCGAATTAGGATAAGATTGGACCACAGGAAGTGCTCGGATTAACGCACAAACTTATTAACGCACGAATGCACTAACGCACAAACGCATAGCCTGGATCATTCCATATGCCCGTCCATCATATGAATAGATGGGACGGGCCGAAAAGCGTACGTTGGATAAAATTAATTTCGAAAAAAGAACAACACGTTCCGGAAAAGGAAACTGCATGTGATTGATGATGATGGTGATTTCGGATGTTCGACTTGAAAGCCAGACTGCTGAAATTTTATAGATTTTTATAATCGTTTCGGAAGTTCATCAAAATTCAGTGAAGCAATTGACATGCTCATGCTGAATACAAAACACTTAGATCCACTAAGAGTAAAAGCACTTTCCAAGGTAGTGATGGATAAGACAAATTAAAGATGAATTTCCGATGCGGAGGATGTTTTACAGTTCCCAATAATTTTTTACATAATCAAGATTTTAAGGATACCGAGGTTCTTTCTCAATTCTTGAAAAAAATTGCTTGTGAAATGCAAAAGGCTGAATAGATTTTTTTTGGTTGAGAATAACATCCACCGGCAGTTATTCATTATTTAGTCAGATTAATTATTTAGGTAGATCCAATTGTCGAGGTGTTAATTCTGGATAAAAGGAAGACAGATTGCAATCACAAATTTGTATTAATCTAATAAATGATAAAAAATCCGGAAACAATGTATTGAATTGTCCTTTCGCCAAATGCAGTGCATACTCCCCAACTACAGCGATAGAGTACCCAAATACATATATATATTAAACAATGAGGGAAGCTCTCTCTGAAAGATCTATACTTTTATAATTGCATCTGAACTACAGACTATACATAGTGCACTAACTATGCAGGGAGGTCTACACAGTTGGTTGATTTACCAGCTAATCCAATTGTAGTTTTATTTACATACACTCCGGATGGAATCAGGATCCTGACCAGGACCAAATCGATTGCAAATAACAACTTGAATAAACACAGGGCAGACTGCAAAATGTACGTATTTATCTGATTTCTGATGAAACACAAAACAATGTAGCCACAGGCATATCCAACCGCGGAAAATATTTTATGTAATATGAAATAAGGTGCCAGAATACAAGTAGCTACTTCAGTGAATATGCGATTCAGTGGGAACTGCAGGAAAGAAATCGGAAAAGTAATAAAGTAGACTGGTAGCGGCAAAACAAATAGTTTTGTATTGAAACAATGTAAAAATATTGTTGTTTGAAGCTACTGAAGTTTACCAAAACAGTTTCCTTTATGTACTGTATGAATCGAGAAAGTTTCCAAGGGAACTGCGCTTTATTTATACTGCAAGTTTGGAGCCAAATGTTAAACGAATAAATTATCTCTCAAAAATAACTCTGTTATAAAAAGTTTCCTGCAAAAAAAAAAAAAAACTCATCAGCCGCGAAAAGGATTGAAATGAACATAAGAGTTGTTTTTGGGAGATATCACATCTTTTGAATTTTATGGAGGAAGAACCCGGATTGTAACGTGGAGAGGTGGAGGTCACGTCGGAATGAGTGGAATTCGCAGTAATAACACAGTAGAGCGTATAATTTAAATGATTTATTAACTAAGTAATGACTTGACAATGAAATTGATAATCTGACGTGTAGTGCTGTCCGTGTGGTCCAGTGGTTGTACGCACACGATGCAGTCACTATTGATGACTTAACTACAAGAATACAAGGATTAGTGCTGTCCGTGTGGTCCAGGCGTTGTACGCACACGATGCAGTCACTATCGCAAGGATGTAGGTTGATGGGCACAGTCCGTATAGTCCAGGGGTTGTACGTATACGATGCTTATGCTTGGGCGCTTCGAGAAGAGGTCCTGATATCCAGATGTTGGATGATCCGATGCCAGTGCTCGAATGCATGTGGATGCTGATCACGGCTCGCCTTATATACCCGTCGGTATGCTTGGGTGGGTGTCGCTTACACTAGTCGATGCGTTGTCGTAGATCAGCGTAGGCGGCTGTGTGTGCTTCGTCCTCTTCTGACGGTGGTTGGCTGCTCACGTGATCGTAGCGTGTGTACTCGACTGCGCGTGCGTGTATCGCACCCTTCTGATGGCGGTTGGCTGGTCACGTGGTCGATGCGTGTTTGCTGTTTGTATCTTGTGGGCTGATGCGTGTCGTGGACTTGGTGAAAATTGTGTGTGTGGCGTTACAGGATGTAAATTCCAAAAAATTTATTGTTATATAAGCATTATTAACAAGTTACCCAGTTATGTACCCTCATATCACACATACAAAATTGTGATTCTTGGGGATTGCCGAATTATGTAGATCGATTTTATCCAAGTAATCACTGAATGTACCTATAATTACCTACTAATGTACAATTTCACATAAACATGATAGTCTATGATCACAACTATGTCGATTTCCTAGAACAAGTTCAACGTTTAATAAATTTATCTATGCCAGCAAAGAATCTAACGGAACTTTGGCAATATTGCATTTCACGTACAATGGGGACGGAACTTTGCAGTTAATCGTTTCCCGTAGCTCCCAAAGGTGACATAGAAATTATCATGGGGGATCTCAACGCCAAAGTTGGGTCTGACTACGTAGGCTTAGAACACCTAATGGGCAATCATGTCCTAGGCAACAGGAACAAAAATGGCGAGATGTTCGAGGAGTTTTGCAACTCTCGTCAAATCGTCATTGACGGTACTCCGTTCAAGTACAAACGCTACCACTTAACAATCTGGACCTTTCCGGATGGCAGAACAGAAAACCAGATTGGCCATATAGCCGTTTCTAAGACATGGAGGAATTGTCTTTTGGACGTCAGGTCGAAGCGAGGTGCTGATGTTGGCAGCGACCACCAAATTGTTATCGCAAAAACACGCTTACGAACGGCAGCGATCCAGCGCCCTCAAAATGCACGAATCTTGCCACGTTTTACTGTGCAAAAGTTTAAAGGTCCATCAATAAGACTTGCATATTGCACCAGAATCCTACAATTGATAATTGATGGAAAGTCGCTAAGGACTCATTTATTTCGTGTGGCGTAACATTTGCGGATCGATTAGAGCGCGATAGGAGACCATTCATTAGAGACTCTACATAGTCTCTAATCTCAGGACGCAAGAGAGTTTAGGAAAAGATTAACTCAGCTGCTGACGACTCAGCCAAAAACCAACTCAGAGCTGAATACCGTTCACTACAGAAAGGCGTGCAAAGAAGCGTAAGCGTAAGCGGTACAAGCGAAATTATATCAACGCATTAGCGGAGAAGGCAGAGGAAGCGGCTTACCGCGGTGACAGTGAAACCCTTTTAAGCTGATCAGCCCACCATCTAAGCTGGATGTAACCGCGGCTATTAAATCGATGGAAGCGGGTAAAGCCCCGAGGATAGATGGAATTCCGGTGGAATCAATCGAATGCAAATGCTACTGCGGATATTCTTCTCCCCCTTATCCAAGAGTGTTGGGTAAGCGAAACTCTAACTAAAGGCGTCATTATTAAGATCCCAAGAAAAGGCGACCTGAAGGATCGCAATAATTGGCAAGGGATCTGTCTTCTCCCAGCAGTATCCAAACTGATGGCAAAAATAATCGTGAATCGGATCAAACAAACAGTTGACCGCACATTGAATGATGAACCACCCGGCTTTCGCGAGGCCTTCTCATGTAGCGACCACATCAACACCCTCCGAATTATTACTGAACAATCCGCAGAGTGTGTGTTCATCGATTTCGAGAAGGCGTTTGACGGCGTTGACCGGGAATACATCTGGAGGGCTTTAAGTAGGAGAGGCATACCAGATAAAATAATTTCCATTATTAAGGAGTCCTACCAAGGAGCCCAATGTCACGTCTTACACAAGGATAAACTATCAGATCCTTTCGAGGTGCGTAGCGGAGTGAAGCTGCATTTTGTCACCTATATTGTTTTTAATTGCCATTAATGATGTACTAAGCGGCGCGCTTCAAGAGCACCAGAACAAGTGTATAAGATGGAAGTTGTTCAAATACCTTCAACACCTAGACTATGCTGCTACCTGGGAAGCGTAGTTACAGCCGATGGTGGAGCGGATGCTGATGTATAATCTCGTATCAACAAGGCTCGAGCAACTTTATTCAGTTTGCCTCATTTCTTGCAAAACAACATTTCCAAACGCACCAAACTCCGGATCTTCGAAACCAACGTAAAATCAGCGGTTTTATATGGCTGCTCAACTTGGAAGGTGACCAATGAGATAACAACTAGGTTGCAAACTTTTGTAAGCCAGTGTCTACGGCGCATCCTACACATACAGTGGTTCTAACGACGACCTCCTTACTATTACTGGTCAGGACAGGATAGACACTTCCATTAAAAGGCGAAAGTCGCAATAGATACGTCACACTCTCCGAAAAGAGTCGAACAACATTGCTCAACAGGCTCTCGATTTGAACCCGCAGGGAACCAACGCAAGTCGCCGTGTTGGACGATCTAATAAAACCTGGAGAAGATCAGTTAAGAGAGAGGGTGCCTCAATAGGTAAGTCGTGGCGTGAGCTGAAAGCGATGGCGATGAACAGGACGAGGTGGAAAGTAAGCGTGGTTAATGCCCTACAAGGGGTTAACAGGAACCAGAGAGAGATAACTAGCAATATTATAATAAATAAAAAAGAAGGCAACGTATTCGCGAATAATTTAGTCGTGTGCATAATCGGTTAAGTCTGTGGAAAAATGTCGGTGAATGATCGGTCAACTCTAATATCTCAGTAACCAATAAGTGTAATTGGATTTGCTAAATAACAGCTTAAAGTTACCAATATCCAATAATATTTGGCAAAGTTTCAAGGGATAGTTGCGAAATCTCGATTTTGGACAATCGCTCAAAGTTAAAAACGTGCGCCCTGAAAACCATCAAAAATGGACTTAGCCAGTTATTCACCGGGATGACAGATATATTATTGACCACTAACGTGTAGGTTTTTAAAACATCTTAAAACTTTAAAAAAAAAAGAAATCTGGAAAATGCGACCCAGACTATGTTTACGCGGCACAACAAGTACGGGTTTTCGGACCTCTATACCTCGGGTTCCTGGTAGTCGTGGGGGTTTAAATTTGGTATGGTGATTGTCGCGTTTTAGGAATTATCCAATTTGAAGTCGATTTGATGAAAACTACCCGAGGTATTACAGTTTGGAAATCCAAACTTTAAAAGTTCTTTTTGTTCACGTTGTCGTTGTTGTCCTTTGACAGGGCTACAGTCTCGTAAGGAGCGTATCGAGATCTGCTTTCTTTTCTCACAGACAGACTGTGTCCCAAGAGTCTTTATAAAAAAATGTATATTTTATAGAGTTTTTCGCTTAAGTCTTTTCAATGATTTCAAAGAAAAAATCTTCCAGGCATTATTCGTGGTCCGTGGTTCGACTAAGTTTGATACTTAGTTTTCTTTGGCTATTATAAGTACCACACGGTTTGTTGGTGCTGCTGGAGTTGTGCGTCAGGACAAATGAACTCTAGTAATCATGAAATTAAATAAAACCCGGCTGGCAGGTATGGGTATATTCTGAATCGTGGTAATGAGACCAAGGCACTGGAGTTCTGTTAAGGACATTTTGAGTCCTTCGGTCATGGACTGAAGGCATTTTGCGTCTTTTGGAGATAAAAAGGACACTCTTGAAAAGAAGTGATATCAAGGGATGATGGGCATCATACCTGTATGTCTGGGGGAGATGAGGCGAATGCAGTAGTTTACTGTTACAGGCATTTTGAGTCCTTTGAAGAAGCAACCAGGCCGAAGCGTATATACCCTAGACTTGTACAGACCTAGTGGTGATACCAAAAGTACCGATTGGCAACAACCATATGCATTAAAAGTGAGTTTCCTATATGGCCAGTTTATAGGGGAGGTTGGCACTCATTCATGAGGATCTTGGCCATTCTAAAAACCAATTGACTAACCCATTCTGCAAATATTTGTCGAATTTTGCAAGTCGCTAGCTTCATTCTATAGAAAGTCATTGCTTGTTTGAAGTCTCACTTGTAGGGGAGGTAGAGGCTCCTTGGACTGGATCTTGCCCATCATTGCCAACAACCAATTAGTTCACCCTACAAACATTTAAAAAAAAATTTCAGGTCTCTAGCTTCACTCTATCGAAAGTTATCGCTTATCTGAAGTTTCATTGATAGGGCAAGTAGGGGTCTCGTTGGTTGGAATTTACGTATTTTCAATATTAGCCAACTGGATCCTACTTCAAACATTTGACCAAAATTTCAAGGCGCTACCTTTATTTTGTCGTAAATTATTGCTTATTTTAAATTTCATTTCTAGGGGAGGTAGGGGTTCCTTAGGTTAGATGTAACCCATCTTTAATACCAACTAACTCAATCTCACTTTAAACATTTGACCAAAATTCCAAGTCGCTGGTTTCATTCAATCAAAAGTTATCTCTTATTTGAAGTTTCATTTGTAGGGGAGGTAGGGGTTCCTTGGGTCGGATCTTGCCCATTTTCAATGCCAAATAATTAGATTTTACTACCAACGTTCTGCCAAATTTTTAACTCGCTAGTGTCGTTCTATCGATAGTTATCGTAATTAAAGTAATATTTAATTTTTTCGGTTTTGTAGGGGAGGTAGGCGTTCCTTTGATCTGATTATGCCCAACTTACCAAAGCCAAGCAACTTCTAACTTCAGGGTTACATGCCAAAAATCAGGTGTCTACGTCAATTGGTTCAAGAGTTATAGACAAAAAACCTGAAAAGTTGGGTAGTACGGGGTTCTTTGTGAGAAAATTACCGTTAGTTTTCACCTAATCGATTTTATTTTGTCAGGAAAGTGTAAGATTACCCCCACGAGCAATCTTCCAAAGCTAGAGCTTTTCATGTTTATTTAATCGTGAGTTATAAACACATTTAATTATTTTACATATGTAGGGGAGGTAGGCGTTCTCTTGGCCCGATCATGCCCATTTTCAATTCCAACTAACTAGATCATACTTCCAACATCTGACCAAAATTTCAAGACTTTAGCTTCATTCTATCGAAAGTTATTGTGCGAACGGACAGACAGACGGACAGACAGACAGACGGACAGACAGACAGACAGACATGGCTAAATCGAATCAGGAGGTGACCCTGATCATTTATATATATATACATTGTTATACCTCCGGAGCCTCCTTTAAGGTGTTACATATTTCCGTCGTGTCAAAAACAATATACCCTATACTAAAAGTCTAGGGTATAAAAAGGATGTTCTTCGCAAGGAATAGATATTACGGCAAGATTAGTAACACAAGACGGGGGTGATGAGGCGAATGCAGTAGACTACTGTTGCAGGCATTTTGTGTCCTATGGACTGGAAAATGATATTCTTGGAAAGAAAGCGATATTTAGGCAGGAAGGGTATCATAAGACTCGGTCATGGTGCCAGTGCACAAGAGTACTGTTTATGGTGTTTGAGCTAGGAAACAGCATCTTCTTAAGCATGAAATGAAACGAAAACCAAATCTAGAAAATATCAGTTTCGACTTAAGGAACATGTAGGATATAAATAACTCAGCAGACATAAAGGACAGTAAGATGTAATTTCATCGAAGGCAACTCATAGTGATGCAAGAGGCACAATTACGCAATGATGTCCACCTAAATAATGAGTTCCTTGGGGTAATACGTGTGAAGTTATATCGTTATTGTCCATGATCAATAACATCTATACCTTTCCTTTCGCAAATCTGCAAAAGTATGCTGGCACACGAAATGCCGATCTTGATTTCCAATGAAAGACTATTGCTTAGTCTTTTCTTGTATGCTGCCCCAATGGCTGCAGTATGTTTTATTAGTTGATGGTTATTGCTTTAAATACAAATCAATACCTAACTTACTTTCCACACTTTCACTGCTTTTATACTAATCAATGACATACTTTCTAAAGTTCTTAGTAATTATCACGTGCCCATGATTCACCGTGAGAATTCATTGTTCTACATTCAAATGCCCAAAGTGCAATGTTCTTACAAAGAACTGCAATGCGATGCAATTTCATTTGTTTATTCATAAATTGTTCTTCTCGCGTTACACCCGTAAACAATACGGTTGATCGCGTGCTTCAAGTATGTTATGTTTGCAACTCGTACTGAGTGTACAAACATACGTATGATATTTTAAAAGTAAATACATTGAGGTGATCGTAATGTTGTTTTGGTCATTTGATATCGTGCTAGGTGATATCTCACCACACACGTCTCAAAGCAAATCATGTACAACTTAAAATAGTTGGGACGGTATGCGACATAAATGGAAGCCACCTTGCAAAATATGATAGAGAGATGCTGTTTAGTACGAATATTAGTGGAGCCCATACTTTAATTTTAAGTGATGGAGCCACCTTCCTTGGACCACGCGGCAGTGCGGCTGTGCGGGTTAAAAATCGGAAAATTTGAGCTCTTTTTTTTTTAAATATAATTATAAATTTTAAACGGTGCCTCGGACCAAAAAATGTAATAGGATGTAAATTAAAGGGCGTCAAATTACATCCAATGCATTGTTCAAAGTTGAAATTCGGTTTAGTAGTATAGTCAAAACCGATAGTCGAAAAACGTCACCTTTTGAGGATTTGGAGGAAAAGCACACTATTTCGCCTTTCAAGCTCACATATCTCTTAAACCGATGCTACAAATGGAAAAACTCGTTAAACAAATGTCGAAGATATTTCATTTCAAGTTTAACTAGCACAATACTTTTCAAATCGGCCCGTTTTTAGTGTAGTTGTGAGTGAAAATGCTGAAATGGTTTTTTTTTGCGATTTGAGCCTTATTAGCTCTATCTCGATAAATATAACAGTTAAAAGTTTTGATTTAGCCTCAGTTCGTAGCTATTTTAACCTTGGGGAGCATGGGCATGATTAGGCCAAGAGGACGCCTACCTCCCCTACACATGTAAAATAATTAAATGTATCCATAACTCCCGATTAAATAAACATGAAAAGGTTTAGCTTTGGTAGATTGTTCGTGAGGGTAATCTCATATTCTCCTGGGAAAATAAAATTGATCAGCTGAAAACTAACGGTACTTTTCACACAAAGAGCCCCGTACTACCCCAATTTTCACGTTTTTTGTCTATAACTCTTGAACCAATTGACGTAGACATCTGATTTTTGGCATGTAACCCCGAGGCAAGAAGCTGCTTGAGTATAAATGAGTTGGGCATAATCAGATCAAATTCTTTCCATTTCCGTCCCAGACTTTTTCAACATAGTCCCCTAAGATTTCATCTCTTCCAAAATCTGTAGACCTTTTTAGAGCCATAAAGTTTTTAAAATCAATGAAGAATAAATTCACTGAAAAGAAAATCATGTATTGATTTATTAGTATCTCGCGGTTATCGGAAGCCAAATCCTGTAAAGGACACGCTGCCTGATACGTAATTAAGTATGTATGTCGAAAGATAGACATTAATGAAAATAATCGTCAGCAGAAAGCGTCTTCGGCAACGTTCGGTGTCACTAACGGCGGGAAGTTACGCCTGACGATGGTAAAAGTTTTGTACCCGTCAATTCAAAATAAATATTGACACTGCAAGGGGGGGGGGGGGGGGGGGGTGTAGAAGAACGTTCCGCTACACACCTTTCCACTAGAAATAACGAACTAATCTTATTCAAACCCATGCATGTGTCGTCAATTAAAAAAAAATATTGGTGGTTCAAAATGGGACGTAAAGAAGAATTTTCCGAATCTTAATTCAAATCCACACTAGAGTTACGTGCTAGTTATTTGCCGCATTTCAAAATTTCATGCTCGTAAATAAAAAAAAAATATTAGCGATTCAAAATGGGGGTGAATAAGAACGTTTTCAAATGTGGCACAAAACTAGCACATAACTAGCAGGTAAGTGTAGCGTGGGTTTGAATAAGATTAGCTCATTATTTCGATTGGGGATGTAGCGGAACTTTCTTTTACATCCCCCACTTTGAATTATTAATATTTTATTTGAATCGAAGAGCACGAAATTTTTAAATGCGGCTCATAACTAGCACATAACTCTACGGGTTTGCATAAGATAAGTTCAGCATTTCTATTTATAGGGGGGGGGGGGGGGGGGAGGGTGGTGCAGCGGAACGGTCTTCTACACCCCCCATTTTGAACCGCTAATATTTTTTTTTAATTAACGAGCACGAAATTTTTAAATGCGGCACATAACTAGCACGTAACTCTAGCATGGGTTTGAATAAGACTAGCCCCGACTTTTATTATTCCTGACGCGTTTCGCTCTGTCGAGAATTTTCAGAGGAATGGTTGCATAATTACAAAAAGGTATCTTAAATATTAAATTGATTAAGTTACTACCTACAGAAAATTTAAAATTAAATATTAACAGGGTAATTACCGATTGGTACCTGGGAGTAATTAAGGTTGACTACCCGAGAACGATTTAGGTCTGTATGGTCTTTTAAAAGGGTTTGCCTTTTAACCAATTGGCTTTATTAATTTCAAGGGGTGCAAGCAGATGCAGCTTTTTTTTCACTTATAACAGATGTGTAGAATTTGTGATTTGAAATCATCCCCGATATTATGACTTGTTTCTTTAAGATGTTCTGAGAAATTCGAAAATTTCGAGTCGCTTATGTGCTTCTTGAATCTCGTTTCTACTGATCGCCCATTTGTCCAATGAACGTTGCTGAGCATTCGGAACATTTAAGCTTATATACTCTAGGTTTTGACATGGATATGTCTTATAGCTGGGGGTCATCCTAAAATTCTGTCCGTCACATGAAATGTCTGTTTTTCTACTCGGGGGTCAGAAGAGGAAACAAGCCCATTGAAAATTTTTCTTTTCTGGTTGTGCATGTCGTTTGAGTGAAGTGGTTATTGTGCATGGCTATTGCTTGTAGATCCGCGCGGGCGGCGCGCTTGCGGGGATCCTGTGTGTACATGTTGGGATGTTGATTTGATAGCGATAAAGGTTGACGTTGTGGACGGCAAGAAATAACATAGTGTACGGGTGAACAGGCGCTCTCTGTGCTCTCTGTCCCACGCTCTCAGTCAACGCGACGCCTTAATCAAAACTACTGCATACACACCATACCATACATTCAAAATCCTCAAAAATATAGAGTAGGCTCCGTACTACCTAACTTGACTAGGCCCCCAGAACACGTCGCAAGAAGTCGTCTGCTCTCCAATGACCTTCAATTTCCGCCAATTCCCATTCATCATTTAATAAAATAGCCCGTGTTGTACTATCTGAATCACTAGGGTCCCAGAAAAAGTAGCAAGTAGTCAGTTCGACTAACATTTGGACATGCGCAGACGCAATTTGAGAGAGTGTACATAGTTCCCGCCCCCCAAAGATGAGCGAGAGCGGATGAAGCTCATTCGAGCCAAATCGGGTGATCCAGCGACTGTGTTTGTGCATTTGCAATAGCGGCGATTTGAGGTCTGACTGGTCCACAATGTGGGCCCCCACTACACGTGCAATAAACAAGTAGAACAAAATGGCGGATTTATACTAGGCGAGTTAGAATGTCTCAAGCCCCGAAATAAAGAAATATTCGTCGCAGGATGTTATATGTTATGATGTACATTCAGAGGTCTGCAGAAGATCAAATGCCCCCCTTCCGCAAAAATTCCAAAATGTTTAAAATGGCTGGAATCCAAACAAATAAAATAGCGCGCGTTGTACTGCATATCTGAATCAATAGGGTCCCAGAAAAAGTAGCAAGTAGCCAGTTCGACTAACATTTGGACATGCGTAGACGCAATTTGAGAGTGTGTACATTACATAGTTCCCGCCCCCCGAAGATAGAGAGCGAGAGCCATCGCGGATGAAGTTTATTTTATCCAAATCGGGTGATCCAGCAACTGTGGTTGTGCATTTGCAATGGCGGCGATTTGAGGTCTGACTAGCCCACAATGTGGGCCCCCACCACACGTGCAATAAACATATCATTAAACAAAATGGCGGATTCGTACTGCGCGAGTTAAAATCTCCCAAGCCCCGAAATAGAGAAATATTCGTCGCAGGATGTTATAGTTCCGGGCAGCTCATCGTGACATGATGTACATTTAGAGGTCTGCAGAAGATCAAATGCCCCCCCCCCCCTTCTGCAAAAATTACAAAAATTTTCTTGTGCATTCTCTTTGTGCGTGTGTTGGAATGTTTTGTTTACTTTTGTGATGAGACGGATAGTGTGGGAGCGATTTTGCAATAGATACACAAACACAATACACGACCGATTGAGAAAAGATTGTGGGAAGCGTGATTGCGATTAGCAGAAACTTACTCAGAAAAACGTCGATAGGCTGCAGTCTTCAAACTATACCGAACGGGTAGATGGAACAGGGTGCACGAGAGGAGGTGAATATTGCACACACGCGATGCAAACGAAAACGAAACGATCCCGCGAGAGAAAGGAGCCCGCGCGGACAGGACAAAGCAAAGCAGAATTTATGACGAGTATCTACACTGCCACCAGATACATCGGTACATGGATATGTCTTTGCCTACCAAAAGCGTGGGACGTGTTTTTTCGAATGATTTCATCCAGTATAACTATACTGGGATCTTTATAAAACTTACGTCGATATCTTCAACACAACAGGTTCCACGCAGTCGGTAGTCATAGACATATCCATGTTCCGATGTATCTGCATGCAGTGTAGATACTTTGTATCTTTTTTGTATAAACATATCAGAACGGGTTTTTACATTCAGTAGTCTTTTTTTCCTAAAATGCTGCGACTTGGGAAACCAGGTGTTACATTCACTGGTAGTCCCAGATATTACCATTTTTATACCCTTCACGGATTTGATAGGTTATATTATCTTTGTCATGAAGTTTACAACGCACAGAAGGAAGCATCTCAGACCATATAAACTACATAAAATATATACTCGTATATTCTTGGCCAGTATGATGAGACGAGCCGATTAAGCTTTGTCCGTCTGTCCGTCTGGTTTTACGCAAACTTGTCTCTTAGTTTTAAAGCTATCGAGCTGAAATTTCTTTCTTTCTATTGCACACTGTAAATATGTCGGAACCAATGGAATCGGACGACGACGTCATATAGCTGCCACAGGAACGACCGGCTTAAAATTAGTCTTTGTAAGAAAAACTTTTTCATTTCTAAAGATATCTTTTTAAAATTTCATATTATTCAATTATATTTACTGCCAAACCACGTTCCACGTTTGGTCGAAATCGGCCCACTATTTCATATACCTCCCACAGGAACAGTGGAATCGGAACAAGTTTTACTACTAACTTCAAAGTGGCAAATGCACCATAAGTCATAATGGAGGTATCATACCCTAGGGTATCATACCCTCGGCAACCTAGCTGAAGCTTGTTATATTTATATATTTATATATTATATATTTATATTCGGAACGGAAAGAAGAATACCATGTCAAGCCACAGTTGTCCGGCATTCATCAATAGACCGGACGGAGCCTGGACCGAATCGGCGGCTGAAAACCTTGAACTACTTATGGCAACACTCTTCCCGGGCAGCGAGGACCGTTGCGTCACTGACAGGTCAGTTGAGCAGTCCTTTTCTTGGGAGGAAATAGCATCGGTAATAGTAGAAGAGAGAACGACTTGGGCCATCAACATATTTCGCCGTATAAGTCCCCTGGACTTGATGGCATTTTGCCGGCTATGCTTCAGCAATTACAAGACATAGTAACTCCATGGCTAGTGGCCATGTTCAGAAGCTACATAACACTTAAGCATGTACCCAGGTCTTGGAGACGTGTACGCGTCACGTTCATTCCGAAGGCGGGCAGATATGGCCATGAGTCTCCAAAAGACTTCAGGCCTATGAGCCTCACTTCCTTCGTAATGAAGGCACTGGAACGAATCTTGGATAGCCAAATGCGACAACTGTTGTTAAAATCGCCAATTTCAAAAGGCCAGCATGCATACCTCGAGGGAAAGTCGGCGGAGACGGCTCTCCATGAGGTGGTAGGAGGAGGAAACTCTGATCCATTTCTTGTGCCAATGCCCGGCTCTTGCAAGAATCAGACATCAAGAACTGGGCAGTGCTTTCTTCCATGATATATCCGACATCTCCTCGAAGAGTATCGGGGAGATAATACGTTTTCTTATCTCCGCAGGATGGATCTGAGGACGAATACCTCACAACGCTCTTGGTAGCAAGGGTATATTTCTCTTATGAGGCGTGTTGCATCAAAAGGGCGCACCTACTTGTGTTTTCTTTCCCTGCTGGAAAGTAACAGCCACTCTAACCAACCAACCAACCAACCAAACTTTTTAATTGACTTCACCACTTCTGCAGTTATATCTTAAAATTCTCCAAAAAAAATCTCTTAACAAAATAAAAAATACCAATCGTTCTTTCTCCCTAATTCAAACCATCAATTCAATTCTTCATTCAATTTTGAGTCCTTCACATTGTTAAACAACTAAAAACTCTGTTAAACAAATCAAACTGTCATTTCATATCTATTTCAGTGTTTCCATTATTTTGAAAATTTCATTACTGACCAAAGAGTGAATCCGATTTAAGTTAAACTTCTTCTAGTGATTCAATATGTATTTCATTTGACACCTTTCTTTCAACTTGTCCTCTAAAGTTATCGCAAATTGTATTATAGACTCCATCGTCGAAGGAATTGGATACCGCAAAAATAAGGACGGGAAATCGGAAACAAAAGAAGGACTTCAAGAACAAACTTGTTGTTTTCATGGCAAAACTTCCGTGTATTTGAAAGGTGCCCGGAGTTTCGCTGAAAAGGTATAATGCACGACGAAGTTTTTCGCAGCTCGTCTATGACACGGTGGAAAAGTTTCCTTTGTTTTGCTGCTGTTTGTTGGTTTAAGATGCACGCTTATTGCATTTTCAAGTAGACGATTTGTTGAAATATAAAAATAATTATAAATACTACTACTAAATTGCCTTAACCCCTTGTGGGGCATACCCAATTGCCGTAACCCCTTGGGGGTTGGTTGTTGGAAGTGCCTGCTAGTAACCCAAAAGTAAATATGCTATCGAAACGTCAACAAGCATAGAAATCCTAGAGATGTTGACGACGCGCCCATGCCCCTGGAGGGGTCAAGGCAATTAACACAATCCTCATCCACCGATCTTCGCCGAGAGATTCTAGGAAGTCCCGTGTATCGGCCTCTATGGGAGAACAAAGTACATCCCATAGCACGTCCAGCAATGAAGTTATCGCTCTTACACAACGTATGACCTATCTACTGGCATTTTCGCCTCCGTATCAATTGGAATCTGACCCGTACGCCGACTAAGTTCTGCGTTTGATATTGTTTGGGCCCAGAAAATTTTAAGAATTCGACGATGACAGTACTTTATGAAAACTTGCAGCTTTCAGGTGACAATTGCCATAACTTTCCATGTGCTACTACCATACAGAACCACAGAAAATATTAGGGAGCGGAGCCGGACTTTTAAAGTCTGGCAATTTCAAGCCATTTCCATTTTGTAGGTGGACACGCTCGGTAGCCTTCAGGTCTCGATCACCACTCGTTGATGCTTGAACCTAGATTCCATTGCGCTGGTTCCTTGCGGCTTTCAATCGAGGGCCTGTTGAGCAATGTTGTTCGGCCCTTTTCAGAGAGTGTGATTGCCACTTTCGCCTATTAATGGGAGTGTCTATACTGTTCTGACCAGTAATATTAAGGAGGTCGTCGTTAGAAATGGCCTTCGGCCACCGTATGTGTAGGATGCGCCGTAGACACTGGTTCACAAACATTTTGAACAGCCATATAAAAGCATTGATTTTAGGTTGTTTTCGAAGATCCGGAGTTTGGTGCGCCTGGAAGTGTTGTTGTTTTGCCAGAGTGGAGTCAAACTGAAAAAAGCTGCTCGAGCCTTGTTGATCCAAGCCTTGTGACATCCGCTCCACCATCTGCTATAACTACGCTTCCGAGGTAGCAAAAATTGTCAACTTTCTCGACTGCCTGCCCCTAAACACAAATTCCGCTTTGCCTTCCTTGATCCAAGCTCAAGTACTTAGTCTTAGCAGCGTTGATTTTAAGCCCCGCATTACGACTTTCGCAATGCAGAGCATCAGACATTTGAGCCACATGATCCGATTTATTTGATAGAAGACAAATATCGTCAGCATAGTCTAGGTGTTGAAGGTATTTGAACAACTTCTATCTTATACCTTTATTCTGGTGTTCTTGAAGCGCGTCGCTTAGTACATCATTAATGGAAATTAAAAACAGTGGTGACAAAATGCAGCCTTGTCTCACTCCGCTACGCACCTCGAAAGGATCTGACAGCTTACCCTGGTGTAAGACATGACATTGGGCTCCTTGGTAGGAGTGCTTTATGACGGAAATTATTTTATATGGTATGCCTCTCCTACGTAAAGCCCTCCTCAACGCTGTCAAACACCTTCTCGAAATCAATGAACATGAGATGTAATGGGGATCTCCACTCTGCCGATTGTCCAATAATAATTCGGAGGGTGTTGATGTTCACGCGGTGGCCGTAATCGTTCGGTCACCGCTCTACGATACTAATCTAGAGCTCGCGGAGATCAAATCTCGGTGCGATCAAAAACTGCCTGTGAGTACTAATACGAGGGTTGCCTTTTATATTTCGGGATTAGAGAACAAAAATAAATATTAATCATTGAAAATCGCTTTATTGTTTTTCAAAATATTCCCCACGAAGATCTATACACTTTTGCATGCGTTTGAACCAATTGTCAAGGCACTTTTGCCACTCTGATTGAGGTGTCTGCAAAACATGCATTCTGAACGCAGCAACCGCTTCTTCAGGTGTTGACCTCTCAGTTTGTTTTTTACGTACGGGAATAAAAAGAAGTCATTCGGTGCCAAGTCAGGACTATACGGCGGATGACCCATCAAATCTATGTTTTAAGTGCTCAAAAATGCAGTTGTTTGAGCTGATGTGTGAGAGCTCGCATTGTCGTGGTGAAGAGTGATCCGTCTTCGGCGGTTGGTTTTCCTAATTTCTTGGAAGACAACTGGCAAACAAATGGTTGTGTACCACTCAGAATTGACTGTTCTGCGTTGTTCTAGTGGTACGGTTGCGACATGTCCAGTTTTTCCGAAAAAACAGGCGACCATTTGCTTGGAAGTGCTTCGTGCGCGTACAACTCTTGTTGGGTTTGGCTCACCTTGAAACACCCATACAGTCGACTGCTGTTTACTTTCGGGCTTATACACGTAAATCCACGATTCATCACTTGTCACGATGTCATAGACGTGTTTCGAAGCACCGCGATCGTATTTTTTGAGCATTTCTTTCGACCAATCGACACGAGCCTTTTTTTGAGCGATTGACAAATTGTGTGGGATCCAACGCGAACAAATTTTTTTGACAGTCAAATGTTCATGCAATATTGAATGTATGCTGGTCCCACTAATGCCTAAGGTTGTCTCAATCTCACGATAGGTCACATGACGATCTTGCAATATCAGTTCGCGCACAGCATCAATGGTTTCCGGACGGACGGACGGTTTTGGACGACCTTCACGAAACTCGTCTTGGAGTGAACTACGACCTTGATTGAATTCACCATACCATCGATAAACACTGGTCCTTGATGGAGTTTCATCGCCAAAAATTGAATTCAGTTCATCCATGCACTGTTGCTGAGTTAATCCACGTCGAAAGTTGTAAAAATAATCGCACGAAAATGTTCACGATTGAATTCCATTATTTGGCCGAGATTAATCTTTTAAGTTACTGTAAAAAACATAAATAGCGCTCGTATGTCAAAACGTTCTGAGTACGTATAACCTCAAAAATGTCAAACTTTACGATAGAGCTGTCAGTTGCCAGATTGCAACACTAGGGTTGTCCAATCCCGAAATATAAAAGGCAACCTCCGTAGAACTCTCACAGTGCTCCGAGCTTGTCAGTATAAGGCGGTGCGGGTAGGAGGTGTATGCTAGCAACTGCACTTCCGAAAAGTAGATATTCTATTGAAACGTCAACAAGGCATAGAAATGCTGGAGATGTTGACGCGCCCATGCCCCTGGAGGGGTCAAGGCAGTGAGAGATGATGCGGTCGCTAGATGACAAGCCCTCGCGGAAGCCGGCTTGTTCATCATTCAATGTGCGGTCAACTGTTTGTTTGATCCGGTTCAAGATTATTTTTGCCATCAGTTTAAAGACTGCTGGGAGAAGACAGATCCCACGCCAATTATTGCAATCCTTCAGGTCGCATTTTATCGGGATCTTAATAATGACCCTCTTCTTCCACTTTTTAGGGAGAGGTTCGGTTTCCCAACACTCTTGGATAAGGGTGAGAAGAATACCCGCAGTAGCATTGGCATCCGCTTTAAGAGGTTCCACTGGAATTCCATCTATCCCCGGGGCTTTATCCGCATCCATCGATTTAATAGCAGTTAGTTTCAGCTTAGATGCTGGACTGGTATCAACTCTGGCTATTTGCGGAATATCTTCTGCTACTGATGAAGATGCATTCGAAGGTCCAAAGGTGTTGTTGAGGACCTCAATGAAGTGTTCTCTCCATCTCCGCAGTTGGTGTTTTTCATCGTTTTCTGGCTGTACCCAATATACATAAAATGAATAATTATTATCGCCAGGAGAATTATCATGTCTGCTTTATTCGAAAAATTAGCCAAATTGTGCAACAATAAGAAAGCATAACATTATTGCCTTGCTCATTTATGAATCTTATCTTGACCAAGGCTTTCAGCTTTCGCTCCCCTATCTGCACACGCATAAGACATTTCTGCGCCCCAGCCAAAAATCTTTCATTCATTTTCTTTATTGATACATATACCTGAGATATGTGCCAATCATGAAGAATTAATTCCCTTCCCACCCTCGTCCTTCAACATTTGAAGTTCGCTTCAAACCTCTTCGTGGAGTTATTCCGAAGGTAAGAAAAAGCAAGCAAACACGAAAAAAAGGACCCAAAAATTAATTTCGGATGTCTACACAAGACAAGACTTAGGGATGTAATTAAGGACCTCTTTGCTGCTAACGAACTACTTTTTTCTCCCCATAAACGTTGCAAAAGATGTAGCCGTTCTTGTGTGTACTTTTTGGGAACTAAGAGATTCTTGGACTTCCTTTGGCAGGAAGTTGGGCCTTCGACCTGCTCTTATTTATGTACACTGTACTTCTTGTGATATGGATATGTATTAAGATACTTGACTACGTGTAGGGGGAGAGATGGGATGTTTTTGTTTTGAGATATCCACTTCATGCAGTAACACGCCCATTTGATGTAATGTAATAGTCATAATTAATATTCGTACTTGGAAATTGGGGATATGGAAATAATGAAACGTGATGGAATTATTCGCATAGTTGGGTATGATGCGTGTGGTGTTAGGCGCAGGCATTCAATTTGCGAGAAAAGCATGATAATTCGATTTATCTAGACTATGTACATAGGTATGTATAAATAAATGTGTTTATAACACGGACGCCTTTTTTCGATTCTTTTATCTCAGTCGCTTTCATTGACCCGAGTCTTACTGTGGCTATGGGCTGGACTCTGCCAAATTGCGGATCACAGCATGTTACTCCTCGGACAGGCTACTATTAGCACTGCAGACTTCAGGTTGGTTCCTGCTGAAGACGTACTTGCTTTTATTAGAAAGGTGGATTGTCTTTTGACTTAATGGGCTACGGCACAATAGACCTATTATGATTGCAGTGCCAGGGTCAGTGTAAGTATAGTACTTAGTTCGATTATCTTATCTTGTAGTTACACACAATCAGAATTTTACTCACTGGAAATTAACTGCCCCATTTTCTTGAAATGCTAATAAAAAGTAGCTTACTGCATAGGATTCCTTGCACCAACTTCTATTCAGAATTTTCGAGGACAGTTATTCTTAGTGTTATGTGTGCATTTGTTACACGGTATTGTACAAAAAACACGGCAATTGAAAATCATCCTTAAATGTTTCTTTCATTTCAGGTTTGTGGATTTTGTTTCATGGATTGACCAACTTTAACTTTAGTCCCTATAATATAAGGTAACGCTTGTAGGTTCTATTATCAGTAATTTGATTTTTCTTGCATTTGTTTATTTTAACATAATTACACTAATTGTTTTGCGGGGGCAGTAGGTCGCTATGTTTCACAGTTCGTAAGTTAGAATCTCACTGTGGCTATATTGGTTGGTGTTGTTTTCTCAGTAGTGTATGGCCAGTAGTGATGGGCATATTGACTCTTTTCACTGTGCCAGCACATAAGCTCTGACTCTTACCAATGAGTCGTTCAAAAAGTGTAGTACAAAGAGTCTGAAACTTGATTAATAACATATTCAATAAAAGTCGTAGTTTTTAAAAATTCAGTTTTTTCTTTATTTTTTTTACCGCCGATTCGAAGTCGGTGACCCCCAATGCCATTTAGTTCGAGCCAGCCATATCGCACCACTATTTCCCATGAAAACGGGGTCGCCAATCTGTGATGGACGACCCCCATTTTTTTTTGCCTTTTTTGACCCCAGATTCCGAGTCAGGGACCCCCCAATGCCCTTTAATTCGAGCCAGCCAGATTGGACCACTATTTCCCATGAAAACGGGGCTGCCAGTCTGGGATGAGCAACCCCAATTTTTTTTTCTCTTTTTTGACCACAGATTCTGAGTCACCGACCCCCCAAGGCCCCTTAGTTCGAGCCAGCCCAATCGAAACACTATTTCCCATGAAAACGGGGCTGCCAGTCTGGGATGGGCAACCCCAATTTTTTTTTCTCTTTTTTGACCCCAGATTCTGAGTTAGCGACCCCTCACTGCCCTTTAGTTCGAGCCAGCCAGATCGGACCACTATTTCCCATGAAAACGGGGCTGCCAGTCTGCGATGGGCGAACCCAATTTTTTTTCTCTTTTTTGACTCCAGATTCGGAGTTAGCGACCCCCTAATACCCTTTAGTTCGAGCCAGCCAGATCGGACCACAATTTCCCATGAAAACGGGACTGCCAGTCTGGGGTGGGCTCTTTTGACTCTTTTTGAACGATATGGACGATTCGATTTTGCATCGCTCTTTTTGAACGATTCGATTTTATATCGCTCTTTTTGAACGAATCTTTTTGAACGATTCCATTTTGTATCGCTCTTTTTGAACGAATCTTTTTGAATGATTCGATTTTGTATCGTTCGTCTATGATGTTAAATATTGGCCACGTTTATATCGTGGAACTAAAAGGCGATTTAACTAAATTGTTATAGTGTTAGCCCTTTTTCGTGGTGTGTTTATATCGACCATACGGGGAGGTACTAGTTATGAAAGATGTCAGTTGTTGATTTGGAAAATGTAAAGGATGAAGCGAATGCAGAATTTCAGAAAGGGATGAGGTATTTACATAACATATAAAATGGAATTATCACCAACAACATCATTAGCGAAGACAGCAACACCACCTAGTCCTAATTTGCCAGGCCAGTTCGGCATCGCAAGTGGAGCTAAAAGCTAGTACCAAAACTCAAAACCGATACGTTTACATCGTGGTGAGTTAGATCTATTTAGTTAAATCTTGAAGATAGTCCCGCGGTCTAAACATAGTGATTGTATGTATTACAGCAGCTGGAAATTTGAGTTTGCTTACACTGTAGCTGTACTATACTATAGTAGAAGTGGAAGCTATGGGTTTTTGTTTGGTTTCATCTAAAGTTGAGCTTGAGATGATGATACATAAGTGTCACCATACACTGTCGAACTCGAACACGAACCTAGTACAAGTGGACCGGTTTTCTTCACACCTATGTGAAGTGTATGTGTGTGTCAGAGGACATTTGTACCAGGTTCGTGCTCGAGTTCGAATTTGACAGTGTATGGTGACACTAAGCCGAATACTTTTGTTTTAGAATGTAGGAATTGTTTTCTGTATTTGGAGAAACTTAGATGTGCAGTGCAACGTAAGTACAATAAATGATTTTTGATATGCTTGCAGTCAGCATGGGTTGTTGTGTATATATACAGGGTGCGCCAAATAAAAGTTTCTTTTTAAAAATGCAATAAAATGAACAAAATTAAAGTTTTTTCCAAGTATTACGGCTTTATTAGTAAGAGCAAACATTCTCATTAATGATGAAACACAACTTCAAGTGGTTGCCTCGGCTGGCTTCGCAGTAGCGCATTCTGTCATTCCAATTTTCCAAGACCATGTCGATGGTTTCGGGCTGTAGCTCACGGATTGCTTGGATGATATTGGCCTTAAGTGCTTGAATCGTTTCTGGATTGTTGGCATGACATTGGTCCTTCACGGTTCCCCAGAAAAAAAAAAGTCCAAAGGGGTCAAATCGTAGCTCCAAGGCGGCCAATTTACATCACCAAGACGACTGATAACACGATTTGGGAATTTGGTGCGTAAAAGATCGATTGTGGCAGGGGTGTGTGGCATGGCGCACCATCCTGCATGAACCAGAGGTCGTCCAAATCCATGTCTTCAATTTCAGTAAAAAAAAGGTCGGATGACATGAGTCTGTAACGTTCACCGTTGACCGAAACGTTGTTCCCAATCTCATTTTCAAAGAAAAATGGTCCAATGATGCCACCACTCCACAATCCGCACCAAACTGTCACTCTCTGTGGGTGCATTGGCTTCTCGACAATAACGTGCGGGTTTTCCGAGCCCCAGATGCGGCAATTTTGTTTGTTTGTTAACGTAGCCTCCGAGATGAAAATGCGCCTCGTCAGAAAAGATGATTTTTCGCCCAAAATCGTTGTCCAATTCAAGCTGCTCTAAGGCCCAAACTGCGAAGCGATAACGAAGCGGATGGTCGTGCGCCTTCAATTGCTGAGTCAATTGGACGTTGTAAGCGAATAATCCGAGATCTTTGTGCAGAATTCTCCTCAGGCTAGTGCGTGAAATGTTGAGCTGTTGAGATCGATGGCGAGTTGATGTTCGTGGAGTGAGTCTCACACTCTCGGCTACAGCAGCCACATTCCTGTCTGTGTGCACCGTACGACGACGGGGACCATGAGTGTTGTCCACTAGCATGCCATTCTCACGAACTTTTGCACAAACTTGCGTACAGCAGGCGCGGTGGGTGCTTCATTTCGGCTAAAACTTCTTTTAAAAAAACGAACTGTTTGGGATACACAGCACTCACTTTGGAAATATTATTATTATTATATACTATGGGGGATAGCCGAAGCAGACCACTTACGTTTGGGTCCCTTTTCGCCCCCTCCCGGTCATCAGTGGCTTCCAGATGTCGACTGATAATTGTCGACCTCTTTCTTCATCACTGAGTCCCGTGTTATTGCTAGCATTTGTTTGAAGCTGAGTTCACTCATGGCTTCTACACTTATCGTGTGCCTGCCTGTGATCCTCAACCTCGTGCTAGCCAGTGCTGGACATTCGCACACAATGTGTGCTGCCGTCTCGGCCTCCTCCAGGCATAGCCTGCAAACGTCATCTTCCCCGATTTTCATCTTGGCCAGATGAGCCTTAAAATTACCATGCCCTGTGACCAAGGCAGTTATCCAGCTTAGGGTACTCCGTTTATAACTAAGTACCTTTCTCGCTTCCCTGCCTAAAGGGCTGGTTATTGCATTCCGAGCTTGTTTGCAAGTGACTAGCTCCTGCCATCTTTGTTGATGCATGGAGTCCATCCACTTCCCAACCTTCGCTCCAATCATGCCGTTCCCCAGAGCAACTCTGGGTTCTGGGCCAATGAAAGTTGCCGCAGATCCCTGTTTTGCTAGGGCATCCGCCGCCTCATTTCCTGTTGTACCTATGTGTCCTTTTACCCACATCAGCGTAACCTCATTTTCTGTGGCACACGTGTTGAGCTTCCGGACACACTCTAGTACCAGTTTAGAGTTTATGTTCGTCTGCTGCATGCGTCTGATCACCGATTGGTTGTCCAGTGCAATAAGGATTTTCTTCCCCCGCACCTGACCTTCAAGCAAGTGGTCCAACGCATGCAACAAGCCAAGCATTTCTGCCTGGTATACGGACACATACTCTCCTAGACTAAGCGCACATGCTAGGTTTAGCTCTTCAGAGTAAACCCCCGCCCCCGCTTTACCGTCCATTAAAGAGCCATCAGTAAAAATGCTGATGTCATTGTACATACACTCATTATGTATGTTTCCATCTGCAATGTGAGTCTTGTGTAGTCTTTCAACTACCCTACGTCTACTCATGCCTTCTACCGGCATTAGAGTCTCCCTGACCTCATCATGAATAATGTCTAGGATGCTCTTATGACCGCTGCTAGTTCCAAAGCGATGCCACATGGCATCCCTTTCCATGCGTATTGCCGAAAGCGCCGCCGTTTTCTTTATAAATAAGTCCAACGGCGGCAGTCCCAGCAATGCCTCCATTGCTCGCGTTGGTGTGGTGCGCATTGCACCACATATGCTTACGCAAGCTATCCTTTGTACCCCATCTAGCTTCTGCTTTGTGGTATTCTGCATGGCTTTTGGCCACCATACCACTGATGCATAGGCTAGAATAGGTCTTACCATCATTGTGTAAATCCAGTGTGTCGCTTTAGGTGAAATTCCCCACCTACGAGCACACACTCTCTTACATTGATGCAAAATCCTTTTCGCTTTTTGGATCTTTTCATCAACGTGAACATTCCAAGTTAGTTTCGCATCTAAGGTAACTCCTAGATGCTTCACTTCCTTGGACACCTTGATTTCTGAACCAAAAAGCCGTAAGGGAGTTATCTCTATGTCTTTCCTCTTACGAGTAAAAATCATAGTGTTTGATTTACTAGCGTTTATGGTTAGCTCTTGCTCATTACACCATTCTTCGGTTACTTTGAGAGCTTGTCCCATGCAACCTAGAATTGTGTCCATGAACTTTCCACTGACCGTGAGTGGCAAGTCATCGGCGTATCCTACAGTGTGTACGCCCATCGAGTCCAGTTTCCAGAGAAGACTGTCCACGGTGATGTTCCACAGTAGAGGCGAAAGAACACCTCCTTGTGGGCATCCTCGGACTACCTTACCCCGTATTCTGTCACATCCACTGCTAAGATTTACCGCCCTCTGCTTAAGCATAGAGTCGATCCACTTAATTATAATGTAATCAACCCCCCGCTCAAACAGGGCGTTCCTTAGTTTGGTAAAGGAGATTTTATCAAAAGCACCCTCTATATCCATAAAAGTAGACATAGCGATCCCGCCATTGTTAATCTCTCTCTCTGCAACTCTAACAAGTTCATGTAGAGCGGTTTCCGTAGATCTGCCTGCTCTATAAGCATGTTGGCACCTACTCAGAGGACTATACATTAGCGTGGTGTTCTCCAGGTAGTCCACCAACACCTTTTCCATTGTTTTCAACAGGAATGATGTAAGGCTAACCGGCCTGAAGGACTTTGCCTCTGTATAGTCTTTCTTTCCCGGTTTAGGCAGGAAGACCACTTTAGCCTCCCTCCATGCCTTCGGGATGTAGCCTGCTGAAAGACAGGCGACGAATATATTCCGGATCCTATCTAGTAGAGCGCTCATGCCCCACTGTAATAGTGCCGGGAATATTCCGTCCATTCCAGCCGTTTTAAATGGAGCAAAAGAGTTTATAGCACTTTTGACTCCATTTGGAGTTATTATCCTCTCAGCTTCTTGTTGACTTACCCCACCAGCTCCCATGTTACTTTGAGGCCATGGTTGGTCTGACTTGAAACTTCCAGGAAAATGTACCTCCATCAGGGCCTGCAACGTTTCTTCCACTGTTTCTGTCATGGAACCATCAACTTTGCGTATCAGCCCCACCCCGGGGATTTAGGACATCTGACACTCCGTATGGACTACCTTCGCCAAAACTATAGAACACAAGAGTTGGCCAGGTAGGGAGTGTGTCGATTGCTTACATATCGCAAAACGGCGGTACTCGCGTAATGCGACAGTACACGCAACCGGCCCCATAGCTCAGCCTTCGCTATTCGCGAAGTTACCAGCGGCCACCACGCGGAGGTGCTATGTAGACTTGCCCATGAGTTACCCCACAGACCTGACCGCCCACTTTGGAAATAAGTTTTCAATATTTTCCAACGTTGTTTAAGTGTAAAGCGACTCATTTCGTCCTGCGGAGGTAAGATACTGACTTTCTGTCAAGATTTCGAGCGGGAAACAGCTTCCACTGTCAAAATAACCTATGATTTAAAAAGAAACCACTAGATGGCCCACCCTTTATATAGGAGTATACACAATGCGTGCATTGCATACTGCATCGAGGTGATTATGAATGGATTTAGATGGGATTGCTTTGGTTGATAGATAATGGTGGTTTTAGTTTTTGATATATTAGATAATGGGATGGGATGTGAGTGAATGAATGTATTGTAATACATTATATGTAATAAGAAATGAGCGTGGATTGGTTATGCGTTGGGTAGTATTTATGCGATGGGCTAGTTTGGAAATTAATTTTTAATTTCATTTTTAAATTGAACGACTCGGAGGCTATGTCGTTGTGCTGAATATTTCGCTCATTCTATTGATTCGTTCAAAATGAACGACTCGTTACTGGGCTACACATCGCTAGTGCATAACGATAAGTTTTAAGCATTCCTAAGCAGTTTTGAAATTCAAATCCAAGTTATTCCTGCATGAAATGCAAAAAGATGTGATATCTCCTAAAAACAACTCTGTTGTAAAAAACTTCCCGCCAAAAAAAACTCATCAGCCGCAAAAAGGATTGATATGAATATAGTTCCGCCAAAGTACTCGTAGCTTTGTCGCTCGCTCTAGGGAATGTATATTGAACCCTGATTAAATTAGTTAATTTCTTTTAACGGTGTTTTGCGGGGGCTTGCTTAAAATAAAAACAGATAGGTAGAAAATTCTGAATAACATGGAATGATTTTCTTGAATTGAGAAATTAGATTAATTAGACAAAAGCTGCTCAATAAAACGGAAAATCGAATTGATTAAAGAGAAGAACGGAGTACAAACTATGTATTAGCTGATTTTTTCTTTTGTGCAGTGGATATCAATTTCAGAACAATAATCATACGCATTACAACAAGAATCGGCTCAATCCAGTGCAATTTTTTAAGTGTAACGCGTGCAATACTTGTTCTGCTCTGATCTGTGCTACGCACACAATACGAATATTGTCCATTGCTCACTTCTGGCCTGAAGTTCATCTCTAATCTTTTATAAGACAGGGGGCTTTATAAAGGAATTCAGGCGAGAAGACAGTCCCAAGTAACAATTTTCCTCTTATAAAACTCTTCGAGAGTCTTACAAGAGCCTGAATGAAGAGATAAACTCTTGTAAATGAACTCTGGTAGAACACTATAAGAGCCTTCTGAGAGCTTTATGAGAATTAAATGGCACACTTTCTGAGAGTCATGTTATCTTATAGCAAAAGTTCAACTCTCTTAATGAGAGTTAACATGTCTCAGAAGGAGACTTTTAGGCTTATTATGAGAGTTAATTTCTACTCTTGTAAGAGTCTCATTAAAAGCACTTTACACTAGTTATGAGAGCTAGAGTTTTCTTATAAGTGTAGCTAGAAAGAGTGAATATGATACAAACAATGCACTGTCTCTGTTTGACAAATACAAGTAGATATATGTAAGCGTAAGCGAACTTCTATTTATCGTCATTCTGTGTCATTTTCGATGACAAATGAAAATAAGTTTTCGGACACATAATTACCTATATATATTGACTTTGTAAAACGTTATTTTTCCACAAATATGAGTCAAAATGTTTATGCCATTCAAATTTTATCGGTGATAATAGGCATTTTGCTTCAAAAAATTGCAAAGCCCACAAAAATTAATAAACTTTTCGATTTACTGGTAAAATGTGGAGGAAATATAATAATATCTCACTGTTCAATAGCTTGCTCAAAATTTTATCGAAACAAAATTTCCCAACTAACAAACTCTCAAGAGTTAAGCTCTTGCAAATTGTAAAAAGCTCTCATAAGACTCTAGTAAGACTCTTCGACACTCTCGTAATGTAATTCTTGTAATAAGACTTAAATTAACTCTCATAGCAGCATTAGAATAAGACTTTAACTCTACTAGAATGTAACTCTAGTAACAAGATCATTTTTCTACTCTTATCGTAAAAGGTGAAATACTTTGACTCTTATTAAGCCTTTTTTATGAGAGTTTAACGCTTTAAGCGTAAAACTCTCATAACAATGTTCTTACGAGAGCTTCAGTCTTATGACACTTATAATGAGAGATTTATAAGATTCTAACTCTCAAATGTCTTGTAATAATACTGCTATGAGAGTTGAAATTCTAAAAGTCTCATAAGAGGAGTATTTCACATAAAGGTTGGCAATCTGTCAAACATAGAAGTTCGTCTTGGTTGTATCTTATCGTATTGTAAGTTCGGTTTATTCCAATGGACAAATTCGAGTGGAAAAAATATAAAAGATCCACAAGTTTCCGTAGGAAAGTGAAAAAAAATTATTTTCGCTTAAAAAATGATACACTCAGGAGTGTTGCGAAAAAGAAAACAAGGATTATTAACTTGAAAGGCTTCCGTGCGCAGGCTTCGATGGCATTACCTACGGACAGTAATCATTTTGACATGTATCAACAGACCATTTTTTTAAAAGGCCAAAATACTGAAAGCTTCTCGAATGCTGTCCACGGTGCATTGAATTTTAGTGGAAATATAATACCACCATCGCAAGTTAGTCAACTTTTAATTAACATGAACATTTTCATATTCATTCAATTCTAAACAGAATCGCCAGGATGATATCGAATCAGAAGGTAGTGTTAAGGATGATGAAGAATATAACCTATTCGACACTCAGCTAAAGGAAAATGAAGCGTACTTGATGGAACTAAGAAAATGGGCAATTGAGTTCAACATACGTCATTTAGCATTAAAAAGATTGCTACAAATATGTAACAGCCGCAACCCTGGTGCACTGCCGAAGGATCCAAGGACATTATTGCAAACGCCTGCTGTTACTACGATTCTACCCGTCGGTTTGGATGGCCAGTATTGGCATCAAGGGCTTGAATTTTGCTTACAAAAATGCTTTGGGGATATTAAAGAGTCTATAGCTATTAGCATTAATATAAATATCGATGGGTTACCAATATTTAATAGTTCAAAATATGAATTTTGGCCCATTTTATACGAAAACCCCGATATCCAACCAATGGTCATCGGAATTTATAGTGGCAAAGGTAAACCAACGAGCCTTGAATCCTTTATAAGACCATTTGTGGATGAACTGAAGGAAATTCTATCTAATGGGATTAAAATTAATAACCAGCATAAAATTACTGTAAAAATCCGTTGTTTTGTATGCGATTCTCCGGCACGAGCTTTTATTAAAGGTAAAAAAATTCATACTACATAATTTTTTCCTATTATTATTAATATGTATTTATAGGTGTCACTAACTTCAATGGTCAACACGGATGTCAAAAGTGTACAACAATCGGAGAATATTCTTATATTTCGCACACCAATATTTTTCCGAAGATAGAATGCAGTAAAAGAACTGATGAGGGATTCCGCAAAAGATATTATCATTCCCACCATAAATTTTACACTCCCCTGGAGGAACTTCCCGGTTTAAATATGATTAATAACTTTCCCGTCGCAGATTCATTGCATCTGATTGATTTAGGAATTATGAAAAGGCTTTTGATCGGATGGAGGGATGGGAAATTTAATAATTATCGTACAAAATGGAGTGCACATGAAATCTACTGCATTTCAAACCGATTAGTGAACATAAAACTACCTTCAGAACTGCATCGATCTGTAAGAGGATTGGATTGTCTTGCTCACTGGAAAGCTTTAGAATATCGCACTTTCTTATTTTATATAGCAGTTGTACTCTTGAAAGCTCATCTACCTCACGATGTCTACCAACATTTCCTTGTATTTTTTTCTGCTGTTACAATATGTTCTTCAACTGTATACAATAGATATCTTGATTTAGCTCATACAATGTTCCTACATTTTATCGAATACTTCAGAGATATATATGGTGAAGAGCATATAACCAGTAACGTACATAACCTGTCACATGTTGTTGACGATGTAAAACAGTTTGGTATACTTTCAACTTTTAGTGCTTACCCCTTTGAGAGTAAATTATATCAGATAAAGAATATGTTACGAAATGGAAACAAAGCTTTGGCGCAGGTAGCCAAACGACTGACTGAATTTAGTCATTTGCAAATAAAAAGAAATGAATTTATGGGTAACGAATCACCAAATCTAAGAAACGGCACCGTCCATGTAAATGGCTTCATCCTAAGTCCTCAAAATCGGGATAAGTGGTTTCTTACTAATGAAAATAAAATCGTGTTCATGGAAAAAGCCACATTAGTTAAAGGGGAGATTTATATTTCTGGTGTCAGTCTTAAAAATCAAGAATGTTTTTTTGAAAAACCGCTACGCTCTTCTTTTTTCAATATATATTCCTCAGATTGCAAAGAAGATCAACGAACACTGCATAATTTAAACGAAATTAAATGTAAATTGATATCTGTGAAATACAACGATAATTCAAAAGTTTTCATTCCATTACTCCACACAACGAAGTAAAAAGTAAAAAGGATTTTCTGTAAATCGTATTTAAATAAGAAATAAATAATGTCATACTCAGCGATTCAATATATGTATTGACTTTATTATAAGTAAATAATAATAATAAATAAATAATATTACAGTTCAGTAAAAAACAAACAAAAATAGATTCTTTCTTCCAAATATAAGTCAGCAGCACAGCTTTTCTGAAAGATAGAGAAAGAAAGAAATTTGTGTTATTATCCTCTACATAATATATGTACGTATATAAGGTATTGTGGACTGATTGTACCTTAAATTAGTTTTAGTTATCCGTAGCCTCAAGACTCATATTAGGTGCAATAGTGGCAGCATTATTATCAACAATGCTACCTGTGGTAGCATCGGTAACAGTAGTAACTTTCTGTTCTGTTTGTTTAGCTGGATATACTTTTCTTGTAGAACTGCGACGAAGACGATTTGTTTTTTCGCTTCTGGTTTTTGCATTTCGTAGAACTGTTGAAAAGAAGTCCTTGCTTTTTTGCTCATTAAAATCGGTCGCAGCCAGCTTTATAACTGAATTAAATGCTGTAAGAATATTTGGGTAATTCTTCATAGCCAGCTTTTTACTCTCGGTTCGGCTTCCCCCGCTCCAAGTAACCTCCAGTAGAAAATCCCTATCGAAAAAGTGGTCTACCAAACGGTAGCAACAATTTATTGCGTCTGCTGTTCCACTTGACCCGCAAATATTTTTCATTCGTGTGACCTGTAACGGATTAGGAATGTATTATTAATCTTTAATCTACAGTTCAATTGGCAACCTACCAAATCTTCCATTTTCTTCGTGTCATTCAACTGAATTTCTATTTCTTCAATTTGGCTTGGGCTAGAAATCGGCTCAATTAATACACCAATATCGGCTGTCATAGTTTCGACTGCCGATCTATTATTTTTATTGTTGATGTCCTCATGCAAAACGTCGATACGGTCCATGACAATGTCGTTGAATGCATTTTGCTTGGCAAGTTCCTGCATAATTGTGTCCAGTTTTTCTAAAATCAGCGGCAAGCTTTCAGCTATATTTTTAAAAATTATGCCAGCATCGACCTCCTCTGGTTCTTCAATTATATTGATGGGATTATTCCAGTCTCCAGACTGTATAGGTGTCAGTATCTGATGAAATGAAAAAAATTCGTTTTCAACAATTTCATGTTGCTTGCTTCTCTTACCGGTGATGATAGTTGTGGTTGCAGGAACCCCGATTGATGAACAGTGTCCTGAAAGAAAATGATTGGTTATGTGGAAGAAATTTAAATTATTGTAAGAAAACGCACCTGATTGCAAATATATTGATTGAAATCACATTCAATAATATCAGAACCGGTGACAATAGTTGTAGTTTTTCCTCTCTTTTTTATTTGGGGAGTGTCGACAATGTACCCGTCGGTATCACTATTTCCTTCCATTGTTTTCAATTCCGCTTCAGCTCCTTCGAAACTCATGATTTTTTCCCTTTTTTTAACACAAGGCTGTGATGTCCAGTCTGCTTCAGGCCTGGAGTTTCCACTTTGTATTAATTTGTTAATTAGGGAAACTTTTTTTGTATTGGGCCAGAACAAAGTGCCACCACATTCCCAATCACGGGGCACTATAGAAAGCAATGCTTCCCCTCGTTCAATTGTCTGGACAATTTTAAAAGACATTCTGGAAAATAAATTGAGAAAACACTACAATCCTAATCTACGAGTATGTTTACAAATGGTTTATAATTACGTCGATCCAAAATATAGCCAAGCTCGCTCCAACAACGTATGTAAGTCTTCTTTACTAAACACAATAGACACACATGCGGTCAACACAAAAGCAAACGTCAAATGATTGTGAAAGAAACGGCTTGTCGAATATATAATACCCTGCACACATGACTGGAGTGGAAGGTATATGAAATAGTGAGGTATCTGAGATAGTGAGCGATAATTTCAACGAAATCCGGGTATATGGTTTGGCGATAGATATGTTTGATTTATTTGAAATAAAGATACATTAAAGATACATTCATATGGTTGGGGATGCTTTCTTCTGTACGTTGCAACCTACGTAAAATATTAACATGTCTTAGACTTTGTGAAGGGTATAAAAACAATGACACTCACAGTGGGAGTTTTTATTTTATAACTCTGGCAAAAAGCATTGAGTTCTCATACGCAGACTTTTATTTTCATACAAAGAATAAAACTCTTATAGCCAAACTTTTAGTTCTATAATAAGAGTTTAACTCATGTAAGAAGCATTGAAACTCTCATATCGAGATTTTTGCTATCGTAAAAAGAGTTTTTCTCTCAGAGTAAGAGTTTTAATGTCATAGGCAGAGTTTACCGATAGCGGCCATATTTTCCCCGATAGGATTGTGTTTGTACTAAAATATAACTTTGAATTATTGACTGATAAGCTCCATTACGTATGCAAAATGCAAAAGATTACGGTGTTATATGAACGTAAATGTTGCTCAACAAATTTTAATGAAGCTATTGAACACCAATGTAATTATTATATTTTCTCCACATTGTGTTTTTATTTAGAAACTAGTCTAAAACTTGATTATAATTAAGGCGCCTTCTGTTTTTCGAAGCAAAATGCCTAATATCAACGATAAAATTTCAATCGCATAAAGATTTTGGGTCGTCTTCGTGAAAAATGCACGTTTTGCAGAGTCTAATAATTCTATAACTATGGCAAAAACTTTATACTTTATGCCAACTTTGTAATTTCGAGTTGACAATGAATACAAGCTCTCATAAAATCACTTATTCTTCACAGACAAAATGAGACGTCGTGTATTTTTCTATATCATTCTCTTTCTTTCAACTCTTATAAGGAAAGTCAAGCTCTCGTAATAAGAGTATAGTACTTCGTATGACTTATTACAAGAGCAAAATTTAACTCTCATAATAAGTCGAAAAGTCTCTTTATGAGACATATATAGCTCTTATAAAGAGAGTTGAAGTCTTGTTATAAGACAAAAATAACTCTTATAAGTGCGCCATTTAATTCTCATAAGACTCTCATAGTACTTTATAAGAGTTAATTACAAGAGTATAACTCTTGTTGAAGAACTCTTAAAGACTCTGGTAGAGTCTTATGAGAGGAAAATTGTTACTTGGGTTATGAACTTTATAAACCATAATCACTTCCATTTTGCATATGTAATGGCACTAATCACTCATAAACTCAAATTTTTATTTTCCTTCAAAACCCAATCTTGTTGAAAAAGATGGCAGCCATTGAATAAGTCTTCTTATGAAACTAAAACTCGCATTGTGAGAGGGCGACTCTTTTTATGATAACTAAAGTCCCTGTATGAGAATTCAATACTGTTTGCTATAGTTAAACTCCTTTTATGAGGCTTGAACTCTCACAATGAGAGCTCTAAACTTTTAATGATATGTAAAGTCTCAGTGTGAGAATTTAATGCTGTTTATTAGAGTTAAATTCCTCTTATGAAACTAAAAGTCTCACTATGGGAGTTATATTCTTTTTATGAGAACATAACTCTGCGTGTAAGAGTTAATAATTTGACCTTTAGTAATTTGCGTTGACCGGTCGTTTGTGGTGTGTGTTTGTATAGTGTTGCAGGAGAAAAGAAAAATAAGTATTTTTATCGCGAGGTAATGTTGTAGAGTCATGTAAGTATTTTATTGGATAGTTCGCTCCCGAGACGACGAAAGTGATCAATCAATAGTTAACTATTGAATGATCACTCTCGTCGCATGGTTTCACAATAAATTCAATGTTAAAGCTCATCAACTCTAACTGCGATATTCACAATTTGGCAGATTTTCGTTAAATTTGGATCTCGCGGTCAATGTCCAGATCGGGCCCCCTTTGAACTACCATGCATCCAAATGTGTATCGTGTGCCCAATTTGTAAACACTCTTCATTTTACATACACCGTGGGTAGCATTCGAGATTATGTAATGAACCACCTGTAACGAACCATATTATGGTCTGGTAGTGCTGCTCCCACCTGCAGATCGAAGCAGCACCTGATGAGTAGTGATCTGTTGGTGGTACGAAACCAGAGGCCGAGGGTCCCATTACACCTGGACCCAGGTGCGATCGCGTGTGCGTCTGATCCGATTTACATGATTTTTTATTCCCCATTTTTACCTCCCCTGTTTGTGTTGTCTTCCCCAGGCCTATGAATTTTTGTTATTTTAGTACGTAAAGTATAGCGGCAACGGGCGGCGAAAACCCCACCCACGTCTCCCGAACTGAGCTACAGCAAGCATAGGCCGCTGCTTAGCTCGTTGAGGAGCCTTTTTCTTCGCCATATGGCACGGCGCGACCTGCACGGTCTTTATGCTACCTAGGCTCCGTCCCCACGGGCATCTTCGGATGCCCACCAAACCGTCCATTACAATTATTTCAGTATTTGATTTTTGTTGTGTATTAATTTGGCAGTTGTCCTTTGGCAAAACTATTAAGCGTTGCGCACGGAAGCGTTTCAAATTAACATTCGCATTTTTCTTGTACATAACAGTCCTGGGTACTTGGCATCAGAGCTTAAGGGCACAAAGCTCCCCGCCAATAAGCGTTAAAAGAAATTAACTAATTTCTAGAAGGATATGAAATCAAATAAAATAATATTTGGCGTCAACTGACTTGTAATGTAGCGCAATCCAACAAAGAAAAATGAATTGAATAATCTACAATACTTCTAATATTATTTAGTAACAATTTTTCTTGACAAATTCAACATGATTCCACCTTTGGCCAAAAGAGTAGTAGCATAATTTTCAAATTCAATCTCTTTCTTTTCAATGGCTTTCAGTTCATAATTTCTCAAGATTCGGACCAAAGCTACTTTAGCAGCTAATTTTCCTTGGCGCAATCCTGAAAAATTAAATCGGCCGAATTAACCGAAAATGAAAAGTTAAAATATGGAGAAAAATAGTTTCTCACCTATGCACGCTCGTGGTCCATCGCCGAAAGGAATAAATGCGTTAGAATTGAAAGATTTATTACCATCGCGGAATCATTCTGGATCGAATTTATCCGGATTTTTGAAATATTTGGAGTCCCGATGAAGTCCGAGGACAGATATAAGTATCGGAGTGCCCTCTTTAATTGTTAAATTACTACCAGGAACTTGGAATGACTTTGTACAGATTCGATTCAGTATTGGCAGTGCTAGATATTTGCGAATGGTTTCTGGAAAATAACATCAAACATTTTTGTTGCTTAAAATATTCATCGAAAATATAGAAATAAGACTAGACATAAAGATGGTCATCGGTACTTTTGGCCCGTTCCACATACATATCATTCATTATACTTTCATGTTGTCCATTATTTGCTTTGAAAAATCTTAACCTCAAAGAAGTAAATCTTTTGGTTCGCATCCTTGAGGAAATATCACCCATATTTAGAAAATACCCGTGTGTACTTGGCTTGTTTTCTGTTTCATTTCATACAGGATCCTCCTTTTGTCCTGACGCGCTCTCGCAGCAGAACTAAAAGTCACCGGATGACATTTAGAATCTTCCCAAGAAACTTTGTACCAAATTTGGTTCAAATCCAGACAGGAGAAATGTCTGTAGGTGGGAACTGAGAAAAGGCTAATGTCCCTTGCACACTACAGGAGATTCGGATAAATTTCGAAATTTAAGTAAATCCACCCCCAAATCTCCAAGATTTACCGTGCATTTATTAATCCAGATTTCGACCGAAATTTAAAACAAATCTTGTTGAAATTTTGTTAAAATACAATATTTTTTTTTCGCCTGAATATATGCTTTCCACATTTGACCACACTCTTCGCGGTATGTTCTAGTGAAAAAAATAAACATGTACAGCTCTTAATCTTGGCGGCGGATGAAAAATTAATGGTGTGCATCGACTTCGGGATTTGCAAATCTATCTAGATTAAGTGTCTGTGTGTGTGTGTGTTAGACGAGAACCTCTGATTTGAACACAGCAGTATGTTCCGCTAGTCCAGTCGATACTCGAAAGAGTTCTCACCGATTTGAGATCAGGCGCGCCAAAGAAACCTACAATACATAACACATTTATTATCATGAGAAATGCCCGAATATCATGTATCGTAGCATGTACTATATTTCCAACCATTGTATGAATAGGAAGGGCCAAACATATTATAACTAACCTTTACACAATCCTTTTCAGTTACCTGTAGCATAATCAATTGTACATACCTTGAACGACCATTTCCAAATAATGCATATCCTGAATTGTTTCATAATCAACACAGCCATTGTGTTTTGCTATTGTTTCGTTAATATCCTTCACCAGGTCTTCCATAATTTCCTCGTTTTGTGTCAGTTCGTGTAGGCAAAATGCTATTGTGATAGCGGTGGTTTCCAATCCAGCAACCAGGAAAAGTGCTACTTGTGCAGCAATCTGATTTAGTGATAGTTTCATCTTTCCGTCTAAAGGAAAAAATGGCAATGAAAACTGATTGAGAGAGAGACAATTTTCTTCGACCTCCATCCTTAAGTTTCATAAGCAACTGCATAAAGTCATTTCGTTCGCTGTTGGTTTCTTCTCGAAATTTAATTGTCTTTGTAACAACTTCCTTAATCGTTTTACACAATCTTTCGTTTACCTTGTATAATTTCAGAGTTTCGTATAAGCTAAAATAAAACAGTTATTAATCATTATGATGGTTAAGAATTTAATTTTTGATGTCAGCCTTTTATCTCTATAATTTCTTGAAGTCTTCCCGTCTATTCAACTTGTTTGAATTGACTTGCAGTTCCATCAAATCTTACCAGTTCTTTTGTGGAAAGCTTTTTTGCTGTCCAGCCTTTAGTTTATTGACAGTTTTAGTGATAAGTACACAGTAAAGAATATTAGGCTTCTTTTAACTCCAGTTGCTGGATAATGCACTTGACATGAACTAAAATTCCGGGAATACACCGCACGATTGGTGTTTAAATTATAATACCTTTAATTGGTGTATTTATTTTATAGGTGGTGTAAAAGACAAAATGGTAAAATACATAACCAGCATCGAAAAAATCCGACCGGAGTTAATAATCCAATGTGTCGTGTAAATATTTTTATCTATTCCTCTACTGAAATACGTATCTGCAAGTCAGTGAGTCGGTAGCTTAGTGCGTTGAGGCATCCTTACAAACCCAGCTTTTTGTCGACTTGATTACAAATATCATATTCACCGTAAAGATAACTTGTTTTCACTGTTACGATGGATAGTATGCCTTTAGCAGCCTGCAAACTGGTCAATAACGCGTTGGCATACGATAAGGCTAACACCAGCTGGTGCAATGGCAGTACGTGTCATGCAACTAGGCAAATATGGCCGAAAATGGACCTCGGCCGCTCTCACAGGCTATTGCTATTGAGCAAAAACCATTTGAGAAACGTGGTGGGGCTTATCACTGGGCACTGCCTTATTGGGGAGCATGCTAGGAGACTTCGGCTCCCACACAATGATTACTGCAGGAGCTGTGGGGACGAGGAGGAGGAGAGTCCTTTCCACCTTATGTGTGCTTATCCTGCCCTGGCGAGACGCAGGAAGAGTCCTACTTCTTTACTGAGTTGGATGAATTAAAGGATATTATGGTCGATCGGCTTCATCTCTTCATTGTCAGCTCTGGCTGGTGTAATGACTGAGGTAGGCTCGGGTATCGGTACTAAGGGGTATCACAACGGGCCCAGTGGGGTCTAAGTGTGCTTTGATCATTGTTTGGTTGAAGCAGCCTATCTAACCCAACCTAACCTACGATGGATAGTATCACGTATAGGTGTAAGAATTTATTAAAAATAAATTAAATTCGCCATTTAGCTACATATGCAACACCTGTTGATATGTTTATCTTTTATAGGTCTATTTACCAGGTTAGTTTTCCAGGTTAATCCAGGTTAACATATTGTTCTTACTGCCTATTTTTAATCTGAATTAATCAATACCGGAGAAAAAGAAACGCTCCTATTGTACCTTTCAAATTTTTATATTTATACATACCTCGGGGCTAAGAATGTTGTTGCATTAACCAAATTTCGTATATAATTCCTTGAAGCGGAAGTGTCTCGAATATAGGCGAATACGTGCTCTTCGTTCTCAAAACTGTTGACTTCTTGTCCAAAGAAAACGGAAACAACGACATCCGTGGAATAGCTAAAAATTAAATTCATATACAGGGTATTCAGTAAGTAACTGTCTGCGAGACAATTCGCCGCGTAATAATAAGGACAGGCTAAGATACCCTGGGGTGGGCACTGCGACCATGAGATCTATTATGCCATTATCGAGCAACAAATATGGGGAATCATATTTTCGATCTCTTAACTCTTTCGCAACAGGCGTCTTTTGTACATTACCGATTTCACGTACAAAAAGCCCAATGACGCAAAAACTACGAAAGCTAGAACACCCAAATTCGATCACAGCTTAAATTTTACTCAAATTGTTAAATTTATGCCATAAAAAATAAAATAAAAAATAAATAAACAATTTTATAATTTCATAATACTTCGCCGCCGTCTTGAACCGTGTAACCTCTGGTGAAGTTCCCCCTTATATAGATAATTTAGCTAACCATCATAATGTGCGTATACGGTCCACTGCCCCGACTAAAGAGGAAATAGTCACTGCAATTATTGCACTAAAACTAGGAAAAGCTGCCGGACTCGACGGTGTCCCTGCCGAACTTTATCAAGCAACGCCAAGCGTAACTGCCGATTTGCTGCACCCACTTGCTGATAAAGCGTTGAATACGGAGACCTTTCCCACTGAGTGGAAGGAAGGTTTGATCACCAAACTTCCAAAGAAGGGTTGCCTCACAGACTGTAATAATTGGAGAGGCATTTGTGTGCTTCCTGCCGTTGCCAAGATAATAGCTAAAATCGTCCTGGAAAGACTAAAGGCCCACTTAGAAAGTACAATTGATGAAGAGCAGGCTGGTTTTCGATCCGGATTCTCCTGTGTCGATCACATTAACACCTTGCGAAACATCATCGAGCAATGCGCTGAATACAATTCTCCGCTTCACTTGTTGTTCATCGATTTCGAAAAGGCTTTCGATAGTGTGAACCGGGATTCAATATGGGCGGCCTTGCGCAGGAGAGGCATCCCTGAGAAGCTTGTGGCTATTATTAAGGCAACCTATGACGGCGCGATATTTCGCGTTCTGCATTAAGGTAAGGTGTCGGGGGACTTTGAGATTCGCAGTGGAGTTCGGCAGGGGTGCATCCTTTCACCGATCCCATTCCTCATAGTGATCGGCGATGTGTTGCATGCAGCCCTATCCGGACTCGACAGAGGAATTCAATGGACCTTGATATCTTAACTACAACATCTTGACTACGCTGACGACATATGCCTACTCTCCCACATAATCATGGATCTGTCCGCAATGGCGTTAGATATCGAGAGGGAGGCAAGCAAGGTTGGGCTAAAGATTAATACCAACAAGACCAAGGTTCTTAGCCCGCCGTTGCGAAAAAGAAATCCGACACCTATTGCCATCAATATTAATGGGCAGCCTGTGGAGAAGGTGGACAACTTCGTCTACCTGGGTAGCATTGTTGCCGAAAATGGTGGTACGGAGCAGGACATCGCTCGTCGTATCGAACAGGCTAAACGCGCATACGGCATGTTGTCCAAAATCTGGCAGAGCAGTTATCTCAGCATCAAGACCAGGCTGGGCCTGTTTCGCTCCCTGGTACTATCAGTGCTTTTGTATGGGAGCAGTACATGGAAAGTTTCCGTAGGAGTTACCAGAAAGCTGCAAGTTTTCGGCAACTCATGTCTTCGTCGAATTTTAAGAATTTTCTGGCCCGAAACAATATTAAATGAAGAGCTAAGTCGGCGTACTGGCCAGATGCCAATCGACGAATTGATACGCAGGCGAAAATGGCAGTGGATAGGTCACACATTGCGGAAGAGTGATAACTACATTGCTTTGCATGCCATGAAGTGGAACCCCATTTCCAACCAAGGCCGACCAAGAGGGGGTCCTCGAATCACATGGCGTCGATCTGTGGCAAAGGAGTGTCAGGCACTGGGTAAGTCTTTTGGGGAGTGGCGCCCCATTGCCCCGAACCGCTAGGGGTTAAGGCAAAGTAGTATAATATTTATTAACAAAGATTCAATATCTCAGCTTTCATCCAATCACTTCCCTACACAACGGACTACGAACAAGTAATATGTGGAATAATTACAGGAAATCCGTACAATAAATTTCTAGTGCCTATTAGTTGCATATGTGCTGATTTCCATATTCAGTACAAGAGGTAATACCAGCTGACATGAAAGTTACTCATATAAATAAATGTAACAGGCACTTGAACAGGTTTTTGAAGTGTTGTCGGCCAATTTAAAGTCTACTTTCTTTTGAATTATTAAGCCGTCCCTATTGGTACCGTGAGCTTTATTTATGTGCGTTAAATTTGTTTGAAGTCCGACCTCATACGCCTAATACGCACAGCGATCCTTTGAATAGATTCTTTTGCATCTCGCTTGCCTCGAATCATTGGCTGTGTTCTGGGAAACTTACAGGATCAGACAATTTGACAGTGAGTAACAGAGATTTGAAGTATTGTATATCCGTAAGTTGAAGAGAAAGTGTCGCTTATCTGACAGAATCTTTAGAGGAGAAATTTACCGGAAAAAATTGTTGGTTCGTTTCCCCAGCCTATGATTTTTAAACAAATACATCTACCGGCCTCTCTGTCTCTTTCGCTCTAGTGCAATTACTAAGAAACAGGCCTAAGGAAAATTGGTTGGTTGTCATTCTGCTCTCGTATGTAGATGCTTTGGCATGAGTCGTGTGCGTCGAATGTGTGAATGTATCAGTTTAATGAGTCTCTCTTTCACTTACGGATACACAATGCCTTGCCATCTCTGTTGCTCACTGTCATTTCCTTAACCGGCCAGGCTTCCAGGACCGCGACCATTGTCGCCGTGAACAAAGAGGATTGATAATATAATTCTACAAGAGTTATCACTCCATACAACTTTCCCCTCCGCCAGGAGATTTGTATGTATTGATAAATTGTATAGAGTTCACAAGAAAGCTGACTCCGCCTCCGGCGGTAGATTTGTATGTATCGAGTCTCTTGTGTATCTATACTGTGTAGTTTATACTTTGTTTATACAATTTGTCAATACATACAAATCTCCTGGCAGAGGCGAAACTTCTATGGAGTGATAACTCTTGTGGAATCTATACTATTTGCCGTGAACTTTGTAAGTATTTTTGGCATCTTACAGTGAGTGAAGACAAGCCAGATTCTGGCGAGACGCAAAAGTATCTATTCAAGAGTTCCAGTGCCAGTACGTAGCGTTAGTAATGCCTAATCTTTGCTAGAAAACTTAATTGCGAGAGATGACGGTATACGCGCAAGACTCGATTCGCTCAAATGTAAAGCCAATCGACCAATACAGTGTTCGGAGACAAAATTACCTCAGAACTCTGAAGCCTTCGCCCAATCAGCCGTTTGTGTCGAAACACCCAATTTTTGGTCCAAACTCCACAGAGACGCTGCGGTGGCTTTTCCACTTCACTATCATTGTCGCTGTTTTCCAGAAGATACGCTGCCAAAACCGTCGTGCTCAGTAACATAGATAGAGGGGATTAAAGGGATCAATCCTTCCCCTTGTGACAAGATTTTGAGAATACAACTAAAATTCAAACGTAATTAAATGAACTCACAACTGCTCTTGTAGGCCATTAAAATTAAGCCAATTTTGGGGCTTTTTAATAAAAATTAGGGAACGATCTGGAAATAATTTTAATCCCTTCTATAGTAGATACTGAATACATGGAAACTGAGTTTGCACGGTCGTAGAAGGTGAGCTTAACTTTTGGAGGGCGAAAATCCGAGAAATTTGAGCCCTTTTTTTTTAATATTATCATTATAACTACTAAACGGTGCCTCGGGTCGAAAAAACTTGCGAGAGTAAATTAAAGACCGTTGAATTTTGCGTTCAATGCACTACTCAAAGTTGAAATTCGGTTCAGTAGTATAGTCAAAATTGATAGTCAAAAAATGACAATCTTCGAGGCTCCGGAGAAAAATCACACTTTATCACTTTTCAAGCCCACAGATCTTTGCAACGGAAGCTCTAAATGGAAAAGCTTCTCTGTAAAAGTTGGGTATAATTTAATTGTTAGCCTAACGTGGTTAATATTTTTCAATTCGGGCCATTTTTAGAGTAGTTATGAGCAAAAATTCACAAATTAATGCCGACCGATTTATGCCTTAAAAGCTCTATCTCGGTAAGTATAACAGATAGAAGTTTTATTTTAGTCTCAAATTGTAGATAAATTACTTTAGTTAAATAAAGTGTTACAATATTTCTTGTAAGTAGATACTAAGAAGAAACAGGACAAGCCAAAAAATTAGGCACATTTTCAACATGGTGGCGGGGTCCGCTGTGTTAGGGGGGAAATGGAAAACTTGAATTTTTAAACAATGTACCAATCCAAACAATATATCAAAAATCGAAACACCCTGATTAAAGCAACCAGTGTTATAACATTTTGATTGACCAAGTAACTTAACCTTTGCAAAATCATCGACTTTTAAAAACGCAATTACTCAAAAACTATACCCGCTAGTATATTCTAGTAAAAAGTGAATCTCAGGTAATGTCCTACCCTAAAAACAGAAAATAGCCTTTAGAAATCAGATAAACTGTGTGAGACTAAAATAAAACTTCTAGCCGTTATACTTACCGAGATAGGACTTTTAAGTCATAAATCGATGAGCATTAATTTTTGAATTATAGCTCATAACTACTCTAAAAATAGTCCAAATTGAAAAATATTGGCCAAGTTAGGCTTACAATCAAATTATCCCCAACTTTTACAGACAAGCTTTTCCATTTGGAGCTTCCGTTGCAAAGATCTGTGAGCTTGAAAAGTGATAAAGTGTGATTTTTCTCCGGAGCCTCGAAAATTGTCATTTTTTGAGTATCGATTTTGACTATGCTACTGAACCGAATTTCAATTTTGAGCGGTGCATTGAACGCAGAATTCAACGGTCTTCAATTTACTGCTGCAATTTTTTTCGACCCGAGGCACCGTTTAGAAGTTATAATGATAATATTAAAAAAAGGGCTCAATTTTTTCGGATTTTCACCCTCCAAAAGTTAAGCTCACCTTCTGCGACCGTGCAAACTCAGTTTTCATGTACTCAGTATCTATAGAAGGGATTAAAATTATTTCCAGATCTTTCCCTAATTATTATTAATAAGCCCCAAAATTGGCTTAATTTTACTGGGAATTAGGAAAAATTTTCTCTGTTGAGTTTGGCGTGGTTCAATGCAAGCTCGCGACCTAAGTGATTGTCGTCTGTTTGCTTATAATTTCACGTTCAGCTGTTGGCTCAAAAAATTCCAAGGTGTGCCAAGCTAGGATCAAATGAGAGCGCATGGGGCAATATCCATCATCATCATCGTGGCGCGACAGCCCGACGTCGGGCCTTGGCCGCCTGGATCATTTTCCTCCAATTATCTCGGTCACGTGACCGCGTCCTCCAATTTTGGGAGCCCAGCAGCTGCGTGGCGTCCACACCTACTGAGCTCTCCCAACGAGATCTCGGTCGTCCTCGCAGTCTCGCTCCGTCGACTCGTTCTGCATTCAATACTCTCTTAGGCATGCGATCATCGTCCATTCTTTGTACATGCCCTGCCCATTGAAGTCGTTGTAGTTTGACGATTTTCGAGACTTGCAGCTCATCGTACATTTCATACAACTCATGGTTGTACCGGATGCGCCATCCATCTCGATCACAAACAGCCCCGAAAATTCGCCGTTGAACCTTACGTTCAAAAGTGTCTAGCATGTTTTCGGAGGCTTGAGTTAGGGTCCATGCTTCGCAGCCATAGCACAGCACTGGTCGTATAATGGTTTTGTACACGCGGAGCTTCGTGTTTCTGTGCACATGCTTTGATTTCATTATGGGGAGAACCGATAAAAAAGTCTTATTAGCTAACTGTATCCGTCGCTTGATTTCGTCAGTTTCGTTGGCGTCCCTTGACAGGTTGCAACCCAGGTAAATGAAGTTGTTCACGAACTCGATGTTGAGGTCCCCCACATTGATGCTCGGTTGTGCAGGTGTCCTTGTTACTGATTGCATCATTATTTTAGTTTTACCCTCGTTAATACGTAATCCAACTTCCTTTGCAGCGGTATCGAGCGTATGCAGAAGTTCTTCTGCGTCAGCCAATCTTCGGGACATGATGTTGATGTCGTCGGCGTCCGCTGCTAATTGTGTCGACTTGATGAGTAGCGTCTTGCTGTTGTCCATATTCATGGCCCGAATAACGTATTCCAGTGCTAGGTTGAAGAGCGTCGGTGCCAGTCCGTCGCCCTGTTTCAAACCAGTGCGTGTTTCAAATAGATCAGTAAGTCTATTCTGGATCCTGACTTGTGAGACGGAGTTGGTCATCGTCATCTTTGTCAGTCGCACTTAACTTGGCCGGTATACCAACTTGCAGCATGATGTTGTACAGTACTCCTCGATCGATACTGTCGTATGCCTGCTTGAAGTCGACAAAGATTTGGTAAACGTTTACGTTGTATTCCCAGCACCTCTGGAGTATCAGTTTGACTGAGAAGGGCTGATCGGTTGTGGAGCGACCAGGTCTGAAACCGCTTTGATATTCGCCAATGACTCGTTCTGCTTACGGTTTTATTCTATTTTCCAGAATTTTCGTCAAAATTTTATAGGACGTACAAACTAGTGAGATGCCCTTGTAATTCTCACACCGCAGTTTATCTCCCTTTTTGTGAATTGCACAGATGATGCTTCGGTGCCAATCGTCTGGGATCACCTCGTCCTCCCATACTCGCAGGAATAATTGATGTATGGCATCAACTAGACTCGTTCCACCGAATTTTAGCAGTTCAGCTTGAATCTCGTCAGCGCCCGGCGCTTTATTTCGTTTTAGTGACCGCAACGCGAGATCAACTTCCTCTACTGTGGGGGGTTGAATGGGTGGGCCTAGATCAACAATATCGTCGAGAGCTTCCTGTGTGGGGATGTTAGATGGTCGGTTTAGAAGCTCTTCAAAATAAGAGGCCCATCGTTTTTTAATGCCATCGGTGTCGCTGATGATGTTTCCATCCTTGTCCTTACAGAGGCTAGTCTTGAATTGGTAGCCGTTCTTAATTGTATTTACTAGTTTATACGCTTGTCTGGTGTTCCTATTAGCTAAGTTTTCGTTTATGTTCAGCAACTGCCCGTCAAAGTATTCACGTTTCTTTCGTCTAATTATTCTATTCGATATTCGCCGTAGCTCGTCATATTTTTCTCTTCTGGGTCTGGTTCCTCGTTGAATCCATTGTCTGTAGGCCTCGTTTTTCGCGTCAAGTGAGTTTTTGCATTCTTCGTCGAACCAGTCATTTCGCGCTCGCCGGGCTTTATATCCCACGACTTTCTCTGCGACATCCTTGATGGTACCCTTGAGATCTACCTAGAACCCATGGACGCCTGTGTTGCTGATGTTGTGTAGCATAGGTGATAGTTTTTCCTCAAGGGCGGTAGTATATGGAGCAATATCCAGTTGAACAAAATATAGATGAGGATATTTACTATCTAACCAAGTGGAAGACACTTGGGAGACAGGTGAAGCTAGTCTTAAAAAGTTAATGGAAAAAGTGGAGGTAATTGAAAAGCAGGGGTTGTTTTCAAATACATGCAGTATTCGATGGACAAATCAATAGCTTTTTTGGTGACCAGAAATTCCTAAAACAAATTGAAGAATAAATTCACTAACAAGAAAATGATGTAAACATTTATTAGTATCAGTATCTCAGATATCAGAAGCCCAATCCAGCAGAGGACACAGCCTGGTAAATAAAAAAGTCTCGCGAAAGAAAAGTGCATGCCCAATCAGCTATATAAATTAAATTACACCAATGAAAATTATCGTTATTTATATTTATTATCAACTTATAATGTATTCAGCGATGTTCGATGACGCTAATCGCGGAATACTACATCTGATGTTAGTTACTGTGTAACTAAATCAAAAACCACCCTTTTTGTTCTCCAATTAATGTTGCATGCTAAGTATTCAAAATTAGCCAAGTCCCCACGGTAAATTGGTTCCTCAAAAACATCGGGTTATAGGAATCGCGTAATATGAGACTTCAGTTTTGTATAAATGATACGTTCCTCAACGAAATTAATTGCATACATGCAGTTATGTCCGTACCGCAATATGCAGGACTCGCCGAGCCACGAGCAAGCTTTTTTTGTCAATTCGCCATTTCTTTAATAATCCCTACAATAGTACTTGTTTAATTATCATAGGTTTACAATTAATCCAGCCAATTAAACTTTAGACCAAAAATCACCATACAAAATTCAGTCGTAGTTGCACAAATCTAAATATCGCGCTATAGAAAAGAATGCTACAATTATTTATGAATCGCGTTATTTCGAAACCGCGTTAAATACTGCGTTATACGGAGGATAATATACTTATGCGAAATTTCGAGAAATGCGACTAAAAAATTTTCTTATACAAAAAAAAAAAAAAAATTGGAATTTATACTGTTTTACTAAAATTTTAAGCATTCAAGAATTAGATACGATGGAATATTTATTTGAGTGTTTTAGCTTTGGAAGTATTTGTGTTAATACGCTTTTAGTAATGTGAGATCCAAAAAAAAAGTGATTCCTACAACAGCTAAAGAGTTAAGCAATCGAAAAATTGCAAATGATCAAAATAAGTCTATAAAGAAGTATTTCATTCAAAAACTCACTCTTTCGCAATATCTTGCATGTTGACAATATCCGTACCCTTTTTCGACAATTTACCATCCAAATGCTCCTGCATTCTCTGTCCGACAATATCAATTACCGAAAACATCCTTTTCAATTTGCCCGATGTAAAAGTTGGGGACAAACTATTTCGAAGATCTCGCCACTGTTTGCCTTTCATGTTGAACAGATTCGAGGCAATTATATCAACACCTTCGTTCGAGTGGGTACCGCGATCGTGAAAACTTTGAAAGTCAGTAACAAGAACTCTTTTCACAAGATCTGGATCACGGATCAAGAGTGTTGGACGCAAGAACATGTAAACTCCAACGACCGATTCCTTAGACTTATTGTAGAGATTGGCTGCCGAAATTGCAAATGCTTCCTGTCGTTTGACGAATGTTTCAAGATTGCCATAGAGGAGATGGGGCTTTAGATACGGCACTCCACGGCGTTTCCAATAGGTTAGGGGGTAGTTTATTAATAGGAAAATTACAGCTAAAATAAGCCCTAATGTCAGTATGAACATGGTGCAGTTTTGGTAGGGTTAATCTGGAAAAATAAATATGTATTTGATAATTTTAAATTTAATTTTTGCATAAATACAATTTCATTAAAACTTACTTCTTCTACTATCCTTGAAGTGGTTCCGAAAACGAACAAATCTTAACTGAATATTTATTATGATGCCAGTCGTTATCAATGATAATGACTCAATAAATTTGGGTAGTGGTATGGTCATTTAATTTGATGAAATGTTTATTTTTTTTTACCTTTTAATCGCGTAAATTCAAATGATTTGACCTATTATTCTACAGTCCCATAGATTATTTTGTCAGTGCAAGTATGATTTTGATTGGGTGAGTAAAGTCCTTAGAACATACAGTACATGGAATGAGCATATCCCGTTTATCACCGGCTCCAATATCTGGTGAATAAGTCGACAGTCAGCCTACTCAGTTGGCGTTTAATACTGACAAATGTTGACTGTTTTGTAGAATTGTGCATAAACAAATGTAAATTTCTGTCAAATTATCGACAATCAGCCTACTCAGTTGGCGTTTCGATATCGACATAATGGGTGGTATGCATAATAATGAGGATATACTCAAGAGTGAAGTCTATTGAGGACATTCCTGAGTCTGCTATGTTCGGTGAATCGAGTGAAAAAGTTGTATGCATAAAACTACTCTCCGCTCCATAGTGAAAATTGAGTGGAATTCTGTCAACTCAGCTTTACTCCACTCGACTCACTTTATGCATACCACCCAATGTTGACCACAATGTCGAATTGTGCATAAACAAACGTCAATTATTGTCAATATTTGAATTTCGTAAGTTTACTGAGTTAGCTGACTTAGACTTTTGGAGGCACTGTTTCTATGGAGACATACAAGACAACCTCATTCCATGGCTATATATTCAATTGTAAAGTCGTAGTAAACAAGTATATACAGTAACGTAGCCTCTACAATGTCATCTTATATAAATGTAATTGGTAGAAATCGGATTTTTTTTCGGTTACTGCTTTTATTTGCCAAATTTTGTTTTCTATACTCTTCACGGATGCGATAGGGTTATTATATTAACACACAGAAGGAAGCATATCCGACCATATCTTATATATACAGGGTGTCCCAAACCCCAACGTCAGCCCGGAAACCGGTGATAGGCCAAGTGGTGGCAGTTATCAGAAAAGTATTAAAAAAAAGTCTCCGTCAATTATTTTTTGACTTATAGACATTCAAAAAAGAATTGGAAAAATTCATACCCTGTGATGATCTTTTAAGTACTGTTATTACAAATTTTCATTTTTTAATTTTTTTTTTTTATGAAGCAACCCTGACTAACTGTTCTATAAATCACAGTCTAAAAGTAAAAATTTTACTATATTGATTTTAAATAAAATATGACTTTTTTCCCCGGTTTTGTACTCAAAATTATCACTTATCCCAACTTCAACTGACTGCACCGTAAAAAAAATATACCACGCGATTTTGGCAAGTAACTGGAAAAGATGGCGCATTTTGTCCAGATTCCAAAATGGTACGACACTTCCTATATTATCTCTTAATTGAGGTGAACGAAGTTATAATCTCATTTAGGCAAAAGTGTAATTTATTGAACAAAAAAGTCAATTTACAACTAAACGTTAGAACTTCAACTTGCAACAAATGTTCAAAATGTTTGCCTTCAGCTGCAATGCAAGTACGGCATCTTCTTTAAAAGGATCGAGTTATAAGCCGGACGAATCTTCCGGAACTAATGGCTTCAGCGGCTTCCGCAATTTTTCGGCGGAGTTCCTCCAAATTTTCAATTTCTTTCGTGTAAACCTTTTTTTTTACCGCTTCCCAGTAAAAAAAATCGAGGGGATTTAAGGCCCGGCCACACAGCCGTCGGTCTGTCGCGACGGGCAACGATATCTGACCGAATCGGTCTGGCGGTCTAGTTGTAAAGTACAGTGTTGCATCGTCTCCATCACACAGAACGCGGTCTGCCGCTTTCGGTCGGAATTTGTCGCGACGACAAGCGGTCTGCTTGTACAAAATTACAGATTGACCGCGCGACCGTCTCGGTCTACTCGTATTTAAAAATGTCAGATACAGACATTTTTATTGAAAGTGCGTAAATTTACTTTTTTATATGATTCAGGAGACGAAAAACAATTACATACGAAAATATTTATAAAACCGATCTTCGTGCGACTCAAGTTCGAGGCATAAACGGTGGTATTCCCCTAATTCACCTCTTTTCTGATTTATTTCGTGCACCCAACTTTGTCTTTTCCTTTTGTTTTCGGTTTTTCGCAACGCGAATAGCAGAAGAAGTTGTTCTTCGTCCGAACTCATATTCGAGAAAATTGACAACTTGCAGACCGCACATACAAAAATATTGCGTCCTATGTGACATCCCCATATCGCAGACCGTCGCGACGATCGCTGTGTCGCTGCCCGTCGCTGACCGTGCTGATACCACATATTTGCAAAAGTACTGAGTGGCAGGCACGTCTTCCAATAAATTGGGTAAATGATTCATTAAATCTAAATTTGTCTCGGCACTTAAGTTCTCCGAAAGCTCGAATGGTCCAATAATTAAGAGATAATATAGAAGTGTCGTACCATTTTGGAATCTGGACAAAATGCGCCATCTTTTCCAGTTACTTGCCAAAACCGCGTGTTATATTTTTTTTACAGTGCAGTCAGTTGAAGTTGGAATAAGTGATAATTTTGAGTACAAAATTGGGGAAAAAAGTCATATTTTATTTAAAACCAATACAGTAATTTTTTACTTTTAGACTGTGATTTAAAGAACAGTTAGTCAGGGTTGCTTCATAAAAAAAAATAAAAAAAAATGAAAATTTGTAATAACAGTACTTAAAATATCATCACAGGGTATGAATTTTTCCAATTCTTTTTTGAATGTCTATAAGTCAAAATATATTTTAATTGACGGAGGCTTTTTTTAATACTTTTCTGATAACTGCCACCCCTTGGCCTATCACCGGTTTCCGGGTTGACGTTGGGGTTTGGGACACCCTGTATAATATTTTAATAAGTCGTCTACGTATGTACAGGCATAACTCAGTAACCCTTTCTCCGATTTGGCTCAATTTTTTTTGTTTGTATTTGTATTTTATATACATAAAAACAATCAAGGATGACCTGTGGCACATGAAAATACCCATTCTTCCGATTTGCCTCAAAATTTTTTTGATCTGTTCCTTTAAGCCCAACTTAGATCCCAAAGGACAAGAAACCAAAAAAAAAGGACGACCTGTTGTCACTCATGAAAACACTGGGGGAACTGGCAAAACGTTCCTCATTTCCTTGATATTGGCAACGATTCGTTCACGAAGTGACATAGCGTTGGCAGTTGCAGCATCTGGAATTGCGGCGACGTTGCTTGAAGGAGGACGGTCGGCTCATTCTGCCTATAAATTGCCATTGAACTTGCAAGTGACGGATGAACCAACTTGCAACATTTCGAAAAATTCTGCTATGGTTAAATTCTTGCAAACCTGCAAAATAATCATTTGGGATGAATGCACGATGGCGCATAAACGTGCATTGGAGGCTCTCGATTGCACTCTGAAAGACTTGCGCAATAATCACAATCGTTTTGGAGGCGATTTCCGTCAAACGCTACCCATCATTCCGGATCAACTCAACGCGTCCTTAAAATCATCTCATTTATGGATCTACGGGCAGACATTACAACTGACAACAAACATGCGTGTTGCATTGCAAAATGATCAATCTGCTGATGTGTTCTCGAAGCAATTCTTGGAAATATTCCAGTTGATGAGACAAGTGGTTTCAGTGAATTTCCCATTTACTTCTGTCAATTCACTGAGTCCAAGGAGCAACTCATCGAAAAAGTTTTTCCGAACATCGTACGCGATTACACCAATCAAGAATGGTTGGCTGAACGAATTATTTTAGCAGTAAAGAATATCGATGTCCACCAATTGAATTTCGATGTTCAAATGAAAATCCCTGGCGAAGTGATGGTATACAAATCTATGGGTACCATCACCAGCGAAGAAGATGTCGTCAACTAACCAACAGAATTTTTGAATTCATTGGATGTGCCAGGATTCCCGTCACATCACCTGCAACTGAAAATAGGCTCAGTCATCATAATCCTTCGAAATCTGAACCAGCCGAAGCTATTCAATTGAGCCAGAATTGCTGTCAAACGGTTGTTACCCAAAGTCATAGAAGCGACAATTCTCAAAGGAAAATTCAAAGGCGAGCACGTGTTGATTCCACGAACTCCAATGATTACCATTGATCTGCCATTCCAATTCAAACGAACACTTTTATTATTTTCTTATTACTATATCTAAGCATCATTTGCCAAATACTGTTGAATTTCTTAACAGTTTCACTTGCACTTACTTGGGCCAAATTTGCTGCTTGACTCCGTACTCTCTCTCAATTGCCCTAACCCCTTGTGGGGCATAGCGCGTCAACTGTTCCATGTGGCCCAGTTGACGTTTCTCGGCATAAACTGGTTTCGGAGAATGCAGTTACCAGCATGCACTTCCTAGGAGGATGACTCCATACTGCTACACCAGAAATTGCATGTAATTGGCAGATAACGGTATTTCCTTTGCATGTTCATAATTCAACCCAATTTATCCATTGTGTTGAATATGCAATGCAAAGACAGATATGGAGGCCTAAAGTTGGTGTGCATGATTATGACCACGGGGTCTGAAAGTGTTAAAATTATTAAAAAGACTTAAGCGAGAAACCCTATAAAATTTCACATTTTGGATGTATCTTTTTAACGACTGCACGGATCAGAGCAAATGATAGCCTAAACACATAGCCAATCCGTGAGAAAAGAAAGCAGATCTCGTTATGCTCCGTACGAGGCTGTAGCCCTGTCAAAGAACAACAAGAACAACGAGAACAAGACAAATTTGAAAAATAGCGATTTTCAAACTTTCTTATCTCGGGTGTTTTTCCCCGTATCGAAATCAAATTTGCAACGTAAGACAACCGGAGGCAATAACCATACCAAATTTGAACCCCCACAGACATAGAGGTTCGAAAACCCGTACTTGTTGTGTCGCGTAAACATATTTTTGGTCACTTTTCCGAATTTTGTCTTTTTTTGTCGATTTCTTCGCTTTTCTTTGTCGGGCGGGAGGCTCCCGCGTCCCTAGATTGATAAGATCGTTGTTTTTTCATCAATGTGAAGCAAAATATTTATGCGCTTGTAATTTTATCGATGATATCAGATAGCCACGAAAGAACAAACACGCCTAAGAGTGACCAATTTTCATAGTATTCTGTTAGCAAATATTCTGTGTAGGGAAAAATATTATGAGAGTATTACTACATCATAGTTGCATAAAATTTATTTAAATACATCTTAAATAATATTTATCGTGGTTTATTTACTGAATTTGGCTTGTCATGATAATAGTCCGCCGTAAACTGAAATTCATATTTCCATACAGAAACATTTATCGCTGGAAAATAAAGCCGTTTTGAATTAGCCGTTTTGAATTAAGGAGGGGAAACCACATTAGGAGGTTTTTAAAATCAAATTTTTTTTATAGCATAAGTTGTAAGCTTAACAATTCAAGAATACGCTGCCAAAATTTCAATGCGAAATTCGTATTCGTTTAGATTTTATGAGCATTGAACCGAGCGCTCATCGGGTATAGTCTACAGTCTCGAGCGCACTCTAGGGGGTGGGGCGGAGCACTACATCAGGTAGTCGCTTTATATATTTACGTAGCTATGTAGGAGAACCCCACTTTTGCATCTTTGTTTTCAAATAACGGTGTAGAAGGCACTAGAAGCATCGACAAAAGCGATTATTTGGGTTATATTCCGTTTATCAAACGCGTTTTTCTCAAAATGACTTTTTTTCACATTTGCGGGACTTCTAACTCAAAAAGTAATAAACCGGTCATTATGAAAATTTAAAGTATGATTCCTTATAAAATTATGAAGAATATAAACCAACATTTGGGATGATATATACTAATATTTTTGAAGGTGTTTTTTTTTGCGTAATTATAGGTAGTGGAAAAAATGGTGAAAATTTAAATTTTTTTTCCAACACCTGCCAAATTTTTAATTTCCATTATTTTCACCTGAATTGAAGTTCATAGCCTGAATGGCTGACGAACACCTAAGCGTCTCAGGTTTAGTAGGATGGAATGCCTTGCGTAGTTGGACCTGCAACATAGTTGTGTGAGCTCCAGCACGTTTATTAAACCATCTGAAGCAGCTATCTCCGAGGCCATCCCCTGAATGGGGTTAAGCGACGTGCCGACAACTCGTCCTTGCAAAAACCACTCCATGTCAAGGAACCTGGAACAAAAGCCTCGGATTGGACGGATCAACAACGACGACCAAACAAATTGGCTTGGCAGCGAGATTAATGACAAGAAATCGCACACAATTTTTACAAGTGGCAAACCATCGGGCCGCAAGGAGTTTGGAGTAACATTTGTACTGAACAATCAACTCAAACCGCATATTACTGACTTCAAACCCATAAATGAACGGCTGTGTGCGATTCGCATCAAGATTCGTTTCTTCAATCTCTGGCTCATCAATGTGCCTGCCCCCACTGAAGTTAAAGAAGACGCAGTAAAAGACGAGTTCTACGCCCGCCTTGAGACTCTCTTCGACTCACTTCCAACAAACGACGTCAAATTGCTGCTGCTGGCACCGGGGGACCACTGGAGGCCACAGTCTCCATGAAGAATGCAACGACAACGGCCAGCGACCTATCGACTTCACCTGCAGCGGGAATCTAGTCGTAAGCTCTACGTGTTTCCCGCATCGACGCATTCACAAGCAGACCTGGAAGTCTCCAGACGCACATACCGTCAACCAAATTGACCACGTCCTCATTTGCAGAAGATGGGCGTCTAGTGTGATAGATGTCCGCTCCAATCGAGGAGCAAACTGCGACTCAGATCATCACTTGGTGAAGACGACTTACAGATGTAGAATTTCCTCATTGCACCAATCAAGAATCAGCCCTCCCAAAATCTTTGCGGTTAATGAGCTTTTGAGTGATGCTACAGCGGTGGCGTATACTACCGCCCTTGAGGAAAGACTATCACCTATGCTACACAACATCAGCAACACAGGCGTCCATGGGTTCTGGGAAGAACTCAGGGGTACCATCAAGGATGTCGCAGAAAAAGTCGTGGGATATAAAGCCCGGCGAGCGCAAAATGACTGGTTCGACGAAGAATGCAAAAATTCACTTGACGCGAAAAACGAATCCTACAGACAATGGATTCAACGAGTAACCAGAGCCAGAAAAGAAAAATATGACGAGCTACGGCGAATATCGAATAGAATAATTAGACGTAAGAAACGTAAATACTTTGACGGGCAGTTGCTGAACATAAACGAAAACTTAGCTAATAGGAACACCAGACAAGCGTACAAACTAGTAAATACAATTAAGAATGGCTACCAACCCAAGACTAGCCTTTGTAAGGACAAGGATGGAAACATCATCAGCGACACCGATGGCATTAACAAACGATGGGCCTCTTATTTTGAAGAGCTTCTAAACCGACCATCTAACATCCCCACACAGGAAGCTCTCGACGTTATTGTTGATCTAGGCCCACTCATTCAACCCCCGACAGTAGAGGAAGTTGATCTCGCGTTGCGGTCACTAAAACGAAATAAAGCGCCGGGCGCTGACGAGATCCCAGCTGAACTGCTAAGATTCGGTGGAACGAGTCTAGTTGATGCCATACATCAATTATTCCTGCGAGTATGGGAGAACGAGGAGATCCCAGACGATTGGCGCAGAAGCATCATCTGTCCAATTCATAAAAAGGGAGATAAATTGCGGTGTGAGAATTACAGGGGCATCTCACTAGTTTGTACGTCCTATAAAATTTTGACGAAAATTCTGGAAAATAGAATAAAACCGTACACAGAACGAGTCATTGGCGAATATCAAAGCGGTTTCAGACCTGGTCGCTCCACAACCGATCAGCTCTTCTCAGTCAAACTGATACTCCAGAGGTGCTGGGAATACAACGTAAACGTTTACCGAATCTTTGTCGACTTCAAGCAGGCATACGACAGTATCGATCGAGGAGTACTGTACAACATCATGCTGCAATTTGGTATACCGGCCAAATTAAGTGCGACTGACAAAAATGACGATGACCAACTTCGTCTCACAAGTCAGGATACATAATATCTTCATTTATCGATATTTTCACTGGTGATTTAATGATTGTTTGTATAAAAATATTCACTGCCCAGCTTTTAGTTGAAATTTATTGAATAACAATATGTACAGAACAACGTTTCGCCTATAACGGCATCTTCAGGTTCCTGAAACAATTTGTAATTAAATTATCAATTCCTAATTAATTTATCGCATTAAGCGTTAATATCTTACAAGTATTATTCGTGCTAAAATTAGAATCAAACTACGATTGTGGTGTATTATTATGACATTCTAAAAAGACATTCTTCTTCTTATTTAAAATTGTGAAGTAACTAACTAATAAAAAGCTTGTTATAATTATTGGTGATCATTTCACGTTCAGTTTTTGTGTTTAAAGTATTATCGTAATATTTATTTAGTCAATAATTTTTCTTTATTATTATCTTTATCAATAATTCTTGTGTTGGAAAATCCCATAACATGTTTATGTTGTAATTGATGTTTTACCAGCTTGTTATGTTGGTTATTATACATTCTATTTTTATTTTGATGTTCCTGCAGTCTTATTTTTAAATGTCTTGTAGTTGAACCTATGTATGATTTATTTATATTATTATTTGTACATGTTTCACAATCAATTTTGTAAACCACATTACTCTGTTTCATTAATGGTATTTTTTGTTTCATATTAGTGTATATATTAAGTGAAAGAATAAATAAAATATTACCAAAAAGTATGTTAACCAATAATAGTGAGATGGTCCATATAAAAACTTCATATAAACCAAATGATAAATTAAAGAACTTAATATACACTAATATGAAACAAAAAATACCATTAATGAAACAGAGTAATGTGGTTTACAAAATTGATTGTGAAACATGTACAAATAATAATATAAACAAATCATACATAGGTTCAACTACAAGACATTTAAAAATAAGACTGCAGGAACATCAAAATAAAAATAGAATGTATAATAACCAACATAACAAGCTGGTAAAACATCAATTACAACATAAACATGTTATGGGATTTTCCAACACAAGAATTATTGATAAAGATAATAATAAAGAAAAATTATTGACTAAATAAATATTACGATAATACTTTAAACACAAAAACTGAACGTGAAATGATCACCAATAATTATAACAAGCTTTTTATTAGTTAGTTACTTCACAATTTTAAATAAGAAGAAGAATGTCTTTTTAGAATGTCATAATAATACACCGCAATCGTAGTTTGATTCTAATTTTAGCACGAATAATACTTGTAAGATATTAACGCTTAATGCGATAAATTAATTAGGAATTGATAATTTAATTACAAATTGTTTCAGGAACCTGAAGATGCCGTTATAGGCGAAACGTTGTTCTGTACATATTGTTATTCAATAAATTTCAACTAAAAGCTGGACAGTGAATATTTTTATACAAACAAGGATACATAATAGACTTACTGATCTATTTGAAACACGCACTTTTTTGAAACAGGGCGATGGACTGGCACCGACGCTCTTCAACCTAGCACTGGAATACGTTATTCGGGGCATGAATATGGACAACAGCAAGACGCTAATCATCAAGTCGACACAATAAGCAGCGTACGCCGACGACATCAACATCATGTCCCGAAGATTGGCTGACGCATAAGAGCTTCTGCATACACTCGATACCGCTGCGAAGGAAGTTGGATTACGTATTAACGAGGGTAAAACTAAAATAATGATGCAATGGGTGACAAGGACACCTGCACAACCGAGCATCAATGTGGGGGACCTCAACATCGAGTTCGTGAACAACTTCATTTACCTGGGTTGCAACTTGTCAAGGGACGCCAACGAAACTGACGAAATCAAGCGACGGACACAGTTAGCTAATAAGACTTTTTTCTCGGTTCTCCCCATAATGAAATCGAAGCATGTGCACAGAAACACGAAGCACCGCGTGTACAAAACCATTATTTGACCAGTGCTATGCTATGGCTGCGAAGCATGGACCCTAACTCAAGCCTCCGAAAACATGCTAGACACTTTTGAACGTAAGGTTCTACGGCGAATTTTCGGGGCAGTTTGCGATCGAGATGCGCATCTGGTACAACCATGAGTTGTATGAAATGTACGATGAGCTGCAAGTCTCGAAAATCGTCAAACTACAACGACTTCAATGGGCAGGGCATGTACAAAGAATGGACGATGATCGCATGCCTAAGAGAGTAATGAATGCAGAACGAGTCGACGGAGCGAGACTGCGAGGACGACCGAGATCTCGTTGGGAGAGCTCAGTAGGTTTGGACGCCGCGCAGCTGCTGGGCTCCCAAAATTGGAGGACGCGGTCACGTGACCGAGATAATTGGAGGACAATGATCCAGGCGGCCAAGGCCCGACGTCGGGCTGTCGCGCCACGATGATGATGATGATGAAGTTCATATTCTTAGAAAATAAGTAAATAATGTAAACTTAAAACCTTTTTTATTTCGGATAAAAATTGAGATCGCTGGGAGTCCCGCAATTGGAGAACTCTAGTTACGGCCTTCAGCGAACATCAGTTTGTAACGTTGTTATTTTTGGCTTAAATTATTCAAAAAAAAATTCAGTTATTCCAAATATGAGTAAAATGATGTCAAAATTTGATTGAATTCTATTTAATTCTTCCCACCCAATAAAAAAAAAATCTTAAAAAATTAGTGAAAATCAACCTTCTAATGTGTTCCCCCCCCCCACCAAAAGTCTTGTTATAATAACAAAACACCTCGGATAAGTACCTAATTTTGTTACCCTAATAACAGTGTTATTACAAGCAGTGTTAAACATCAACTCTTATGAAGTTCTACTTATGAGTATTATGAGAAGCTAATGCTGGTAAGACCATTTTTATGGGAGTAACACTATTCTAGAGTTTAACTCTTATAAAAAGGGAATAAATATAAATATTGTCTTGTAACAAGATAGAGAATCTCTGCAACTGTCGTTATAGTTATATATGATAGTACTTCTATAATAACTAAGCTACGAAAGCTAATTTACATTTGTTGCGAGAGTTTCGTTTAAGAGTCTAACAAGAGCCTTATGAGACCTTTTAACAATCTGTAAGAGCTTAATTTTCAAGAGTTTGTCAGTTGGGAGGCTCAGTCATTGAAACCACTACACTATTATTATGAGCATGATTTATTTATTGTAGATACATAGTTATTTAAAATTTTTCTTTGAAACTTCCAATTTCATTCCTCCTTTGGGTAGAAGGCCAGCAGTATAGTTATCAAAGACGACTCTGGATTTCTGAGTCGCTTGTAACGAGTAATTCCGTAAGATTCGTACGACCATTGCTTTAGCACTCATCTTGCCTTGTCTCATACCTGAAAATAAAATAGATACAGTTAAAAGTGGCCTTATATGTTATGTGACAAACTATTCATTCAAATATTAAAGAAATTTATAATAAAAGCTAATGCACGAACACACTAGAAAATGCCGGTGAAAGGCTAAAGCGAAGCAGGCGGCAGGCCTTGAACGCCGACTTTTAAAGGGCGCCAAAAAGAAATCGAATAATGCAAGTGGCGACTGTCTGTAGTAAATGTGTCGTGTCTGAACTGTCAAGATTTAGTATTATAGAAAATTCAAAAATTCATTCAAATTGCCGTGACCCCTCCAGGGGCATGGGCGCGTCAACATCTCTAGCATTTCTATGCCTTGTTGACGTTTCAATAGCATTTCTATTTTTCGGAAGTGCAGTTGCTAGCATGCACTTCCTATCCGCACCGTCTTTATACTGACAAGCTCGGAGCACTGTGAGAGTTCTATAAGTACTCACAGGCAGTTTTTGATCGCGCCGAAATTTGATCACCGAGCTCTAGATTAGTATCGTAGAGCGGTGACCGAACGATCACGGCCACCGAGCGCGACATATAGATTATTATAGAAAATAGCAGAATTCGAATTGTTTATCGGCCTAATCTATAGCTGAGAAATAATGCATAATTAGGCTAATTATCGAGTGGCATAAGGGGCTTAGGCTTGTCAAAAAAAATGTAGTCAAAACTAGTCGAATTTTTATACCTACAGAGAAAAAGGTGTCAAGAAACGTGAAAATTTTATTTTCGGAAAAAAAAATCGACTACTACATTTCTTGACAATTGTCAAATTGGCTAAGTTCATAACACACAGCGGAGTCGCAACATGCTGTGGCAACAGTACTGCAGCAGCCTTGCAGCAAATTGTTGTGTTCTGAACTGCACTCGCATCTAGTAATCCAACAATTGTCAAATTTACAGTTCAAAACTGACTACTACCGAAAAACTGTTTGAATACGACAGCAAGTGTGTTATTTCTGCATTGTCATAATAGGCGCGTTTTTTCAGCAGTTCAGATCAGAACAAAAATTGCACCCGTTACACTGACAAAATTGTTCTACACAGAGCAGGTTGTTAGTGCAATGCGTGCGATTGGTGTGCTGAAAAAACACGCCTAATATGCTGGTCCTAGCCAGCGGAGATATTTTTGTGATGGAGAAAATGACATTTTGCACAGCATGTTGTGTCCATCAGAAACTCAGTGAAGAAAATTCATAAAACAAATTGGAAAAATTATGCCAACCGTTGTGTGTTATGAACTTAACCATTGTCAAGTATTGTCTTTGAATATATAGCCATGGAATGAGCTTGTCCCGTATGTCTCCATAGAAACAGTGGCTCCAAAATCTGGGTACTAAGTCGACATGTGGTCGACAGTCAGCTAACTCAGTAGACCGTTTAGTAATTATGAAATTTAAATATTCACAAGAATTGACGTTTGTTTATCCGCAATTCGACAAAATGTCAATATCAAACAACAACCAAGTAGGCTGGCTGTCGACTTATTCGCCAAATGTTGGAAGCAGATATATACAGGATAAGCTCATTCCATGACTCTATATTCTAAGAGTATTGTTTAACAGGGCACTGAGAGTTCTGTCAGGGAGGCTAAACATCAAAAATCTAAATTTTTCAATTGGCTGGAAGTGCCCGGGCAGGGTAGAGTTCGGCCGACTGAGCAATTTAGATCCCCCGAATGTTAATCAACAAATATTTAATACAATAAAACCAGGCCAGCCGTTTACGCGCCATTATACCCTTCAATACGCACGATAACACCTGTTCCGGTTCTACTATTCCTACCATTTAGGTATACCATCATCATCATCCTGGCGCGCCTGGATCGTTGTCCTAAAATTATCTCAGTCACGTGACCGCGTCCTTCAATCTTGAAAGCCCAGTAGTTGCGCGGCGTCAGAATATACTGAGCTCTCCCAACGAGCTATCGGCCATCTTCGTAGTCTCGCTCCGTCGATTCGTTCTCTTTGGCATGCGATCATCGTCCATTCGTTAAACATACCCTGCCCATTGAAATCGCTGTAGTTTGACAATTTTCGAAACTTTCGGCTCAACGTACAGTTCATACAACTCATAGTTGTACCGGATGCGCTATCTCGATTGCAAACAGCCCCGAAATTTCGCCGCAGAACCTTACGTTCAAATGTGCCTAGCATGTTTCCGGAGGCTTGAGTTAGGGTCCATGCTTCGCATCCATAGCAAAGCACTGGTCGTATGATGGTTTTGTACACGCAGAGCTTTCGTATTTCGTAGATTCAGAAGCTTTTCACAAGAAAAGGCCCATCGTTTGTTAATGCCATCGGTGTCACTGATGATGTTTCAATCCTTGAGCTTACAGAGGCTAGTCCTGGGTTGATGGCCGTTCTTAATTGTATTTACTAGTTTGTACGCTTATCTGGAGTTCCTATTAGCTAAGTTTTCGTTAATATTAGCAACTGCTCGTCAAAGTATTAAGGTTTCTCACGTCTAATTATTCTATACGATATTCGCCGTAGCTCGTCATATTTTTCTCTTCTGGCTCTGGCTGCTCCTTGAATCTATGGTCTATAGTCCTCTTTTTTTGCAGCAAGTAATTTTTTGCATTCTTCGTCGAACCAGTCAGTTCGCGCTCGCCGGGCTTTATTTCCCACGACTTTCTCTTCGGCCTCTTTGATGGTACCCTTGAGTTCTTCCCAGAACCCATGGACGCCTGTGCTGCTGATGTTGTGTAGCATAGGTGATAGTCTTTTCTCAAGGGCGGCAGTATACGCCACCGCCTTAGCATCGCTCAGAAGCTTATCAAGCCCACAGATTTGGGAGTGCTGATTCTCGGTTGGTGCACTGAGGAAATTCTACATCTGTAGGTCGTCTACACCAAGTGATGATCTGAGTCGCAGTTTGCTCCTCGACAGGAGCGGACATCCATCACAGTAGACGCCCATCTCTTACATATGAGGACGTGATCAGTTTGGTTGACGGTATGTGCGTCTGAAGATTTCCAGGACTGCTTGTGAATGCGTCCATGCGAGAAACACGTAGAGCTTACGACCAAATTACTACTGAAGGCGAAGTCGGTAAGACGCTGGCCGTTACATTCCTTATGGAGACTGTGCCTTCCAGTGGTCCCCCTGTGCCAACTTTCGTTTCCGACTTTCGCTTTAAAGTCTTCCAGCAGCAGTTTGACATCGTTTGTTGGAAGTGAGTCAAAGAGAATCTCAAGGCGGGCGTAGAACTAGTCTTTTACTGCGTCTTCTTTAACTTCAGCTGGGGCGTGCATATTGATGAGCCAGAGGTTGAAGAATCGAGTCTTAATGCGAATCGCACACAGCCGTTCATTTATGGGTTTGAAGTCAGTAATGTGCGGCCTCAGATAGGTGTTCACTATAAATGCTACTCCAAACTCCTTGTGGCCCGATGGTTTGCACCTTGTTAAATTTGTGTGCGATTTCTTGTCATTGTTCTCGCTGCCAAGCCAATTTGATTCTTGGACGGTAGTAATGCTCATTCTGCAGTTTTCGACCTGTTGAAGGAGGGCCTTCTCGGCCCCCGGTTTGTTCGGAGAGCGTACATTCCAGGACCCGAATGAATAATCCGTTAGTTGTTTTCGTTGCCGTCGTTGTTGATCCGTCCAATCCGAGGCTTTTGTTTCAGGTTTCTTGACGTGGATTGGTTTCCACACTGGAGCTCCCACAACTACGAGTATGTTGCAGGTTCAACTACACGAATAATTCCATCCTGAGACGCTTAGGTGCTGATCAGCCATTCAGGTTACAGCTACCTGTTTTTACCAAATTTTCTTATAGCTAAAACTTGGCCGTCAGGGTTTTGTGGATGACTATGGAAAAGGTCTTTTGCCATTTGGGGTATATAGTTTGGCGATAGATATGTTTTGATTAATTTGAAAATACATACAAGACACATTTAGAAATTAAAAAGTTTTTCTAACAAAAACTCACTTTTGAACCGGTGAGACATCTGCCTATATTATAATCCAATTTCCACCAAAATCGAGAGTGTGGTTTGGAAATAGATACGATTGAATAAAATACAATTTTTTAAATATATCTTTAGAAGGAAAAAAGTATTCCTCACAAACTTGCGGACTGGTCAACCCTATATTGCATGCTGGCTGCACACGCCAAAACTATGTAGTTTATGCCAACGAAACGTCAGCTGGATATAATTCCATTAGTTATAAAAATATTTCGTAATTTATCCGATCGAATGGGACTCACATAGCTCAAACTTTCGCGAGCGATCGATTCAATTTCGAGTTTTGGGGGTTCATTCTCCACTGAGAGTAACTTATCGACGATAATAAGTACCAAGCAAAATTGCCTGGCCAAAAATGGCGCTTCAAAAGTTAATATTGCAGCCTCTTTTCTCAAAGTGGCGTTGATATTAGCATGAAGTGAAACCGCTTTGATGAAAATGGTGCTTCAAAAGTCAAGTCACTAAACCCCGCCTCACCATCTCTAGAAAAAAGGAAGCCCAAGTCCGAAACTTGTACTCAACATATTTGAAAAAAATGTGAGGAGAGGGGCGCCAATATTCCCTAACCTGTATCTTAAGTAAGATTTGACCGACCCATGACTTAGTTATTGTTGACGATCAGTTCGCTTCTTATTTCTGTTTCAGCATTAGTCTCAGTCAGTTACATGTCAATCCAAAAGGATCCCTTTTTTACGATCAGGTAGTTCTTTGTCGTTTGTTCAAATAGAGTGAAACTGGAATTAAAACTAAGATTCAGTCAGTCAGTTTTCAGTTTCAGCTTTTCATTCATTCATTCATGTACAAACATTGCAAAAAATGGCATTCCAACTGAAACTGTAATGACCACCCAAGAAGCCCTCAATACTTACCAATGCACTGTCTTGGACCTTCTCCAAATGGAATGAATGCGCTGGACTTATATGACTTGCTCCCTTCTCGGAATCGTTCGGGGTCAAAAGTATCCGGATTCTCAAAATACTGAGGATCCATTTGAAGCCCCAGGATTGATATGAGCAGTGGGGTTCCCTTCTCCACTGTTATATTGCTATTTGGAATTTTAAACGATTTGGTGCAAATGCGATTGAGAATTGGTAAGGCCGGATATTTACGAAGAGTTTCTGTGATTTAAAAAGTAAAGATAGATAAAATGGGGCATTCGTGAGATAATAGTGTCGATCTATTACCCTGTATAACCATTTCCAAATATTGCATTTCACTAATCGCATCATAAGATATAACTCCATTGTGCTTCTCCAGTGTTTCGTCAATGTCCTTTATTAACGCTGCCATAATTTCTTCATTTTGGGTCAGTTCGTGTAGACAGAAAGTTATGGTTATCGCTGTCGTTTCCAAGCCAGCGAATAGAAAGAGTGCAGCTTGTGCAGCAATTTGATTTATCGAAAGTTTTCGGTTTCCATCTAATTCAAACAAATTTTATTTTTATCAGTTCCTGTAGTTTATACTTAGAAACAGTACCACTATTTTGTAGCTTCATTAATAATTGCATGAAATCTTGGCGTTCCGTTTTGGTATCCTCACGATACTCAATGGTTTTCCTCACAATGTCAGTCATTGCCTTATTGACTCCGTCGTTAAGTTTATACAAATGAAGAATATCAAAGAGTCTAGAATGGAGATACTTTTCATTAAAAAGGCTTTTATTGTTGTTTTGTATAAAAAGAAACCTTGGATAGAGGAATGTCGTTGCACCAGCAAGATTTCGCAGGAAACCTTTTCCTGCAAAATTTTCACGAACTTGGGCGAATATATGGTTGTCATCTTTGAAACTGTTAACATCTTGCCCGAAGAAAACAGATACAACAAAATCGGTTGCATATCTGTTCAAAATATTATTTAATTAAATACATATCGAATATTGAAAGAATGTATATACAACTCACCTCCGTGCCACGTTCTCTATATCAATAACCTTTTTATTATTAGCCAATTCCGTATCTAGGTACTCCAGCATTCGTTCACCAATCACATCCATGGTTGCAAACATTCCCTTCAGTTTTCCCGAAGTAAATGTCGGCGTTAGACTATTTCGTAGATCTTTCCATTTTTTACCTTCTAAATTGAACAGGTTGGCCGAAAAGGGATTCACTTCTTCGTTGGTGTGCATACCGCGGTCATGGAAATTTTGAAAATCTGAAACCAACACTTGCTTTACCAAGTCGGCATCCCTAATTAGAAGACTTGGTCGCTGGAACAGGAAGACGCCAACTACAGGCTCTTTCGATCTATTGTATAAATTCGCAGCCGACACCGAGAAATTGTCCTTTCTCTGAATGAACGTTTCAAGGTTACCAAAGAGGAAGTGTGGTTTTAGGTAAGGAATGCCACGGAGTTTCCAGTACATATATCGATAGTGGAGTAAGAGTACAATTGTCGTTAGGATAAGACCAATTGTTATGAAGAACATTGTAAGATTGGAAGATCTGCAAAATGGAAATCATATTAGAAGGGAATTTCTTTGCTGTGTAAAATTAAAATACAGATAGAGAGCTGGGGTAGTAATTTTAATTCAAATTGTTCGTCAAGTTTAGATTTCTCCGTTACGCTTGTTAATACTTGCATACATCTGTGAGTACCCGGGTGCTCATTGGGTACAAAATGCCACTTTATTCGCTTTTAGTATTTAATTTTTTTTTTTATAATTTCTGTTTTGCTATCGCTGTTATGTTTAACATAGAAAACAATAAAAACGAATGATTTTTACTTTTATTTTGAATATTTTTTTGAGTTTTTATCACCAGATTAAGGCAACAGGTCTTGGACCTTACTTTATGCGGTTTCTCTCTTTCTGAATGAATATATAACTCAAATGTCTCGGATGAGCCTTCCCTCTACGATCACCTGCATATTTGTTCCGATATTGCACCGGTAGCTTCGCCGCCAGCTGACAGACGAATCCAATAACGCACGAACTGGCTCGGATACTCCGAGTCGCTGCACTATAATATAATAAGCACTCTGAACGGCCGAGTCTTGACAGACTCACCACAAACATCACCAGAGCCTAAGGAAAAGGACTAAAAACCTGTTCAACAGGGCCAAGCTCACTGGAGAATGGTTTCTATACCGCTCCACTCTTACAGAATACAGTAAGAATGTTAGGGATGACTTTCTGCGAGAATGTCAACAATACCAGCAAAGCTGCTAGACTACACCGGGTCATGACAAAGAAAAGCCCTAAGTTAGTCTGGACACTCAAAAAACCGGATGGTAGCACAACGCCAGACTCCGGGAGTACGGGAAAGCTCCTTTGGACACTCACTTCTTTGGGTGTAGAATTATCGTGGGTGATGAATATAGCCTGAGCTGCCAAGATATGTCCTACAAAGCAAGTCGTTTTGATTGGGTAGCAGCTAGGAGAATTTTCACTTACGGCAAAGTGAAATGCGCGATTGAAACAACCTCCCCCCCCCCTCCCTTACTCTTACAAATCACCCAGCACAAAAGGAGTTTTTCCAGCCCTCTAACAAAAAGAACAGGAAGAACTCATTCCACACCTGGTTAGCTTCTTTAGAAGCAGCTTCGCGTTGGGTCATATTCCCAATGGCTAGAGATCAGTGCGAGTGGTCTTCATTCCCAAATTGGGCAGCAAACCTATGGATGATCCTAAATCCTATCGACCTTTCAGCCTGACATCGTTGCTATTGAAGAGCACGGAGCAGATCCGCGACGCTCACATCAGGACATCGCTCCTTGAGAGACACCGACTTCACCCCAGACAGTTTGTCTATCAACCTGACAAATCAACTGAAACTGTTCTCCAGAACCTCGTTGTCGAAATTGAAGCAGTTATGTCAGCAAACGAAACAGCATTGTGTGCGTTTCTTGATATGGAAGGAGCATTTGACAATACCTCCTTCAAATCCATTGAAAGTGCCCTTCGAGCGAAAGGAGCCCATCTCACCACCACAGTCTGGGTGAAATGTGTGCTATCCTCTAGAAAGGTCATCACTATGGTAAGAAACTGTACCCTCTCAGTAAACGTCATGCAGTATTATCACCTCTTCTATGGAACATCATAGTCGACAGTTTAATGTAGAAACTATCCGCAATGAAGTTTCACACACAAGGTTATGCGGACAACTTGGTGATCATGGTCAGGGGCAAATTTGAGTAAGTTCAGCCCGATATCATTCAAGGTGCACTGCGTGTAGATAGTTCAAAAATGGTGTTACCGCACCGCGGATTACGTGTAAATCCTTTGAAGGCTGCCATAATATCATTCAGTAGAAACAGGAAACTCAGGTGTCCGCTCATATACAACTCTCCTATAAAACTGATGTCAAACTTCAAATGTTTGGGTGTTATCCCTGATACTAAGTTCTCCTGGGCAGAACACTTTAAAGTGACTTCCGATAAGGCAATTTAAGCTCTGTGAATCAACACAGACAATATGTTCCGAATTTTAAGAAAAACGGGGAAAACGCCTAACCACAACACCAACGATCAAAGCGAACGCTCGACAAGGAATCAAGACGAGATCGTTAGGCACTTTGATGCGAACACCGGTTCAAGCACACGATGGGCTGGAGTTACTCTGAATGTCCCGCGTATGGCTGTTCAGCGGACACTTCACGCCGACGACCGGTATCCATTTCACGACCTTCTGTAGGTGGTTTTTGGATAAAATTGCAACAGATCAGCATTTTCCGAGGAAAGTGCTATGGACGGATGAAGCAACATTCACACGGAGTGGCGTAATTAATTCGCAAAATACGCATGTCTGGGCTTATTGGAACCCCCATGCAACTCGAACTTCCAGCTAACAGCATGAATTTAGGGTGAATGTTTGAACAGGTGTTCTCCGGGATCACCATTACTACTCAATTGCCCTAACCCCTTGTGGGGCATAGCGCGTCAACTGTTCCATGTGGCCCAGTTGACGTTTCGTTGACATAAATTGGTTTCAGGGAATGCAGTTGCCAGCATACACCTCCTGCACATCCATGGCCACGAACGTTGTCGTGGACGGGTTTCGAACCCGAAATGCCGGTAGTCAAACATGAGACTGATGCCTCAACACACTGCGCTACCGGTCGCCCCCATTTTCGAACCCATAATTCTTCCGGAACGGCTGAATTCATCCGCGTTTCATAACTTGCTGGAGACTGAAATCGGTCCGAATTTACTTGATGGTATTGCAATTGCAGAACGATCTGAAATTTGATGGCCCATAACGGAAGAGTTGTTACGGAGTTTCTTAATAACGAATTCCCCGAAAAGTGGATCGGATGAAATGGGCCTAATTTATGGCCTGTCGAAATCCTGATTTAACTCCTCTTGACTTTTATGTATGGTGAAGTTTGAAAAATGAGATTTATAACGAACCCATTACGTCGCGGGAACACCTCATTCGGAAAATTGAAACGGCGTGCAACGATTTGAGGGAAAAGGAGGAAGAAGTTCTCCGGGCTGTTTCATCAGTTGTCAGAAAATATCACATTTCTATCCAACACGAAGGAGGATATTTCGAACACTATTTGTAATTGTCACTTTGGATTTGACTTAAACTCTTTTGGAAAACTTTTATCATTAGTTTTCCTTATTTTCTGCTATTTTGTTAACCAAAAAATATAATAATAAGTAAAATTCTTTTGAAAATAGCGTAAACGTGTTTTACATGAAATAAATAAATAACTGGCGCAACAGTCCAATTTGAACCACGGCCTCGAGATGAGTTAGCATCATCTCATTTTCTAGATCGTGACGGTTTTTGTGCAGAGGTATGTGATCAGCAACACGCTCAACCGAGTTATTTACCCCATAATGGGTACTCATTTAACAGCTGAGTGGGCTCATAGTCCGACACGTAAATCCCCGGAGTCGAACCGGAGCCCAGTGCGTTGAATGCGAACGTGCTAACCGTTGCGCCATCCGGACTACTACATGAAAATCACGTTTTTTTTTACTTTTAAAACGTCACATTTGCAAATTTTCAAAACTAAGTCCTTGATATTTATATGCCGATCGAAACATAACATAATGGAGCAACTTTTGTCAACTTTGCAGCTTTGCCAGTTCAAAGTACTGCTACGAAGTAATCATTTGGATTATTGATGAAAAATTGATTTGACAATTTTTTAAAAGTTCGAACGGTTGTATCTTTGAAATAACGGTGATTTTTTCAGCTGGTAAAAAGTTATATGAAATTTTATGTAATTTCAGAAAGTAAGATCAAATCTTGGATCGAATAATTAGGGGCTTGGCAATTCTAGAATTTGTTGGACAAGTCAATAGTTTTGACTGTCTTAAAAGAAAATAATCATAAATTTTCCCCAAATGAGCCATACTATCTAACCTTGAAATATTTACCATCATGAACGGGACACCCTGTGTATATATCCGCAAAATAATGTGGACACGATAACAGTCGAACGGAAGTCGTAAGTGAAGTGAAACTTTTCTAGTTGACAGATGTCAGTGGGGAGCCGGCTGGTATTGAAATTCAGCAGTATCGATAAAGCGGTTAAAAAGTTACAGCGATATATGTAACGCAAAAGTATCTAATCCTAATAACTCCATCACGGAAAGAACTAGCTGAGCCAAATTTGTCCAGTAGGTAGGCGTGAATAAGGAGTAGCCTGCTATTGAATTTTGGCAAACATCCATCAAGCGGTTAAAAAATTAGGGCTATATAACCGCATAATTTTATAAACAAAATAACTATCAAATTTCAGAAAAATGCATTAAACGGTTCAAAAGTTACAGTTATATAACGGGAAAATTTTCTAAGCAAAGTAACTATGTAACCCAAGAAGCTAGCTAAATGAACCCTTTTTAATTGGTGGGCGACCTATTGCCCTTTCTATCGAGAAGCAGGCTAAATGAAAAGGTTCAGCTGACTCTTCTCGATAAATTGACTGATCTGGCAAGGTTTAATAGAAGAGATGTCCTCGGCCAAGGGAAATGTTCCGAAGCATTCGGTACATCTTTGAGCAAGCCTTTCGCACTCGCAAAGGATGGGCTGTGAGGTTTCATCATCGGCCTCGCAAAAGCGGCAGCTAGCGTCTGATACAATATGCATGGTTTTAAGGCGACCCCTCAGACGCGAGTGTCCCGTTAAAGTTCCACTAATTATTCTGACCCTGTTCTTGCTCAACCGCAGCAATTCCAAGATACGAACCCGTGAGTAGCCGGAAATAAACAGTTTGGCCTGCCTTAGGCCTGGGAAGGCCTCCCATTGGGATGAAGCACGTGTGCTGTTCCAGTCTCCTATCATATGTGGTTTCTGCAGTAGAAGAGTGGTATCCCGAAAAACGGTTGTGGGCCATAGATGGGGATGGCGGAGGCTCGGTTTGCCAGCCTATCTGGTAGCTCATTGCCCTCGATGCCCGAATGACCAGTAAAGTGTTAGTTTATGCGTTGAACACACATTATGAAGGACTTCCTGACAAGCCAGTACCAGCTTAGAAGTGATATTAGTAAGCGCTTTGATAGCTGCCTGACTGTCGGTGAATATTACTATGTCCCTGTTAAAATAGCCAGCGGTTTGACATAGTCTAGCACAAATTTCGATGGCGTATATTTCCGCTTGGAACACGGACGGCATTTTACCCATTGGGATGGAGGCTCTGTGTTCAGGACCGACAATGCCTGCGCCGGAATCCTCTTCCGTTTTGGAGCCGTCTGTGAACCATTTGATTGTGCTGGGGCGGAGAGAGTTGCAGCCATCCGCCTACCTTTCTCTGTTCCAAATTACTGATTTAAAGGAATGGTTGAAGCGAAGAGTTTTCACAAGGTAATCATTTGACATGCTAAGTACCTTGTCACTTTTCAACCAGCTTAGTTGGCTTGGGGTCAACTTGATCCCTATGTCACAGGCCTTGAGTCTGACGATTGCCATTCTAGCTTCCGCTTCAACGTGTACGTCCATAGGCGGGAGATCGAGTAAAACTTCTAAAGCAGCTGTTGGACAAGAGCGCATGGCCCCAATGGTGGCATTGCAGGCAAATCAGTTCCAGAGTTTCAGCTAAATAACAGAATATTAAATTTTTATCGTTTAGGCACTATTAAATATCTGCATTGTTTTTTTTACTCCAAAGTTGCTTGTCAACATCAGTTTTAAGAATTTCCCATACTAAGTTTAGGTGAGCACCCGGGTGCTCATAGATGTCACGACGCACGTAGTATTGAAATGGGATATATGCAAATGTTAGACGGCAGTAAGAATCAATTAATGCATAATGATCTTTATCGTATCACTATCAACCCCTTTAGGCCGAGTTTAGAAGCTGCGGGAGCACCTGCGGTTTACAAATTTACATTGAATTTGAATGGAATAAACCGCGGTGGCAGGCGCTACGGTGGCCGTTGCGGTTTGTTTAGCAGCGAGATTGCATTTAAATTCAAAGTAACTGCTGCCGCAGTTTGGATAAACTCGGCCTTAAACACTCACTACACTATGCACACTTAACTCACTTGATTTCTGATTTTCAATTCAGTCACGAGTATTCTTAAAACAAAATTTGATTTTTTTTTTCTAAATAATTATACAAAGAACGCGTGTTATTAGTATCTAATATCTGGTAGAATCATTCATTCATTACCTTTACAATTAACAATTTACGAAATCCGAAATAAGTTTATTGTATGACACAATTAGACGTTTGGTAGCGACCACGATTTTTTCGGTATACTTTCCTCAAACCGATTCTGTCTCTTTAAATACGGGTGATAAGAAAAGCACATTTTTTCTTATCACTCGTACTCCTAACGAAATCTTGGTGCCTATAGTTTATAATGGTCAGTCGCATTGATGACTTAACAAAAAGACATTTTGAAAAATCACGGTGACTTTGATAATTCAATGTTTTTGTTTGGTATTTTTATTATTTGTGAGATTCTGAATTTCTAAAAAATGTAGTAGAAAATGCTTTTTTATATTAAGTACATAGATAACCGTTCGTTATACACTTAGTAATGAGATAACCAGAGAGATTTTAAGATATAGTTGCTAAGGGGGCACATATTCGAATTTTCTTCTTCTGACAAGTACAATATAATAGAGAAGAACACTGACTCATTAGTCGATGCAATTTTCTGACGGCGCACAGTGGTAAAGAATCCAAAAAAGTTGGCCAAAAGTAGAAAACAATAAGATATTAAGTTGAAAATCTGTACTCGGGGGTTTTTGGGGTCGCTAATTACGAATATGAAGCTCAAATTGTATGAGACAAAACAGGGGGTCTAGAATGGCAACACTGTTTTCTATAAATACATTTAATCTTGTTGAAAATTACAGTCTGGTGGTTTTTGGGGTCACTGATGACGAATCTGAAATCAAAATTGTAAAAAAAAATAGCACATCCAGAATGGCGATACTGTTTTCAAAAAATACATTCGATCTTCCTGAAATTTACTATTGGTGAGTTTTTGGGGTCGAAGATTGCGAATCTGAAATCAAAACTGTGAAAAAATAAAATATCGGATCCAGAATGGCAACACTACTCGATAAATACGTTTAATTTTGCTGAAAGTTACTAGTCAGTGCTTTTTGGGCTCGGTAACTACGAATCTGAAATCAGAATTATGTAAAAAGCAAATAGCGAATCAACCATTTTCTTCGCTCAGAGTGTATGGGTATGGTTTCAGGATTATGATGAAAGCTGAGAAAAAAAAATATATGTACTATAATTTTAATAACTTTTATTTATATTTCAATAAAAAAAATATTGCTCATCATCGGTTTCATGTAATACCAGTGATTCGGTTTCCGATCCAGACGAAAATGAATCAAGCGAATCATTAAGCAGTGAATTAGTAGAAACTTCGGGTGTTTTAAGTAAATCCACCGCTTCCCTTGGTAATGAGTTTAAAGGCTTTTGTTGCAGTTTCCGAATGCTTTAAATTAACGGATCCTAGGTTATTAATAGTCGATTTAAAACGTATGCCATATTTGCTTCTCTTGAGCCTTTTCGTGAAAATTATTCTCGATATCTTCTTATGTCTTTATTTCGTGATTCTTGCGCATATTCGGAGAGTTGTCCAAATGGTAGCAAAGTGTGAGAAATAATTTCCGGACCATGAATCAAGTGTTTATGAACGGATGTCGGCATATAATACCATGAATATAATTCGGCACATTTTCGTGCAGTTTGTAGACAATATTCCCTAAACCTCGTGGAATCTATATCAGGGGTCGGCAAACTCCGGCCCGCCTCTGGTTCTCATCCGGCCCTCGAGCTAATATTTTTTTACATGACAAAATCAAATTTATAAAAACACATAATTTAAAATCGATTTTTGTTTATCACAACGAAGTGTGTTTGAATTGAATTGAAATTTATTTGTTACATTGGAGACTCAATTGCAATAATAATCCAAATAGCAATATTTGGTAAAAACCGATCACAGAGTCTGTGGTGGGTTATTTGAACTAAACACTAGGATCTTGCCATGAATGTCTGGCCCAGTGTAAAATATATTAAGTCTATTTTCATGCCATTACGTCCTGCGCCAAGGAAATATTAAATCGAATTGCTATCTGTGCAGATAATAATGTAGGCATTAGAGCACATATAGGTATACACCCTTATCAAAAGACCTTATTGAGACTAGTAAAACAGTACAAATACTTGTTCAATAAATTCAGACTTATGAAAATAGGGGGAATTCGGGAGACAAAAGGATTTGTCCTGAAAGGGCGCGAACTTCGGTCCACAGTGTTTCGACTGGCAACGCAATGACACGCTGTCAAGATTAGCTTGACACATATGTACATACTAAGTTTGTATGCAGAATGAAACCAAACCAACCAAGCTTCCAATTTTCAGTGAAACATAATTCTTTGCAGGAAACTTTAATATCATCCAGGCCACTTTGTACTGCTTGCAGGATGACGCATTTAACGTATTCACTACTCCAGATCTGGTGACGAAATTGATCCGTGTGATGCGATTAAATGAATTTAAACTCGCATCGATTTCGTCAATTCCAGGTAACGAAGCAAATACGTTTTCCGATGGCATTTGCGGTTTAAAATAGTAATACAACTGTGCGTTATCTCGACAACTTTAGCTAGATGGACTGGTGATAGTTTTTGGTAATTTGTTTTTGTTATGAATTTAATGTTTAAAAAGAAACTAAAGTGTTTCCTGAAATAAACGATATTGTTTGAGTATCCGTCTGGAAATGCTCATGAGCTTTATTGAATCTTACAGCCTGGTATATAGTAGCTCCGTTTTTCTTACATGACTATCCAGTGCAATTCAGTTCAACATGTTAACCTGAAATATCAATGGGGGTTTAACATTTCGCTTCCGTCACCCTGAATACGGAGGTTTAAACAGCAATAATTGCCTGCAGAGATTCACATTTTACTGCGGTCTCCTCTGTCAAGAATTTCAATCAATGAAATGGATTTCCACTTAAGCAATACCGTTTTTCGTTATTCGGCATTAAGCTTTGGTTATGGTGCAGATATATACGATACCCGGTTTGCGGTCATTTGCAGAAACACATATCGATTTCATCATTGGATTTGGGCGTAATAGATACGTTACGGCTAATGGCTAGGGCTGCTGGCACACGGTAAGCAGTTTCATTTCGAATTTGCTATCCGGCCCGCTGAGCTTAAAATTTTAAAAATCTGGCCCTTTTCAGAAAAAGTTTGCCGACCCCTGATCTAAAATATATCATAACCACACGAAATGACTTGTACAACAACATGGAATCGATGAATCAATGTTTCGTCGAGGCCTGTTATTGCAGCCGACTCGGTTGAATGCTGAAAAAATCGACGTGATGTATTTCCATCGTTTGTAGTTCCATATCCAGGTTGCAAAATAGTTGCTGTAGGCCCTCTTCCTTTTTTATAATTTCCTTTTGCAATTCGCAATTAGAAACCCGAACAATTTACAAATTGTAACTTTTAGTAAGATTGAATGTATTTTCATAAAAAAAGTGTTGCCATTCGGGATGTATCATTTCGTGTTTTACAATTTTCATTTCAGATGCAGTCAGCGTCTCAACAAATCCATGTACAGTAACTTCCACCAAGATTGTACGTATTTATGAAAAAACAGTGTTGTCATTTTGGATCCCCCGTTTCGTTTTTTACAATTTTGTCTTTAGATTCGCAATCAGCAACCTTAAAAACCCCCGAATAATAACTTCCAGCAAGATTGAACGTATTTATATAAAAGAGTGTTGCCATTTTTTATTTTTTATAATTTTAACATCAGATTCGGAATTAGTGACCTTAAAATCCCCCGAGTAATGAGTTTCAACCTAATATGATAATAATAGGAGCCTTTAATCAGTTTTTTTATGATTTGGCCCCACCCGTCAAAGTTCAGTAATCCACTAAAGTCATTTTAAAATTTTTTAGGGCAGTCGCGAGCAGCTAGATTTTTAATATGTCCTATGTATACCCTAATGAACCCAGGTTGAATAAAAGTCTTCAAATGATTCAATTGATTTAGGCTTCACATTTTATTTTACCAACACATGCTGCCAGCCACTGGCATTTTTCCATTATCCTGGGAATGTGAATTTTAGCAACGTCTCTAAGGACTATATGCCATACACAGAAAGAATGGGTGGTAATCCAAATTTATGTGCACGATTTACGATTGTCTTTCCATTCAGTACCGGTGCTCAGTTCCAGTACTTGCTGCTATTTACATCAAATAAAGGATGTACGATATGTACCTTCCATTTAATGTATACACCACCAAGGGTTGACATAATTCTATACGATTTTAAATAAAATACTTTAACTGGCATTTAACTGGCACATATTCGATTTAAGTTTATCCAATTATTAAAGGTGGGTTGACACATTCAAAGAATACTATACACATTCCACATATGATACGACTTTTACACATGCAAAAACGCCGCATTTCCAGGGAGTCTACACAAAGAAGCAAATTTTAAAGACTAGCCTACATTTAATAAAAACAGTAACATCTAATAACTTCCATTCCCGCTTCAACCACTTTTTGAATTTGGGCTCAGATTTGACAAAATTTTTTGGATCAAACTTTGATGAGAAGTTGAACACCGCCTAATTCATTTAATTTGACAAGTTCAGTCCTTTAAACACTAGAAACTTGTTTTCCAGAATCGTATGCTGAGCATTTCTCTCGTAATGAATAAAATTCACCATGATATTTCATTTTTCAGATTGTCGCAAGTTACATAGATTATACCTAAAATACTTGTATATGCCTGTATGCAAGTATCACAGCGAAATGGTAATTTGATAAGAAAATCTCGGGGTGGAATTCCATTTTATTCAGAAAACTTTTTTTTTTAACAAAGATTGCTCCTTTTTACCATTCAACCTAAAGATGGTTAAGAGGGATAGGACGTGAATCTTACAACGATGCTAATAAGGTTAGAATGTTCATATAGAGTCGTGTTCACCATTTGACTTTCAAATCCGTTAAACTGATTTAAACATGGAGTCGTCTTATGGCTGGGGGTCATCCTGAAAATTTATCCGTCACGTCGGATGTTATGATTTTCATTAAGCCACCAGAAGTGGAAACAAGTCAATTTAAAAATAAATGTTTCCAAGTGCCATGAATTTGGTGGCTGATTGGTGTATGGGATATTTCCGACCAAGCTCGCAGAATTGTCAGCCGCTCAAGTTTAATATAACCGAATTTAATAAGCAAATTATTCTTATTCGCAGTCAATTTGGTACATACGACATTTGAGCCTTTTCGCAAATTGTGCAAATAAATTCCATATAGGCATCTACTTTGTAACCATTTTTGGAAAAGTGCCAGCTAGTGCGTGCAAGCGGAAGCTTTCAAACTTCATTACTCACACTTTGTGTGTATAGTTTATAATAGAAATGTTCGACGACGATCTCCAAAGGTCTATTTCCCCATGAGCGACACTGAGTTTCTCAGCAGTCATCATCTTGTGGGCGGTAAATGCAAGCACAAGGCTCTGAAATGTTCACCGCGTAAAGAAATAGCCTACTTTGCAATGTCTCGGTCCAGGTTTAAGGTGCGTTTTGCTAGCCACCACTCAACGTGGATCGTAGGCGACGATCAAAAAGATACATACAAATGGTGCTCCGTGCTCTATGGCTTGATCGCTAATCGCGATCAGCTTGTATTGCAAGTTTATTTGCATGGGGAAGTTGTAGCTGAAGTTCGTGGCTCGAACGTTTCAATTTCCAACTACAAACTACAGCTGCACACTGTGTTCCAACCGTGGAGCTTTTTTCGGAATACGCTAGTAAATTAGTCGAGTGGCGAGTAATTTGGTAAATAAATATGTTTGAACAGCAAAAAACTTAGTCGAGTAGTTTAGTAAGTCGAATCGATCTATTTTGTTCTATTTCGACATGGATATGTCTTATAGCTGGGGGTCATCCTAAAAATCTGTCCGTCACACGAAATGTCTGTTTTTCTACTCGGGGGTCAGAAGAGGAAACAAGCCCATTGAAAATTTTTCCGAGTGCTATGAATGTAGTGGCCGATCCTCAGTCAATCCGAGTCAGTCATCAAAGGGAACTCACGAAAATCGAAAAACATCGCGTCTTAAACTGACTAAACAACCAGGCACCCATAACGCAAGTCAACATCATTCAACTGCCATCCCCTCGTGATTCAAATTTGCTCACAACACCAGCCACATCCAGACAACCTGTCTCCCTCACTCGTGCACAGCGCTATGGCTTCTCCTTGACACCAATCTTTTTGTTTTCATCAATTACGTCACTAACCTGACTCAATAAGAAAATCGTTGGGGTAGGTCGGGAAATAGCTTCAACTTCACACACACACACACATAATATTATACACACACACTCGTATGCACGCAATGGAGAGACGGTTGGGTCGAAGAAGTTCAATGGATGGGTGTTGCTTCGTCATCGGTGACAGTGCGAAAGAGATGCTTGCTCCACGGACCTTGGACTACACTTCCGCGGCGGATCCACCCCTTTCTTGTGATGGCCAATCCCATTCAGCCGACTGAAATCAGTGTCACCAAGGTCACCAACGTGTTTTTCCCGTGAGATGTAAGGAACTTACGACCGTACTTGTATCGCGCATACCCCGTACTATCACGATCGATGATAATCAACTAACAGTGCACAATTCTGATTTAGTGAGGAGAATAGTGCAAATGATGCAGTTTGTGCAGCGCGGATAACGTAAATAAAATTGTTTTGTCGCGCTTACCGTCTTTAGACTTAGACGAGTACTATCTAAGTATCTTATAGTAAGTGTGTTTAGCTAGACCGCGGCTTGACGCGATCGATCGCGGATTTACGTACTAACGAAGCACAGGCGCATATACAATATGTAGGGTGTATGATCGCTTGATCCACATACGGGGCAACGATTGGGTTAATTTGTATTCTTCTGTACACTATGCAGGACGGTATGTCTTGAAAATTATACAAAGTATCTACACTGCATGCAGATACATCGGTACATGGATATGTCTTATGCCTACCGAAAGCGTGGGACGTGTTTTGTCGAATGATTTCATCCAGTATAACTATGCTGGGATCTTTATAAAACTTACGTCGATATCTTCAACACAACAAGTTCCACACAGTCGGTAGCCAAAGACATATCCATGTTCTGATGTATCTGCATGCAGTGTAGATACTTTGTATTTCGCACGAGTAGGACCTCCACCACAAGTGTCTCCTCAGTGGTTGAAGTCCGAACTTGTCGAATTAGTCGAATTAATTAGCTGCTACAAAAATGTCGCGCTGGAGCGAAGAAATTACTTTCAAATTTTGCTTCGAAATATTTAGAGCGTGAGTGTTTGTGGAATATTAAGTTCTCTACATTATAAAATCAAGCAAGCGAAGCAATCTGCATATATGGAATTGGAAAATATAATGAAAATACCCGCATTGTAGTGCGAGCCTTTTTTTTTTGTTGACAGTAGCGAGTATTTTAGTTACATATAAATTAGTAATTGACTAAATACTCGCGTAGTCCGAGCAAGGCTTAAGTACTCGTATCCTCTTACCTAGCAGTTCGTCATGAGTAAACTGATGACGAGTATCTACACTGTATGCAGATACATCGGAACATCGATATGTCCAATGGCTACCGAATGTGTAGAACGTGCTTGGTCAAATGATTTCACCCAGTATAATTAACGATACTGGAATCTTGGTAAAACTGTCGATATATTCGAAACTCGAGCAAACTGCGACCCAGATCATCACTTTGTGTAGACGACCTACAGATGTAGAGTTTACTCAATGAATCAATTGAGAATCAGCCCTCCCAAAATATTTGCGGTTGATAAGCTTCTGAGCTACGGCGGTGGCGTATACGAGTATTACCGCCCTTGTGGAAAGTGTATCGCCTATGCTTCTCACCATCAGCAACATAGGCATTCATGGGTTCTGGGAAGGACTCAAGGGTACTATCAAATAGGTCGCAGAGAAGGTCGTGGGGTATAAAGCCCGGCCAGCGCGAAATGACTGATTCGACCAAGAATGCAAAAACTCACTTGATGCCAAAAACGAAGCCTATAGACAATGGATTCAACTAGGAACCGGGGACAAAAGAGAAACGAGCGAGCTAAGAAACGTAAATACATTGACGAGCAGTTGCTGAATATTACCCAAAACTTAGCCAATAGGAACACCGGATAAGAGTACAAATTAAAATACAATTAAGAACGGTTATCCACCCAGGGCTAGCCTTTGTAAGCACAAGGATGGAAATCATCAGCGACACCGATAGCGTTACCCAGGCTTCTTATTTTGAAGTGCTTCTGAACTAAGCATCTAACATCCCCACACAAGAAGCTCTCGACCGTATTGTTGATGTAGGTCCACCCGTACAGCCCCCGACAGTAGAGGAAGTTGATCTCGCGTTGCGGTCACTAAAACGAAACAAAGCGCCAGGCGCTGACGAGATTCCAGCCGAACTGCTAAAATTCGGTGGATTGGGTCTAGTTAATGCCATACATCAATTATTCCTGCGAGTATGGGAGGACGAGGTGATCCTAGACGATTGGCGCATCATCTGTCCAATTCACAAAAAGGGAGATAAACTGCGGTGTGAGAATTACAGGGGCATATCATTAGTGTGTACGTCCTATAAAATTTTGACGAAAATTCTGGAAAATAGAATAAAATTACATGCAGAACGAATCATTGCCGAATATCGAAGCGGTTTCAGACCTGGTCGCACCATAACCGATCAGCTCTTTACGGTCAAACTGATACTCCAGAAGTGCTGTTAATACAACGTAAACGTATACTAAATTTTTGTCGACTTCAAGCAGGCATACGGCAGTATCGATCGTGGTGTGCTGTACAACATCATGCTGCAATTTGGTATACCAGCGAAATTAGTGCGACTGACAAAGATGACAATGACTAACTCCTTCTGGCGGACCGGTAGCGCACTGTGTTGAGGCATCAGTTTCATGTTTGACTACCGGCGTTTCGGGTTCGTATCCCGTCCACGACGACGTTCGTGGCCATGGATGTGCAGGAGGTGTATGCTGGCAACTGCATTCAAACGTTAACTGGACCACGTGAAACAGTTGGCGCGCTATGCCTCTCAAGGGGTTAGGGCAATTGAGTATAATAGACTTACTGGTCTATTTGAAACACGTACAGTTCTTAAACAGGGCGAAAGACTGGCGCCGACGCTCTTCACCCTAGAACTGGAATACGCTATTCGGGCTATGAATATGGTCAACAGCAAGACGCTACTCATCAAGTCGACACAATTAGCAGCGTACGCCGACGACATCAATTCCATGTCCCTATGATTGGCCGAGGCAGAAGAACTTCAGCGTACGCTCCGTTCCGCCGCCAAATAAGTTGGACTACGTATCAACGAGGATAAAACTAAAATAATGATGCAATCGACGACAAGGACACCTGCACAATCGAGCATCGATGTTGGGGACCTCAACATCGAGTTCGCGAACGACTTCATCTACTTTTTTCAACTTCCCAGCAAAAAGCGTGGCGAACCAAGTGGGGTAGGGAACTGGTTAACCAAAACATGAAAATCGTAGCCCCCGCGTGGGTGTTACGAAATGTTAAGGATAGGGTAATCAAAAAACTCATCAATGTTACAGGTATTTTGCCAACCAACGACGTCCCCATTTTACAAACGGAGTTTACTACCGCATTTACCTTTCCTAAGTTGGTCCACTAAATACCCACCAAAATTAACCGGGCCGAAGCGAAGCGTATATACCCTAGACTCGTACAGACCTAGTGGTGATACCAAAAGTACCAATTGGTAACGACCATATGAATTAAAAGTGAGTTTCCTATATGACCAGTTTATAGAAGAGGTTGGCAATCATTCAGGAGGATCTTGACCATTATCAATTCGCTTCGGCCCGGTTTTTGTATGGATAGTGTAAAATTGCCTAACTTTAAATGAATGTACTATTATTAAATATTATGTGATTGTATTGATACTTATGTAGAGATATTATTGCCTATGATGTTGGTTATTATTGGCTATCAGTATTTTTGACTTGGGGTGTGCTTGAGGGGTGCAGGGGTGTGCTAACTGCAAATATATTAATGTACTAAAATATTATTAACCTTTTTTGATGAGATTTCAAAATTCCATTATTTTTAGTTTTCTATGTTAATGAAATGCCACTTTTCTGTAAATTTTCATATTTCTAAGTAAAACGGTCTCGAAATGCAAGGGGGGTGGGACAAACTCTGACCACATATTTTCCTCTCTCCCTCTTTTCTCCTTTCTTCAAATTTGAAGAAAATTCCAGAAATTGAATGTACTCGACGGCACCTTTCTTACGATACTCCACTTGTCTATACCAAACGAAAAAAAATCGACCTTCATTTCCCCTCTATGGAGACCTACCCTTAAAGTTGACCTATTACGATGCATCGCTTTTTCCAGAGAATTATAGTACTTCTACATATTTTCACCAAATTTCATGCATGTAGCTTCAGCGGTTCGTGAGATATTTCATGGACAGACAGACAGACGGACGGACGCATGACCGATTTCATAAGGGTTTTGTTTTTCTACAAAACCCTAAAAAAGGTTAGTATGCCGATTTGATTTTACGGTTGGCTAATTTTCTTGAGAACTGTTTTAAAACTTTTTCAACATTTGAATAAAATTTTTGTGTTTGCACAACCGGCCGGGATTGGAACTCGTGTCGTTATGCTTCAGAACCCATCACGCTATCACATACGCCATCGAGACTAATATAGAATGGCTTCCAAAAGATGCTTTATCAGCAACACCGTCTCAGCATAAAAAGTGGTTAACTAAGTTGGGTACGTACCTGGGATACCTAAATCATGAACATCGTAGCCCCCGAATAGCTATCTGCGTTGGTTACCTAAATCATGCAAATTGTAGCCCCCGTGCCATGGCCATAGTTCAAATTTTATAGATCTCTATGGGCTGAGTAAAAATGAAGGGTACGCCAGGATGGCTATTTAGCATAGCTAATTTGGGTAGTACGCGTTACCGGGGGTACGGTGCTTTACGCACTCAAAATGTGTATATAATGTATATTCTTACTCAGCTTACTTAATTATACAACATACTCAAATTGCAAGGTCAACGGAGGTGATTTCATTTAGATTTCCATAGATTTTTCAACATCAAAAAACTATGTGAAGAAATGGTAACTAAACTCTATAACATGCTAAAATTTCAATAAAATCAGAGGTGAAGTATGTAGGTAATATGCATAATAGAGAGATTTCGAAACAGTTTAGATAAAAGTTTCACATGTCGATCAAAGGTGCAAAACCTGAACCTATCCACTGTTTACTCATTTCAACAAGTTATGCTCACTGTAGTATTCATAAGTACACCAATGTACGAGTATGTATGTTTAATCATTTTATAAGCACTGCTCGTAGAAAGTTACGACTGTCTACGGTCGGTCTTTTATGTGAACTTACCTGAACTTCTACAACTTCGGCTGTGCTATATTTTATTGCGTCCTTTTGTCACCAAGTGTTTTCCGGCTTTTTTGCTGTAGTTGCCATTAAAGGAAATGTCTCATTGTAGGCGCAAACATAAACTCACGAGGAAAATGTCAACTTAATCTTTGTTCTCTTTTTACTTGCAGGCTCGCTGACCAGAATAATGGCAACAACGATACGGTCAAATGGTAAGTCATGGCCTCATTTTTATAAAAGAAACTACGTGTTCATGTCCCAACCATATACAGCGATATTATGATATGTCCTTGTCTACGACGTCGGTGACTTTGCATATGACAGTGATAAGGAAGGGCAAAACTTCAGCCGGAAGTACTTTACTCGTTTAAGGATCAAATAGTGAAAAAATGGCATGAACCTGTATGCAAAGATGTAAAACTCATGCATCCTTGTCTTAACGATTGTCCTTGTGATGGGGATGAGATATGTAAATCCCTAGCGTAGACTTATTCATATGCATGTGAGGGATAAATGTCAGAAGCAGGACGAATAATGAATAATGGATGATACGTTCGGGTTTCGAATGTTGATTGGGTACCATACGAGGGGACTTAAACCTACATTATATGTACTATTGTAGTACATACTGCCGATTGTATACTCGTCATTTAACCCTTTCACGACCAAGATTATTAAAAAGTAAATTTGTTTTGCGAATTCATAACAAACGATACTATATTCTGAAAAAAGTGTATCCACTAATTTTTTTTTAGCCCCAAATGTGAAAAAAAACTTGGGAGGTATGAATCCCACTGGTCGTTCGTTAACTACAGGTTTAAAAATATCGAAGTAATTTTCATAAAAAAGACAACATATACATATAAATCCATCTAAAAAATTTATCGTTTTTATATGTTCACATTTTATCGTCGTAATTTATAAATGAACTTATTAAAATGATAAATATAACTTATACTTGAGTTCTACCTATATACATTCTAAATATCACAATTATGGACTGGGTAAAATCGTTGCCTTTAGTGGGGCATGCAGAGCATTTACTACTAACTCGTGGCTTTTTTTGTGGCACAACACAGCAGCTTTGGCCATGACGAGATTCGAACCTGTGGCTAACTGCTAGATGAGGCGTACGAATGATGCCTCAACGGACTGAGCTACTGACATAAAATTTTTTTCTGGAAGAAATTTGCATATATCCGAATACTAAAGAAATAAGGTTTTATCTATTGGTGGCAAAAACTCCTCTTCCGTAGTCCTCCGCGTGGGCGCCCCCTGGAACGGCAGTGGTCACTGACTATTGCTAACCAACGTCAAGCCGCCAGTGATGGCGGTACGATGATTTGGTTGAGGTAAACCTTCCCCCTGTGGTGTGGGGTGTAAAAATAATACCACGGCCTTTCCCTTTGAGGGCCTGTCGTTAAAACCGACAATCAAAGGACAGGATGTGTATGCCAGCAACTTGCACTATCCGAAATTTTTATATGCTAACGAAACGTCAACTATGCCTCGGAAAAGGACTGACTCAACGGTTACGACTTTTGGCTATCGTACAATGACAAAGATTGGATTCTGGAATGTGCGTACTCTTCTGGACAATGGATCAGAAGGTCCCCAGAACGCACGATTTCTTCAATTAGAGAGTGAATTTCTGAGGTACAAATTAAATATCTTAGGAGTTCGTGAGATAAGATGGTGGAACAGCGGTGAATTCATCTCTCAAACGGGTAGCACTGTAATGTTGTACTCCGGTAAAGCTACCGGTAGTCGTCGTGAGTCAGGTGTGGGGCTCCTTTTAACCAGAGCCGCGCGAAACTGTCTCTTATCCTGGGAGCCGGTCTCTGACAGGGTCTTGACCGCCAGGTTCCGGACCAAAATGAGGAACATCTCAATAATACAAGGTTATGCCCCTACTGAACCCGATAATGTTTTGGCAAAAGACTCTTTCTACGAAGAACTAAACGCCATTCAGAGCAGAACACCTAAAGGTGACATTATAACGGTTATGGGTGATTTGAATGCAAATGTTGGCGCTGATAACTATGGGCTCAGACATGTGATGGGGAGACACGGACTTGGTGATCGTAATGACAACGGTGAAAGATTTGTAGAGTTCTGCAACTTTCACAGTCTCTTCATCGGTGGTACTATGTTTGAGCATAAGGACCACCACAAAATCAGTTGGTCCTCTGTTGATCGGTGCAGAACACAAAATCAGATCGACCACCATTTTGCCATTAGTAAAAGATTCAAGAGTCCTGGACGTGCGAAACAAGAAGGGTGCCGATATTGGGATGGGAAGAGACCATTATCTTATGATCGCTAATGTTCGATTGCGTATTACAGCCGTGCGCCGCCCCAGCGACGAAAAATTCAAAAACCGGAAATTCAACACCGCTCGATTAAAAAATTCAGCTGTCTTACAACAATATAATGACCATCTTGCGCAAAGGCAGCTGAGATAACTAGTCACCCAGATAGTGACATAAACGAAAACTGGGATGCCATAAAAAATGCGTACATTGATAGCGCAGATACCATCCTTGGTACAAACCCGGATTGCCGGAATAAGCCCTGGATGTCCGACGCTTCATGGCAGCGGATTGTTGAAAGAAAGGAGCTGAAAGTTCGTTTGGCTGCAGCATCAGACGACAATCGAAGCAGCATCGAACTCCTTTACCGTCTGAAAGCTCGAGACGTTCAGCGTAGTGTGCGACGCAATAAAAGAGTTTATGCCAATTCTCTTTTAGCCTCAGCAGAAGAAGCCGCAAGAAGTAACAACTTAAACGCCGTATACAGTGTTATCAAGGAGTTTACAGGTGGTCGTAGCTCCTGTCAACATTCGGTGAAGGATAGTGATGGAAAGCTACTTATCTTGGAAGAAGATCAAATGAGGCGGTGGAAAGAACACTTCGCCGCGGTCTTGAACCGTGTAACCTCTGGTGAAGTTCCCCCACATATAGATAATTTAAAATAGCTAACCATCAAAATGTGCGTATACGGTCTACTGCCCCGGCTAAACAGGAAATAGTCACTGCAATTATTGCACTAAAACGAGGAAAGGTCGCCGGACTCGACGGTGTCCCTGCCGAACTTTATCAAGCAGCGCCAAACGTCACTGCCGATTTGCTACACCCACTTGTTGATAAGGCGTGGAATACAGAGACCTTTCCCACTGAGTGGAAGGAAGGTTTTGATCATCAAACTTCCAAAGAAGGGTAGCCTCACAGACTGTAATAATTGGAGAGGCATTTGTGTGCTTCCTGCCGTTGCCAAGATAATAGCTAAAATAGTCCTGGAAAGACTAAAGGCCCACTTAGAAAGCACAATTGATGAAGAGCAGGCTGGCTTTCGATCCGGATTCCCCTGTGTCGATCACATTAACACCTTGCGAATCATAATCGAGCAATGCACTGTATACGATTCTCCGCTTCACTTGCTTTTCATCGATTTCGAAAAGGCTTTCGATAGTGTGAACCGGGATTCTATATGGGTGGCCTTGCGCAGGGGAGGCATCCCTGAGAAGCTTGTGGCTATTATTAAGGCAACCTATGACGGCGCGAAATGTCGCGTTCTGCATCAAGGTAAGGTGTCGGGGACTTTGAGATTCGCAGTGGAGTTCGGCAGGGGTGCATCCTCTCACCGATCCTATTCCTCATTGTGATCGGCGATGTGTTGCATGCAGCCCTATCCGGACTCGACAGAGGAATTCAATGGACCTTGACATCTTATCTACAACATCTTGACTACGCTGACGACAATGCCTACTCTCCCACAAAATCATGGATGTGACCGCAATGGCGTTAGATCTCGAGAGGGAGGCAAGCAAGTTTGGGCTAAAGATTAATACCAACAAGACCAAGGTTCTTAGCCCGCCATTGCGAAAAAGAAATCCGACACCTATTGCCATCAATATTAATGGACAGCCTGTGGAGAAGGTGGACAACTTTGCTTACCTGGGTAGCATTGTTGCCGAAAATGGTGGTACGGAGCAGGACATCGCTCGTCGTATCAACCAGGCTAAACGCGCATACGGCATGCTGTCCAAAATCTGGCAGAGCAGTTATCTCAGCATCAAGACCAAGCTGGGCCTGTTTCGCTGCCTGGTACTGTCAGTGCTTTTGTATGGGAGCAGTACATGGAAGTTTCCGTAAGAGTTACCAGAAAGCTGCAAGTTTTCGTCAACTCATGTCTTCGTTGAATTTTACAAATTTTCTGACCCGAAACAATATCGAATGAAGAGCTAAGTCGGCGAACGGGTCAGATGCCAATCGACGAATTGATACGCAGGCGAAAATGACAGTGGATAGGTCACACATTGCGGAAGAGTGATAACTGCATTGCTTTGCATGTCATGAAATGGAACTCCATTTCCAACAAAGGCCGACCAAGAGGGTGTCCTCGAATCACATGGCGTCGATCTGTGGCAAAGGAGTGTCAGGTACTGGGTAAGTCTTTTGGGGAGTTGCGCCCCATTGCCCAGAACAGAGTACGTTGGTGCGCAGGAGTAGTTGACGCGCTATGCCCCGCTAGGGGTTAAGGCAAAGTAGTATTGAAGACAGTACAATGAACAAATGAATTGTATAGAAATCTAGGGACGCGGCAGCGTTCAGCTCGCCAAAGAAAAACGAAAAAATCAAAAAAAAATTTGTGAAAATGACCAAGTCTATGTTTAAGCGACACAATCTGTACGGATTTTCAGACCTCTGTAGCTCCGGCCCCGGGTGATTGTTCGGGCTTGATATAGTCGTTGCTTCCGGTCGAAGTTTTGCAAATTTGGTTGCAATACAAGGAAAAACAATCGAGATACGACGGTTTGAAAATCGCTATTTTTATACCCTAGTTCAAGTTTTTCTTGTTCTCGTTGTTCTTGTTGTACTTTGACAGGGGTACAGCCTCGTAGGGAGCGTATCGAAGTCTGCTTTCTTTTTTCGCGGATTGCCTGTATCCCAAGGGTGTGCATAGGCTGTCATTTGCTCTGATCCGTGCAGTAGATAACAAGATACATCCAAAAATGTGAAATTTTATAGAGTTTCTCGCTTAAGTCTTTTTGGTAATTTCAATGAGCCAACAACAAATTCTTCGCAGAGATCGCATGCCAACGGATGTCCACGAAAAGTTGTTTGCGTCTCTCTCTGGCAAATGTACATGAGATTTGCAAGAGAGAGACGCAAACAACTGATTATATGAGTAGTGACGACGACCGATCATTCCGTGCGCTCGGCGGGTGAGGAGAACCATACGAAATTGTGCAATGATCACTACGAGTTCATGATTGTGGTCGTGGCTTTTGGCAAGTGCACGAATGAAAAGTGTGTGATGAAAAATCGCCGTGGAATGAAAAGTGCCATGAAATCCATACAAAAACGTCAAACCTTTTCACCGGGGAAAAATTTAGCGTGCATTTTGTACGATATTTCACGGTACTTTTCATTCCACGGTGATCTGTGTTCAGGTTTTAGAGTGTGCATATAGGATCAGTAAAGTATATTCAATAATTTCCACTGCAATAAGTCATGTAGTCCGGATGGCGAAACAGTTAGCACGTTCGCCTTCTGTACACTGGATCGCGGTTCGAATCTGGAAGGAAGTAGTTTTTTCGATAAAAGAAGATTTACATGTCGGCTTATGAGCTCACTCAGATGTTGATTGAGTACCCATTTGAGGTAACATTACTCGGCTGAGCATGTTGCTAATCACAATCCGCTACGTAAAAACAAAACGCAGTTTCATGATCTACTAAATGAAATGATTTTTTTGACATTTTTTTAGTAGTGTGAGGGAACTACGGTCGTGCAAAATTCTGTACAAATTTTTTTACAAAAAAATTGCGTCCAGAAATTTGAACAATATTTTGAGCACATGTGTATTCGGTGAAACACACATATACTCGCACATACACTCATAAAATGTTCGTCCTTTGTACCTAAAAAAACAGGGAAATTATATTTTATCATCTACATAATATACATATGTTACGTTATTTTAATTAAAAACAAGAAGAAGAGGTATGAGATGCATGTGAATTTCAAAAAGGGTTTTATGACGATGTGTCACTCTTCCAGTCATTGTATCAATTTGTACTAATGTCCTTTTTGAAATGCGCTATTGAAATTCTCATATATCAAACTTGTTTTCGGCGGCCCTTGCTTATGGCGCCCGGGGCGGTCGCCCCTTTCGACCCTCCCACCCTCTCTTCGCACGTCCCTTGTTCTACACACTATGGATTGGTAATTTAACGACATATAAGAAAATGGAAATATACGTATACAACGGGGAATTTATAGTTTGGATAAGCTAATGTCCCTGTTAGTCAACACGCAGTTTAACAAGATATTGAGAAAACGGGTCATTTTCGTGCAGCCAAAAATCCAAAAAAGTAAAAACTCCAAATCGTACAAAATCGTGCAATGAAAACTCCAAATCGTGCAAGATTGTGCAATTAAAGTTTTAGGTGGAGCATAATAAAATCCAGATCTTTAAAATTAGGTCAGTCTATTATGGCATTGATCCAACGTCCTTCAAAATATGGAAATAATTGTCTTCACCTTAAAGTTTAACGATAAAGACCATAGAAGAAGGAGAATCATTTTGTCTCCTAATACCAATTATTCCCACTTCATGTTCACCAAATATTAAGTTGAAATAATTGAATTTAAAAGATAAAGACAATAAAATTTCCAAAAACAAAAAGAAATAATATTTTATTAAACGCAAATTCACATTTGTAGCTTACTATCAAGATTATATTATATTCTTTTAACTTAGTATTTTGTTAAAGTTAACAATAAGGTACTTTTCGAAATTGTCTTCGGAAAAGTTTAATCGACGGTCATTCAAAACATATTTGAGTTGGGAAAAAACTCTTTCAACATCAACACTTGTCAGTGGACACATTTTAAAGCAGCTTAGGATTTTTGGATCTATTTCTAATTCAGAATTTATCCCATTGAGAGCGTTGTTATATTTAATTACATCCAGGATTTTTCTCAATTACGCTTTTGAATTTACTGTAAATTATTGAACCTTTCTCGTTATTTATATTTTTTAGCTGGTTTTCTGTTTTTTCTATCATATCTATCTGGTTACTTAATGAAAGATTTCTCTCTTCCAGTTTCTTAAGTGAATTTGAAAGCGTCGAGTAGTGAGCACGAATAAAAGCTAAATCAGACGTAATGGAAGTTTTTTTTTTAAATGGCTTTCACTTTTGTTACAGATTGAGCATCTTCTTCAAGCTCAGCAATAACTTCCTTGTATTTTGAAAAATTATCGGAATAAAACAATGCGGCTTTCAACCATGTCCCCACCTAGTAATATCATTTTCTGGCGGAAGAGAAGAATCCATTTTATCTCGATATACTAAGACTCGGTGAGGAGCTTTAAGGAATTTTTTTTCCAATTATTAATTAATTTGTTTACTTCGGGAAAGACTTCTCGAATGTTTTCTGCAACACGATTCAAGGCATGTGCCATGCACATTAAATGAATCATTTGTGTGTAAAAAACTTTTAAGCCAGTTCCCGTTTTAACCATATAAGGAGCAGCATCAGAAATAAAAAGCAAAACCTTTTCCTGAAATAATGAAGTTTCTTCGAAAAAATGCACTAAACCATCATTTATAAAACGGCAAACAGTCTCATGGTTTGTTTTACCCCTGGGATCAGTTGTTTCATCAACCATTATGTAAATAAAATGATCTTCAATTTTATTCCGAATTTTTGAGATGGTTGTGTTGAAACACTTAGGTAAATAATTCTTTCTGAGCGTGCTCTCATCAGGAATTTTTTTGTTTGTGTGCTTTTCCAGAAATGTTTTAAACGGTGTTGCCTGCAATTCTTGGAACCGGATTTTCGTAGCAACCATAGCGAAGCACAATTCTATCATGAATTCCTCTCGGCTTTTGGTACGGCTTGAGCACTCTCCCAGTAAAAATTGCACAGGGTCACTCCTTTGCATTTGAGAACGTTTCAACTGAATGTGTCCATCTGTAGTTAAAAAGATACAAAGTATCTACACTGCATGCAGATACATCGGAACATGGATATGTCTATGACTACCGACTGCGTGGAACCTGATGTGTTAAGATATCGACGTAAGTTTTGTAAAGATCCCAGTATAGTTATACTGGATCAAATCATTCGAAAAAACACGTCCCACGCTTTCGGTAGGCATAAGACATATCCATGTACCCATGTATCTGGTAGCAGTGTAGATACTCGTCATAAATTCTGCTTTGCTTTGTCCTGTCCGCTAGGGCTCCTTTCTCTCGCGGGATCGTTTCGTTTTCGTTTGCATCGCGTGTGTGCAATATTCACCTCCTCTCATGCACCCTGTTCCATCTACCCGTTCGGTACAGTTTGCAGACTGCAGCCTATCGACATTTATCTGAGTACGTTTCTGCTAATCGCAATCACGCTTCCCACCATCTTTTCCCAATCGGACGTGTATTGTGTTTGTGTATCTATTGCAAAATCGCTCCCACACTTTCCGTCTCATCCCGCCCCTTTAATCAACAGTCCGGGTCCGGGTCCGGCACACACAATCCGTTTTTCAAGTAACGCGTGCGACTCTATGCGATTGTGTCCGGCAAACAGAAAGGGAAACTAACAAAAGTAAACAAAACATTCCAACACACGCACAAAGAGAATGCACAAGAAAAATTTTGGAATTTTTGCAGAAGGGGGGGCATTTGATCTTCTGCAGACCTCTGAATGTACATCATGTCACGATGAGCTGCCCGGAACTATAACATCCTGCGACAAATATTTCTCTATTTCGGGGCTTGGGAGATTTTAACTCGCGCAGTACAAATCCGCCATTTTGTTTTATGATACGTTTATTGCATGTGTGGTGGGGGTCACATTGTGGGCCAGTCAGACCTCAAATCGCCGCCATTGCAAATGCACAACCATTTGGATAGAATGAACTTCATCCGCGATGGCTCTCGCTCTCTATCTTCGGGGGGCGGGAACTATGTAATGTACACACTCTCAAATTGCGTCTGCGCATGTCCAAATATTAGTCGAACTGACTACTTGCTACTTTTTCTGGGACCCTATTGATTCAGATATGTAGTACAACGTGCGCTATTTTACTTGTTTGGATTCCAGCCATTTTGAACATTTTGGAATTTTTGCGGAAGGGGGCATTTGATCTTCTGCAGACCTCTGAATGTACATCATAACATATAACATCCTGCGACGAATATTTCTTTATTTCGGGACTTGAGAGATTCTAACTCGCCTAGTATAAATCCGCCATTTTGTTCTATAGGTTTATTACACGTGGGGTGGGGGCCCACATTGTGGACCAGTCAGACCTCAAATCGCCGTCATTGCAAATGCACAAACACAGTCGATGGATCACCCAATTTGGCTCGAATGAACTTCATCCGCTCTCGCTCATCTTCGGGGGGCGGGAACTATGTACACTCTCTCAAATTGCGTCTGCGCATGTCCAAATGTCGAACTGACTACTTGCTACCTTATCTGGGACCCTAGTGATTCAGATAGTACAACACGGGCTATTTTATTAAATGATGAATGGGAATTGGCGGAAATTGAAGGTCATTGAAAGTCCGCCCGTTCACCCGTACACTTTGTTATTTCTTGCCGTCCACAACGTCAACCTTTATCGCTATCAAATCAACATCCCAACATGTACACACAGGATCCCCGCAAACGCACCGCGGGCGCGGATCTACAAGCAACAGTCATGCACAATGACCACTTCACTCAAACGACATGCACAACCAGAAAAGAAAAATTTTCAATGGGCTTGTTTCCTTTTCTGACCCCCGAGTAGAAAAACAGACATTTCGTGTGACGGACAGATTTTTAGGATGACCCCCAGCTATAAGACATATCCGTGTCAAAAAAAATTCTTATTGTGTCCTCGCAAAATTTTACTATTGCCATTGCGAAGAAAATATGTCTGGCATACAGTGCCTTCAATGAAATTGAAAATGCATAGGAACGAAGCATTGCGCCAAAATATATTAGCTAAATGGGAATCGTTCATTGCCTCGGCGAATCTGGCAAACCACATTGGGCGACCAACTCAAAAGTTGTGGCGCGAGAGCAATGCTAAGTAAAAAGCGCACGAAACATATTTACTGTGCGAGTTCGTAAATTGGAAAACAAAACTGCAGTGCTGTTTGAGTTCTTATAAATTTAAAATTTCCTAGCATGGAATTTTCATCTCAAAACTACAATAGTGCAGCACAAAACATTCACAAAGAGAAAAATAAATTCCCTTTTTGCTTGGAAATTTTAACTTTTCCATAAGATTTGCCAGCAATTCAAAACTCAAATTCAGCTCTGTGAGCTGGTACTGTGCATGATTTCCAACTCGAAATATGTAGTTGCTCCTGCGCTTTTTGTTTATGGAACCCCAATCTACTTCGGAGGGTTCGTCGCCTGAAAGGAAATCATGTACAGTAGCAGCTCGCAAATTTGGACACTCAGAGTTTTGAATTGCAGGGAAATCTAATCGGAAAGTTCAAATTTCCAAGCAAAAAAGAATTTTCTTTTCTCTTTGTGAATGTTCTGTGTTTCACTATTATAGTTTTGAGACAAAAATTTCATGCTAGGAAATTTGAAATTTATTGGAACTCATACAGAATTTACTTATTCGGAAAACTTTTTCCCGCGTATTTTGCTAGATGAGGGTGCGATTCCATGTGATTTACTCATCAATATAAGCCTCCCTTAGTATGTATCTACAAAACAATGAGTGGTTGCCTGTAATCAATTTAAGAAGATAATTTGGGGCGTTTTTTTTTATCAAAAGAGTTTCAATGTCGTTGGTATACACAGGAATGTTTCTATGAGTACCAGTTTACAATATGTGTGCTAATTTGGCACGAATATTCGAAGAGCGCGGGGTTATGTCGATCAGTTGCTGATTTACGTGGAGCAGTTACAATAATATAATAAAAAACAGGTGAATATGGAATTTTGTGCATTAAAGATGAAGAATGTGCAATTTTATGCAGTAACACCTAAAACGCGCAATTTTGTGCAGTAACCCCCAAAACGTGCAATTTTGTGCAGTTCCGTGCAATTGCACGCGAATCCGGACTTTAGTCATGACGCTTCATGTAATTGAATGAATAACAACCGAGATATGATTCACCAACAAAAGTAAAAAAAAAGAAAATATAAAATTTTCATTTTGGGTTTGTTTTATTCGTTTTATAGTGGAATTAGGCTAGGTTCATTCTGAGAAAATAGGAGATACATTGAAAAATATAAATGACACTTATATGTCCCAGTGGTCGTGAAAGGATTAAATTATATTTTGAGAAATTTACATTTTGTCTGCTCTAAAATATAATCAATTTTCCATTCTTATCGTTATATCGTTAAAGGACTTGACTAAATAACTACAATTGAAGACTAACATTATACACTTTCCGGCCAACTTTCATCAAACTTCTAATAAAAACGATTAATTTGTACTCCTCGCCTTCACAATAAGCTTAACAAATCGCATTTTCATGCTGTCCCCAGTGATAAAAGATATAAATCAAACAATTAGATTCATTGCTGCCATAATGTTGTCTTGGCAAAAAGTTTACTTTCTACTTCATATCATAAATCATTATACTTTACTGTACTTAACTTTTCCGAACAATTCCGAGAGAGAAATAATTGAAGTATGGCCTCATAAGAACGAAGATTAAAATAAGATTAGGGAAACTTTGGCAGGCGAAAAGGCAACACACTCAGACAACTGAAGTGATGTTACCTGAAAATTTCTCGTGTGATTTGAACAAAGTTCGAGAAAGTATTCGAGTTCAAATTGGAGAAATTGTTGGGAGAACGCTGACGTGTGTTTTCAGCAAAGCAACCCAGTTGACGAAGGCTTGAGGAGAATGGGGAAATCAATTTTGTATTGTGTATGTATTATTTTATAATATTGTACATATATTATTATACTCTAGATGAAATCTGAGAGTATTATAAGTTTGCCACAAAGTTTGTAACGCTAAGAAATAAGGCTCGCAGAAAAAAATGAATGATACAGAAGTTCATATTATCACTCGAATATCTCAAAACCGGATGTCCGTCTGTCCGTCTGTCCGTCTGTCCGTCTGTCCGTCTGTCCGTCTGTCCGTCCGTCCGTCCGTGACCTCTCTAGCTCGAGAACGCGTTGAGCTATGAAGTTCAAATTTTGCACACGTTATTTTTGACAAAAAATGAAGGCCAAGTTCGTGAACCGGCTAAATCGCTCCACCCCTTCTACCCCCTCCCATACAAAATGACACATTTTTGAAAATTTACAATAATCAGATTTTCTCAGAAACTATAAAACATATTGCTTTGAAATTTTGAATATATCACTTTTATGATAATTGTAACCTATGTTATAAAACTTATTGTAATCCTCACCCTCCTTCTACCCCTTCCCATACAAACTGCACTATTTCTTGAAATACGTTAAGCCAATTTACTCAGTACGTATACAATTTATCGGGCTGAAATTTCGTACTTAACACTTAATTAACAATATCAGTTAGATTCAAAAAAAATAATCGATTACCCTTACTCCGTCTACCCCCTCCCATACAAAATGACACATTTTTGATAATTTACAATAATCAGATTTTCTCAGAAACTATAAAACATATTGCTTTGAAATTTTGAATATATCACTTTTATGATAATTGTAACTTACATTATAAAATTTATTGTAATCCTCACCCTCCTTCTACCCCCTCCCATACAAACTGCACTATTTCATGAAATACGTCTTAACGTCTTAACGACTTACGTCTTACGTCTTAACGATGCATCCGAGATTGCAACCAAAATTATTTATTGGCTTTAACCAGGTTCAAATTCATCTAGAGTATTGCATGATTGGGGTTTACCCCAATCGTAGTTCTTTTATGTTTTTGTATTATGTTTGCTTTGATGTTTGTCAACTGTTCAGAATTTTTGTCCTAGAATTATGCCAATTGTTTCATATTATTGATAACATAATATGCATTTAACTTATTTTTTGCTTTTAACCCTCAAACCACCGTTGGGGTCCATTGGACCCTTGGGACTGTTTGTTTTTAAAATATCTAGATCCTTGTCCACAATTCATTTCCAATGCCCCTATGTATTTTACTATTATGCTTCTCTAAATACGAAATAAAAGTGCTATTAGAGAAAATTTTTGTACGATGGCTGAAATTTGGAATTTTCGGAAATTGTAACACAAACTACCAAAGGGGTCCATTGGACCCCTTAGCGATCTATGAAGTATTGCATTATTTTATTGCAGTGAAAGTAATTTGACTGTATTTTACATTCTCGAACTGGTTGCAGTGCTGAATAATCATGCGAAAAAAACACAAAAACTCTGGAACATATGGTATTGAATGCATTGCTTTATGTGCATATAGGTAAGACGTGTTCGATATAAACACGGATTTATAGTATCTGCAAAAAAGTGTTAGAAACATGAACGCCAAATAAAAGTGCAGTCTGCGCTCAGCATAATATTGTAAAAAAGAACAATAGCTGTGCTTCCCCCGTTCACAGAGAACAGAACAAGAAACGCACGCCCCACACCAACAAGTCGTTCTATACAGAACCCCATTCCAATAGTTGAATGAGATCGTTTGAAATAAAAACCGTTGAAACAGAGAAAGTTTCTTATCTCACCATAAAACCGTAAGTGCGTGGTCTTTACAAAGGGCAGTTCAGTTCAATTGAGTTTTCAGTCATTTGTGATCGATAGTTTTTCCAGAAAATTCAAGGTATGTAATATTAGTGAATTCTTTATCTTATAAATTCCGAGAAGTGGGTTTGACATTTTACAACAGCTTTGTCAATAAAAGATGCTGACAGATGAAGAAATTCTTCGCGCCCTTGAAGCTTCTGATGATGAAGATTTCGGGGACATCGACTCGGATTCCGATTCCGAAGAGGATCATGTAAGCGAAGCGTCAGATGTTGAAGACGAACTAGAATATTCTGAAGAGGACTCGGCACAATGCGCTTCAAATAATGGATCATCGACGGAGTACTACCATGGAATGGACGGATCGAAATGGAGCAGTAATCCACCTACCATGCGGAGGGCACCTAGCCATAATATAACGAATATGCCGTAGATTTTCATTCAAAACACCGAATGGGGTCCAATGGACCCCGTTGGCAGTTTGTGTTACAAAAAAGTCATGGTAGGATAAGGGTTAAATAACAAGTAACAGTTGCATTTGAATTGAATTTCTCTTCGTCGTCATTGTGTCTTTACAGCCCGACATTGGCTTCAATATTGTCTCGTTCGAATGGCCATGGCTCCAATAGTTCATCTTTTAACTATCTTCTTAGCCACTCGGTTGTTGTCCTGGCCATTGTCACTGATGAGCCGTACACTTTGTCGGCAGAAGCAGTAGCAGCATCGGCTGTGGCTAGGGTAATGAGCACCTACTGCATAAAATTAAAGGTTTTGTTCAAAAATTTGTGGAAATCTTTGCTCAAGTGCCATAGGTGTTGTAACCGACGGTTTCGAGGGCATCCGAAGATGCCCGTGGAGACGGAGTCTAAGGTAGCATAATGCAGGTGGGGCCGTGCCACCTGGCGAAGAAAAAAGACCCCTCAACCAGCTAAACAACGGCCTCTGCTTGCTGTAGCTCAGTTCGGGAGACGTGGGCGGGGTTTTCGCCGCTCGTTGCCCCTGTTCTTTAAGTATTAATAAAAATTAATAAGCCTGGGGAAGACAACACAAACATGGGGAGACAAAAATGGGGAATAAAAAAAAATAGTCCATAAGGATGGAATGTTTGGCGGACCGCGTAGATGCCTCGCCCTCGCATCGGGGCCCAGGTGTAATGCGACCCTCGGCGTCTAGTTTCGTAATACCGACAGATCATTCATTCATTTATTCAATCTGCCGATGGAAGCAGCACGACCAGACCAGAATATGGTTTATTACAGTGTGAGAAAGCTCATTGAGTGAGCATATTATCCAAGACACATCTGACGCCACTTGCCCTCGCGCTCACGGAATTCTTAACACTTCTGGAGAAACATAGCATGTACCATTGGATGCGGAGGCTACAGGTATCGCCGGTCACCGATTGAGTTAATCGGCCAATATAATGTCGAAAGGAATCTCTATTCTCTTCAAGACAAGTTTTCCAAACCGGTTTTTGTTTTTGTCTCAGGCCGACAAGTTTATCGCGGATCCTCTCTCCAGGCAATCTAATGGCCGCCACTGCAACACAATACGCAAGGGATTGCAGTTTAATCTAAAACAGAATATCAGGTGTTGCAGTGGCTGTATGCAACCTGGAAATGTCAGGTCTACACAAATTATCTAATTCCTGAAACTCCATCCAAGCTTGGATGCCACATCCGACCCTGCCGACTCTTTGTTTCGAGTCGCCGCCAAAACCTCAAGCCATGTTCTTTCCCGAGATGTCTCCGGTATTGCACTACTTCGCACAATAAAGCGGTATTGATTTGCTACTCGCTATATTAACACATGCGCTTAGTTGCGGAAATCACTCGCCAAACCTGTGGTGTAACAAGGCACGATAGTTCGATCTCGCAGTAGACACGGACGATGAAAAGGTTAATTGCCTCTGTCCATACAATCCGTTGTCTATGCGTGCCTGCAGCTGTGATTGCGTGAATGCCAAGCGAAACATCAGCCACAGGTGGAAGAGGACTCCTCGATGTTGATAGAGCAGCACACGTCCAACAGGTTTGTGCGGAAGGACTAGCGGCAGTCGGTCAGTGAAGTTTAACGCACGCCCATACGCCCGTTTACCGCTGACGAATGCGCTTCTTGTACAGAGGCGAAGGCTTCGCCGGAGTTCGTTAACTTTTCCATGTCGCCCAGTTAACGTTTCATTAGCACAAATTATTGTAATTTCAGAGTATGCAGTTGCCTCCTACTCCCCCATTTAGCCGCTTACCTGCGACAAGTCGGGAGATGTTGTGATTTATTATTACGCCCCGCACCACAGGGGGAAGACAACACAAATATCCATGGCCACGAACGTAGTCGTGGACGGGATTCGAACCCGAAACGCCGGTAGTCAGACATGAGACTGATCCCTCTACGCACTGCGCTACCGGTCCGATTTGATGCGTGGGAAAAGATACAGATACACATTCTCCGAAACCAGTTTATGCCAACGAAACGTCAACTGGACCACGTGGAACAGTTGACGCTCTACGCCCCACATGGGGCTAGGGCAATTGAGTATAATCTGCTTAGGCAACTCTATATTTCGTTGTTAGAAAAAAGGGCAATTGAAGTTTAGTGAAACTAGAGTTTTGAATAGAGTTAAAAAAGGAAAATTTACCTTCCCTAGTATTTGATACGTTGAATATTCATGCAGGCATTATTTTCTAGAACCCTTGCTGTTTACTCAACATCTGAAATTGAATTTTCATATTCATTTTGCATGAATCATCATTTGTGAATTTTATGCTAATTCATAGCCACAGACCCGGCACCACCCTCTAATAGTTATTGCTGAATAACATTAAAATTCAATGAAATTTTCCAGTGTCGGGCAAAACATGAGTCAGATTCTTTGCCCATGTTATCGGACTGGACTGACGACGACGAAACGGTAGCAAAGTGGTCGACCACATGGATCCTGTTCCCATGATATTATCGAAATGCAACGCTTAACTCCCTTTTCACTCAACTTTGCATGCATTTTGAATCTACTCGTACATCGGCCACAAGCTCGTTAAGAATTATGTTCATGGGTTTGTGTCGAGTAAAACGCTGCTGCTCTCGATATGAAAATAAGGTCTGTAACCCGGGTCACTGCAATATTGCACCTTTGGATCCAATTTCTGGACTACGTTACGTGGTGGTATGCGCTTCTTTCGCAGCCAGCAGCGGTTGCAAATTGCCAACGGAGTAATGATAGAAGGGAACAAGGATATCGAATGACTCTTTCATTTTGATGGAACGTTTAGCGTGCAGCAAGTGCTTTTGACGTTCTTTAGGATGACATTAAGGGTTGACAAATTGGGTTGGCTATAGTACGTAGCATTTTGCGTTTGTCATAGTGGAGCTAGGCCGACAGGAGTACTGTGTATTTTGATGATATCATTTCAAGGATTAAGATTTGCTGAAGGACCTAATATGGGTTTAAGTTACAAAAAAAAAAAACGCCAATGCAATTTTGATCTCTTCGTTGAAGATGTCTGTCCCGGCTCTAAAATTTCTATAATAAATACGCTTTGTAGGCGAGAATTAAATCCTTCATCAATGCACATAAAAAAATGTACCTGAGCGAATCGACAAGAATGTTAATGCTTTATTATATTCAGTAATTTTTATGCAAATATTAATTATTTTATGGTAATTACGAGTCAATAAAAAAACACACACTTTTCTTAATCTTCCTGCAAATGTTAAGGCCTCCCGCAGGTATGTCTGCCCTGATGTGGACTCGGAATCGATGCGACTACAACTCGAAATCGAACAATTAAAGTGAGTCAGTTTGCTCATACACGGATACACGGTACATACATATATCAGCAAGAGTTTTGCGTAACCCGATCGCTTAGTCATCATGACCGATCTTGATCTTGAACAACGATAATGGAAAATAAATCTCTAACTTAACAACTTCAGGCCGCAGCCAGAGTGCGAGTTGAAGGTGAAGATGGTAAAGTTTTCGGCTCAGTTTCACACTTTCCATCTATCTACTCGTATAGATTTGGGTATGTGGTGTTCATATACCCGTTTGCCCTAACCCCTAGTGGGACATAGCGCGTTAACTATTCCATGTGATGTGACCTAGCTGACGTTTCGACCGTGTTAGGTTGGTGCAGATAAAATGTCGGATTTTGCAATGACATTAAGTTGTGATTTTTATGTATCAGACTATCATCAGGCAGCCCTAGTGATATGGCATACTGGACTATAAGTACTGCTACCTTGGCTAATGGAGTCATTTCGGTTTTGCACTTCATGGTGATCGGCGAAAAAAAAAACCAGGCCGAAGCGTATGTAGTGGTGATACCAAAAGTACCAATTGGCAACGACCATATGCATTAAAAGTGGGTCTCCTATATAGCCAGTTCCTAGGGAAGGTTGGCACTCAGTCAGTGGGATCTTAACCTTTCTCAAAATCAATTAACTAACTAACCCATTCTACAAATATTTGTCGAATTTTTCAAGTCGCTAGCTTCATTCTATCGAAAGTTATTGCTTATTTGAAGTTTCACTTGTAGGGGAGGTAGGGGCTCCTTGGGTCGGAACCTGCTCATCATTGCCACCAACCTATTAGACTACGCTACAAACATTTAAACAAAATTTCCAGTCTCTAGCTTCACTCTATCGAAAATTATCGCTTATTTGAAGTTTCATTTGTAGGGGAAGTAGGAGTTTCGTTGGTCGGATTTTACGTATTTTCAATATTAGCCAACTGGATCCTACTACAAAAATTTGACCAAAATTTCAAGTTGCTAGCTTTACCTTGTCGTAAGTTATCGCTTATTTTAAGTTTCATTTCTAGGGGAGGTAGGGGTTCCTTAAATCGGATCTTACACATTAATGTCAACTAACTCAATCTCACTTCAAACATTTGACCAAAATTTCAAGTTGCTAGCTTTATTTTGTCGTAAGCTATTGCTTATTTGAAGTTTCATTTATAGGGGAGGTGGGGATTCCTTGGGTCAGATCTTGCCCATTTTCAATACCAACCAAGTAGGTCTTACTAGCAACATCCCACCAAATTTTCAGCTTGCTAGTATCATTCTTTCGAAAGTAATCGTAATTAAAGGAATATTTAATTTTTTGAAATTTGTAGATGAGGTAGGCGTTCCTTTGATCTGATTATGCCCAACTTACAGAACCTTAAGCAGCTTCTCACCTCAGGATTACATGCCAAAAACCAGGTGTCTACGTCAATTGGTTGAAGAGGTATAGACAAAAAAAACCTGAAAAGTAGGGTATTATGGGGTTCTTTGAAAGAAAATTACCGTTAGTTTTCAACTGATCGATTTTATTTTCCCAGGAGAGTATTAGATTACCCTCACGAGTAATCTGGCAAAGCTAGAGCTTTTCAGTTCATTTAATCGGGAGTTATAGATACATTTAATTATTTTACATATGTAGGGGAGGTAGGCGTTCTCTCGGCCTGATAATGCCCATTTTCAATACCAATCAACTAGATCATACTTCCAACATTTGGCCAAAATTTCAAGGCTCTAGCTTCATTCTATCGAAAGTTATCGTGCGAACGGGCAGATAGACGGACGGACAAACAGACAGACAGAAGGGCAGACGGACAGACGGACAGACAGACAGACAGACATGGCTAAATCGAATCAGGAGGTGACCCTGATCATTTATATATAGACATTGCTATACCTCCGGAGCCTCCTTTAAGGTGTTACATATTTTCGTCGTGACAAAAACAATAGGGTATATTGTTTTTGTATTTACTATAAGTCTAGGGTATAAAGAACATGGAAGCGAGTGAAAAACGACTATTTTTCCTTTACGAATTTAATCTAGAGCACGACGCAACGGAAGCAACGAGGAATATCAACATGGCATTTGGACCTAATACCGTTAACGAACGAACCACTCAGCGGTGGTTCAAAAAATTTCGATCCGGAGATATGAAACTTCGAAATGAGCCACGTGGAAACCCAAAACCATCGATCGATAACGACGAGCAGCGTGCATTAATGGAGTCTGACCCCTGTCAAACCATAAAGGATCTTGCGGATAAATTGGGCGTGCGCCATTCGACAGTTTGTCGCTACTTGCAACAACTTGGAAAAGTGAAAAAGCTTGACAAGTGGGTTTCGCATGCTCTTACCGAGCAAAACATGGCGTGTCGAATGGAGATTTCTAATTCTCTTCTTTCCCGCAACAGAAGCGAACCGTTCTTGAACCGAACTGCGACCTGGGATCAAAAGTGGATACCATACGATAATCGTCGCCGATCGGCCCAATGGCTAGATGCCGATGAGGCTCCAAGACACATGCCGAAACCAACCCTTCATCCAAAGAAAATAATGGTGACTGTTTGGTGGTGTGTTGCTGGATTTATCCACTATTCGTTTCTGCAGAAATACTGCGCTCAACTGGACGAAATGCATCAGAAATTGACAGTTCAACGACCTAGGCTAGTCAACATGGATGGAGTTATACTGCTTCATGACAACGACCTCACGTATCGAGAACTACGATCCCAAAATTGAACGAGTTGCGCTATGAGACTCTTCCTCACCCGCCATATTCGCCAGACCTCTCGCCAACAGATTGCCATTTCTTTAAACATTTGGATCACTTTTTGACAGGAAAGCAGTATAACAATGAAGCAGCTGTAAAAAAAAATGCCTTCGAGGAGTTTCTTCGAACCAGAAACTCAGACTTGTACGAAACAGGAATAAATGAGCTTGTATCTCGTTGGCAAAAATGTTTCGCATCCGCTGGTACCTATTTTGATTAATAAAATTATCTTCATAAAAAGTTACAGCTGTTCAAAAAAATCAAATCCGACATTTCATCTGCGCCAACCTAATACAATATAAACCAGTTTCGTACGATACACGTTGCCAGCATGCACCTCCTGTTCCCACTTAGGCTCAATTTGCATTGCCGCATGAATCAGATAAACCGCATGCTCTCGCGCCACAACCATCTACTTTTGAGTTGGTCGCCAATGTGGTTTGCTCATGCGACTCATCCGGTTCATGCGGCAATGTAAACAGAGCCTTAGCCGCCTGCCTGCGACAAGTCGGGAGATGTTGTGGCTTATTATTAAGCCCCGCACAACAGGGGGAAGACAACACAAACGATGACCACAAACGTCGTCGTGACGGGATTCGAACCCGAATCGCCGGTAGTCAGACATGAGACTGATGCCTCTACGCACTGCCCTACCGGCTAGAGCCCCACGTCGGGCTGTTGCGCCGCGATGATAATAATTTGTTTATATTCTTCAGACGATTTATTCACGCTGCTAAACTGCCGAAACTGTAAATATTTCAATTCCCATAATCAACTGCATCGACACTCAATTTATCGAACTTACTTGAATACACTCTCGTCGAGTGCACTAAAGTGTAACAATAACAAAAGCGCTTGGAAGGTGAGTTGATAAATTATATTTTTACATCCCCTTTCTTTGTTGAGTTCACCTTTAGTTTTTTTCTGCTACATTTATTCGTTTCGACAACAATGTCCTTTGTTCACGCGAACTCCTGCAACCGTTTCAATTGTGAAAGCAATGTTGCTTTAGTGAATGAATTCTCGCTCTCACTTTTTTTGCGAGTTCAATTCAGCTTTTGTTACATCGGTCCTACGGAAAGGACAATGTTGGAGTTTTGTCCTTTGCATCGCATTGTACTTTTGTTGTAATACGAGTAAATGGTTTGACATTCATGATGATTTGAATTAAGTGGGTGTAAGTCAATTTTGTTGGTGAGTTGGATTAAAAAATTTTGTAATCGACGGGATGCAGTTAATAGCATTGTATGAAAGTATGTACCTACAAATTGGAAAAAATACTGTAAATATTAAACGAATTTTCAGATAAAATCATTTGATAAGATGTTATAATACTCCATCAACAATATCATGATCCTAGTAATATGTGAGGATCATGTTTGGTAAATTTCGTTGAATTCAGTACGGCTAAACTGTGCAATTGATTTCGATGAAATATCCTCCAGATGTGTGTTCAAACTTACTTCACTGAAATCCACCATTGCTAAGCAGCGTCAGCTGCACTTCTTTTCAGTCTCACTGAAGAGGAAGAAGATATCGTTTTAATACAGGAATTTTGGATCGTGCGCGATTTATTGAATGGTCTTAGGTCTCCACTCTCTGTGTTTGTTTGTTTTTTACGTTAAGGATCAGGCCACACCCATATCGTATTCTTGTAAAAAAAAACTCTCAGTGTGTTCCTTGTCTGGCCGCACAGCTGCACGGATAATGTAGTGGTCAGATTGAAAATCTGGAATATAATTTTCTGGTTAATTTCAACCTACCTGCCTTCGAATAGTGACATTTCATCCGGTAACTTCATACGAGCTATAGCTTCAGCCAGAACAAGCAACATTGGTGTTATTATCGGCTCGGACTGAATGCACATAATGTTGTATGGGGCAGTTCTGACACAAATTAACGGGGAGAAGCTTATTTCCAATATCTAATGAAAACAATCTAAGTGCAGAGGCTGCTTTTGTCGCGAAGAATAGAAAGGAAGTCCCCGATCTTACACTTGTCTTTGATGATCTACAGCTTATGATACGGGATTGGAGAGTATCACCAGACCGTTCATTCTCAGATCACAGATATCTGCAATTCAATCTGGACGCGAAACCCAGGCCTAACTCGTTCATTGTAAATCGAAGACGGACAAATAGTAGCTGCATGCTGGCAACTGCATTCTCCGAAACCAGTTTATGCCGACGAAACGTCAACTGGGCCACATGGAACAGTTAACGCGCTATGCCCCACAAAGGGTTAGGGCAATTGAGAGAGAGAGACAGAGACTTAGAAATGCCTAGCAGATTCACTATCCTCTTTCCCGTGTCATCCAAGCAACGAGTTGGAGTTAAATTCCAAAGTAGGAATTCTTACCGAAGCGCTAGCGAAATCTGCCGCAAAAGCTTTTCCATCCACTAAACCAAAGGGAAAAATGAGACCCATGCGGTGGAGTGCTCAAATTCATAAGCTTAGAACCACCTTCCGAAGGTTGTTCAATAAGGCTTAATCGTCGGGACTGAGCTCTGGCTGGTTGCTCTATAAAATACAACTCGGTCAGTACAAGAAGGAACTCAGGAGATCTAAGTGCAGCTTGTGGAAACTATTCGTTGACCATACTGAGCGATCTAGCGAAGCATCAAGTAAAATCCTGTCTTCGGTCCCTGCAATGCCCTACTTAGTTGTTGAAACAAAATGGGACCTCATCTAGTCAGGAGACGATTGAATTGCTATTCGTAACACATTTTCCTGACAACTCTGCCCTTACTCCGCTCTATAATGGGGGAGACCCTTTTAAGATACTGCATGTAACACACAAACACACAAACACACGTCCTTCTTGCATTGAAGGGGTTTGGCAGCTCTTGGCCGTTGTAAAAACGGGTCGCTCCGGTGCATAGAACCGGCTGCCGCAAGAACGCAATGGAATCTCAATGACAATGCCTAAACACCTCGACGCACCAGCTCTCGAATACCTCACGGCCACATTCAATCAATCCATCACATCACTGATCGTTACGGAACTCTGGAAGAAAGGGAGAATAATAAAAAACGACACTCGGCGAGTCCTATCATCCCATCACACTTCTATCACCAGTTGCCGAAACGCTCGAAGCACTGATTCACCCTGTTCTTGCGGCCCGCATCAAGCTTGCAAACCACCAGCACGGCTTCAGAAGGATGCATAGTACGATGGCGGCCCTGGATACAACTCGCACCTACAATGGCCTCAACCAACCTCATCCATGTCACAAAACAATCCTGGTGGCACTAGACCTATCGAAAGCCTTCGACACAGTCAGCCACTCAGCACTTCCGTTCGACCTTTACAATACATCTATTCCAACGCATATCACAAAATGGATTGCCAGCTATCTCGCGGGCAGGCAGTCCTACACCGAATTCAAAAGCAAGAAATCGAAGCTAAGGAAGATCAAACAAGGTGTGCCACAAGGAGGAGTTTTGTCTCCCTCCTTGTTCAACCTTTACCTATCTGGAACTCCAACCCCACCTGAAGGAATCGAATTTATCTCCTATGCAGACGACTGCTTCATTCTGGCAACAGGGAACAACATCACGGAAATGTGCGAATGATTAAATGTATACCTGGAAGAGCCTAACTCCTTCTTCATGGGCAAGAATTTAATCGTATCAGGGCCCAAATTCTCTGCAACCTTGTACACCACCTGGACGAAGGAAATCAAGATGCAACTTGGGATTTCAATTGGCAACCAACTCAATCCGACCGTGGACCATCCTAAAATTCTAGGAGTAACCCTGGACAGCATAGCCTCGTCATCCTCCCATGCTTCAACAGTGTGTAACAGGATGTGCGGAAGGAATCAAATCCTTAAAGCCTTGGCCGGTAGTACCCCAGGTACTACCGGCCAAGGCTTTAAGGATAAAGAGTCCCTACTGGTCACATATTGTACAAAGCAGTCGGAAGGTATGTAGCCAACTATGCGGCTCCAGTGTGGTCACAGAATTTCTATGACACACAATAGAATGACATCCAGGCCTGCCAAAATGCCGCCCTCCGTACTGTAACTGCCTGTCTCCTCATGTCATCCCAGTATCATCTACATCAGGAAACGAGGATGATGCCTCTAAGAGACCACAACAAACTTCTTGCGAAACAATACCTGGTGGGTTGTTACCGCAGGGAGCACCCCAACTCCGACCTCAGAGACAAGACGCCGCCACCAAGGCATGTCAGGCGTGATTTGAGGGAGATCGAAAGAGACGTCCAGAGGTACAAAAGGGTCCCCTTTGACAACAACGCATACAGAATAGCCATCGCAGCAATACACCACGAGGAGGTACAAGCATTAATCGCGGGACTAGGTCCAAATAAAGTTCTCTCGACACAACCACCAGGCATTTCTCCTGATGAGAGAACGCTTCCGAGAGCAGCGAGGACGACACTTGCCCAACTTCGGTCGGGTTGGTGTTCGCGTCTTAACTCCTACCTATCTCGCATTGATCGGGATGTCACGAACACATGCCCCGCCTGCAATGGTGCACCTCACGATGTGGACCACATTTTCAAATGCCCAGCTGCACCCACACACCTAACCCCCAGATCGATGTGGGAGAACCCCGTAGAGGCAGCTACCTTCCTATCACTTAACACCGAGGAAGACGAAGAACAACACAACATGTAACACACTCAAACAACGAACTTCTGACCACTGCTACAACAACAACAACCCTTTTAAGTCCACTGGGCGTGAGCCTATCATCCCGCGGACCTTCAGCATCTGATGGATGCTGTCCCTGGATTGAAGCCATTTTCAGGGGTTATCTGGAGCTTGTTCATATACCTTGTTTATGGAGGGAGGTCAGGATTGTCTTCATCCCGAAAGTGGGTAAGGCCCCGCACGCGCGTCTGAAGGATCTTAGACTTATTGGCTTTTCGTCTTTCCTGTTAAAAGTGTTGGAGAGGCTGATCGACACCTACTTATGGGACACCATTCCCAGTCGGTTGCTATCTGGCTTCCAGCATGCCTACTGGAAGGGAAGATCACTGAACACGGCGTTGCATGCCTTAGTAGGCCATACCGAAAAGTCCCCTGTATATGAACATGGAGTACACGCTGTTTGCTTTCCTTGATTTTGAGAGTGCCTTTAATAACATAAAACCGGAGGCTATCACGGATCTATGGATGGATATGGATGGATACATGGATCTATTTGCAAGCTCATTAATTTGTTGCTCACTTGAAGGGTGATCTGCACAAAACTAGACACTTCGTCAGCGCGTAGGCGTGTCTGCAGGGGCACTCAACAAGGGGGAGTCCTCTCTTCTCATTAATGGAATATGGCGGCCAATAGACTGCTTATAGAATTGGAACGGTTGGGTTGTAAACCAATTACAGATGCTGATGACATCGCAACTGTCATCTCGGGAAAATTCCCGCATGTCCTTATTGAGTTGAGTGGCTGAGTTGCAGAGGGCCCTGAGTGTTCTGGTGAGGTGGGGGTGTTGAAATTAGAGTAAATCCGACAAAAAACCGAGCTTGTTTTTTTCACCAGAACGGGGATTGTCCTTTCGTTCAAGCCGCCGTTGTTGGATGGCATTATCCTTGTTCTCGCTGACAAAGCTAAATTTCTTGGGCATATCCTGGATAGGAAATTGTGCTGGAAGCCTAATGTTCAGGAACGAGTTGAAAAGGCCACTGTCGCATTATACTCGTGTAGAAGGGCTATAGGTAAGAAATTAAGTCTGCAACCAAGTGTATGCGTTGGTCTTGCGCAGGCATGTGTCGATATTACGGGACCTCTAAGCTCTTCGCCTACTGCAGCCCTTGAAGCCATTCTGAACCTGACTCCTCTGGACATCTTTGCCGAGCAGCTTGCTGCTAATGTGGCTATTCGTTTAACGGGTCAATGGACCCCATCCACTAATGGACACTCGGACACTACTAGAGTTTGAGAAAAACTTCTGTTTCCTAATCCCTTCTCGTGAGGAGTGGAAGGACGGTATTATTTTAGGTACGAACATTGTAAGCATTTTTTACGGACGGCTCCAAGAGCGCTGATGGGGTCTATTCGGAAACTCTGAATATCAGTCTATCCTTTCGTCTCTCTGATTATTGTAGTGTTTTCCAGGCGGAGGTGACAGCCATTTCGTGGCTGGGTCGTAATGTAATTTCGTTCAGTAAAGTAGTCATTTACAGTGACACTCAATCGGTAATTAAATCGCTTGACTCTACTGTGACTAACTCGAAGCCACTTGCTGAATGCCGTACCTCGATCCGACAGTTGAGTAGTTTTCTCGACGTTACTATTTGTGGGATTGCGGGTCACAATGACGGGTGGGGGACCTATGACGGGTTTGGTGACAGACAGACAGACAATGTTGGTGTGCCTATGAACACCTGCAAACTGTCTCTAAAGTCAAATGCGCCTGCGAGGGCTAACATCAGATGGCTTAACATATCGAGCGGCCAGGCAGATTTGGCTAGTACAAAACCATGGCCGCTCTTCAGGATTGCCTATGTTGAACAGGAAATGTACTATATTAGTATGTAGAAGGGGTTATCACTAGTCAATGCCTCATTGGGGAGCATGCCAGGAGACTTCGTGCGCCGCGCAGTGATTACTGCAGAAACTGTTGGGACGAGGATGAGGAGAAGTGTTCTTTTCAATTGCTCTGCTCCTGCTGTGCTCTTGCTGATAGTAAGCCATCCTGCGGTCCTACTACTTCACTCATCTCGATGCTTATAAGGATGTGAGCGTCGGATAGATTAATCGATCCATCGTTTGCTCCGAACGGTTCGCGGAGTAGGTGCTGACCGAAAGGCCTTTCTTATAGAATGTGTTAATGGTATCACAACGGACCCAGAGTGGTCTATGTGTGCTCCGTAAGCTGGAGCAGCCCATACCTCTAGCCTAACCTAAACTACGTTCTGTGCTGCTCTATGGATGGAAAAGCTGGACCTTAACACAAGCGTTAAGAAATCGATCGATACGTTTGAACGAAAAATCCTGCGGAAGATATTTCGACCAGTGAAAGAACGTGTGCGAACCCGACCCGACACAACCCTGAGTTGTATCAACTATTTGACGATCTATGCACGCGCATAGATCGTGAAATAGTTTATACATCATCAATCCGTCAAATTTCGGAAACTGGAATAGGATGGCCATATCGAACGAGTGAGCGATGATAGAATCTCAAAACTATTGTTTAAGGCTAAAGTTCATGCTATGCAGTAAATGTAGTACTAAAGATCGTATGATTAGACAGGACCGGCGGAACTTACGAGGGTAAGGTGAAAAGTTCTCGGCCTGACACAGAAATACCGTTACAATCAGCAAAAATATATATTTCCCGACTGGTTGTACGTGTCATTAGTTCGTATGACAAGTTTCAACTTGTTCTCTCAAGTAGTTTGCTTACACGAATTTTTGCAGTAGACGTCTTCCGTGTTTTTCATTAAAATGAACAAATTTGAATATCGTGCGGTCATAAAATTCTTCGTTTGGATTGATTAACCCCTAAGGAAATTCATCCGAAGCTAACAAAAGTTCACGAGGACTCTGCTCCGATGTCAACCCTTAAAAAGTGGGCAACTGAATTTAAACGTGGTCGCACGTCCCGCGAAGACGACTCACGCGAAGGACGTCCAAAAACCGTAACCACACCGGAAACCATCGGAAAAGTGCATGATATCGTGTTGGACGATATGCGAATGAAAGTGAGGGATATTGCTGAGGCTGTGGGGATATCGGAAGAAAGGGTGCTAAACATCTTGCACAAAGAATTAGAGGTGCGAAAGCTCTGCGCAAGATGGGTGTCGCATTTGCTGAATGCCCATCAATCGGAATCCGACCGATTTTGGGCGGCGATTTGCCACCATGGATGAGACTTGGGTCCACCACTATACGCCAGAAACGAAACAGTAGTCCAAGCAGTGGCTGGAAGTTGGCATCTGCGGGAAAAGTCATGGCCACCGTGTTTTGGGATGCGAAAGGGATTCTTTTAATTTTTTACCTTGAAAAAGGCATAGCATAACAATAACAGGCGAATATTATTCCAAACTTCTTGACCAGCTGGATGCCCAAATTCGCGAGAACATGCCTGGCTTGAAGAAGAAAAAAAATCATCTTTCACCAGGACAACGCACCTGTACACAAGTGTGCGTTTCCGATGGGAAAACAGCGGGATTTGGGGTACGATTTGCTCGAAATCCTCTCTAATCTCCTGATTTGGCACCCTCAGACTTCCATCTGTTCCCAGACTTGAAGAAATTTGTTTCTGGGAAGCGCTTCGCATCCAATGAAGAAGTTGAGAGGGCCGTAGATGAATATTTTCACAGTTTTCCAGACTCTCACTTCCGGTAAGGAACACTGATGTTCCAGAAACGCTGGACCAAGTGTGTTGAGGTCAAGAGACATGATGTAGAAAAATAAAATCATTTTTTAACTGAAAATCGCAGTTTTTCATTGTCAGGCCGAAAACTTTTCACCTTACCCTCGTATGTGGACTATGTGGAGTACCACATAGCAGATCTCATGCGAAATTCTCCACACACGGCAGCTTTCGATTTTGGAAATGCAACCAAAATAATTCACAATACTATCGCAGTGTACAACTTTCCTTCCGCCGTTTTCCGATAGACGGCTGCATCGGTGAGGGCTGGTCAAAATACGTAGTTCAAAAGTGTCACAAAGTGACTTTGGACGTCTGTGAACGTATCGACATCCCCGCATTAGTAAAAATTGTTCGCATTTTTAATAAGATTCGCAATTCAAAATGTCTGTTTTCGAGCGACGTTCTCGTCATTTGCGGACAGTTTTGATCTGCTTCTATTTGAAAAAAACTGCAGCTGAGTTCTGGGAAGAGCTCAAGGGTACCATCAAGGATGTCGCAGAGAAGGTCGTGGGATATAAAGCACGGCGAGCGCGAAATGACTGGTTCGACGAAGAATGCAAAAATTCACTTGACGCGAAAAACGAGGCCTACAGACAATGGATTCAACGAGGAACCAGAGCCAGAAGAGAAAAATATGACGAGCTACGGCGAATATCGAATAGAATAATTAGACGTAAGAAACGTAAATACTTTGACGAGCAGTTGCTGAACATAAACGAAAACTTAGCTAATAGGAACTCCAGACAAGCGTACAAACTAGTAAATACAATTAAGAACGGCTACCAACCCAGGACTAGCCTTTGTAAGGACAAGGATGGAAACATCATCAGCGACACCGATGGTATTAACAAACGATGGGCCTCTTATTTTGAAGAGCTTCTAAACCGACCATCTAACATCCCCACACAGGAAGCTCTCGATGATATTGTTGATCTAGGCCCACCCATTCAACCCCCGACAGTAGAGGAAGTTGATCTCGCGTTGCGGTCACTAAAACGAAATAAAGCGCCGGGCGCTGACGAGATCCCAGCTGAACTGCTAAGATTCGGTGGAACGAGTCTAGTTGATGCCATACATCAATTACTCCTGCGAGTATGGGAGAACGAGGAGATCCCAGACGATTGGCGCAGAAGCATCATCTGTCCAATCCATAAAAAGGGAGATAAATTGCGGTGTGAGAATTACAGGGGCATCTCACTAGTTTGTACGTCCTATAAAATTTTGACGAAAATTCTGGAAAATAGAATAAAACCGTACACAGAACGAGTCATTGGCGAATATCAAAGCGGTTTCAGACCTGGTCGCTCCACAACCGATCAGCTCTTCTCAGTCAAACTGATACTCCAGAGGTGCTGGGAATACAACGTAAACGTATACCAAATCTTTGTCGACTTCAAGCAGGCATACGACAGTATCGATCGTGGAGTACTGTACAACATCATGCTGCAATTTGGTATACCAGCAAAATTAGTGCGACTGACAAAGATGACGATGACCAACTCCGTCTCACAAGTCAGGATCCAGAATAGACTTACTGATCTATTTGAAACACGCACTGGTTTGAAACAGGGCGATGGACTGGCACCGACGCTCCGACGCTCTTCAACCTAGCACTGGAATAAGTTATTCGGGCCATAAATATGGACAACAGCAAGACGCTGCTCATCAAGTCTACACAATTAGCAGCGTACGCCGACGACATCAACATCATGTCCCGAAGATTGGCTGACGCAGAAGAACTTCTGCATACGCTCGATACCGCTGCAAAGGAAGTTGGATTACGTATTAACGAGGGTAAAACTAAAATAATGATGCAATCGGTGACAAGGACACCTGCACAACCGAGCATCAACGTGGGGGACCTCAACATCGAGTTCGTGAACAACTTCATCTACCTGGGTTGCAACCTGTCAGGGGACGCCATCGAAACTGACGAAATCAAGCGACGGATACAGTTAGCTAATAAGACTTTTTTCTCGGTTCTCCCCATAATGAAATCGAAACATGTGCACAGAAACACGAAGCTCCGCGTGTAGAAAACCATTATACGACCAGTGCTATGCTATGGCTGCGAAGCATGGACCCTAACTCAAGCCTCCGAAAACATGCTAGACACTTTCGAACGTAAGGTTCTACGGCGAATTTTCGGGGCTGTTTGCGATCGAGATGGATGGCGCATCCGGTACAACCATGAGTTGTATGAAATGTACGATGAGCTGCAAGTCTCGAAAATCGTCAAACTAGAACGACTTCAATGGGCAGGGCATGTACAAAGAATGGACGATGATCGCATGCCTAAGAGAGTAATGAATGCGGAACGAGTCGACGGAGCGAGACTGCGAGGACGACCGAGATCTCGTTGGGCGAGCTCAGTAGGTGTGGACGCCGCGCAGCTGCTGGGCTCCCAAAATTGGAGGACGCGGTCACGTGACCGAGATAATTGGAGGACAATGATCCAGGCGGCCAAGGCCCGACGCCGGGCTGTCGCGCCACGATGATGATGAGGTTCATAGAATGCTCTCAGGTACTTATGGTGAGGTTGTTTTGAGTGACAGAACATGTCGTGAGTGGTTTCAATGTTTTAGAAGTGGCGATTTCAATGTCGAGGACAAGCATGGTGGTGGAAGAGAAATAATTTTCAAAGACGACGAATTGGAAACACTGCTCGATGAAGATTCGTGCCAAACGCAAGGAAAATTAGCTGAATCACTGGGAGTGACTCATCAAGCCATCTCGAAACGCCTCAAGGCTAAGGGCATGGTCCAGAAACAAGGAAATTGGGTTCCGTACCAGTTAAAACCGAGAGATATTGAACGGCGATTATTTGCATGCGAAGAACTGCTTCAAAGGTAGAATCGGAAGGGATTTCTACATCGCATCGTAACCGGCGACAAAAAATGAGTTCGTTACGATAATCCCAAGCGCAGATAGTCATGGGGAATGCCCGGACATGCCTGAACGTCGACGGCAAAACCGAAAATTCACGGCGCCAAGGTTATGCTTTGCATTTAGTTTGGTGCGATATACTACGAGCTACTGAAACCGAGCATCAAAGGAAAAACGACAACAGTACCAAGAGAGACACGACAAAGTCATCCTCCAGCATGACAATGCTCGGCCACACGTCCCCAAAGCGGTCAAGACATACTTGGAAACGCTGAAATGGGAAATCTTGCTCCATCTGCCGTACTCCCCAGACATCGCTCCTTCCGACTACCATCTGGTTCGTTCCATGGCGCAATGCCTGGCTGATCAGAGTTTCCGTTCTTACGGGGAAGTCGAAAAATGGATCCAATCATGGATCGCGTCGAAAGACGCCTCCTTTTCCGAGATGGAATCCGAAAATTGCCGGAGATATGGGCGAAAGTTGTCACTACATCTGTAAGTACTTTTTGACAATTAAGCTTTTAATTCCAGGAAAAAACAGTGGAAGCAAAGTTGTACACCCAATATGTCACAAGTGCGTCTTATCAATGTAGCAATTCTACATATTTACGACGATGTAAGCGGTAAAATTGATATTAAAAAATTAATCGACGAATTAATAGTGAAAAGTTTCAAAGAACAATTGTCAAATATACTGTCAACACATTGTCAGATATTACATCTATTAACAAAAATATTTGTAAGTTTAATTTTTTTATTTAAGCCCACAAAACAAAATATGAGAGGGCTGTTCCCTAAAGAGCCTCCTCATGACACTGGTTTTATTCCACATACTGGAATTGATTAGATTTGTTCCATGGGAATTTGTTAAATTTAAAACATTTCTAACCATGTACTATCGTATAATTTGATACTTTTCAATGAAAGAAAAAAAAAAATATTGCATGGCAATAATTAGAAAATAAATTAATAGATACTATTTAAAGTCCTTTTCAAAAAAGAATTTTGAAATATGTGCATTTATAAGGACTTTTCTTGTTGATCGGGTTTTAAATAGATCTCATTTATGATATTGAATCTATGGTTATATGTCTTTAGTGTGTGTCCACATATTTTTTATTTTCTTTTTCCGATTTTGCTTTGTGTTTTTGTTGGTATCTTTCGTCCTTTTATTTAATACTTCTCATATATTATCCTCTTTAGGATTCCCCACAACATAGTAGGTTCTAGAAGTGCTTGTTTGGACTTGATTTTAGACTTTGGTGCTTAAACTGTGATAATTGCAGATTTTTTCTAATTATATCATTATCATTTGTCTGTTTGTCACATAGCAAATTATGAAAATTGAAATAATTTGTGTATATTATAAGGATATTTAGGAAAAACCCGTAATCCATTTGTTGCTTAATATTAAGAGATTGCTATTGAGATTCTTTAATTTTTTTTTATCAAAATACTCAGTTATGATATTCAATTCTCAGATTAGACTTACGTTTACACCTACGACTCCCGTTTGAATAATTTTTCTTATCATCAAAATTTATATATTTATTTGTTGATAATTTTGTGTATATCGAGGTTTGATTATAAATGTATCTTTGTATCAACTAGATTAACTATAAATAGATTACGCACAATAATTTCATTAGTTTAACTTGAACTGGTACAACACTCTTTTTTATATACTTTAGTTAGACTATTGATTGAAAACAATACTTTTCACTCAAACTCAAATGCGTTCTACACCTACCCATATGCCACCCTTAGGCGTAAGAACCGGCGTAAATTTACCGATTTCCAAAGGAATTTGTGTTCGGCTACATTTTGTGAATTTATAAAGTCTAAGCATTTTCACTAGACCAATTTTAACCTGGAGATGTCCGAAACGAAGTCCAATGCAGTTACGAGGTCCCTGACCGAATGAGAGAAAAGCATCTGAATTGATTGTAAATTTAGATGCAAATCGTTCCGGGTCGAATACATCAGGTTCTGGATAAATTTCAGGATCATGATGAAAACATTCAACGGGTACAAAAACAGTAGTTCCTTTATCGATCATCTTGTTTGTTTCGGGCACTTTATAGTTCACTGTGGCTTTGCGAATTAAGAAGATAACGGGTGGATATTTACGAAGAGTTTCTGAAAAATCAGACACAAATCAGTTAATTATGTGATAATTATAAAAGTCTTAAAAAAAAACCGATCACTTACCATTGATAACCTGATCCAAATATTTCATTTCATTTAACGCTTCATACGACATATCGCCGTGTTTTTGCAGAACAGCCTCAATCTCTTGCCTCACTTTGTCCTGAATATCGGAGTTCACCATTAGTTCGTACAGTACAAAGGCCATTGTCGCGGAAGACGTTTCGAATCCAGCCAAGAAGAAGAGAAACGCCTGTGCAACAATTTCCTCAAAGGTCAATTTTTCAATCTTATTTTTTTCGTCATCTTGCAAACTGTCGCTATTCTTCCAATTTATCAGAATATCCATGAAATCGTTACGACGAATGCCATGCTTCTCCCGATAGTCCATTGTCTCGCGAACAATATTCATAAAGAAGTCCGTTATGAAATCTTGAGTCACTTTGAATCCAAACTTTCGTGCAAAATCCGGAAAAATAAGTGTGAATGCACGCGCCAGTGGTTTGAGACGTGGCTTCTCGAATAAGTCGCGACCCATTTTTCGAAACTCTCCATCAGGATTCACCAGACTATTGCATTCAATTCCAAAAATACACGTGCCAATAACATCCGTCAAATATCGAGCCGTTAGGTCACGGAGCTCTATGGCGCTGTCCTCTTTCAAGAGCGTATCTACGGCACCATCCAGTTTTTCGGCAACTTGCACCATTGTCGGGAACATGTACTTCATTTTCCCACCAGTAAACGTTGGGGTCATTTTTGCACGAAGCACTCTCCACTTGGGTCCATCCAGAGAGAATAAATGCGCCGAGAGCGGGTCATCACGTTCATTAGAATACACTCCACGATCCTCGAAGCAGTTGAAGTCCTTGATTAGGACCGCTTTGGCGAAATCCGTACTAGTCACGACAACGACAGGCCTGGTGAACAAGTATCCACCGACGAAAGGAATTCGCTTATCCTTGATTGCGTACAGGTAGTCCAAGTAAGCTTTTAGTGATGAAAGTTTTCCTTCGTTCTTCAAGTTACCCCACGGAATTGTTGGTTCCAAATGGGGAACACCACGAGCCTTCCAGTAGTTAAACGACCATTTAAAGTAAATATAGATGGCAGTAATGATGCCCACAAGGATGCAGAGCGCACAAAGTACCATTTTCTTTTTTTTTTATATTGCAGCAAACACTTTCGACCACTTGAGGAATTTAACTATGAGTTTCGCAAAATAAACCGCCGATTTTATTGACTCACAATATTTCTTATCTTATCACAATTGAATTAATCTTCGTATATGTATTAATAATCGTAATTTTTGATGGATATGTTTACACATTCTAATAATTTTTAGAATTCAGCATACATTTCCCATTAAGCGAACAGGTTTTGCCTATTTCTTTCAGAACATATTAGGGATTGAGCCAATCTAGACGAGGGAGTAATTTACTCCCTCAGATCGGATGCCAACGGATGTCCGCGACAAGCTGTTTGTGTCTCTCTCTGGCAAATGTGCAAGAGATTTCACAGAAAAGGACGCAAACACCTAATTATGACGACGGATCCATTTCGTATTGGAAGCATTTGCCTGCAAAATACTTTGTAGTTGTAATATAAATAATTGGACGATATAGTCCCGGTCTAAATTGAGCGAAATGTCGCGTTCTGCATAAAGGTAAGGTTTCCCGGGACTCTGAGACTCAAAGTGGAGCTCAACAGTTCATCCTCTACCGATCCTATTCCTAACAGAACGCGCGTTCTTTTGCGTATCTATCGAGTGTAGGGGAGGGTAACGAACACACATCATACAAACAAATTGCGTAATGCTTGTTCGCATCTAGTGATTGGCTATGTGTTGCATGCAGCTCTTTCCGGACTAGACAGAGGAATTCAATGGATCTACACATCTTATCTACAACATCTTGACTACGCTAACGATATTTATGCCTACTCTCCCACAAAATCATGGATCTATGCGGAATGGTATTAGATCTCGAGAGAGAGAGAGAAGACCAAGTTTCACCATTGGGGAAACTCTACACCTATCACCATCAATATTAATGGGCAACTTGTAGAGAAAGTGGACAATTTCGTCTACCTGGGTAGCATTTTGCCGAAAATTGTGGTACGAATCTTGACATCGCCCGTTATATCAATCAGTCAACCAGGCTAAATGCGCATTCGCAGCGCCATCTATATATACAGGCCCGCGCTCAACTGATTTTGATGGCTAAATAACGCAATTATTTCCTTTGATGACGCCATCGTGTCCACAATCCAGTGGTAGGCGACTGATGGCGACGAGTCCCCGGTATTTGTGCGTTCCGTGTTTAGTTTTCATTTCCGCGTTCAGTGTTTCTTTGTTAGTTAAATTTCATCTAGTTATCCGAGAAAACAAACACGTGCGCGATGTGTCGAGCGGTCAAAAGATGTATTTTGTCAAGTGTGAACTGTTGCACGATACTCTGCGACTGATCCCCGGGGCTGCGGCTTCGACCAAATTGCTGCAAGAGTCCAGAAAGTGTGATTTTAGAGGACTAAAATGCCGTCTGACGCAATTCCAATTGTAAACATATGTCGTGCCGGGGACATCGTCGTGTGCAGTCACTGCCTTGGCAAAGGAAATAATGACGTACACGATCAGCTGAGCGCAGGCCTGTCTATCTAGATGGCGTTGGCATTCGGCATGCTGTCCAAAATCTGAAAAAGCAGTTGTCTCAGTATTAAACCCAAGCTAAGCCTATTTCATTCCTTGGTACTGTCTGTGCTTTTGTATGGGAGCAGCACCTGGAAATTGTCCATAGGAAGTACCAGGAAGCTGCAAGTGTTCGTCAACTCCTGTCTTCGTCGAATTTTTTAAATTTTCTGGACCCAAATAACATTAAATGGAAAACTAAGTCTGCTTATGGATCAGATGCCAATCGATGAATTGATGCGCAGGTGAAAATGGAAGTGGATGGGTCACACATTGCGGAAGAATGGTAACTACATTACTTAACATGTCACGAAGTGGAACCCTATTTCCAGTCATGGCCGACTAAGGGAGTGTCCTAAAATTGTATTGCGCCTTTCTGTGGCATAAGAGTGTGAGCCTCTGGGTAATACGGGGAGAGAGTTGCGTCCAATTGCTCAGAACCCAGTGCGATGGCGCGCAGGAAAAGTTGACGCGCTTATGGCAAATTGGTACACATATCTTCGACATGTAATTTTATTCAGAATAACCGCCTTAATTCTCTATACTGGGTCTCCCTTTTCAGATAGTAAATACTTTACTATCGTATCGTATACTTTACATTTTCCAATTATGGTACTTGAATGTACACTGCATTAGTCCGTCCGATTCATACATCTAAAAAATTGCTAAAAAATTTACGCCACAAAACTTGGCAGGGTCCAAAGAACGGCATGTCTTGGACCACAGGTGCCATGCAAACACGCCCAAGGGAAACTTTCTCTCAAATAACTGGCGCAGGGCAGTGCAGTCAGGCTCAATGAGTCGAGAGGCTGGACTGCCAAACCGTACGGTCATAGCGACACTCTAAACCAGTTGGCGCAAAATATGGCCAAGGTAAAAACCTACTTAACCTTACCCAAACTAAGATCTGGGAGAAACTTCTCTGCCAAATTCTCTACCAGAGCTGAGTCGCGAAAAGGGGGAGAGGCATGGTGGTGAAGGATTTTGGCATCACGATTTTCACTGACGTTTCCAAGATGGATTGCGGCGTCGGTGAAAGGGATCTTTTCTGACGCACTCACAGTGTTACTGCCCCCAGATAATGCGGAAACGCTAGCAATCATGAAAGCTTGTCATGCTCTCAGAGACATACCAGATAATCACAGCATCGCCATTTGCTCGGATAACCAGGCCGCTATTTAGGAACTGAACTCGGTAAGTACATCTTTCAAGCTTGTCGAGCGATTTGGGTTGGAGTTCTGAGCTCTGAGCTCCTGATCACAGGGACTCAGAGGATAATGAGAAGGCCGACGACCTGGCCAGAAGGGGCGCGACCCTAAACAGATCTCAAACGGTGCCTGTTTGCATTTCGCTGTTGGCTGTTAAGGGCAATATATCCAATCACTACCTGATGGTTGCAGGCTGCAAATAGCGGAATCTGCACACCTCCGCCATATCGAGAAAGATATGACCCTCCTATGACAGAAGAAGAACATCTATGTCAACAGGCTCACGGCGGACAGACATTCATGCAAAATTTATCAGTTCTCCATAAATGAACAGTTCTGTCTACCTTTAAAGTATTTACCATTTGAAATCCTGTATAGAAATCTGTACACTACGTATCGGAGGTAAAACAGTGAGGAAATGGACTCTGATATTCGCCTTCGGATAAAGCACCTACCAAATGAGCTTTTACGGAAATAACAGAATCGTCGTTATCGATGGACATTCGTAGGCGATTTCAGACGACGTGTAAGGTACACGTTATTTGACGGCAGCTTTTATTGAATTAAACAGTGGAAGTGTACACTGTATGAAGATGAGCGAGAAAATTTTGTAATCGATAAATATGATTTCTCGTGTACCATGGTTCAAGAATATTCTTGAATCACGCTCGTGTACATACCACATTTACCACTAAGATTCGGTAAAGCTAAAAGTGAAGAAACACGTGATTTGCGCGGGTCTGTTGTGTGATATCCTTAAAGGCTTGAAATCATAGGCACTGAGACTATTAAGTAGATCAATTTATTTGGAAAATCGAATATCGCCGTACGAAATGCTGTTTCCACTTTGGGAAAAGCTCATCCGAAAAAATATTGTATCGAAAAGGGTCGTGTGAAAATAGCCATAGGTGGCTTTTCAACGGAACGCACGATACTCGACATTCTAGCAGAAAGCACCAGTGGGTGAGCTTTCTATGCGAGTGCAATTTTAAATTAATCGTCGCTGATATAAAGATCGCTCGTCACTATAGTGCTTTCTGCTAGAATCTCGTGTATCGTGTGTTCCGTGTGAAAGTTGGCATAGGCACGATACACGAGATTCTAGCAGAAACACCAGTGGCGGGCGAGCTTTCTATACGAGTGTAATTTTAAATTAATCGTTTCACATTCAAAGCTTACTCGCCGCTGGTGCTTTCTGCCAGAATCTCTAAGTTGCGGCTGTCAGCCATAAGAATGCATACTCCCCTTATCATATTTGGGAACATTCCGGGAAATGCAATAAAAGAAAACACGACGGGATCTCGCATGGCGTGCTTGTTGCTTTTGCATTTCTTTAATATTCCCAAAAAATCTTAACAACAATGCAATCAAAATAGTAAAACTTATTAAATTATGTAAACGTACCACTTGCACCTGTCGAAATAATATATTTATGCGAATTTCGATAATATAAATACCCCATGCATTGCTCACATGCAATGTACAAGAATTCTCGGATCAATCATTATCAGATAAGACTAATTTTTGATAAGATATACTCAAATGAACCGAATGAGGTAACATACCAGCAATTTGCGAAATTAAATTTATCAACAACATCAATATTATAATTGCATAAGGGATAATTCAATAAAGCCCGATTGAGCCTTTGGTCGGCGTCTTATACGTCCATCATATGATGAAATCAATGCCTCATAGCTAAATGTTTTATAGCTAGTGGACCATAGATATGTATCTTTTAATCAAATTTTGTTTATGGTTAGATAATGGTGAAGTTACTGAGGGAAGATAACAGCTATTTTTAAAATTTTGTTTACCGAGATTGACGTGATTTTAGATTTTAACGGTTTAAAGTTCAAAATTTTGCGGACGTCATCGCATTGAACTGAATTAAAGGCTTGAAATTCAAAAGGGACATAGTGTCAATTTTTATACCCTAGACTTATAGTACTTATAGTACTTATTGGGCGACCGGTAGCGCAGTGTGTTGAGGCATCAGTCTCATGTTTGACTACCGGCGTTTCGGGTTCGAGTCCCGTCCACGACGAAGTTCGTGGCCATGGATGTGCAGGAGGTGCATGCTGGCAACTGCAACTCCGAAACCAGTTTATGCCAAGAACGTCAACTGGGCCACATGGAACAGTTGACGCACTATGCCCCACAAGGGGTTAGAGAGAGACTTATAGTATAGGGTATACTCGTATTGTTATTGTCACGACGAAAATATGTAACACCTTAAAGGAGGCTCCGGAGGTATAGCAATATATAAATGGGGTCACCTCCTGATTCGATTTAGCCATGTCTGTCTGTCTGTCTGTCTATCTGTCCGTCTGTCTGTCTGTCCATCTGTCCATCTGTCCATCTGTCCGTCTGTCCGTCTTTCTGTCTGTCTGTCTGTCCGTTCGCACGATAACTTTCGACAGAATGAAGCTAGAGCCTTGGAATTTTGGTCAAATGTTGGCAGTATGATGTAATTGGTTAGTATTGAAAATGGGGATGATCAGGTCGAAAGAACGCCTACCTACCCTACATATGTAAAATAATTAAATGTATCTATAACTCCCGATTAAATAAACATGAAAAGCTCTAGCTTTGGCAGATTGCTCGCGAGAGTAGTCTTATACTCTCCTAAAAAATAAAACCTTTCAATTGAAAACTAACGGTAACTTTTTTACAAAGATCCCCGTACTACCCTACTTTTCAGGTTTTTTGTCTATAACTCTTGAACCAATTGACGTAGACACCTGATTTTTCGCATGTAACCCTGAGATGAGAAGTTGCTTGAGTTTTAGTAAGTTGGGCATAATGAGATCAGAGGAACGCCTACCTCCCCTACAAATTTAAAAAAAAAATTAATATTACTTTAATTACGATAAGTGTCGATAGAATGACACTAGCAGGTTGAAAATTTGCTAGAATGCTGTTAGTAAGATCTACTTGGCTGGTATGGAAAATGGGCTAGATCCTACCCAAGCAACCCCTACCTCCCCTACAAATGATTCTTCGAATAAGCGATAACATTTTATAGAATGAAGCCAGAAACTTTAAATTTTGGTCAAATGTTTAAAGTAAGATTGAGTTAGTTGGTATTAAAAATGGGCCGCATCCGACCCAAAAGACCCCTACCTCCCCTACAAATGGAACTCAAAATAAGCGATAACTTACGATAAAATAAAGTTAGCGACTTGAAATTTTGGTTACATGTTTGTACTAGGATTTAGCTGGCTGGTATTGAAAACACGTAAAATCCGACCAACCCAACCCCTACTTTCCCTACAAATGAAACTTTAAATAAGCGATAACTTTCGATAGAATGAAGCTAGAAATTTGAAATTTTGCTTAAATATTTGTAGGATGATCTTACTGGTTGGTGGCATTGATGGGCAAGATCTGACCCAAGGAACCCTTACCTCCCCTACAAATGAAACTTTAAATAAGCGATAAATTTCGATAAAATGAAGCTATTGACTTGAAATTTTGGTCAAATGTTTGTACTGAGATGTAGTTGGTTGTTATTAAAAATGCGCAAGATTCGACAAAAGAAACCTTTACCTCCCCTACAAGTGAGACTTCAAATAAGCCATAACTTTAGATAGAATGAAGATAGCGACTTGAAAAATTCGATAAATATTTGTAGAATGGGTTGATTTTGAGAATGGTCAATATCCTTCTGAATGAGTGCCAAACTCCCCTATAAACTGGTCATATTGGAAACTCACTTTTAATGCAAATGATCGTTGCCAATTGGTATCACCACTAGGTCTTTACAAGTCCAGGGTATATACGCTTCGAAGCGGATGCGAAACTTCGGTCTGGTTTATTATATCTTCGGCCCTGTGCCAGTTACTAGTTTGGCTAATCCAGCCCTGAGCCTCATCACGGGACTTTGTATCTTTGTTTTTGTGTTCTATGAGTTTGACGTCCGTTATCGCCAGTTGGTTCTCTTTTATTGATATTGCCTGTAGTCTTGCTGGTCTGCCAGCGCACGTCACGAGTGGTCACCGGAGAGGGTTTTCGTCACTTTAGGTGTACGCAGGTCCTTATGGCCAATCCTTGTTCTCGCCCTCCGGTCCCCATAGCTATAATGCCCAACTGCGAAGAAGGGTGCCGACTCGGTATTGTCGGTAGACTCTAAATCCTGGCACGTACAGCCTCAATGTTGTCTGCCTCGGGCGATGCCGGCGTTGATGACTGGAATTACCAAGATTGTCTATAAATGATAAATATTTGCTGTAATTGCCTGATGGTTTGGTCTGAAAGCACTTTCTGTACTAGATATTTTGAACGATACGCACGCAGAACATTTATTTTATTCGGAAAATCTTGAATTTCATTTCGAAAGCCATTATTTTCATTCGAGAAATTTATTTGATTCGAAAAACCATTAATTTAATTTGGAATTGTTTTTAGGAATATTAACTTAAAGAGGAGGTGTCGTTGATCACATAGCTGGTCATTTAAAAACTACTACAATAACTTTCGTACTGGTCCTGTACCTGTATTCCATGTTGACTTTTTACTTACTTACTTTTACTTTACTTCGAATATTGAACCGGGTGTCGACAGAAGCCGCATTTGTTATTCACCCAACCGGCAAAGTTTTAACTGCCTGAGGCCTATGTACCCTTAATCCTATTTGACCTTGGGCATGAACCAGTCCAATACAAAAAACCATAACTTCTGAAATTATGGTCAATTAATTGGATACTCATAACTTGATCTTGTTACCACATTATCCTAAATAGTTATCCCGAATGATGTTGTTTCAATTTGCCTGTACTAAATATCAAAAGGACATTCTAACAATTTCTTGATTAATGTCTCGGAAACCTCTCGAATTTAATCCTTAGCCCAATTCACTTTATTCATCTATTGTACAATATATGTCTACACATTACTACAATTTAGAATATTCCGTGATTTTAGAACTTTCCACTAGCCTCGATACCATTGCTAAATCCGTTCAAATTAAATTGCCCATTGCATGGATCAAAGGAAATTGTGCAGTCATGAGGATTTACTAGATTAGATTACTAGATAAATGAATATGAATTCAAAGTTTTCAAGTGCTTTGCCTCAAATATCTGGGAAAGGATATTAATAGGGAACTAATACCTAAACGAGATATTAAAGTTTCGAAACACAATCCGACGAGATATGATCGTAGTGGATACAAGTGCCTCACTAGAAAATGCTGTTTTGACTTTGCATTTCCCTGCAGTCACGGACACAGGAAGAAAACTACAAGAGAAATTGCACTTTGAACAAGAGCTATAATAAAATATCGCCTGTCCAATAGATGGACGAGTACGTGGATTTGAATCTGTCAAGATTGAAAGAAGGTAGATGCTAGACGCTTTCTAAAAGGACGTTGAAAGACTTGTGGACAGATTTCAATAAAATCCAATGGAGCTTTTCTCGTTCAACATGGATAACATATAATCTTGAACGGGCAGAATAAACTCATCGTCTAGTTACCAAGTGGGCTGCAGTATACGAGTACGCTCCAAGTGTTATTTGGTTACGGTCATAAACTTAAATATCGTATTGACACACACAAAGTACGGGTAGTCAGTACAGAAAACAGACTGTACACGGAGAAATGTCAGCTTCACTAGCTTGGGAAAATGGGCAATTTTCATCCGATATGAGATTTTCAAAGGTCTAGAATATTCCATTAAATATCTGAGAGTATTAAGTAGTCAAAGTCAAGTGTCGCCTAATTTTCAATCCACATACTAGATATGAGCAAATTCTGAAATTTCCATACATATACGAGTATGTATTTTGTGGAGAGAAACAGAGGATACATACACTTCATAGTGACGATGTTGAACATCAAACAGACTATCCTTGTTAAAATTACAAGTGACTTCCACTTCCTATTCACAAACATTCTGCCATGCAAAAGGACGAATCATCTTCAGGAAAACCCCGAAGTTCCAAGACTTGAAGACATTAATCCCGTAGGCCAATAAATGTTATGCAAACTGGCGAAGCTATTAACCCTCAATATAACAGCCGAAGACCCATTCAACGTACCCATGGGAAACCCACTGCTGTATATTCAAGCAACCCTATAAAGAGTGTAAGGAAAGTGTGCTACGATAATTGGCCCAAGGGGCTCCACCATGAACGTGAACCTTATGTAGAGAGGTTTAAAGGCCATCGGGATGATCCTATATATCGCATTTTTACTGCATAACTACACAGACGCAAATCCAAATCCATACATAGTGTCCTTTGTCGACAGATTTACAACGTGGGCTGGACATTTAAAACCAATTTGCACATTTTCAGGTAACAAAACTCTCTGAAGAGAATCTTCCGTTTTGTGGCGAATGGTGACATTGCGGATGGAGTTGGTTAGATTAGTGTTGCCAATTAGTTGGTAGTTCTTTTGAAAGATGAGCGACTGGAATGGGACTTATGTTACTAAAATATATTTAGTGAGATGACTAGGTAGGTTGCGTCACTATTAACCATTAACAAAATTTGGTTCTGATAAAAAAAAAATGGAAAAATTTTTACTCAACGAGCTGAGAAGCGACCTGTACCTACCCAGTCGGACAAGAATCGATACTTGACCGGTCCTGGATCGATGACTGTCTACTAAGGAATCGATGACTTTATCGGAGACACGTCGGAGATATTTGTATGGGCATGGCCGCTTTTGCGATACCCAAAATGAGGACAGGAATCAATCCGGAATCGATGACGGTAGTCGATGGAGAATCGATGACTGGAGTCAGCGTAGAATCGATACTGGGGTCGAACTGGGATCGATGACTGTAGCCAATGTGGAATCGAATCCGGATCGATGACTGGAATCGATTCCGGACCGATGACTGCAGCCAACGAGGAATCGACACTGAGATCGAATTCGGATCGATGACTGTATAAATGGGTTGAATCTATTTAAGCCTGATAAATACAATTCGTCCAGAAACTAAAAGTGTCGTGAAATCTTTTCGTATTGATTTCACGGCACTTTTAATTTAACGGCGGATTGTATTCAAGGCTTACAGAAAAAAAACAACATACTCCGTATTCTATATTTCATATAAGTGTATGACAACATGCGTCGCCAAATGCCAGATACTTTCAAATGAATTCAAATTTCAGGCTAACTCGATACATAATTGAAAACATTTGAATTTGTCCAGCTTCGGAGACAAACCGATGAATGGAACCGGAAAAGAATCGAAGACTTTGCGATTCCACTGGGATCGGAGACAAATTTCTTGCTGGGTAGCTCACTGCGGGAACAAAGGAAATGAGCTTCGCTCGAATACGAAGCATATATACACTAGACAAGTGCAGACCTAGTAGTGACACCAAAACTTCAAATAGGCAACAGCTATATGGGGGCGACCGGCCAAAACTTCAAGTCGCTAGCTTTATTCTGTCAAAAGTTATCGCATATTTAAAATACCTATCATTTGTAGGGGAGGTAGGGATTTCTTTAAACGGATCTTGCCCATTTCCAATGCCAACTCACTAGATCTTATATCTTCCAGCATCCGACCAAATTTTCAAACGCTAGCTACATTCCGTTGAAAGTTATACTAGTTAAAGGAATATTTATTTTTTTTTTTTTTGGGGAAATGTTTCAATTTTCGGGGCCTGGGGTGAAAAACTCACTTTTCGCTCGGATTTTTTGTTAGTTTTCGCTCGATTCACTCTAACACGACCAAATTTGGAAAAAATTAAAAGAACAAAAAAATGTTGTTTTTTAATTTTTTTTAGTGTAGGAGATCAAGAGCGTATATCTCATAAACTGTAGAGAATCCGGTCAATCTTTGATTCGGTCAGGTCAGTGTTAACATAAACATGATATTTGCAACTTGGGCCCCGGAAACTAAAATTATCCCAACAAGTTTGGTTTCAACTCTGAAATAACTACTTTACCAGATGTTGGACAGTAGGCTGAATTCCCATTAAGTCTGGTGGATACGACCACCTATGTTCTTCTCTGTACCGCCATCTTCAGCTACAATGCTAAATAAACAAATTGGCCCACCTTTTTTATAAGCTGGGCATTGATTCCTTGCAGCGGCAGACTTGGTCTAGCTGGTGCTAATTTTTAGTCCAACCGAGCTCATCTCCCTCTTAGGATCAAAAGCCATACCGCTAAGATCCATAATATTATGAGAAAGTAGGCATGTCGTCAGCGGAGTTAAGATGTTGCCGATAAGATGTATAGTCCATTGAATTTCCCTGTTTCTTCCAAATGGCATGAAAAACATTGTCGAGTAAGATCCGCGAGAGTATGCACCATTACCAAACCGAACGACGAATCTCAAAGTCCACTATCGTAGTTCGGGGCAGCTCGGCAGTTATACTTGGCGCTATTTAGTGCCATCGATTCCCGTGGCCGTAACTCGTTTCAGTGCAACAATTGCGGTGGCTGTTTCCTTCTTAACCGGGACAGTTGACGGTATACGTTCATTTTGATGGCCAGTGTCATCTATATTAAATGATTGTGATCTTCGCCAGAAGTTTCACGATTCAATATCGTATCGCTATGCTCTTTTCAGAAACGTAGCTTCCCAACAAAAAACTGTACCCCCCGGTTACGCGTACTACCCAAAATAGCTATGCTAACTTGCCATCCTGGCGTTCCCACCATTTTTACTCAGCCCATAGAGATTTATAAAATTTGTTCTATAACCATGGCACGGGTTCTACAATTTTCATGATTTTGGTAACCTTGGTACGTACTCAACGTAGATAGTTATTCGGGGGCTACGATGTAAATTTAGGTAGCCCAGGTACGTACCCAACTTAGTTAACCAGTTAGTTTTATGCTTGACAGTGTTGCTTATAAAGCATTTTTTGGAACCCATTCTATATTAGTCTTGATGGCATATGTGGTAGCGAGTTACGTATCCGTCAGCACTAGAAATTCAAAAAATAATACAAACGGCGGAAAAACACTTGCAAAAAGTGCACGCGCAATTGCCAGACAACCGCGTCAGCAATTATTTTTAATAAAAAGCCGACGTATACGTATGACTCCGACTCAGTCTACTTTTAACTTGAGATCCATTAAAGTGCATTGTTAAACCTAAAACCCGCGTCTTTTCATTTATTCATTTTTTTTTTTTTGGTATTACGGCACGTCCGCAACATAACTAGCGCGATGGGCTGTGAAGCACAACGACCCGAGTTCGAGTTCCGGTTGGACATGTAAACACAAAAATTTGATTTAAATATTGAAAAAGTTGTAGAAAAATTCTTAAGAAAATTAGCCAACCGTCAAATCAAATAGGCATACTAACGGGAAGTAGCTGATTTTTCTTTACCTTTGGTCGGTATTTAAGAGACCAACTACGTTAGTAACATTGGGGGGCATCATTGGTTGGTAAAATACCTGTGACATTGATGAATTTTTTTTATTACCCTATCCTTAACATTTCGTAACACCCATACGGGGGCTACGATTTTCATGTTTCGGTTAACCAGTTACCTACCCTACTTGGTTAGCCACACTTTTTGCTGGGTTTCCATCAATATGCTTTTTCGGATTTATGTGGGCGACGACCACCTCTAAACGCATTGATGACACCGTATACGGCGTTTAGGTTAATGCTTTTGCAACTTCCCAGCAAAAAGCGTGGCTAACCAAGTAGGGTAGGTACCTGGTTAACCAAAACATCAAAATCGTAGCCCCCTTATGGATGGCACGAAATGTTAAGGAGAGGGTAATAAAAAAATGCTTCAATGTCACAGGTATTTTGCCAACCAACGGTGCCCCCCCAATGTTACTAACGTAGGCTACTACCGTATTTACCTTTCCTCAGTTGGTCCCCTAAATACCCACTAAAAGTAAAAAAAAATCAGCTACATCCGGTTAGTATGCCTATTGATTTTACGCTTGGGTCGTTTTCCTAAGAATTGTTTTTGTAATTTTTTCAACATTTAAATCAAATTTTTGTGTTTGCATGTCCGACTGGGATTCGAACTCGGGTCGTTCCGCCTCAGAAGCCATCGCGCTACCACATACGCCATCGAGAATGGTTTCCAAATAATTCCTTATAAGCAATACTGTCCCAGCATAAAAATGGTTAACTAAGTTGGGTACATAACTGGTTTACCTAAATCATGAACATCGTAGCCCCCTTGGTTGGGTACGTGCCTGGGTTACCTAAATCATGAAAATCGTATCCCCCCGCCATGGATATCTTGGAAATCCTATGGGCTGAGTAAAAATTGTGGTTACGCCAGGACGGCTATTTAGCATAGCTATTTTGGGTGGTACGCGTTACCGGCGGGTACGGTATTTGCTGGGTTGTTTTGCCTTGTCTAGAAAATGCGTACTTTCTCCAGTCGCGTAGCACAATTCGCTGGGAATCCCTTGTTTTCTGACGGATAGGAAGATCGATGTCACTTCGATTGTCGTCTATCGCTTAAGCTAAACGTGCCTTCAGCTGTTTTCTTTCATTAATCCGTTACAGCCATGCGTCGAACATTCAAGGCTTATTTTGACAGTCGAGCTTGATTTTTGAATCGGGCGGTGTCGAATTCGCGATACCTGGGTCTTTAATCTTTAGGACACGAGGCGACTCACGACTATTACATGCAATTGGACATTATCAGTCATAAAATAATAGTTCTATTCTCTTCCCATTCCAAAGTCGGTCCTTCGTTTTTCGCTCCTGCAGAAGTCAACTTTTGAAGCTTTTGCTAACGGCGAAGTGGTAAATATGTGCCGATCAACAGAGGAGCATTCAAACCTGCTATAACCAATACAATTAGACCTTTGGGAATTCCGCTTTGGAGCATGGCGTTAAATTATTTGCAAAATTAATCTTTCTCCTCTGCATTATCGGGTTCGATTGGAGCATACCATTCTATAATTAGGATGTGTCTCATTTTAGTCCAAAGCCTGGCGGTCATGAGACCGGGTCCCAGGATAAGCGACAGTTACTTGCGATTGCGACGCTAGTTAAATGAAGCCCTTCACCTGACGGTGGCTTTACCGGAATCCGATAGGTGCGTTTTTTGCGTAATGGTGTAGACTGTAGAGTCCCTGCCTTGGTTGCGCAAAAAAAAAACCATTTAGGTTAGCATCCAGGTCAAATTCCGAATCGTCAAGCTGTCTACTCTGATGTCAAGTGGTGCGCCTCATATGTGGTGAAAATAAATTACAAATTCGGATGAAATATCGGTTTGATTATCGGATCGTTTATTTATTGCGACGGTGGACGTTTATAAACTCGGCGTACCACGTAACTTAATAAACATCATTCAAACGTGTTCTTTATCAGTGACAGTCACAAGTGTAGCTGTATCCAAATGAGTCGCGAGTTCGATCCCCAGCCAATTCTTATCTTTTTCTACTTCTTTTTTTGTCTGTTGATATTTTTGGTATTCCTATTGAAATATATGTGTGGTCTCGGAGAATAAGTAGATAAGTCAATTTATACCGAAAATGAGTTCAGTGCATTAAATTACTCCTACAAGTGCTCTACGCAATGTAGAGTAGTGGGTAACTCTAAAATCCAATACTTTGTTAGTTATAGGAATGTGCATTTTTAGACATCTCGAAAAATAATGTGCGTACTTAGTTAAGTGCAATTACTCAGTTTTGGATAGAAAATCTCCTTCGTGAATATTGAGGTATGTCGACTTATTTATTTTATTTATTTTTATTTTATTTATTTATTTATTTATTTTGAATTATTTAACTGCCATTGTTGTCTATAACATAATTACTGACATAGCGGTTCAGCGGAGAATCCATAATGAGCTTGCTCTTTCATGTCCGATGAAAATTTTTTTGGGAGTCTCCGAAATCCATTTCTCTCTTTTATCAATCTCCCGAAATTTATTTTGCGAGCAGTCGCTAACTGATTTTGGCACGGGTGGCACAATGGCAAAAGAAGGAGCTCTTTATTTAAAATATTTACGGAGGAACCCATGCCGTAAGGCAAGGAACAGCGAGTACAAAGCAAATGTTGGAAGTATTCCATACGTTGTAGATGCTAGTTGAAGGTCCTTTGATGTGTCCCTCCCCCGATATGCATGGTTTTTGGATGAGCACAACATCGTAGGGGTCATCAAGTAGCGTCTGTAGTACATAGCTCTGCTGACGCGGAACTGCTGTGATGCAGATTTATTTGTAACACCCTTAGCATGCTACAAGGGATACACTCTCTCACCCGTAGAAAGTATTGAAGCGATTGGGTCTTCAGTCCCAGATTCACTGTCCTCCTCGCTCAGTGTTATGCCATCAGCCACCTCGGTTAAATATTCTATGCATAGATCCTTCTACACTTCGTTGGCCTCAAGCGTGTTCTTGTTGTCGTCCGTGGGGCTTCGCTTTTTCAGCTTCAGGGAATCAATTCAATTCCCAAATATTGGGTATAGTATGTCCTCTGCCTCTTTGCTAATTTGCAGAATCAGTGTCTGCTTTTGTCTCTGCGAGGTGCTCGTTGACACGTAGGACTACTCAGTCCGCAGTGGAAATATCCAGATTTTCTCGCTGGAATAGCTTTAGCGCTATCTCCTTGTTTCTCGGTAATAGGACTTTCGCCTTGGGCATAGTTGGAATTTGGTCTCTTGCGACTATTTCCAATTGTTGCTCCTTCCCAAAGACCGTCAAGCGTTGCAATGGTGCTCTTGCACCATTCGAGCATCGCTTCATTGTCACAGTTGATGATTTTTGCGCCAGCGCCAGCTCCCACCTCTCCCGGCTTAACTTGCCGAGAGGCTCGCAACGGTCGTTCTTCTTCGTATTTTTGGCACGAGTGGGCTCTTGCGCTGTAGTTGATCTCCCCTTCGCAGGTTGCCTGTGTGGGGGACATTGCTGTTTACTGGTTGATAATTGTGGATCGTCATCCCACCGTTGTCTCTTGAAAGTTAGTTTTCTGTCTTAACTTTCCGCAATACTGTTGAAGAATTTCGGATCACTGCTGGCAAATCCGCTTCTTGTCGAAAAGCGCTTCCTGGTATTCTCAATAGTTTCCTCGAATCATGCTAGCCTTTCCAAGTCTTTCGGGGTAAAGTCTACTCTGGAGCCGAGGTTCCGCTTCAACCTAATGGCTGTTTTGTATTGCTTGAGGGGCCTGAGTTCCTTCTTGGTCTGCTTGGGACTTACGGTCGTACGCCGTGCAGCACCCTCGCTTGACTGAGGACAACTAAACAGGAGTTCGTCTTCTGCTGGTGTGATGTCGAGCCCCTGTTCCGAGCGATCCTGGTCAAGCTCAGCAACGAGGGGGTTGACTGCAATTGTTGTTTGTTGCCCGAACTTGGGTTTTGAGCCAGTAGCATGACCGTCTGAGCCGCCTGGCTTCCACGCTGACTCGACTGTTTTTGAAAGGCCGCTGGCGACTAAGGAGGTGCGAGTACCTCCCGAGCCCTCGCCGGTAGTCGCAGCCCTGCCTCCTACTGACACCTGGGTTGTTCGGCTTTGTCATTTTCTACTCCATTGTTAGTATAAAGTTTTGGGTTCTTTAACCGTCTACCGGCCCTGAAAAGACTAGGAAACTCTAACACCACACCAAGTTTTCCACCACTATAAGGGAACATGTCAGTAAATTTCGCAGTGTTTGGGTGTATTAGAAGTAAGACTAATAGAAAATTACAGAAAACTATTTCATAATTCAGAATTTTGAATATAATCTTATTAAAATTAAGAGGGATATAAATGTAACCTCAAAGAAATTCAGTATTTTTTTCGCAAATTTACTTTTGTTTTATTTTTTATTTTTGAAATAAAGATTTGTATAAAAATAATCAACTTCTTTTTTTTTTAATCCTGAATATTCGTGTTTCCTGGTGTGTAATAGTTAAACGCCTTGAATTATTGAGTAACTTCAGTGATTAAATAGATAATTGTTGGTGAACAACAAGATAAGTAAGGAAAATTGGCTAAGGGATTTTCAAAATAAAATATATTTTTTTTTTTCAATACATCAAATTAGGAGAATGTTGGGGTTTCTTTCGAGAAACAAAAGTTATATCACATCAACACATCGATTTACAGAAGGTCGCCAAACTTTTAAAATGCCGCCCCGGAAACTAGCATTTTTTTACTTATCTACTTATTCACACCGACCACCGATTATTTAATAATAGGCATGGGCCTATCAGAGCAAGACGTAATATTAGTTTACCAATGAACTTGGCAAAAACACATGCGTGCCAACATAAACATATTACATTCCACTCGACACTAGGGCCATCTATGTGTCATGCATGTCGAAGTTATTGAGGAGCTATCGAGTGTAGGGTAGCCACCCTATTAAGCTATCCAGATTAATGTTGTTGGTGTAACGCGTGTGTTAGTTTACCCTACACCCGATAAATTCCCAAAAAGCACGCCAAATATTACTGTGCTGCTCGTTGAAAGAAAATCTGATCTCCGCTATTACATCATCTAAAATCCCTAACTACTGGGGTGCTTAAATTGTACCGCCGAAATTAAATCTATAATTGATGAAATCGTACGTTTCGGGGACTTTTTGGTTTATCATCCAATAGAGTTTTGCACATTTCAGAAATTAATCTTTGTCATTAATCGATAGACAAACGCAATAATGGGCGAGTCAGTTTAGTAGGAGACTAATTGATGTTTCATTGTCATATATTGTAGAATATTTCGGATAAATTGATGTTGCAGGCATGTACATTCTGTCTTATTTGATTTGCTTTCTATGACATTCCACGGCGTTACTCCATTACTCCACACCACAGCTGGATGGAATTTTAGTATGTATGTATTTATACGATATATAAAATGAAATAAAATTTCAAATGACCCGATCTTCCTCAAGTCACAAAAACGTCTAAAATTTCTGAGTTTTTTTTGTCACACCAATGTCACAAACTTGATTTTTCGCAGCATTGCAAAGAAGCGCAAGCAATAGAAATCCCTTGAGTAAAACTGATATGCTCCAATTTTCCAACTACTAACCTGACAAAATTATTTTTAATGTCATGCGTCGTGTAGTGCACTTATATGCGTGCAATTATTTTCTCTTAATGCAAGTGTTCGTCTTGCTATGGACTTAATCATTTTGTCGAGTATATATAAAAACTCACTCAGCCAGCAAGAGGGAAGAAAGGATGGTTTCTGAAAACTGTCTACAAAAATTATCTGCAGAAGAAGTGTATAAGTGTATCGTGAACAAAATTATATTATTATAACAAAGACAAAAAAAAGCCTACTGACCCCGACGTGATTTGAACACGCAACCTTCTGATCTGGAGTCAGACGCGCTACCGTTGCGCCACGGAGTCGTTGGATTTATTTAGTACAGTCCATCATGGAAAACATTGATTTCACAAGACTATTTTTTTTCCTGATAATATTCAAATGACAATCTGAATGGGCAGAAGATTACATGTTTAAAATGATACGCAAACATTTCTCTTAAGGCTGATACTAACCTCTTCGTGCGAAAATGTTGCACTTATCTCTCCCACGAAAAAGTGAAGTTTTAGACTTCCCAACAGCACATTACTGCGGCGCTCTACACGGCATGTGATTTCCTCTTCTATGAAAAAAAAAAAAAACGTTTTTAAGCGAAATAAAGGGAAAAGTGATTGTTTTCGTGTGAAAAACGCTCATAATGATGTGGAGACTTTTTCTTCGAATGAAATATTTTAGTACTGGGAGCGGAAAATTTTCGTGTCAACGCAACTTTTGACAGTTTTTGTATGAGATTTCACAAGGAAAGCTGGCCTTAGTAACTAGGTTTTTTGGGAAAAATTTTGGATCGACGATATTGGTTGTGGTCAGGATTTACAGGTTTACGAAATTTACGGACAATCAGTGGATACTCAGGGTTATCCATTTTCTCTTCCGGAAAGTAAACTTAAATTAAACACAGTAAATATTTGAATTTCGATGGAATTTTTATTTCATAATAAAGTTTGGATTATGCCATTATACGTGGAATACACTATCTGTCAAATGTCCCCCACGGGACTGCTTGCAGGACTCGATCCTTTTGAAGTAATTTTCGATTACCTTTTCACACATTTCCGGCAATAACTCGGCTATAACTCGGCGGATTTCGTCCTTCAATTGACCAATCGTCGTGGGATTGCTCGCATAAACACGGTCCTTCGTATAACCCCACAAAAAGAAATCTAACGGCGTTAAATCGCAAGACCTTGCTGGCCAACCACATCGCCGAATCTCGAAATTACGCGTCCGACGGGTCCTTCATCGTTTTCGAAGAAAAATGGCGCAATGACGCCGCCGGCCCACAATGCACACCAAACAGTTACTTTTTGCGGGTACAACGGTTTCCCAGCGGTCACTTGCGGTTGCTCACTGCCCCAGATGCGACAATTTTGTTTGTTTATATTACATAGCCGCCGAGCGCAAAATGGGCCTCATCGCTAAAGAAGATTTTCTTCGAAAAATCGGCATCGGTGGCCTGCTGTTCGAGGACCCAATCTGAGTACTCACGACGTAATCTGTGATCAGTCGGCTTTAATTCTTGCGTGAGCTGGACTTTATAAGGATGGAGATGAAGGTCCAAATGCAAAATGCGCCACAATGTGCCGTAAGATAGGCCTAAATGCTGGGATCGGCGCGGAATCGACAATTCGGGTCTTCGACCACACTTTCACTCACAGCGGCGATGTTTTCGGTCGAACGAGCAAAACGATGATACATAGGTGTAGAAATGTCTGTCACCGATCCAGTTTCTTCAAATTTTTTCACTTTGTACGCAATTGTGTGCTCATTGGGACGATTATGTCGACCATAATCTGCGCGTAATGCACGAAACGAGGCCACCGCAGATTCACCATTTTGGTAGAATAATTCAATAATTTTAACGCGTTGTTCAGTCGTAAAACGTTCCATCTTGTAAAATGGCAAACCTTCAACTAAACCAATACCAGTTTGGAATACACTGACATTTCACAGATGTCGAATGGCAGGGCTTTACTTTCCGAAACACGAAATGGATAACCCGTTATCTATTATCTTTACCTGACCGGTATTAGTATCAAAAAAATTTGTTTTGGGGTTGCTGAGATGAACGATAGCATTCCCAAAGCCCCTCCTCCACTCCTACTCCCTCTTTCGTACGGGAATGAGTGAAAGGAAATGAAATGTCCAAAATGACGTGAATTAGTGTCGATTTAACAATTTCGAGATGGTTAAAATATATGGTGACACTCCCAAAAAGACACAAAAGTTGAAAATGATGATACGATCACAGGGACGAAGTGGCACCGGTGCGAGAAGGATTAGGCCAGCCAGACGTTCAGAATCAGCAGAAAAACGTCAGCGACCTGTTGGAAGTGTTCGCTGTAGAATTGTAGAAACACCGCAGATTCGTGAAGCTAGCAACTAAGGGGGCAGGAATAAGAATCGCTGCTGCGAGAAACGCTTAATCAATTGCGAGATCAAATCAACGGAGAGATTTGGTGATTGCTGCGTTTCAATATGACAAAAATTTACAGGATACACAACTTTTCTTCGGCCGTTTTTTCCTGGAATTAAAAGCTTAAGTACTTACAGATGTATTATTCAAAGTATTGTCCATCGCTAGCGACAGCCTTCGCCCATCTCTGCGGCAATTTTCGGATTCCATCTCTTAAAAAGGAGGCGTCTTTCGACGCGATCCACGATTTGATCCATTTTTCGACTTCCTCGTACGAACGAAAATTCTGATCAGCCAGACCGCGCGCCATGGAACGAAACAGATGGTAGTCGGAAGGAGCGATGTCTGGGGAGTACAGCTGGTGGGGCTAGATTTCCCATTTCAGGGTTTCTAAGTATGTCTTGACCACTTTTGCGACGTGTGGCCGAGCATTGTCATGCTGGAGGATGACTTTGTCGTGTTTCTCTGGGTACTGTGGTCGTTTTTGCTTTAATGCTCGACTTAAACGCATCAATTCGGTGTTCGGCGTTCGGTACCGATCTCCTGTGATAGTTTCATTCGGTTTCAGTAGCTCGTAGTATATAACACCGAGCTGGTCGCACCAAAGCAAAGCATAACCTTGGCGCCGTAAATATTCGGTTTTGCCGTCGACGTTGAGGCATGTCCGGGCATTCCCCATGATTTTCTGCGCTTGGGATTATCGTAACGAACCCATTTTTGGTCGCCGGTTACGATGCGATGTAGAAATCCCTTCCGAATGTGCCTTTGAAGCAATTGTTCGCATGGAAATAATCGCCGTTCAATATCTCTCGGTTTTAACTCGTACGGAATCCAATTTCCTTGTCTCTGAATCATGCCCATGGCCTTGAGGCGTTTCGAGATGGCTTGCTGGCTGAGTCACTCCCAGTGATCCAGGTAATTATACCCTAGACTTTTAGTATAGGGTATATTGTTTTTGTCACGACGGAAATATGTAACACCTTAAAGGAGGCTCCGGAGGTATAGCAATGTATACATATAAATGATCAGGGTCACCTCCTGATTCGATTAAGCCATGTCTGTCTGTCTGTCTGTCTGTCTGTCTGTCTGTCTGTCTGTCTGTCTGTCTGTCTGTCTGTTTGTCTGTCTGTCTGTCAGTCTGTCTGTCTGTCCGTTCGCACGATAACTTTCGATAGAATGAAGCTAGAGCCTTGAAATTTTGGTCAAATGTTGGTAGTGTAATCTAGTTGGATGGTGTTGAAAATGGGCATGATGAAGCCAAGAGAACGCATACCTCCCCTACATATGTAAAATACTTAAATGTATCTCTAACTCCCGACTAAATAAATATGAAAAGCTCTAGCTTTGGTAGATTACTCGTGATGGTAATCTTATAAACTCCTGGGAAAACAAAATCGATCAGTTGAAAACTAACGGTAATTTTCTTACAAAGAGCCCCGTACTACCCTACTTTTCGGGTTTTTTGTCTATAACTCTTGAACCAATTGACGTAGACGCCTGATTTTTGGCATGTAACCCTGGGGTGAGAAGATGCTTGAGTTCTAGTAAGTTGGGCATAATCGGATCAAAGGAACGCCTACCTCCCCTACAAATTTAAAAAAATTCAATATTCCTTTAATTACGATAACTTTCGATAGAATGACACTCGCGAGTTGAAAATTTGACAAAATGTTGTTAGTAGGATCTACTTGGTTGGTATTGAAAATGGGTAAGATCCGATTCAAGCAACCCCTACCTGCCCTACAAATGAAACTTCAAATAAACGATAACTTTTGATAGAATGATACTACCGAGCTAAAAATTTGGTGGAATGTTGCTAGTAAGACCTACGTAGTTGGTGTTGAATATGGGCAAGATCCAACCCAAGGAACCCCCACCTCCCCTACAAATGAAACTTCAAATAAGCGATAACTTTTGATGGAATTAAGCCAGTGACTTGAAATTTTGGTCAAATGTTCGAAGTGAGATTGAGTTAGTTGGCATTAAAGCTGGGTAACATCCGACCAACGAAACCCCTACTTCCCCTACAAACGAAACTTTAAATAAGCGATAAATTTCGATAGAGTGAAGTTAGAGACTTGAAATTTTGTTTAAATGGTTGTAGGGTGATCTAATTGGTTGGTGGCAATGATGAGCAAGATCCGACCTAAGGAGCCCTTACCTCCTCTACAAGTGAAACTTCAAATAAGCAATACCTTCCGATAGAATGAAGCTAGCGACTTGAAAAATTCGACAAATATTGTAGAATGGGTTAGTTAGTTAATTGATTTTGAGAATGTTGAAGATCCTAATGAATGAGTGCCAACCTCTCTGATGAACTGGCCATATAGGAGACCCATTCTTAATGCATATGGTCGTTGCCAATTGGTACTTTTGGTATCTCCACTAGGTCTGTACAAGTCTAGGGTATATACGCTTCGGACTCCGGGCCGAAGCGAAGCTGGTTCTTGTTGCGTGTGGCACGAATCTTCATCGAGCAGTGCTTCCAATTCGTCGTCTTTGAAAATTTCTTTTCTCCCACCACCGTGGTTGTACTCATCATTGAAATCGCCACTTTTAAAACGTTGAAAACACTCACGACATGTTCTGTCACTCAGAGCAGCCTCACCGTAAGTATATGAGAGCATCCGATGAGCCTCAGCTGCAGTTTTTTTTTTTTTCAAATAGAAGCAGAAGATCAAAACTTCCCGCAAATGACGATAACTTGGCTCGAAAACAGACATTTTGAATCGCGAATTTTATTAAAAATGCGAACAACTTTTACTAATGCAGGGATGTCGATACGTTCACAGACGTCCAAACTCACTTTGTGACACTTTTGAACTACGTATTTTGACCAGCCCTCACCGATGCAGCCGTCTGTCGCAAAACGGCGGAAGCAAAGTTGTACACCTAATACATAAGCATTGCTTCATATGCGTTAAGTGTCCTGTAGTCAGTTATTTTCTTTATTAGTTTGATATCACCAATTTCGTGCGGTGGTTCGTCAGTCCCATCCATATCTGACTACGGTCATTACGGTTTCAAGTCCCGTCCACGGCGTTCAGGGCCATAGATGTTTGTGTTCTCTTCCCCCTGTGGTGCGGGCGTAACTATAAGCCACAACATCTCCCGACTTGTCGCAGGTAGGCGGCTAAATGAGGGCAGGAGGTGCGTGCTGCAACGTACATTGTATGAAACCGGTTTATCCCAACGAAACGCTAGCTAAAACCACATGGAATAGTTGAGACTCTAGAAACTAGAGGTTAGGGCAAATGAGTATAGTTTCCATGGTCGGAGTTGGTTACTTCTGTGCGTTGCAAACTTCATGACAAAGATAATATACCCCATCGTATTTGTGAAGGATGTAAAAAAAGAACACACACTCAAATTTCGCCTGGCAGTATTCCATGTTGGAACTTATCCATCGGACTAATGTCCGGGGGTGGTTTTATTCAACAGCTTGGTTGGAACTGAATTGAATCTGCCGGCAACTTTTCAGTCTTGCTTTATATCTGTGAACCAAAACCTTATCCGAGTACGAAATATGAAGTATTCCATGGTAGCCTTTCAATATTTCAATAGTTGCTCTGCTTCAAGTACTAACTCGCACCAGCAGATACCACTGTACCCTCGAATGCATAGAAAATCATTCCTTCATGAACTTTCCCGAAAAGTCTTCTAATATTCAACTGTTACCAGTTGCTGAGTCTCATTATAAAGAATATTATTCTCTGGGCACTAACTTTCGTAATGTGCATTTGAATTCCCCTCGAAGTTTTGGCCCATATTATTGCAATTTATGATTGCAGTCCTTTAGATCCGGCGGCATGGCATCGGTCGCAAATAATATCAACTTCCCTCCATCTGCGAAATCAATAAAATTTCCAAATTGAAAAGCACGGATATCATTTGTGGACATTAACTTTCAGGACTCAATAAATTCCACTTGTAATTGCACGCTGCCTTTGCCGTGACTTTGCCTTTCAGCTGGCGTATAATCGAACAAAGAAAGTCATCCAATCAGTTAGTACTTTTCCTGCGGCAAAGGACACTTTCGGTTACGGAATCGTCACCCTGTACACTGTAGTGCGATACGCTATCGAAGGAACTTTCATGCTCCGTTTCCAATCCCCCTTTGACTGAAATTAAAAGACTTTATCTGATAAATTTATGAAAATTGTGTAATTTGATGTCATCAGAAAGGTTCAAAAGCATAATGAGTTTTCTTTTTCCTTTGCGTTTTCCTGCTTTTTGAACGAAGATACAATACCATTGGTAGCGGGGTGTCTGAACAGGGTGAAAACGTATTAGGGAGAGAACAGGCATCGTGGGGATTGTTGACTTCATTATGTTCTCATAGTGTATTGCTGTGGTAAGGACACGTAATATTCGTAAGTCAGTAACTGATCCGTGTGGCATTTTACGATGAGAAGGTCGTGTCTGAAGGACGAACAATGCTAATAACTACCGACACCGAGTAAGGTCAACGCTTTGAATAGAAAGGTAGCTTCGATGAAATCTCGAGCAGGGGTTATGTTCATGGGGCTAGACTATGATGGTGGCCTTTTAGGTAGTTTCAGCTGGTTAGCTGTACTCGTACAATGTAATTAAGGGGTGTCAGTATCTTTATTAATTTAGATAGTAAAAGGATCCGTTCTTTTTTTACTCGCAGATTGGAAAAAAGTTGACTATAAATGGCTTTTCACGGAGCCCCTAAACTTCTAACTCATTGCATGGCTTGACTTTGGAATCAAAATTTAAAGAATAGATGTAGACTTTTGGTGGAGAACTAGAAAATATGTGTCGCTTAAAATTTCCTTTTTTCCAAGGCTCTGATTTTTTTTAAATATTCGCAACTAGTTTTACGTTAGGTTTATAAAATGAAAAACCTGGGTTATCGCATTTGAAAGGATTAACACTCCTTTCGTCAATTAAATGAATAAATTTTGACCAGCGCTTTTGTTTGCCTCCTGATTCAGTGTTGATGGTTGATGCTTGGGGTTCAGATTGTAAAAAATGGGAAACATTCCTGTTTTCCGAATAATAGCAAAATCCTATCTATTGCATTTAGAGAGAATTTTCAAAATTTCTTGACTGCAGTAGTAAAGTTCATCTCCGCGTTAGGTGGCCCATTTCCGCTTTAGGTTGTAAGAACCTGGAACTCTTACACGGGGAATTTATGGTTCCTAAAGCGGAAATTCCTTGAGTGAGGTGGAAATTCTATCTAAATGTGATAGAGAGGATTCTACCATTATTTGTAAAACAGGAATTCTCCGAAAATAATTAGCGCAAGCAAATTGACCGCCCCTAGAAATTCTCAAAATTGCCGCCCCCATTTACAGTACACGTTAATTGTTTTATTTTTTTATTTTAGTGTTTTGGTATGTCCCCTTTGAATAACATTCATAAAATTATAATATTGGCCTAAAAATCTTGTAATAATATTGTTTCATATATTTAATCGCGGATGTAGATTTACTTCGGGGAATAGAGTCTGACAAGGTGCCTTTACCTTGCAGAAGTTCAGAATCCAAATGTTTGACATCCCACCACTTGTGCATTCCCTGTGCCGTCCCAAAACCCAAGGAGTTTCGGTACATTTCCCAGTTTGTGCATCTTAGAGAAAAACAATATGCTAGAAAATTATAGAGTATTGAACTCTCTATAATTTTCGAATACAAAGTGTCTCCATAAAACTTTTATCTTAAGAGTTAGGTGCTGTTAAATTTGCACATTCTTCCTTTAAATTAATCATGCGGCCAGTATGCCGGTCATTTAATTTTAGTTGTGTACAAATTTGTTTCGAATTATTCGTGTGCGTTGGTGTCAATTTTCTCTAGTTATTTGTCCATTATAGAACATAAGTGGCTTCATCATCATATCCTTCGTGTTTTTTATGTCATATCACTCCTCGATGACACTCCAGGAAATAAACTTGTCATCCTAAATCGTAAAAGGACAAACTGAATTAAACACCGGGAAACCCTTCTTGAAGTTTTGCCTTCTCTTCCAGACCGGCCGCGTAACAGAATGGAGGTGGATGCCTTAGTGCGTACACTAACGGATGCACTTAACAAAGCATCGACTAAATCGTGTCCTGTCATAAGACAAAGAGGTAAGAAAAAACCTGCTTGGTGGAATCCTTTGATAACAGAACTTAGGATTTCATACAGAAAGTCCTTTAACAAGGCTAAATCCTCCAAGCTTGATTCTGATTGGGCATCATACAGGAAGTCTCTTGGCTTATATAACAAGGAACTGAGACTGGTGAAACGAAATTCATAGAAAATTTTTTGTGAACGCGTCGAGGAGTCGACTGAGGCGTCCAGGCTTCGCAAAATTCTTTCTACCAATCCATCTGCACCCAGTTACCTACTGAAGCAAGATGGGTCGTGGACAATCTCCAGCAAGGAATCCATTGAGGTACTGCTAGACACGCATTTCCCAGGTAGCCCACTTTATGTATCGAATGTGTATTCACCGACGACGGGCAATAGTTCATTCGATGCTAATAACATTATATCTAGGGAAAAAATTATCTTGTCTTTATCCAGCTTTGAACCTTACAAGTCCGCGGGCCCGGATGGGATAATTCCGGCCGATCTGCAACAATCATCGGATATTCTGGCTCCATGGATCGAGACTATTTTCAGGGCCTGCTTGGAGCTGGTGTATATTCCTAAATTATGGACTCTGGTGAAGGTGGTATTCATCCCAAAAGCGGATAGGACCTCATATGTACGTCCAAATGATCTAAGACCAATCAGCCTACCGTCAGTTTTTTTAAAGGTACTGGAGAGGCTCTTAGACATTCACCTGCGTAGTAGTATTCCATCGAACCTTCTGTCTACCTCTCAACATGCCTACCTCAAGGACAAATCAGTAGATTCAGCTTTACACTCTATTGTGAGCTATATCGAAAAAATCTTTGGGCAATAAAGAATACACCATGGTTATTTTCCTTGATATCGAAGGAGCCTTCAACAATGTTAAACACAGATCTATCACTGATGCACTCTCTAGTCTTGGAGTTGGAGATTCTTTTTGCACGCTCATTAACCTGATGTTAACATCTAGGGTTATACACACGTGCTTAGGAGCGTCGTCCGAACGTAGACTAGTGCGAAGAAATACTTTGCAAGGTGGACTGCCCTCTCCCCTTCTCCGGAACTTAGCGGTCAATAGACTGCTTTTAGACCTGAAAGGGCTGGGTTGCGTGGTGTGTGCGTATGCGGATGACATTGCCATCGCAATATCGGGAAAATTTCCGTGTGTTCTTAGTGAGGTACTGCAGAATGCTCTCTCACTTCTAACGACTTGGGCTGACAACTGTTGTTTAAATATTAATCCGAAAAAAGCTGAGCTTATCCTCTTTACAAGGAAGCATATTACACTTCGGTTTGATCCTCCTGTGTTAAAGGGGACGAGCCTGGCTGTTGCGGATAAGAAAAAATTTCTAGGACTCATTTTGGACAAAAAATTATCATGGAGGCCGAATATACAGGAGAGGGTGGACAAGGCTACTATTGCACTCTACTCTTGTAAGAGGGCTATTGGTAAAAGCTGGGGCCTTCAACGGCAAATATAACACTGGCTCTATGTAGCTGTTTTGCGCCCCATACTTACGTTTGGGGTTGTGGTTTGATGGACTGCTTTGAGTATAGAGGCTAATCGTAGTTTTCTGGGAAAAGTGCAAAGATTGGCCAGCATCGCTATTACTGGGGCACTTAGGACTACTCCTTCTGCGGCCCTGAACATGCTGCTCAACCTACTCCCTCTTGACACGTTTGGAGAACAGATGGCCGCATGTACGGACATTCGACTACGTGATAGTGGTCATTGGCTTGCTTCAAACTGTGGACACGCTGCTGTTCTCAATAACCCAATTATTCCGGCTACGACTGACTATACGGCTCCAAAATATGCCCTTGATAAGAACTTTGTCAGTCTGATACCATCACGCAGTCAATGGGAAGGGAACGTGCTTCCACTACATAAGTCATTAGAAATATACATAGATGGATCTAAAACGGACGAGGGAGTAGGCGCTGGATTTTTTTGTGATGGGCTGAACCTATGCCTCTCTTTCAATCTCCCCAATTACTGTAGTGTTTTTCAGGTAGAGATTACGGCGATTACAGAAGCCCTCTACTGGTTGGGGCGTCATGTAATATCAGTGAGAGATATAACAATTTTTACAGATAGCCAAGCTGTAATTAAATCTCTCGAACGGGGTTTGATTACGTCAAGGACTACCGCGGAATGTCGCTCTCTGCTAACGGAGATGAGTGAGTTTTTTTTACCATTTTCTTATGCTGGATTCCGGGCCACAGTGGTTTCGTTGGTAATTGCAAAGCAGACGAACTTGCCAGGCAGGGTACAACTTACTTAGCTGGTGAAATTCGTCGTAATATCTACATGCTTATCGCTGTCTGCAAACTAGCTATTAACACCGAAGCAATTATCAAGACCAACTCTAAATTGTTAAATGGAAGCACATGTCTTTCAACAAAGTCGCTGTGGCCCAGATTGGATTCTAGCCGATCAGCTAAATTGCTGTCACTCGGAAGGCAGCATATCAGAGCGGCGGTGGGAGTCACCACTGGGCATTGTGTGATTGGTGAGCACGCCAGGAGGCTTCGCCTTCCCTACAATGACTTCTGTAGGAGCTGTGGTGACGAGGAGGAGTGCGTCTTTCATTTTCTATACACCTGCCCTGCTTTGTTAATAAGAAGAAGGACTTTTCTGGGAGCCTAATTCTTCGCTGAATTGGACGACTTGGCTAATGTTGATATTGGCAAGCTTCATCGTTTCATTTACAGTTCTGAATGGTTTAATGATTAGGATGATCGGGTGTTGAATCCCCGGCGGTAAAACAACGGACCCTGCTGAAGTCCATGTGTGCTGTGTTGAGCACGGCAGCCCTTTAACCTAACCTAACCTATGTCATGGTAGTGAAAATGGTGATGTTGCTGTTGTGAAAGAAGGAGGCATTAGCCGCTTTCGGTTCACCGGGACTCAGCCTATTTTCATACAAATCGGCAGACCGGTTTAAATCCAGGTCTCGTATGGGGTCTCACCGAATCAAAATTAAAAGCAAATTGGTTGAACGTCAACTTATTTCGCCTCCATCTAAATGTAAACCGAGTCCGCAATTCGGCCCCATGACTCCGAAGTATCTGCAAAGATCGAATCTTTGTCTAATTTTTGGTATCTGTATGGTGGCTGTTTAAATTCACTCGTCGCACAGCCGTGACGTTCTTTTCGGTCTGAGACCAAAGAAAACCATTCTTGAAGCCATTATAAAAGGCAGGACACACTCAATAAAAACAACGTAAATGCCAATCAAGCAGTTAAAGATGCTGACATGCTTATTGAAACATCTGCAACAAGCCTAGCTGCAGAGTATGATACTGTGAAGATAAATCGGGGAGGACGTTGATTTTCTTGTTCTCATGATTTCTTTTGCTCAAAATCTTCCCATTTACTTCCGAAAACCTGGAAGAGGTGGCTATCCTGACAATTTATTTTCCACAGTATCCTACAAGATGCTGAGTATCTCAAAATCTGCTTGTTCTTCACGTTTGGAGTGGGTGTGACTTGTGACACCACGTCCTCCCATTTTTCAGGCGCCACAGGGAATGCACCAGGGGTGGGAGGTCAAAAATTTGGATTCTAAAATACGTGACTGACCTATAAAACATATCAAACCAGACCGAAGTGTATATACCCTAGACTTGTACAGACCTAGTGGTGATACAAAAAGCACCAATTGGCAACGACCATTTGCATTAAAAATGAGTTTCCTATTTGAGCAGTTTATAGGGGAGGTTGGCACTCATTCTGAAGGATGTTGGCCATTCTCAAAATCAATTAACTAACCCATTCTACAAATATTTGCCGAATTTTTCAAGTCGGTAGCATCATTCTATCGAAAGTTATTGCTTATTTGAAGTTTCACTTGTAGGGGAGGTAGGGGTTCCTTGGGTCAGATCTTGCTCATCATTGCCACCAACAAATTAGATCATGCTATGAACAGAACATTGAAGTAAAATTTCAAATCTCTAGCTTGATTCTATCGAAAGTCATCGCTTACTTGAAGTTTCATTTGTAGGGGAAGTAGGGGTTTGGTTGGTCGGATTTTACGAATTTTCAATATCAGCAGCTGAATCCTACAACAAATATTTAACCAAAATTTCAAGTCGCTAGCTTTATTTTATCGTAAGTTATCGCTTATTTTAAGTCACATTTGTAGGGGAGGTAGGGGTTCCTTGAGTCGGATCTGGCCTATCCTTAAAACTAATTAACTCAATCTTACTTTGAACATTTGACCAAAATGTAAAGTCGTTGGCTTCATTCTATCAAAAGTCATCAATTATTTGAAGTTTCATTTGTAGTGGAGGGAAAGGTTCCTTGGGTCTGATCTTGCCCATTGGCAATGCCAACCAAGTATATATTACTAGCAATATTCTACCAAATTTTCAACGTGCTAGTGTAATTCTATCGAAAGTTATCGTAATTAATGGAATATGTAATTTTTAGAAATTTGTAGGGGAGGTAGGCGTTCCTTTGATCTGATTATGCCCAACGTATTAAAGCTCAAGCAGCTTCTTACATCGTCGTGACAAAAACAATATCCCTAGTCTAGGGTAAAAATCTAAGACAAAGTTAGAGAACCACAAAAAAAAATAAATAAAAGATGTTCACACCACTTTTTCCGCAAATTTAATAATTTTTGAGATAATTTCACGTTCCTTTGATCTGATTATGCCCAACGTATTAAAGCTCAAGCAGCTTCTTACATCGTCGTGACAAAAACAATATCCCTAGTCTAGGGTAAAAATCTAAGACAAAGTTAGAGAACCACAAAAAAAATAAATAAAAGATGTTCACACCACTTTTTCCGCAAATTTAATAATTTTTGAGATAATTTCACTTGAAAAAAAACTGAAAAACACTCTTTGTTAAATGCTCGTTTGTTCGCACGAAGTGGAAAAATCGTAGTTTTTATTCCAACATCGCGTAAAATACTACAATAGTCCCATGAGGAAAATGAAAAGAATCGATTTTTCGTATAACTAAATTGACTTTAATTTGAGATAAGTCAGATGCTCGTAGATATCATAGTGACTTAGAAAGAGGAAAAAGATACAAAGTATCTACACTGCATGCAGATACATCGGAACATGGATATGTCTATGACTACCGACTGCGTGGAACTTGTTGTGTTGAAGATATCGACGTAAGTTTTGTAAAGATCCCCGTATAGTTATACTGGCTGAAATCATTCCAAAAAACACGTCCCACGCTTTCGGTAGGCATAAGACATATCCATGTACCCATGTATCTGGTGGCAGTGTAGATACTCGTCATAAATTCTGGTTTGCTTTGTCCTGTCCGCTTGGGCTCCTTTCTCTCGCGGGATCGTTTCGTTTTCGTTTGCATCGCGTGTGTGCAATATTCACCTCCTCTCGTGCACCCTGTTCCATCTACCTGTTCCATCTACCCGTTCGGTACAGTTTGCAGACTGCAGCCTATCGACATTTCCCTGAGTACGTTTCTGCTATTGTATTGTATTGTGTTTGTGTATCTATTGCAAAATCGCTCCCACACTATCCGTCTCATCCCGCCCCTTTACTCGTAATCAACAGTCCGAGTCCGGGACACACATTCCGTTTCTCAAGTAACGCGTGCGACTCTATGCGATTGTGTCCGGCAAACAGAAAGAGAAACTAACAAAAGTAAACAAAACATTCCAGCACACGCACAAAGAGAATGCACAAGAAAAATTTTGGAATTTTTGCAGAAGGGGGGGGGGGGGGGGGCATTTGATCTTCTGCAGACCTCTGAATGTACATCATGTCACGATGAGCTGCCCGCAACTATAACATCCTGCGACGAATATTTCTCTATTTCGGGGCTTAGGAGATTTTAACTCGCGCAGTACGAATCCGCCATTTTGTTTTATGATACGTTTATTGCATGTATGGTGGGGGCCAGTCAGACCTCAAATCGCCGCCATTGCAAATGCACAAACACAGTCGCTGGATCACCCGATTTGGCTCGAATGAACTTCATCCGCTCTCGTTCATCTTCGGGGGGCGGGAACTATGTACACTGTCTCACATTGCGTCTGCGCATGTCCAAATGTTAGTCGAACTGACTTCTTTCTACCTTTTCTGGGACCCTAGTGATTCAGATAGTACAACACGGGCTATTTTATTAAATGATGAATGAGAATTGGCGGAAATTGAAGGTCATTGAAAGTCCGCCCGTTCACCCGTACACTATGTTATTTCTTGCCGTCCACAACGTCAACCTTTATCGCTATCAAATCAACATCCCAACATGTACACACAGAATCCCCGCAAGCGCACCGCCCGCGCGAATCTACAAGCAACAGCCATGCGCAATGACCATTTCACTCAAACGACATGCACAACCAGAAAAGAAAAATTTTCAACGGGCTTGTTTCCTCTTCTGACCCCCGAGTAGAAAAACAGACATTTCGCGTGACGGACAGATTTTTAGGATGACCCCCACCTATAAGACATATCCATGTCAAAAACCTCATTTCCCTCAAAAATTATGGTTTTTCCCTTTTCCTATGTAACATTCATACCTACGGGCATCTAACTTATCTCTAATTAAAGCTTATTTAGTTATACGAAAAAATTGATCGCTATGATTTTCCATGTGGTGTACCCACTATTTGATTTCCACAAAATGCTATACATTTAAACTATATTAAAAGAAAAATAAATGAAAAACATTATTTTAAAGATATCCTAGAAAAAAAGGCTATGTATGGGATACAATCGAATTCTGCACGAGTTTTTGAAAATTAAACTGTCCATAAACTCAATTAAAACTTGTATGAACGACATTGCTCTGTCAGATCTCTTCAAGTATAATGTGACACATTTTAACGACAAGACGTGACCAACATACGCTTCATCATTAAACCCTTGATACTCTTAATTACACTTACTAGAGCTGAATTTGATTTGCTCCCGAGAACCCTTTTTCCGTTGCACACTAATACCATGCGTATTAGAACATTATTCTGTCATTCCTAATATAAGCGCTTGATATTGATACTTGTATTAGTATTTATCTTGTCGCTGTTTGAAAACAACATAAGATAGGTTGCCTCCATTTAGAAGCCGCAAATAGACTTCTGCTATGTTGTAAACATCCATTTCGGTAATCAGGACCACTTAATTTCCAAGTTAAATAAATATTCAAGACTGAATAAAATTAATCCCACTCGTAGAGTTAAGCCACCACAAATGGTATTCAGTCGTCCAAAGATATTTTCATAGGCTAGAAATTTTCACCCCGAACTGAGTATTCAGTTCAGACCTTCTCACACAAAAGGATTTTTTTTCGGCTATACATAATAAAGATTTTTCATATCATTAAATTTCTAGCGTGGATTATAGATGGCCTTGGTCACCTTATCTTGCATTAGAGGGAGTTTAGTGGGTTGAGGGTAATAAGATAAATCAATGGCAATGGTGGGAGTGTCGTATTGTTATTCCAACTTTTACAGGGATTTCTTGTATGGTACGGTGAATGCAAGCTTCATAAATTCAGAAAGATCTTCTTTCCAATCAAGTTTTTTCGTATACGATTTACAATGAATTGACTGCCGGCCGATGACTTATTAAATTTAAACCGCAAATAGTCCAGGCTAGGAACGTCGAGAAAGCGTGATTAGGAAAAAATCGTGCAATTTTGAAATTTGGCATAATTGTTGCGGTCCCCGATGATTGAATAATCTAGGGGAGAGGGAGTTAAAGGACATTTTTTTCAGTATTTTGAAAACTTCGGATTCTGTTATGCTATACTAACAAAAATATCCAAAGCCGCATCAAAGTATATAAAATTTGCTACAAAATTATACAGCATGCGCTAGACCAGGGGTCGGCAAACTCCAGCTTGCGGACCAAATTCGGCCCGTTCCTGATTTTCTTCGGGCCCACTAGTTAATATTGCTTTTGAAAAAAAAAAAAAAATAGCTGACGTAACAGTGATTTGAACCATGGCCTCGAGATGAGTTAGCATCATCTCATTTTCTAGATTGTGACTGTATGTCTTGTGCAGAGGTGTTTGATCAGCAACACGGTCAACCGGCTTATTCACTCTCATTTAACAGCTGAGTGGGCTCATAGTCCGACACGTTAATCCCCTTTTTTTATCGAAAACTACAGCATTCAGTCAGAATCGAACCGGGGCCCGGTGCGTAGAAGGCGAATATGCTAACCGTTGCGCCATCCGAAGTACCTTAGGTTGAGTCAGGTAACGGGGCTGTCGTGCAAGAGCAAATACTCTCAACACGACTCACTTAGACCAGACGAATAGATCCGTTGTGATACGCAGAGTTCACTTTAAAAGAAACCGACCCAAAGAAAAACTACTCTGCGAACCAGCCTGAGCTTAGTATGAATCGTAGAAGACTACTGACATTAGATTCAAGATCTCCCAGATTATCAAAGAAGAAGGACCCCAAGGGTGACTTTCTAATAGTCGCCAAGGCAGGCCAGCCACAGATGGTACACTTTCCTCCTCCTCATCATCCCCATAACTTCTGCAGAAGTCATTAAAACGGGCTCGGAGCCTCCTAGCATGCTCGCCGATGAGGCAGTGCCCCGTCAGAACCCCCACTACCATCCTAATATGATGTTTCTTCAAGGACAGAAGACAAGTCGAACGTTTCGCATTGATTTTGGGCCATAATAATCTTAGCCCATCTTAGATTAGCCTTCCTAACTGCCTCAGCTTTAATAGCAAGTTTGAGTGATGAAAGAAGCATACCAAAGTGACGATTGTCATCGTGCAGCACATCTTTGGTCCCGAGACGAGCTAATTCATCCGCCCTGCCATTACCCGAAAAACCACAATGTCCAGGGATCCAGCACAAAACAATATTGAAAAACTCGCCCAATAGCCCAAGGGAAGTACGACACTCCATCACAGTGGTTGAAGTGGACACAACGGACTCCAGGGCCTTAATGGCCGCTTTACTGTCCGTGAGAATGGTAATGTCCCTTACAGACACAACGTTAGATCCTAACCAGCAAAGCGCCTTCGCAATGGCAGTAACCTCCGCCTGGAAGACGCTACAATGGTCAAGGAGACGAAACGAAAGCTCGATGTTTAAGCAGTCGGAGAAGACTCCGCCACCAACCTTGCCACGAAATCTTGAACCGTCCGTATAAATGCAGATATGGTCCAGTAAAGTCTGCCCGGTAGCTTCCCATAATGCCCTTTGAGGGAACGAAGTGGAGAAGTTCTTGTCAAACATATAATTCGGGGGTGAGTAATCAGTTGAAGAAGTGAGATCCCTGTGTAACAGAATACGGGCGTGCCCAGTTCTGGCCGAGGTCCATTGCCGAGCTTCATGAATCCTGATAGCCGAGTTAACAGCCGATTGTTCGCCGTAAATATCCAAAGGAATCAGGTTAAGCAGCGTATCCAACGCTGCGGAAGGAGTAGTTCTAAGTGCACCACAAATAGCCATACAGGCCAATCTCTGCACCTTGTTCTACAAAATACGATTACGCACGGTATTCAATGCCGTCCACCAGACCACCACCCCATACATAAGAATGGGGCGCAGAATGGCCATGAATAGCCAATGCAGTATCTTTGGCTTAAGGCCCCAAGTCGCCCCAATAGCCTTCTTACAAGAGTACAGAGCGACCGTTGCCTTATGCACCCGTTCCACAGTGTTTGCCCTCCAGCTAAGCTTTCTGTCCAGAATTAGACCCAGAAATTTGGCCTTGGCCGCAAAAATCAACCTTTTTCCCCCGAGCACGGGGGGTATTAACGGAGGAATCTTGGTTTTTTTAGGGAACAAGACAAGCTCAGTTTTATCAGGATTCACTGTGAGGCCGCAGCGATTTGTCTAACGGGTGAGTATAGAGAATGCACCTTGCATAACCTCACTCAGCGTCCCCGGAAACTTACCAAAGACGGGGATTGCGATATCGTCAGCATAAGTAATTACACGGCAGCCCAGTTTTTCCAGGCTCAAGAGCAGCGAATTAACTGAGATGATCCACAGGAGAGGGGAAAGCACTCCTCCCTGAGGAGTGCCTCTGCACACACACCTCCTCACAGTGGAAGCACCAAGGGTTGTCCTTACGACCCTAGATGTTAGTAGCTGATTGATTAGCGTAACTAGCGACTCTTCAACGCCCAGACCGCAGAGAGCATCAGCAATTGCATCAGGCTTGATGTAATTGAAGGCGCCATCAATGTCCAAGAACGCAACCAAGGAATATTCGTCGTGAGAGAAGGACTTTTCGATAAAACTCACGATAGAGTGCAGCGCTGTGTCGACTGACTTGCCCTTCCAATACGCATGCTGAGATGTTGATAGGAGGTGCAAGGGGATGGAGCTCCGAAGATGGATATCAATTAGCCTTCCAGCAGTTTGAGCAATATTGATGATAGACTAATAGGCCGCAGGTCCTTTGGGCGAGCGTGAGAGCTTTTGCCTGCCTTCGATATGAACACAACCTCCACCTCCCGCCACATACGTGGAATATAAACCAGTTCCAAACAGGCAGAGAAAATGGAGAAAATCCACGGATACACGATGTCCGAGGTGTACTGCAAATCAGCGGGAATAATACCGTCTGGACCAGCTGATTTGAATGGCTCGAAACTAGATATCGCCCAAAGGATTTTATCCTTAGAGAGGATCGCCACTGAGTTGCATGGTACAGGATCGATAAGAGCGTCACTAAGGGTGTACGCAGGTGGAGGTGTCGCAACGGGAAGGCTATCCGGAAAGTGTGTATCTAGTAAGATATCGATAGTCTCCGTACTAGATGTCGTCCATGAGCCATCCTGAATTTGCAAATAGCTGGGGATAGATGGATTAGAGGATAAAATTCGAAGTACCTTACTTAGTCCTTACTATAGTCCTCTGTTAAAATTAGTTCAATTTTTGAAGAACCATCACCTTTCCAGTTGAATCATGCACAACGTCTCACAATCGTCAAGATTTAAAACAATTCACGTTCGAATGCTATTGTCCATTAAAATCGTTGGAAATTAATGAAATCCACTAAGTCATCGTGATTTATTACTGCTCCTTTTTTTTCTAATGGTCGTCTGATTATAATATCACCGTCTGCAAAACAAGGAAGAATCCCATTTCATCTAGCCAGCGAAAGAGGAAAATGTCCATTCACTTAAGAACTGAAGAACCTTCATAAATCCTTCAGTTCTCCCATCCGTTGTCGGAGAGTGGTTTTAAGAAAAATTTGATCTCTAGGTCGGTGGAAAATGCAAAAAAAAAAATTTTCTTCTGGAACATTGGATCGAATTTAAGGAATTTTTACTTTAAGTAGGCATTAAATGTTTCGTGAAAGGTTATTACTGCAACTCGTTACGGATAAAATGGAAGGTTTGTCATTCAGGGATGTATTATATTTTTGTTTGTACCGAATTTGAATTTGTCATGTGCTTATCGTTCCTTGTCTACTTTGAAAAAAAAAATGCGAAACTGGCCGCACGACATCTCCAAAGAGGGTAGACGTTGAAATTTTTTCGAGAAGGATCCGAAGTAGATCATCCTTCTGACAAGATTTTCAGATGACCGAGATGTTGAAGGAGTAACTAGGCAGGCAGTAATATTACTCCACGCAACTATTAATGGGTAAAATTCTGCCTAGCGAGTCAAGAGCCGATGCGAAAGAGTGATTACCAGCCCAGTATTGTAATATCTAAAAGTAGCTTCACAATTCGATTGTCGGAAGAGAGGGGTGGTTTTAATGAGAAATTAAATCGTCGGAAATAATAATTTCTTGTGAAAAAGACACTTCTCCCAAGACAGTTTAGCTATCAACAGGCATACTCTACATAATATTGTGAACAATTCTGACATGATGATGACAACAGGAACGCGGCCACCATTGAAGGAACAAACATAACCGAAGCATTGGACTCCACTCTTACACGTGGTGTTTTAGGAATGGGTCCATAAAGCAACCGTAGCGCTATAGAAGGCTTTAGGAAAGACATGGGGTCTGCAACCAAAAATACTCCACTGGCTTTATGTATCGGTTCTACACCCGATACTGCTGCATGGGGTAGTAGTTTGGTGGAAGGCCCTACAAACAGAGTTGAATCTCACATTGTTGGAAAAGGTACAAAGAGCGGCTTGTTTGGCTATTATCGGAGAGTTTCGCCGGAGCACTCATTCTCTGATCAACGAAACCTGCAGTTTAAATTAGACGAGTACACCAGTAATAATTCGGTTTTCAGGAATCGTATAAGAACTGAAATTTAGGGACTGTCTCGAAGAAACACTTTCCACCATACCGTGCCAACCGTGTAGTAGGCAGGAGCTGGCTGCCATGGCACAAACCCTGGCAGCAGCGCTCGGTAATTCTGCCACAAAATCATGCCCAGTTACCAGACATAAATAAAGGAGGCAACCGCCCTGGTGGAATGCTCGGATTGGAGAGTTAAGGGCTGCGAGTAGAAGAAGCTTCAATGTGGCGAAGTCCTTGGGGTTAGACTCCGATTGGTCAATCTACAAAGGAAACCTAACACTATTTAAAAAAGAAATCAGAAGGTCTAAGCGGGAGTCGTGGACGAGTTTCTTTGAACAAGTTGAGGGATCCACCGAAACTTCCTGATTGTGGAAAATTTTATCCACTGCTCCAAATAGACCAAGCTATTTGCTGAAACAAGACGGGACGTGGACAACCTCTATTGAAGAAACTATCGAGGTTCTGTTATACACTCACTTCCCTGATAGAGTAAAATAGTATGGGCTATTAATACTCGTAGTTTTGACCCGTTTAAGTCCCCGGGACCGGATGGCATTATTCCGGCGGACGTACAACAAACGATAGACAGGTTGTATCCCTGGATTGAGAGCATGTTCCGGGCCTGCTTGGATCTGGTACACATTCCCGGGGGTAGTTAGTGATATTATGCAAAATGCCCTAAATATTCTATCTCAGTGGGCTAGGCAAGTTGGTGTTGGAGTCAATCCGGTCAAAACGGAACTTGTACTCTTCACCAGGAAGAACACTCCACCTCCGCTGTTACCACAATTTCTGGAGGGGACGAGATTGGTCCTTAGCGAAAAAGCCAAATTTTTGGGACTTATATTCGATAAGAAACTATCCTGGAAGGCAAATACTCAGGAGCGCGTCACTAAGGCAACGGTTGCTCTGCACTCTTGCAGGCAGGCTATTGACCTGAAATGGGGCATGCGACCGAAGGTAGTTTTCTGGTTGTACGTATCAGTCATACGCCCCATATTAATGTATGGGGTAGTTGTATGGTGTACGGCGCTCAATAAAGCAACATACAGGAATCTGTTGGATAAAGTTCAAAGATTGTCTTGTATTACTATCACTGGTGCTCTGAAGACCACACCGAACGCTGCTCTTGGTGTACTGCTGAATTTACCCCCCCTGGACATTCTGGCTTGGCAGATAGCTGCTATTACGGTCATCTGTCTTAGGGAAATAGGACAGTGGAAAGAGTCTACTAATGACAACTCGGCGATACTGGGTAATCTGGATATTCCAGAAGACACGGACTACACCTCTCCGGTATACTCTTTCGACAAAGGGTACACGAATCTAATACCTTCGCGGCAGGAGTGGGATATAGATGGTGCCCTGAGTCGGAAGCCATAAGCTTCTTTACTGACGTCTCGAAAACGGAAGCAGGTGTGGGCGTAGGCGTCTTCTCAGAGAAACTGGGCATTCGCTTGTCACTTCGTCTTCCAGCCTTCTGTAGCGTTCTGCAGACGAAGATCGCTGCGATTGCCGAAGTTCTGGCTGGGTCGTAATATCATATGTGCTAGGAATTTTACTATCTGCACAGGTAGTCAGGTGGCGATTAAGTCCTTGGACGCAAACCTTACTACTTCGGAAACCATGGTGGTATGTCGTACCACTCTGAAGGAGCTCGGCAACTTTTTCAACTTTGTGCTGGATTCCGGTTCACAGTGGTTTCAGCGGAAACTTCAAGGCAGATGAGCTGGCTCGGGCAGGTACGGCCATTATGGACATGGGATATTTTCGCAATGTCAAAATGCCTGTTGCAGCATGCAAGAAGCTAATTAGGGCAAACGCAATAAGCCGTGCTAATATCGGATGGCTAAATGGTAATACCTGCAACGTTACGCGGCAGATTTGGCCGCACTTCAATCCTCGCCGCTCCTCAGGGCTGATGATGCTGGAGAAAAGGCATCTCAGAAAGGTTGTGGGGATCATCACGGGGCATTGCCTGATAGGTGAGCATACTGGGCATCTGCGGCTTCCATACAATGATTTTTGTAGAAGCTGTGGGAACGAAGAAGAGGAGGAGAAAATACATCACTTCCTGTGCACCTGCCCTGCTCTGGCCGGTAGAAGAGAGGATATTTTAGGCTCCTTCTACTTTATTGACCTCGATGATCTGAAGGACGTAAATGCTGGTCATCTGCATCGTTTCATGGATAGGTCCGGGTGGTTTGACGACTAGGCTCACATGGCGTTTTTGTGCCTATGAGGTATCATAACGGTCCGACTGGTGGCCCATGTGTGCTGTGTTTGTCCACAGCCGCCTCTTTAATCTAACCTAACCTAGATCACTATACTACACAAGATAAGTCGAACGCAAACAACTAACTCCCATCCGGGCTGAGGAGCATCCATTCCCACTGTTTAGATGCTCCTCAGCCCGCATGAGGGTTCCTAAGGGGGGTCAAACTGGTGTTAAAAATGCGAAATTCCTTATATTTTAGAAGTTATGGCCAAAAAGCATGGAGCATTCATCCCCACTGTTTGGATGCTCCTCAGCCCTCTCCCTCCCTATCCCCTCCTCCCCTCTCTATCTAAGATTCGTTCAAAAAGAGCGATACAAAATCGTATCGCACAAAAAGATTCGTTCAAAAAGAGCGACACCAAATCGGCTCGCACAAAAAGATTCGTTCAAAAAAAGTCAAAAGAGTCAAAAGAGCCTGCCCCAGATTGGCAGCCCCGTTTTCATGGGAAATAGTGGTCCGATCGGGCTGGCTCGAGCTAAAGGGTATTGGAGGGTCGCTTACTCCGAATCTGGGGACAAAAAAGAAAAAAAAATTGGGGTCACCCAACCCAGGCTGGAAGCCCCGTTTTCATGGGGAATAGTGGTCCGATCGGGCTGGCTCGAACTAAAGGGTATTGGGGGGTCGCTAACTCCGAATCTGGGGTAAAAAAAGAGAAAAAAAGTGGGGTCGCCCATCCTAGGCTTACAGCTCCGTTTTCATAGGAAATAGTGGTCCGATCGGGCTGGCTCGAACTAAAGGGTATTGGGAGGTCGCTGACTCCGAATCTGGGGTAAAAATGAGAAAAAAAATCGGCCGCCCATCCTAGGCTTGCAGCCCCATTTTCATGGGAGATAGCCGATCGGGCTGGCTCGAACTAATGGGTATTGGGGGATTGCTAACTCCGAATCTGGGATCAAAAAAGAGAAAAAAAATTGTGGTCCCCCATTCCAGACTGAAAGCGGGGCTTTTCATGGGAAATAGTGGTCCGATCGGGCAGGCTCAAACTAAAGAGTATTGGGGGGTCGCTAACTCCGAATCTGGGGTTAAAAAAGAAAAAAAATGGGGTCGCCCATGCCAGACTGGCAGCCCCGCTTTGATGGGAAATAGTAGTCCGATCGGGCTGGCTCGAACTAAAGGGCATTGGGGGGGGGGGAGGTCGCCAACTCCGAATCTGGGGTCAAAAAAGAGAAAAAAAGTTGGGGTCGCCCATCTACAACTTTTATTGAATATGTTATTAACCAAGTTTCAGACTCTTTGCATGACTCTTTTTGAACGACTCTTTTTGAACAACTCATTGGAAAGAGTCAGAGCTTATGTGCTGGCACAGTGAAAAGAGTCATTATGCCCAGCAAACAGGATTACTCAATTGCCCTAACCCCTTGTGGGGCATAGCGCGTCAACTGTTCCATGTGGCCCAGTTGGCGTTTCGTTGGCATAAATTGGTTTCAGAGAATGCAGTTGCCAGCATGCACCTCCTGCACATCCATGGTCACGAACGTCGTCGTGGACGGGATTCGAACCCGAAACGCCGGTAGTCAAACATGAGACTGATGCCTCAACACACTGCGCTACCGGTCGCCCCAAACAGGATTACACTTCTATCTAGGACTATTTCGCAATCAAAATGTATAGGTTGCGCGAAGCATGTTTAGCCTAATGGACTCATAAATTTTGCGAGAAAAAACTGTCCATTAAATATTCGACCCTCTCCTGTCAGGTTGTGTCCAAGTATGAAAAAATATTTTTACTGTTAGTAGCACATTTAAATTCATAAGATGAGGGAAAGTGCTAATATGTTTCGACTATCCAGTTTTTCACTCCACGCAAAATTTTCGTTTGACCGTATCTTCTTCGGTTGATAAGGCTCTACCGTGTAAGTTCATAGTTCATCAAATGAAATATGTATGTATTCTGTGGATGGACATTAGGTACAATCCGAGAGACGAATATTTTTGTAGGGATAAAAAGTACTCTGTAAAATGTGTACTAGTCACGATGCAGGCTCAAATGCAGCTGATTAGTTTGTCCTTTTTGTGATAGAGTGACGAAAAACAACAAAATATTTTACAGAGTCATGTTTATTAAAATTAAATTTTTTTTTTTGTTATTTAGAAAAAAAAATCACCACTTTTCGTCATATCGCACCACAAATACTAAAACATTCATTTCGAGCCATGATCATTTTCATTTATTCAAATTCAAGTTTCATGCCTATGCCTAAATGGTCTTCCACTTAGACACTGGAATTTAGCAGATTTTCATGAATCTGAAATTACCTGTTAGTCGCCATTTTCTTTCACCATGTAACACAATAGGATATAGGCTTTCACATAAACGCTTGAAAGCTTATGGCTACAGGTAGGTATGAAAAGAGCCAGTGGTATAAATACATACTACGTATATGTAATGTAGGATAATAGTGTGGAGCATTTTTTTCCTAAATGGAAAAGCAGTCAGTCTGAATGTTTTATTCGCGATGGATCTAGAATTCCCACAGCTGGGTAAATTTTAAAAGGCAATTGTGGTATAGGATTCGGTTTTATATTTGAAGAAGAGTGTTATGAGCCGCATATTGTGATCGTTGTAGGCAATTTGATTATTTCAAGGATACTTAAGGATTGTATTTGGTAACTTTAGAGGGTATGGATGGAATTTTATTATCTGGATTCAACTGATGTCTGAAAAAAATTAGAGCATGACAGTTTTAATATGCACCCGACGAATATGTATTTAAGTATTATACTTTGCAGAAGAAAACATTTCACACCTGTTACATATACCCAAACTTGTAGGTAAGGGGTAAATTATCCAGTCACCAGTGTACCGACCATTGCCGCCAAGACGCGTCAACTATTCCTGTGCGTTATCGTACACATACCGAAAACTATCACATAAGTGTCACCATCCGCTGTCGAACTTGAACTCGAGCACGAACCTGGTACAAATATCCTATGAATAAAGTAAACGTGAAGGAAAACGGTTCACTTGTGCCATGTTCGAGTTTGACAGTGTGTGGTGACACTTAGATAGAGGAAAAGTAATAAGAAATCACCATGGTTCCCAGCCAAAAACAAAGCCTTATTAAAGCCATTATCTTATTACATAATTTTAAGAAGAAGTATAATTTGTCAATTTTTTCGAACAGTGTGAAAGACTCATTAAAAAGTATAAGGCACTTTTGTGTTTTAATCATCATCGTGGCGCAACAACCCGACGCCGGACTTTGGCCGTCTGGATCGTTTTCCTCCAATTATCTTGGTCACGTGACAGCAATCTTGGACGCCCAGTAGTTGCCCGTCGTCAGTATATACTGAGCTCTACCAACCAGCTCTCGGTCTTCCTCTCAGGCTCGCTCCGTCGACTGTTTAGGTACGCGAACATTGTTCATTGCTTATACATGCATTGCCCAGGACTTTCGAAACTTCCAGGTCATCGTACACTTCATACAACTCATGAACTTTCCGTTCGAATGTGTTTAGCATGTTTTCGGAGGCTTCGGCTAGGGCTAGGGTCCAGGTTTCACAGCCATAGCATTGCACTGTTCGTATGTATGATGGTTTTGTATACGCGCTGCTTCATATTATAAATTGACAAATGATAGAGACTGCATACGTAGCACTAACCTGGACGAACCAAGGATCAAGAAGTGAAACCTTGACATCTTTAAACAGATCACGGGAGATGGAAATGGAGCACTCACCTCGACAATTGCAACTTGACAACGGGCGTCAATAAGCTCTGGTCAACGGTTAGGGCCCTTACAAACCCAACCAAACACAAAGGTTATCAAAGTCCCAAAAATCGGCCTGAGTCTGGTTTCGTACCATGGTGCAAGGCACGAACTCATCAGGCGCCTCCACACCTCGTGCCTCGCATCATGCGCGACCAGATCAGTGATGACTGGCTAGATCTCATTTTGCCTTATATAAGTTAACACCCCACACAACCCTAAAGCAACCACTTAAAATCTGACGGAACCCCAATGCCAACTTCAACACACGCCTCATGTTACACGCGAGACGTTCACACCAAATTCACAATTCTGGAATTTCGTACCCGACATCGCGTCAGCAATTTTCAACGACATTTCCAACAAGTAAAGTAAAAGTAACCCGACCTAATCGCAACGTTCCCAGGAAAGTCACGTTGCGATCCATCAACACCGAAGTTTCCTGTATCCAGACAACGTAACATCAGCCAGAGTTCGAGATACGTTCAGTCCATTAACACTCTCTTGTTAAGATCAAACAAATTGTAAAACTTAGAAGATCAATAAAAATTATATTTTTTTGATAAAATCTTCGAGTCGATTCTTAACTGGCGCCCGAGCAGGGACCCGCGAATTTTACCTTATCCGAAAGTAAATCGCGCCCGATAACGAAAGGTCGTACCGAAAGTTGAAGTAGAACGAAAGGTCGAACCGAAAGTGTGCCGGTCGCGAAAACGAAAGGAAAGGATATCGCCGCGGGTTAGAACGCGAAGAAAAGACGCGCCCTAGTAGCCGAAATATCGGAGGAACGGGAACCAGCAAGTACCGGTAGCAGCTTCGCGATGCTCTTAGGAGCGATAATCTTAGTGTAAGAATATAATTAAGTGATTGTGAGCGATAACTTTAGCATAAGAATCTAATTAAGTGATTATATCAATGCATGATAAAAAGTGAGTGAAGAATTAGTGAAGTTCATACTCGTAGAAAATTGTGATAGGAGATCGTAAGTACTTGTGATCCGGATAACCGTGTTAATACCGAGGTCATCCTTAATCCCCTATCCCAATGGCTAGGTACGAGAACCTGATAAGGCCCCCCATTCTTCGCCTCGACCAAGAAGTCGCAGGTCAACCTGTTCTCGCAAATGTGCCCGAGAACCCAGTAGAAGGTGGCGGAGAGGGCGACGCTCGAGATCAAGTCGAAGCCATGGTGGCAGATATACTGAGCCGAGAATGTCCTCGAATTTTCCAACAAATGCTTAACCCAAGTTCTAGATTTGAACACGACGTTGATCAAAGGATTAACGATGATCAGCTGAGTAGACTATCCGATATGGACAGGATACCAGACGTTGTGAAGAGCTTGAGGGAATTCTCCGGACAACCGGGAGAGTTCAGCTCTTGGAAAAAGAGCGTTGAACGTATTCTAAGAATTTATAGCCATCTGAAGGGTCAACCCAAATATTACGGTATTCTTAACGTGATACGTAATAAAATTACGGGTCAAGCGGACACGGCCTTGGAGTCGTACAACACTCCGCTAAGCTGGGAAGCCATCGCACGTTGTTTAACGTTGCACTATGCCGACAAGAGGGACATCGGTACCCTGGAGTATCAGATGACTTGCCTCGTGCAAGGAAATGATACAATCCAAGGATTCTACCAATCAGTCTACCATCACCTCTCTCTGATCTTGAACAAGATCGCAAGCATGGAGATGAGTAATGAAGCCATGTCCATATTGGTCCACTCTTACAGAGATAAAGCCCTCGACACGTTTATCAGGGGACTCAAGGGCGACCTTCCCAGGCTTCTGAGCATGAAAGAACCCGCAGACCTGCCGCAGGCCCTCCATTTATGTCTCAAGCTCGAGAACATAAATTATCGAACGCAATATGCCAATAGCAACTATAATATGGCACGTCGCCTAAATAATAACGGACCGCCTCCAGTACCTCCGAGGCAAAGACCCCAACCAACTCCTATTCCCGCACCGAGACATATATTTTACCCCCAATTCATGAACCAACAACAGAATCCCCGAAACTCTAATCATACACACAATCCCAACATACCAAATCTAGCACAACCAAGATCTTTCCCTTTTAACCAAACACAATCCCAACGTCCCTACTACCCACAGGTCCGAAATCCACAATTTCCACCCTACCTACCACCTAGACCTGCCCCCAGACCAGAACCCATGGAGGTTGACCAATCCATCCGGTCCCAACTAGTAAATTACCAAAATCGTCCTCCACATAGGCCAGTGTTTGCTCCAAAGAGACCGACTTCCGCGCAAGTACACCATCCTCAAAAACAACAACGCACGTACCATACTGTAGACGATAACGTGGACCAAGAACTCACTGACTACTACGAAATGACCTCCCAGGACGAACAATACGGACAGACACTCATAGACTACACAGGAACAGACGAAATGCACACCGATACCACATCGAGTACCACGTACCCAGAAACCGATACCTATTCGCAAGAAAATGAAGGAATAGACGAAAACCTTCAGGATATCCATTTTTTAGATTCATGAGCTCTTCGTTACCATTTTTCGAACACCAAACGAAGGGCGGAAAAATTCTCAGATTTCTTATCGACACAGGGTCGAACAAAAATTATATACAATCCCAATTCATAAAAACACCTATCCCCAATGAACGTCCATTCCTTGCGAGCTCAGTCGGAGGAACTATCGAAATTACACATCATGCCTATATAGACATTTTTGGACCTTCCTTTCCTAAATTAAAGTTCTTTATTTTACCAAATTTAAAATCCTTTCACGGGATTCTCGGGAATGACAGTTTGAAACAGTTAGATGCCATTATCTATACCGCAAAAAATTGTATGACCATTCAGGACCAACTATGTATCCCAATCAAACAATTCGCTTCCCATTCCGTGAATAAAATTGACGTCAGAACCAACCACTTAACTCAGGACCAAGCTGAAAAATTGCACGCAGTACTTAGAAATCACTCTAAACTCTTTGTCGACCCCGACGAGAGCCTTACTTTTACCACCGTAGTAAGAGGAGAGATCCGAACTCGTGACCATAACCCCGTATATTCAAAGGCGTACCCATATCCCATGGCACTGAAACCGGTCGTGGAAGAAGAAATCGGAAAACTATTAAGGGACGGGATAATCAGACCATCGAGATCCCCCTACAATGCACCAGTTTGGGTCGTACCCAAGAAACTGGATGCGTCAGGCGAGAGGAAGTACAGGGTAGTCATTGACTACAGAAAACTGAACTCAGTAACTATCCCTGACAGGTACCCGATGCCTGAAATCAACGGAATCCTTTCGAATCTGGGCGAAAACAAACTTTTCACAGTCATCGACCTGAAAAGCGGGTTTCACCAAATTCCCTTAAAACCATCCGATATGGAAAAGACCGCCTTTTCCATTAATAATGGAAAGTATGAATTTACTCGCCTTCCTTTCGGATTAATGAACGCTCCTGCCATCTTCCAAAGAGCTCTTGATGATATACTAAGGCAGCACATAGGTGTTAGATGCCTAGTGTATATCGACGATATAATCATCTACGGGAAAACCCTAGAAGAACATCTCCAAAACATCGATATCGTATTCAAGACTCTGGAGAAAGCAAATCTTAAGGTCCAAGTCGACAAATGTGAATTCCTGAAAAGCTCAGTCGAATTCTTAGGGTTTGTAGTAAGCGAAAATGGCATCACTACCAATTCAAAAAAGGTCGAAGCAATAGTAAAATATCCTCCCCCAACGACCATCAAAGAACTGAGGTCATTCCTAGGACTAGCGGGTTATTATCGTCGATTCATCCTCGACTACGCAAAGTTGGCGAACCCGCTAACGTCGCTCCTAAGAGGGAAGGAGGGACGAATTTCTAAAAACACATCTAGCAAAATTAAAATTGATCTGGACAAAGACGCATTAGAGGCCTTTGAAAAAATAAAGAAGTCTCTAGTGTCACAAGACATCGTACTAACGTTCCCTAACTTCGACAAGGACTTTGAGCTGACTACAGACGCTTCACAGAACGCCATCGGTGCAGTACTAGCGCAAGACGGGAGACCTATAACATTCCTGTCTCGTACTTTGACTGAAACGGAAGCTAATTATGCGACCAACGAAAAGGAAATGTTGGCCATAATTTGGGCCTTAAAGTCACTACGAAACTTCCTTTACGGGTCGCGCAAGGTCAAAATATTTACGGACCACCAACCGCTCACCTACGCGTTGAGTAATAAGAACTCCAACGTGAAGATGAAGCGGTGGAAAGCCATCCTGGAGGAGTATAACCACGAGCTCCAATACAAACCAGGAAAGGCAAACGTCGTTGCGGATGCGCTATCAAGACCACCACAAATACCCAACGTAAACTCTATATCTGCCAGCTCCCACAGTGACGACAGCTCGTCTCATAATTTAATACCATCCGTCGAGACGCCCATTAACGCCTTCCGTAACCAACTCATCCTTAAAATCGGTGAAGAATCTAGCTATCAATTTTTGAGACCCTTTCCAAATTACTACAAACACGTATTCACCGAACCCAGCTACACCAGGGAAAACCTGATAGGGATATTTAAAAGGTACCTGAACCCCAGCGTGATAAACGGTATCATGACTAAGGAAGAGGTAATGGGAATCATCCAGGAGCTTTACCCACCTTTCTTCAACAACTATAAAGTTCGCTTCACACAGCGAGAAACACAGAACGTCAGTAGCGAATCAGAGCAGGAGGAAATAATACTCCAAGTCCATAGGAGAGCACATCGCAATCCTAACGAAAATAAACAACAAATTCTCGAGTCATTCTATTTCCCCAAAATGGCAAATAAAATCAAACGGATTGTCAAGCAATGCACCGTGTGTAAGCAGAGCAAGTATGAAAGGCACCCATCCAACCCGGTTCTTAAGCCCACGCCAATTCCGGAATTCCCCGGTCATACTCTGCACATTGACATATACTCCACAGAAGGCCACCTCATATTAACTGCCATAGACAAATTTAGCAAGCTCGCTCAGGCTAAGGTCCTTAGATCCAGAGCAAAAGAGGACGTAAGGGGTCCGCTAAGGGATGTTCTACTTTTCGTGGGCGTACCAAAATCCGTTGTCATAGATGGAGAAAAGTCACTCAATTCCTCTTCGATTCTTTTCATGATGCAGGACCAACTCAACATCAACGTTTACAAAACGCCAGCATATAAAAGTGAAGTAAACGGCCAGGTCGAGAGATTTCACTCTACCCTCTCAGAAATCATGAGATGCCTAAAGACAGACGGAACTCACAGGTCTTTCGCAGAACTTTTAGAGAGATCCGTGTATGAGTACAATCTAACCATCCATTCTGCTACGGGCAAAAAGCCTATCGAGGTATTTTACGGAAGGATTGTCTCAACAAGTCCAGAACAGCTCGAAAAGTCTAGGCGAGATAACGTAGAAGTCCTGAAAAAGAAGCAAGAAAAAGATTTGAACTTTCACAACAAGAATAGAAATCCTTTAAAAACATTTGAGATAGGTCAGGAAATTTTCGTAAAGAATAACAAACGTTTAGGATCCAAATTAACACCCCGATACAAAAAGGAAACAGTAAAAGAAAACAAGGAAACTTTAGTTATCACCGAAACTGGAAGAGTAATTCACAAAAGTGATATCCGAAATTAACATCATTTCAGGCTCCTCCCCGTCATCGTGAATTCTGAAATTCACATCACTAACTACAATGGCTCCGGACTCGTCGCTATAAAAACTGGCATGGCAAAAGTGCAAGAAGGCAACCTGAGGCTCATTCACGTTTTCCAAACAAAACAGATAACGCAATTCCTTACCGAAACCACATCTCTAGTCAACGAACACTTACCGAAGACCCATCCTTTCCACCCATTATTATCACATGAACTTTCTCAAATCCAGGACCTCCTAAATAACATCCAAATTACGAAACATAGACGTTCCCTCGATCTCATTGGTACCGCTTGGAAGTGGATCGCGGGCAATCCCGACCACGACGACTTCAACTTATTGCATGGAAAAATCAATGACTTGGTAGATAATAATAACAAACAATTTTTAATTAACAAAGAACATAACGAGAGACTTAACCGGATCACAAACGTAACTAACGAAATTCTGAATCTAATAAAAAGGGACAAAGCATTTGAAAACATGTTAGCTCTAAGTTGTCAATATAAAACAAGGATTGTAAAAGAAGAAGTTGAAAAAATTGTCCAGTCTATCCAGTTAGCCAAGGTAAATGTAATCAACTCAAATGTCCTATCACGAAACGAATTAAATTTAATCGTAAATAGCCTTGACTCAAGCCAAATCCCTTACCACACTATCGAAGAAGCACTAGAACTAGCCGAAATTAAAATTGCTCAAAATTCCACTCACATTTTTTATATTGTCAACATTCCGGTAACTTCTATCCAAAATTTTGAAAAATACCTAATTAAGCCAATTAAGAGAAATAACATTGTTGAAAAATTTTCCTATAAATTCATAATCAGAGAAAATGAAAATTATTTTGGAATTAAATCAAACTGTAAAATATTTAACGAACTGACACTTTGTAAAAACACAGACCTTGATAATATAAGTAAATCTTCATGTATTCCTAAATTGTTAAATGGTATGACTCCACAATGCAATCGAACAAACGGACACCACATTCCAACAGTAGAGGAGATATCCCCCGGCGTAGTCCTCCTTAACGAGTTCGACGGAAGAATAGGAATCAACGGAACGAAACAGCTTCTAAAAGGGACTTATCTTATAAAATTCAGCAACATGACCATTACAATAAATAATGACAGCTTTATGGCCAAAGAAGTTACGAAATCCCACGTATTACCACCAATACTGCATCCAGAATCAACAAAAGGCGAAATAGAAGAAATCCTCTCACTCGAAATGATGCACGAACTCCATCTAAATAACACTAAGCAAATCAGCTTCCTCCGGAAGGAAAAGGACATCAACCGTTGGATAAACTATGGCCTATTCTCGATTATAATTATTATTCTTTTTGCGATGAAGTTCCTGAAATTCATAAACAAAAGGGAAAATACCAACCTTTTCGTCAATACCGCACAACCCTCCTTAACAGCCGCGAGCCGGAAGGATCGACCATCGATCATCACGAGAAAACCAAGGGCTAGAAGCCTTTATAACATCCCATTGTTTTGATTGCACGAGGACTTGCAATTTAAGAGAGGGCGAGTTAACACCCCACACAACCCTAAAGCAACCACTTAAAATCTGACGGAACCCCAATGCCAACTTCAACACACGCCTCATGTTACACGCGAGACGTTCACACCAAATTCACAATTCTGGAATTTCGTACCCGACATCGCGTCAGCAATTTTCAACGACATTTCCAACAAGTAAAGTAAAAGTAACCCGACCTAATCGCAACGTTCCCAGGAAAGTCACGTTGCGATCCATCAACACCGAAGTTTCCTGTATCCAGACAACGTAACATCAGCCAGAGTTCGAGATACGTTCAGTCCATTAACACTCTCTTGTTAAGATCAAACAAATTGTAAAACTTAGAAGATCAATAAAAATTATATTTTTTTGATAAAATCTTCGAGTCGATTCTTAACTTATATAACACAACAAAGGGACGGATCATATCTCTGTGAAAACACACACACACACAAAGGTTATGTTGCAATCCCATTCGGCAACATTACCTTAAGCGCATCATTACTAGAAACATTCGTAACCGTCCAACTGACCAAGAACTTCAATTTACATCTCATAGTTCCAGAAGCGATAAAAAGAGCGGAGAGTTCCAAAGCCCTTGGACCAGACGGTATATCGATGGTCATGCTCAAACATCTTGACGCACGAGGAATTGAATAAATAACGGCCACGATCAACCTCTCCATCTCATCGTCTATCATTCCTGAATATTGGCAGAAGGAAAGAGTGATCCCTATTCTAAAACCGGGAAAAAACCAACACTAGGCGATGCATATCGTCCCATCACACTTTTGTCTCCTGTAGCCAAGACCCTATAGGCGCTGCTCCACCCTATAATTGCGACTCACATTCAGATAGCCGACCACCAACATGGCTTTAGAAGGATGCAAAGCACCACGACGGCTTTGGATGTCATAACATCAAAAATATTTAATGGCCCCAATCAAGCACGTCCTTGTCAGCGAACGATTCTGGTGGCTTTAAACTTGTCAATGGCTTCTGACACTGTCAGCCACTCGTTTCTCCTGTCTGACATATGCTGTACATCGCATCTGCCGCATGTTAAAATATAAAGTGGATCGCCAACTATCTTGTCGGATGACAGTCCTACACAGAACTTAGATCCGGAAAATCTAAACTAAGACGATCTCCGAACTTAGGGCTGAGTGTAGAAGAAGTTTCAATAAGGCTAAGACTTCAAGGCTGGAGTCGGATTGGCACTCATATAAAAAACATCTGAAATCTTTCAAGAAAGAATTAAGAGGAGCCAAATCCATTGCATGGAGGGGCTTTTGCGGACGTATCGAAAGATCCTGCGAAGCCTCTAAATTTCGGAAAATCCTAGCGTCAAATCCATCTATGCCAAGTTTTCTTCAAAAGAAAGACGGGTCTTGGACGTCCTCGAGCGAGGAAACCATCATGTGTCTACTTGACACACATCTGCCAGGAAGTTCGGTTGCGGCCCCGCTGGGGGACCCGACCCCTCCACTTGGTACATAGCGCCATGTGATAGAGAATCCATTCTATCTCGGGAGAAGATTGTGTGGGCAATCTCCAGCTTTGAACCTTATAAGTCGGCTGGACCCGATGGTATCACTCCTGAGAACTTGCAGCATTGTATGGATATCGTATATCCTTTGATAGAGTGCATCCTAAGGGCCTGCCTGGAGCTGGTGTACGTTCCTCACATTTGGAGAGAAGTGCGGGTGATCTTTATCCTGAAAACGGGCAGAGGTTCGCATGTACGCCCAAACGATCTCCGACCAATTAGTCTCTCTTCAACTATCCTGAAAGTATTGGAGTGACTGGTTGACATCCATTTGCGGGATACCATCCCGCCACTGCTTTTGTCCACGTCGCAACATGCCTATTGGAAAGACAAGTCGGTGGGTACGGCTCTGCACTCTTTAGTCTGTCATATTGAGAAATCTCTTGATCAAAAGGAATACACGATGGTTGCATTCCTGGATATCGAGGGTGCTTTCAAAAATATTAGACCTAGTGCGATTATTGAGGCACTTCTGAGCCTCCAGGTTCATGAGTTACTTTGCAAACTCGTTAACATACTACTAACATCTCGGCGCATACACACTACCCTAGATACATCGTCGGTTTGTAGGGATGTCTGTAGAGGAACCCCCCAAGGGGGAATACTGTCTCCACTCCTTTGGAATGTAGGGATCAACAGACTGCTTCTAAAACTGGAAAAGGTTGGGTGCAAAGTTACTGCATACGCAGATAACGTTGCCATCGCATTCACAGGTAAATTTCCTGATGTCCTTAGTGGGTTATTGCAGAATGCCCTTTCTATTCTAACAGAGTGGGCTAACCTCTGTGGCGTCGGAATGAACCCGGTTAAGACGGGGCTTGTGCTTTTCACTTGAAGACGCGCCATTCCTCCTATTGAACCTCCCACACTGGATGGCATTCAACTGGTCTTCACCGACAAAGCTAAGTTCCTTGGCCTCATTTTTGACAGGAAACTAAGGTGGAAGCCCAACATTGAAGAGCGGGCCAAGAAAGCTACTGTTGCCCTCTACTCGTGCAAAAAGGCCATAGGTAAGAACTGGGGCCTTCACCCTAAGGTTGTATATTGGATATACACGGTTGTCGTACGTCCTATACTACTACATGGAATAAATGTGTGGTGAACGGCACTCCGAGAAGCGGTCTATTGTAACCTACTAGCAAGGTGCAAAGGCTAGCGGCGCTTGCAATAACGGTGGCTTTTAGAACAACTCCGTCAGCTGGGTTGGATATGGTGCTCGGCTTGCTACCTCTGGATATTTGCGGCGAACAGCTGGCGGCTAACACCGCTTTACGCCTTCGCGAAACTGGCCAGTGGCGCACGTTAAGTTGTGGACACTCGACTATACTGGGGAACTTAAATCACCCTACGGAGACTGATTATACTTGTGCAAAATACGTTTTTGGCCGGAACCATACCAACTTGATTCCGTCGAGGGATCTATGGGGTGTTAACACGCTCATGAACACCAACTCCATGGTAATCTACACGGATGGCTCTAGGACCGACGGCGAAGTTTGGGCTGGTACCTATTCGGAGGGATTGGGAATTCAGTTGTCACTCCGTCTTCTCGACCTTTGTGGTGTCCTGCAGGCGGAGGTTTCGGCAATCCTGGAAGCTCTTACCTGGCTGGGAAATCATGTTGTGACCACGAGGGACGTTACTATTTACACGGACAATCAGGCTGCAATTTGATCACTTGAATCCGTCCTGACCACATCGAAAACCATCGCGAACTATCGTTTAGCCCTCAGGGAGATGGGTGGTTTCTTCAACATTACGCTCTGCTGGATGCCGAGCCATTTTGGCTTCGCAGGCAACCGCGAGGCGGATGAGCTGGCTCGAGAGGGGACAACCGGAGTTATTGAGGGGGGCCTGCCTCATCTTGCAAACTTGTCATCAAGGCCGCCGCGGTTGACAGGGCGAACATGAAATGTTTAAACAGCGATGCGTGTCAAACAACCAAGTCGATTTGGCCGAAACTTGCCCTAGTCGCTCCGCCACACTGCTTTCACTGAACAGGAAACACATTGGCAGAGCTATGGGGGTTATTACGGGGCACTTTACATGTCAGGACTCCCTACGCCACCTGACGGACTCGAAATTATCAGTTATGCTGATGACTACACGATTTTAGATTAAAAGGTTTAAAAGAGCTCCATTCAAAAACGCCAGCTACAGATCGACCATCACAATACTGCATAGTGAAGAAGTGCTATCCTCAATCGCGGACCAAACTAACCAAATAGGGTACTAAATGTGCAACCACCTGCTATATCCTCAGACGAAATACAACTTCCTAGAGCAACCAGAACTACACTCGCCCAACTTCGTTCTGGTTGGTGCTCACGTCTGAACTCATACCTATCCCGCGTTGATAACGAAATACAGAACTCTTGTCCAGTCTGTGGCTTCACTCCACACGATTTTGAGCACATCTTTAACTGTCCTGCAGCTCCCATGCGTCTAACACCTACTGCGCTATAGGATAATCCTATTCAGGCGGCTGCATTTCTACACCTGGACACTGAGGAAAACAAGTTACAGCGCCTTGCATGACTTGGCATAGCAGGATCCCTCCGTCCTTGTTCGACATCTGCTATTGAGGCGATTGTTGGACTTACTCCGTTGCATATTTTCATACAAGAGTCTGCGGCTCTGAGCACTCTTCGAATGCGTCTAACATACGATGGCTATATGTCTAATCAAGGACACATGAGCATTATGGAGCGGATCCCTGGTATGCAGATCTGCTCAAGTTCTGATTATATGACTCGGGAAATATGTTTTGGTAGGAACTTTCGGTTTCCATCTCCATTCGCGGAGAATGGGACAGCGGCATTCTGGCTCTGTCTCCCAGTATACCATGTGGTTTACCGACGAATCTAAAACGGAACTGGGAGTTGTTGCTGGAGTTTTCGGACCGGACACCAGGATCTCCATTGCTATGGGCGTCTGGCCTAGCGTTTTTCAGGCTGAAATCAATGCCATTAGGCCCTGCGCCAGAGATATTCTGGACAAGAAACTCAAAGGCGCTAACATCGCTATTTGCACTGATAGTCAGGCAGCCCTTAAGGCTCTTTCTTAACATTGTTTCTCCACGAAATTAGTGAGTGTTTTATACCCTTCAGTGTCTCACAAACACCAGTCGGGTTACTTTATGCTGGGTACTTGGCCATCAGGGCAACCCCGGTAACGAAGTTGCCGATGGACTTGCTAGACAAGGCTTTTCGGATAAATTTTTCGGGCCTGATCCTTACTGTGGTCTGAGTTGGGCTAAAACAAGATCACTAGTGAGGGAGTGGTCTGCCAATGAAAGATTACGTCACTGGGATTGTCTTCCAGGACTGCGGCAGTCCAAAGATCTTATCAAACCCTACGGTCTCAAAGAAACCAGCCGCCTGGGTAGAGCGGACCTGAGACTAATCGTGGGTTACCTCACGGAGCACCACTTGGTGAGATATCACCTCAACAAAATGGGTCTATCCACTGATACGGAGTGCAGGCTTTGCCTAGAGGACACAGAGTCCACTAAACAGCTTCTCTGAGAATATCCGGCGGTAGCCCGTTCCAGGTTCTTGTTTCTTTGAGACTCCATCGTGAGCTCAGCGGTCGTAAGGAGCGCCCCTACAAAGGATCTACTAGCCTTCATTAGGCTGGTTGAGGGTCTTTTGGATTAATTAAGGATATGGCACAATAGATCTCATGGTCGCAGTGCCCACCCTTGGGTATCTTAGCCTGTCCTTGTTATTATTATTGTACGTATCCTTTGCCTATTCGTATCACGCACTACAAAACCATCATGTTGCGGGCGCAGCATTTTATATACCAGCCACTTTTTTTTAAGGTTGATTTTTAGACAGACGAATGGGTGGTAAATTACCCTGACACCAGAAAAAAGTCCATATTTCTACGAAACGACGGATTATTCTCAGCTTTGTGTCTAAGTGTCACCATACACTGTCGAACTCGAACTCGAGCACGAACCTGGTACAAATGATGAATAGCTCAAGAAACACACACACTTCACATAAACGTGAAGAAAACCGGTTCACTTGTACCATGTTCGAGTTCGACAGTGTATGGTGACACTATGAAATTTTACGTAGAGTACAGGTCCAGTATGGGGACAACACCTGTTCCTTTTTATTTACGCTTTTGACAGAAACGTGGGTAGACCTTTTGGCCAATTCTAGCGACTACACGCACAGCAGAGCCTACTTAACTGAAATATGTCATTGTTGGAAGTTCCAAAACGTGTCATTTGTAGTTAATTGCTTTTATTCCCAATTTGACAATACGAGTGACTACTAAATAATAGTGTGCAATAAATGACAACCATTCTTCAAAACATGTCCAACAATTAAATGTTCCCTCGATTCATCCTTTTAAATCCTCTGCAACGTCACACTATCCACTATTAAATTGTCTACACATTCACACGTTTTACCACTTCAACTCTACTGAGGCATAAAATAGTTGAATGAAAGTACTGTGCAATCTTCTGAGCCAACTCCCTTGTGATTACCCGATTTAGGCAATTTACCTCATGTCAACATGGCGCATAGACTCCCATTGAGCTGTCGTGATTGTTCAGTTTTAACTGTTCCCTTCACTATCATTACGAAAACGGCAGACATAACAACACTGTCCATCAATTTATTATTAAATTCTGTCATACTCATACTAGCTGTTTACTGATAGCGTTAAATGGCCGAGCACTGGGCTAGTCTCTGAACTGAGGGAATTTCTCCAATCATGAACCATAGAGCGCTCGACATTGAAGTCCATTCTTTTCGGGTGACCATTGACTTTCAGGCTTGTAGTTAATCCCCTTCGCGATAAGGATTCTCACACTCTCTCCATTATGTCATCGTATAAATGACTAGCGCCAAAAATCCTGACGTTGAAGTCATTGGTTGTGGATAGTGTTATAAATATCCTGGTGGATATTTTGGGCAGTTCGTGAAGAGGAATTTCCACATCGTAAATTGATATTTCATGTCATATTGTGTTTCAAGGATCATTCAATGAGTGATAAGTGGCCACTTGTTTCAATAATCGCATAGTGTGAGCAAAAAATGTTAATAAACTGCGATGGAAACCCAGCTGGATGAAATAGATTTTTTTTCGGGAATTACTTCAAAGAATAAATGAATCTTTTGTTATAAAAATGGAACTATTCGAAAATGGTAACGGTTGGAATTACATGAAATTTTGACAAAAAAAAACACGACTAGAAAATTCTCTCTGTGGTGTGTGGCGTAAGAATAATGCCACGGCCTTCCCATTTCGAATAAAAAGTACAGGATGAGTATGCCAGCAACATGCATCATCCGAAAATTAATATATGCTAACGAAACGTCAAGTACGCATCGGGAAAGGACTAACTCACTGTCAGTTCCCATTTTTAGCTGTCTTGTCTTGGCCATTAAACCAAGATTGGTTACTGGAATATGCGTACTCCGTGGACAATGGATTAGAAAGTCCAGAACACACGGTTTCTTCAATTAAAGAGCCGGGTGTAGGGCCCCCGTTAGCCAGTGCTCTCTTGCTCTGTCTCTCCGGCAGAACGATGAACGCCAGGTTTCGCACCAGAGTCGGAAACATCTCAATTATCGAATGTTATGCTCCAACTGAATACTCCATAGCTGTGGAGAAAAACAACATCTATGGACAACTAAACGCCGTCCAGAGCACAACACCCACAGGTGACATTGTAATCGTTATGGGATATCTGAATGCAAAAGTGGGTGCTGATAAGAAAGGTCGCTGGCATGTGATAGAGGCATACGGTCTTGATGACCGAAACGGCAACGATGAAAGATTGGCAGAGTTCTGAAAGTTCCACCGTCTTTACATCGGTGGTATCATGTTTAAGCGTAAGGACTACTACAAAATAGGTTGGTCTTCTGTTGATCGGCGCAGCCCACAAAATCAGATCGGCCACTTTGCCATTAGCAAAAAATTCAAAAGTTGCCTTCATGACGAGCGAAATAAGGAGGTGCCGATATGGTAATGAAAAGAGATCATTATCCCATGATCGCCAATATTCGATTGCGACTAGTAGCCGTGCGTCGTCCTAGAGACGGAAAATCCAAGCGCCGCAAATTCGACACAGCTCGACCAGAAAATCCAGTTGCCCCACAACAATATAACGACCATCTCCGGCCAACATTTGATGAAGGCTAGTGATGAAAAGCTACTTATCTTGGAGGAAGGCATTCAATTCGCCGCGGTCTTGAGCCCTTTGGACCCCTCATATAGATAATTTCGCTAACCAACAAATGTGCGTATACGGTCGAGGAATTAGTCTCTACAATTCTTGTTCCTTGCCCTTACCACTCTGCGGCTTCGCGTTGCTCTGCATGTGGTGTTGGCACTTCGCCGATTTTGGCGGTATAATCTCAGCTTAATTCTGCAGGCAGCTAGGTCTTGGATCGTATCATCGCTGAGATTAATGCGTTGTTGTTGCTTCTTCATCTGATCAATCCATGTGTGTTTCCGTCTGCCTCGGGGTTTGGGTCCAGCAAATGGAACATTCATTGATAGTGCCTTCCTGACAGGGTTCTCAGGTGGACGCCTTAGAGCATCGTAATACCAATCCATACGACGATCTTCAAGCTTTTCAGTAATCGGTTACTCAATAAACAAGCTGCCACGGATGTAGGTACTTTTGATGCGATCCTTTTTGGTCACACCGGCTGACATCCGTAGCATTTTCATCTTGATCGCAGTCATTTTCCTTGTTGACCATCGAGCCTAGGTAGTTGAACCTTGTACAGGACTTCAAATGCTCTCCTTTAATGTAGATATCTGGTATCGGTCTCTCTGTATCTGAGAAAGGACAGCAAATATACCCAGTTCGGTATGCTAATTCTCAGTCCATTATCCTCCAGTATCTTACACCACTTGGTCAGTGCAGCCTGCAAAGCAACCATGTCTTTGCTACCGAGGACAACGTCATCGGCGAAGAGAAGGGATATTTCCAGTGTTAATAAATAGAGCATGATGATGTTGAAGAGCAAGGGACTCAATACACTGCTTTGGTGAGCTCCGACTTTAACCAGAAACTCTACAAACTCACCAGCTGTGCATCTAACTTTAGTAGTTGCCCCATCATACATGTCTTGTATCATCTTAACATATGCCTCGGGGACCTTAAGTGCTCTTAGGGTCACCCATTTCAGATCACGGGGAACTCTGTCAAAGGCCTTTTTCCAAATCGATGAACACAAAGTGCAGGCAGGGGGGTGGCAGTTCATACGATTTAAGCAAAAGCGCAGTGCCATTGGATACGCGAATAATCAAATGAAAGTTGCCTTTAGAGGGATAGGGACGGCAACATTTTAAAAAGCTCTTCAAATTCCAACTGCTTAGTACATTTCATCGTATGAGTAACATACTTGCTATTCCGCATTACCCCTTCGTGTACTGATGGAATCCAACACATAGGCAACTACTAGGCAGGCACTCTTAATTCGTATAGAGTCCCATTTCTTGTTAGCAATAATCTCTATTTTTTGGTGCAGGTCCGTCCGTGCATCACGATGTTTTTCCATCGCAACACGCAAGCACTCAATAGCATCGACTGTGGATCGACCCCCTACAAAGCCGCATTGATTGTCATCCAACCGTACTATCTCTTTCAATCGATTGCAGACAACCCGCTCGTAAGTTTTCGATGTGTGAGATGTTAACTTGATTATCCTATAGTTGTTGAGCTGGCGTGAGTCACTTTTGTTCTTATAAAAGGGGAGAAGGAAGCTTTTCCTAAAAGCGTCAGGCATCGGTTGCCCACTTTTGAATTTGTTGAAAAGAATAGTGAGCCATCTCAGCCCGACATGGTTCATCTTAAGCTAAAATTCCAAGGGTACTTTGTCCGGTTCAACTGCATTTTCGCGTTTCATCTGCATCATTGCCTTCATCACCTCCTCCACTGAAAAATCAGCGATATCAGTGGTGTTCACGCGGAAACTCTTCGTTCAAAAGTTCGTCAAAGTACTCACGCATTCTGCTACAGATTGCTGTGGCTTCTGTAGTAATAATGTAAAAAAAAAAAAAAAAAAAAAAAAAAAAAAAAAAAAAAAAAAAAGGTAACAACTCTTTTCCTGCTGGGAGAATGGAGTATGTGATTGCCATCGGGGAATGGTTTTCCGTTGTGAATTTTCATGTCAGACGACACACATACACGATGATTGCTCCAGTTATGTCCAAGAAGAATGAGTTTGGTTTTTTTTTGAGATGGGTTGATGACGAGTGGGTCGGAGTAGAGAAAAGAACACGATCCGTTTAGTTTTGGTCACGTAGGCTTTGGATTATGGTCGTTAGAATTGGTCAGGAGTTGGAATAGAGAGGATCGCGGATGGAAGCTGGTCATTTTTGGTGTGGGTTGATTTTGTGCGGTGGATAGGCGTGCAATTGATGGTGGGAGTGATGTTTAAAGTTGATGATCGAATTATATTGTGGATTAAATTTGAGATCCAGTTGAATAATTTGGATTTATTTTGTGAACCTGATAATAGTGTTTAAATATTGCCCATTCTGCATCAGTGATGTTAAACATTGAAAGTTTGTGTAGTCAGATCATTTTTTGGATTAAATTTGAGATCCAGTTGAATAATTTGGATTTATTTTGTGAACCTGATAATAGTGTTTAAATATTGCCCATTCTGCATCAGTGATGTTAAACATTGAAAGTTTGTGTAGTCAGATCATTTTGTGGATTAAATTTGTAATACAGTCGAATAGTTTGGATTTATTTTGTGTGAACCTGATAATTTGGTTTAAATATTGCCCATTTCGCATCAGTGATGTTAAACATTGAAAAGAAAAACTATTAGAATAAGTAATAATATTTTTTTGTATGATTCAGTCATTCAGAATCTAATTTTTTATTTATGTAAATGCGCATAAAAGTTAAATTTATAATAAACGTAATGCACGAATGTTCGATTTTTGACAGAAGTTCGGTTGGTCACAAAAATAAAAAAATAATAATAATGTATCTAAATGTTTTCTTTAATTTATTTATTTAAAATGTAGGTCAATATGAGAATGTGGGAATTCCGGATGAATGGGAGGGAGTGAGTGTATGATGATGTGATGACGATGAATTATTTTTCAAGCCCCACCCCAAGTAGCTGTCCTGGCCGGGACGTAAAAGGATGTTTTTTTTTTTTGTCGGCCATTAAGCCGACTAATGTTGCAAAGGGGCCATCTCCCGGTCCCCTGCTGCGATGTGACATATATACATATATATGGATATTTGTATATACTTTCACATTTATTAGACTTCCCCTGAAGATCTGAAAAGCCTTCAGGAGGGGTCGCAACAAATGGCGCCCAAAATTTGTGGCCTGAGCTTGTAGCTCACTTAAGTGGATTTGTTTTGATTGTCACAGTTGGTGGCGTATTCGGGAATTTTGTGGTAGGGTTCAGTAGCTTTCACGGCTAGAGTGAAAGTTCACATCGTGGCTGGCGCCCAATATTTTTGTATGAGCAACATATAACTTCGTCATTGAAAATCTTTTTACGGAAACGTAACACGTCATATCGGCCTTTATTCGACTAAAACGTTTTGATTTAAGGAGTTATTAAACTAAATAATTTGTAATTCGTCAAATTGAAGAGGTATATTCGACGCGAGACGTTTTGACTCCTTTTCATTTTTTTTGATTGGAATAAGTTATTTGAGAGTGTTGTTTCTGCTGGAAGGATTGGAAATGGACCTATTACATCCAGTTTTTTTTTGTGTTTTGTTGAATACTCCTCGCATCTCGTTCATCCGGGATTCTCTTGTCTCTGTAATTTGAAGTTTGCATATAAAAAGAAAAAAAAAAAAGTAAAATACAATACATATCTGTCTTCTTTTATTACTTAAATAATTTACATTTGTTATTGTTCATTATTTCAATTAATAACTTTATCAAATATATTTACTAATCAGAAAAAAAAAATTTTAAACCATAGATTTCGTCTGATCAAGTTTTCACGTTTGCTGCTTCTGGACTCAACTTCGCATCCATATCGTAAAACAATCTGCGCACGCGTATCCACTGGTTTCAAGTTTGTTAACTTCATCAGTTTGATAAATTCTTCTAGATATCAATAGCATTTTTGTTGATAGTTTTTCTGGTATATACTCGTAGGTTAAAACTAATATTAATGTTGTCTAGGTTAGTATGTTCATTTTTTTTTCTTCTATAGTCTCTATTTTATAACGTAGTTCATCTGATTCTAACTATTAAATATAATATAAAATACCAAATTATGGCCTGGCATTTGCGTAGAAGCCCGTGTGATTTTGGACCTGAATTCGCTTCTACTCCTGCTATAAATAATCCTAAAGTCATGGATACTCCTAAGAGAAACGCTCGTGAAACTAGAGATACTGGTTTAGGTTCTTCAGCTGGAAATCAACCTGCAGTGTCTGCCGATAATCATAATATTTCCCATAACCCTTTCGTTAATAATGTTCCACCCGAAGTAGTTTCAGTTAACGTTCCCTGTATTGAAAACCAACAACAGTTTGAGGTTCATATTCCAGATTCTGAATTTTTGTCTTCACGTGTAAATAGTAATTATAGGTCTAGACAATCTGGTTTGCCTGTGTCTAAATGGGGCATATACTTTGATGGATCGAATAATAGTATTCCAGTTAATTCTTTTATTTATCGGATACTGGTATTGGCAAATACCCATAATGTGAGTTTGTCTGAATTGGCAGGACATTTCCATCTACTAGTGCGTGGCTATGCCAGTGACTGGTATTGGAAGTTCCATGAACTAAACTCACCCAATATTTCATGGTCTAAGCTGAAGGAAGCTTTAACGGATAGATTTGGTTCTACACAATCAGATGTAGATATTCGTAGGCGAATTGATTCTCGTTTGCAAAAAGCCAATGAATCATTCATAGAATTTTATGATAGTATAGAAACTATGTCTTTGGAATTGCGGCATAGTTTTCATGATTATGACATGCAATGTATTCTTTTTAGAAATATGTCGAAACGTTTACGTGAACATCTGGCTGGTCGGCAATTTGTCAACACAAGAGAGCTAGTTCAATGTTGTATTTCGGTAGAGGCTGTTTGGAATTTGGACCAGCCCACGGAACGTCCCTCTTATATACGAAAACCTGTCCACGAGATTGAATGTTCAGAGTCTTTCGCTCCTATGGCACATGTTAATGTTCTGGAAAATAAGGCTCCTTTAGGAAATACTTCACGTAATTTTGTACCGAATTCCGAATTAAATGTTCCAAATTATAACATTTGCTGGAATTGTCAGGATTTGGGTCATAACTTTTATAATTGTCCTCTCCCAATAAGGCATATTTTCTGTTTCGGGTGTGGTGCCAAGGACACTTTGAAGCCGAAATGTGGCAAGTGTTCGGGAAACGTGATGAGGAATGTGAGGAACCCGGGGAATCATCACATTCCTTCACCAAAATTGTTTCTGCCCCCGGTATCAAAGACAGTGGATGCGGCCACGAATGTGGACCCAGAGCTGCATCATCAGCGTTAAACTCCGCAACATATAGTTCTGATTATGTGAAGTCTTCATTAAAAATGTGTCACAAATCAGTTCAAACAATGAAGTCAGTAGATGTTGATACTCAAAATGTTATATTAACCACATTCGAGGATAGTTCGGAGGAGTTTGAAATTACCAGTTCATCTTCAGATTTTTCTAAAATTAGTAACACTCCTCTCTATGGCTCTAGTCATTCTAGTAATCGTGCTAAAAACCGTCGTACCCGATCAAATCGTTATTTTCATGACATTCGTCTTTTGTACAAGAGTGCAATTAGTTCCATTATTACGTCATCTGTCCCGGGAGATTCTCGGCCGCATTGTGAGATTTTTATTGGGGATCGTGGGATTGTTGGTCTTTTGGATAGTGGGGCTAGCATTAGTGTTTTTGGAAGAGAGGCTTTGTCTATATTGGATGAACTTGGGTTGTCCTCTCGTTTATACAATTTTCGAACAAATGTAAGTACAGCATCCGGACAAAAAGTCACAGCTTTGGGCTATATAGACCTTGAGGTTAGTTTTAAGGATTCTATCAGGTCTGTACGATTTTTGGTTGTGCCAGAGTTATCAGGTACCTTATATTTAGGTATTAATTTCTGGAGAGCTTTCAACATTGTGCCTTATCAAAATCCAACAGTCTGCGAAGTGGTGCCCTCACAATCTCTTGACGGTCCTACGTTTTCTAATTTATCTCCGGAGGATAATTTTAGACTACAGGAAATAATAAAAGGATTTCCTTCTTATAATTCTCTTGGATTGGGAAAAACCAATCTGTTATCTCACCACATTGATACTGGTCAGGCCAAACCTATCAAACAGCGTCATTATGCTGTATCCCCGATAATACAGAAACAGATATATGAGGAATTAGACAGAATGTTGGCACTCGGTGTAATAGAGGAGAGTCATAGTTCGTGGAGTGCTCCTATCACTTTAGTGCGTAAGCCTGGCAAAGTGCGCCTGTGCCTAGATGCACGCAGGCTAAATGAAGTGACGATAAAAGATGCATATCCTCTCCCTCTTATAGATGGATTGTTATCCCGTTTGCAATCAACTCGTTTTATATCAAGCCTCGATCTCAAGGACGCCTTTTGGCAAATTCCTTTAGACGATGAGTCTAAGGAAAAAACTGCCTTCACTGTGCCAGGGCGTCCTCTTTATCATTTTAAGGTAATGCCATTCGGTCTGTGTAACTCGCCACAGTCCATGTGTCGTCTTATGCATAAAGTGATACCGCATGAGTTACATGACAAAATATTTGTGTATCTTGATGATTTACTTATCACAAGCTCTACATTGGAGGAACATTTTGAATTATTGATAAAAGTGGCTCATTTACTTAAAGATGCTGGTCTTACCATTAATATACAAAAGAGCAGGTTCCTTCAATCTGAAATTAAATATCTGGGTTACATAGTAAGCGATGGTATTCTCAAGCCCGATCCGAACAAGATTTCTAGTGTGGTAGACTATCCTACTCCTAAGTCTGCAAAAGATATCCGTCGTTTTATGGGAATGGCGGGCTGGTACCGCAGATTCATAGCTCGTTTTGCCACAATTGCAGCTCCTCTTACAGATTTATTAAAAGGAAAGAAAAAATTTAAATGGACTGACGCAGCTGAAAATGCATTTCAGCAACTAAAACAAGCACTTGTGTCCGCTCCTGTTTTGGTCAATCCAGATTTTTCTAAGCGATTTTTTATCCAATGTGACGCTAGCAGTACCGGAATCGGTAGTGTCCTTTTCCAAAAGGATGAAAATAATAAAGAGCACCCAGTGGCTTTCATGTCTGCTAAACTTACTTCCGCTCAGCAGAAATACACTATTACAGAATTGGAATGCTTGGCAGCCGTACAGAGCATTAAGCGTTTTCGTGCTTATATCGAAGGTTTGCCCTTCACAGTTATTACTGACCATGCCAGCCTTAAATGGCTGATGTCTCAGCAAGATCTTTCGGGTAGATTGGCTCGGTGGAGCTTAAAGCTTCAAAGCTTTGATTTCGCAATTCAGCATTGTAAAGGGATCAACAATTTAGTACCAGACGCGTTATCACGTATGTTCAAGGAGTCTGAAGTTGTTGCATCTGTCAGTGTGGTTTGTAATCGATCTTGTCATTCTCTTGCATTTTTACCTGAACATTTGCACTTGGATGAAATCTTACCGGATACAGCGTTTACTGAACCATCGTATTTGGAACTTATTATGAAGGTCAGTCAAGCGCCTGATCGGTTTCAAAATTTGTGGATTCGAGATGGTCGCCTGTATATTAATACCGGTTCACGTCCTAATGATGTGGATATACCAGTTACCAAACTTTGGGTGCCTGAGAGTCAAAGGTTGAAATTGATTTTTAATTCACATGACTCACCAACTTCGTCGCACTTTGGGATTCGCAAAACAATCGAGCTTTTGCAGCGCTATTATTATTGGCCGACTTTACGAAAGGACGTTACAAAGTATATTTCTGAGTGCATGACATGTAAGAGAATTAAACCAGCCAATTGTGTAATGAAACCTCCTATGGGAAAAATGCGAACATCCGAAAGGCCTATGCAAAGACTGTTTATAGACTTTTTAGGTCCTTATCCCCGTTCAAAGGCAGGGAACACCCAACTGTTAGTGATTTTGGACCATTTTTCTAAGTTCATATGGTTGAAAGCTGTGCCTAGAGCCACGGCAGATTCAGTCGTCAAGTTTCTTAAGGATTTGATTTTTCACACGTTTGGTGTGCCTGAATTTTTGCACTCGGACAATGGAGTGCAGTTTACTTCGAAGGCACTTGAAACTTTGTTGATTGAATATGGGGTTACACACATATTCACGCCACGTTACTCTCCGCAATCTAATGCGTCAGAGCGTGTTAATCAATCAATTTTAGCATCTATTAGGGCATATGTGGAGAAAGATCACCGAAATTGGGATGTTCATCTTAGTGATGCCGCAGCTGCTTTTAGGAACGTTGTTCATGAGTCCACGGGTTGTTCCCCATATTTTCTTATGTTTGGTTATCAAAGTATTCATCACGGTTCTCAATACCAATTATTGAGACAACTCAATGCCTTTGAGGATGGAGCAGTTGAATTATCGCCTCATATAGAGCGTTTACGTCTTATTCAAGATCAAGTTAAAGCCAAACTGACGGAGGCTTATTTTAAAGGTGCTCGCCGTTATAATCTTCGGAGTCGACCACGATCTTTTCAAATTGGCCAAAAGGTTTTGGTGCGCAATCATGTGCAAAGCTCAGCTGTGGATTATTTCGCCAGCAAATTAGCCCCGAAATTCATTGATGGAGTTATAGTACGACCTAACGGCAATGTTGCCTATGAGGTGGCCGATTCCTCAGGAAAATCATTAGGTATATATCATGCTCAAGACATTCGCACCTGAGTCTGGTTGCAACTTATATTCATTTCAGGTGATAGGTTCATATTAAATTTTGCTTTCGTAACCATCCTGAGAAGCACCACCGCTATTTGGAATTCACTTATCAAATAGTTGCAGGTCTATTAAAGTAGAGTTCATAAAATTTAGCTATTTGGTGTACACCTTCTGTGTAAACTTTGTATTGCATTTCCGTAATTCGGCTTCCAAAAATTTATTAGCGTAGTACATTAATTCATAGTATTAGTATATAAGATAAGGAATTATTAATTATTTTCGTTAAAGGATTATTTTTGGATTCAGGAGGATTTGGGGATTGATCAAGAATCAATACTGTTCCATTTTACTCTTTGTTTATTGTAATTTTGTAAGCATTGAAAAATGCTCTTTTTTTTTAAAATTTAGCATTGATAAATGCTGTCGGTTAGCATGTAGCAACACGAGAATTTTGTTTTGATTTTTTTTTTTTTAATCCAAAAGTAATCTTCCTGTATTATCTGTGTTGGTTATCTTCATCGGTCAGGTATAAGCGCCGAACTTGCTGGTTCTTCGACCTTGGAATGGTTTAGATTACAGTTTGTTCTGGTTTGAGATCCTTCCGCTGAGGTATACTGAATTTGTGAGAGCAGAGATATTTTCTTTTTTTTTTATTGAATCTGGTGACGTATTGGTGACTATAATTCTGGAAAAAGAAAAAATTATATGTAAAGATACATCGTAGAAGTGAATTTATTGTAGGTTTGGAAACATTTTTTTTTGTATATTTGCCCGGCTTTTATTTAGGAGACTCTTCCTCAGGGATGGGTCGGCCCCTCGTTTGTAGTAATAATGTAAAAAAAAAAAAAAAAAAAAAAAAAAAAGGTAACAACTCTTTTCCTGCTGGGAGAATGGAGTATGTGATTGCCATCGGGGAATGGTTTTCCGTTGTGAATTTTCATGTCAGACGACACACATACACGATGATTGCTCCAGTTATGTCCAAGAAGAATGAGTTTGGTTTTTTTTTGAGATGGGTTGATGACGAGTGGGTCGGAGTAGAGAAAAGAACACGATCCGTTTAGTTTTGGTCACGTAGGCTTTGGATTATGGTCGTTAGAATTGGTCAGGAGTTGGAATAGAGAGGATCGCGGATGGAAGCTGGTCATTTTTGGTGTGGGTTGATTTTGTGCGGTGGATAGGCGTGCAATTGATGGTGGGAGTGATGTTTAAAGTTGATGATCGAATTATATTGTGGATTAAATTTGAGATCCAGTTGAATAATTTGGATTTATTTTGTGAACCTGATAATAGTGTTTAAATATTGCCCATTCTGCATCAGTGATGTTAAACATTGAAAGTTTGTGTAGTCAGATCATTTTTTGGATTAAATTTGAGATCCAGTTGAATAATTTGGATTTATTTTGTGAACCTGATAATAGTGTTTAAATATTGCCCATTCTGCATCAGTGATGTTAAACATTGAAAGTTTGTGTAGTCAGATCATTTTGTGGATTAAATTTGTAATACAGTCGAATAGTTTGGATTTATTTTGTGTGAACCTGATAATTTGGTTTAAATATTGCCCATTTCGCATCAGTGATGTTAAACATTGAAAAGAAAAACTATTAGAATAAGTAATAATATTTTTTTGTATGATTCAGTCATTCAGAATCTAATTTTTTATTTATGTAAATGCGCATAAAAGTTAAATTTATAATAAACGTAATGCACGAATGTTCGATTTTTGACAGAAGTTCGGTTGGTCACAAAAATAAAAAAATAATAATAATGTATCTAAATGTTTTCTTTAATTTATTTATTTAAAATGTAGGTCAATATGAGAATGTGGGAATTCCGGATGAATGGGAGGGAGTGAGTGTATGATGATGTGATGACGATGAATTATTTTTCAAGCCCCACCCCAAGTAGCTGTCCTGGCCGGGACGTAAAAGGATGTTTTTTTTTTTGTCGGCCATTAAGCCGACTAATGTTGCAAAGGGGCCATCTCCCGGTCCCCTGCTGCGATGTGACATATATACATATATATGGATATTTGTATATACTTTCACATTTATTAGACTTCCCCTGAAGATCTGAAAAGCCTTCAGGAGGGGTCGCAACACTTCAACCAGTAGTACTCCTTGTGAGTCTTCAACGTACTTTGGCGCCTGAATCTCTCGAGCGTTTCTTCCCCTTTGGGCTGCGACCTTCTAAATCCTGGCATAGGTTTCTCTTGCAATGACGATCTCCCATCCGCCGTCAGATCTTCTAGTTCTTGATAGAACTTCTCGGCAGCAATCGCCTTTGCTTGAGCAACCTTCCGCCTAACTTCCTTTCGGCATTTATCATATTTCTCACGAAGTTGAACCTTCTCGGCTTCAGTACTTGTCCTGCATGTTGTCCAAGCCTTGAATGCGTTCGATTTGGCCTGCACTGCTTCTCTAGTTTCATTATTCCACCACCACGTCTTCTGGTTCGTCTGGAGTGGGCCTTTTGAAACTCCCAGTGTCTTTTCAGCCTCACCTACTAACATTGCATCCAAAGCATTCCACATTTGTGTTGGACTTTGCTCATGGCGGTTGGTATTGTTTTGAAGCCATTCCTTCATTTTAACAACAAGTGGAGTTACAACAGATTCATAGCTTTCGTTGTTGAGATTGTGCCACTTGATTTTCTCCACTGGCTTGGGGATTGCTTGCGGTCTTGTTACTCCTTTCAAAATAAAATCTGTCAGGAGCAACCGGTGCTGGTTGACCGCAGATTCACCCAAGATCACTTTGCAGTCTTTCGCCCAACATCTCATGAAATTTAGACACAGATGGGAGTCTATCTGCGCAGCATGAGCTCCACTGTTATATGTGATCAGGTGTCTTTGGTTCTTAATGAACCATGTGTTGAGGATGACCAGACCGTGTCATCTGCACGTAGTCAGGATAGCCACACCTTCATCATTTCTGGTTGTTAATTGGCTACCCTTCCCACCATGGCAATCCTCGTAATCATAGTTCGATTCTCCCACATGGCCATTGAAATTCCCTCCGAAAAAAAAACAGCTCGCTATCTGCTATACTTTGAAGTAGTGTGTCAACGTCGCTCCAAAATGCCTCTTTTTCATTTTGCTGCAATCAAATTTGGGGAGCGTAGGCACACTCTTCCGCAGATAATCCATTTGATACTCATCAAGCGGTCGCTTATCTTCGAGATACCTACGATGCTGCCAATAAAGCCGATGACAGAATTTAACAATTCTTGATAGTGGTCGGCGATGTGCTGAATGCAGCCCTATCTGCACAAGATACAGGAATTTAATGGACTTTGACATCTTATACAACGTCTTGACTACGCTGACGACATTAGACATGGATCTGTTTGCAATGGCGTTGGATCTTGAGAGGGAGGCGAGCAAGGTTAGGCTAAAGATTAATACCAACAAGACCAAGATTCTCAGCCCCCCATTGCGAAAAAGAAATCCGACACCCATTGCCAGCAGTATTAATGGGCAATTTGTGGAGAAGGTGAACGACTTCGTCTACCTGGGCGGCACTGTTGCCGAAAATGGTGGTACGGAGCAGGACATCGCTCGTCGTATTAACCAGGCTAAATACGCATCCAGTATGCTGTCTAAGATCAGTTAATTCAGCATCAAGCCCAAGCTGGGCCTGTTTCGCTCCCTGATACTGAAAGCTGCAAGTTTTCGCCAACTCATGTCTTCGTCGAATTCTAAGAAACTTCTGGGCCGAAACAGTATCAAATAAAGAGCTAAGTCGGCGTACGGGTCAGATGCTAATCGACGAATTGATACTCAGGCGAAAATGATAGTGGATAGGTCACACATTGCGGAAGGATGATAACTGCTTTGCTTTGCACGACATGAAATGTAACCCAATTTCCAACTAAGGCCGACCAAGAGGGGTTCTAAGATAACATAGTGTCGACATGTGGCAAAATATTGTAGGGCGCTGGGTAAGTCGTTTGGGAGTTGCGCCCCATTTCGGAGAACAGAATACGATGGCGCGTAGGGGTAGTTAACGCGCAATGCCCCACTAGGGATTACTATAATGCAAATTAGTAAGGAATACGAAACCTTTTAGGTCCTGATACTGTGAGGGTGAGGGAGGCACGGATGCATTTGGTCCATAGAATGTTACCTGAACCCAACAACCTATAGGCACTGTCATTAGGATTTCATACGATATCTTTCTCCTTGCGAAAAGAAAACTTGTTATTTTGTTTTATTGCATTTTAGTTGTTGGTATCATAGACACTTATGATACCAACAATTAAAATCCTTTGTAGTCACTTATCACCAGTTACTGAAACGTCTAGAGAGCAAAACAGCAGATGCGTTCCTAAAACACAAGCCCTTAGCACAGCGCTCCACAATTGGCGAACAGCAAATTTTGAATTTGAAATCAAAAACGGATACTTTGTCTAATCACTTTTTTATTATTGTTCCCTGACGCGTTTCGCTCTTTCGAGCATCTTCAGAGGGATCTCTCTCGTAATCTGAAGATGGTCGAAAGAGCGAAACGCGTCAGGGAACAATAATAAAAAAAGTGATTAGACAAAGTATCCGTTTTTGATTTCAAATTTAATATGGACTATCGCAAAGTGCAAATATCGTCAATCGAGTTTAGCAAATTTTGATTGTTTCAAGTTTTAGAGACGGCAAGCTGTCTCGAATGTCAAATGAAATGTTCAGTTTGGTATTTGCGATTGGCGGGCATTCAGCGGTTAAACGTTATCACTGGTTTCCGCGGAGGACCAATTTGCTACCGATTCCTCAATCCACAAATACGCGCTGAGCAAGTAAAGCACAAAAATATTATGCTGACTAAAAGTGGATGCCCTTAGCTCAGCAAATTATTGTACTATGCATCAGTAAGCGCTTCTCAGCGCCCGAAAAGGCTCGTGTTACAATATTCAATTGTTCACAGTATTTTCGAAAAGATTAGGGCCATTTTCACACGTGTCTGTGTGGTCATATCACTTCTCATGCGCAACGTGGGTCTTTAGGTTAGGTTAAAGGGCTGCTGTGCCTAACACAGCACACATGGACCGCAGCAGGGTCCGTTGTGTTACCACCGGGGATTCAACACCCGACCATCCTAATCATTAAACCAGCCAGAACTGTAAATGAAACGATGGAGCTTGCCAATATCAACATTAGCCAAGTCGTCCAATTCAGCGAAGAAGTAGGCTCCCAGAAAAGTCCTTCTTCTTATTGACAAAAGCAGGGCAGGTGCATAGAAAATGAAAGACGCACTCTTCCTCCTCCTCGTCACCGCAGCTCCTACAGAAGTCATTGTAGGGAAGGCGAAGCCTCCTGGCGTGCTCACCAATCACACAATGCCCAGTGATGACTCCCACCGCCGCTCTGATATGCTGCCTTCCGAGTGACAGCAATTTAGCTGATCGGCTAGAATCCAATCTGGGCTACAGCGACTTTGTTGAAAGACATGTGCTTCCATTTAACCATATAGAGTTGGTCTTGATAATTGCTTCGGTTTTAATAGCTGTGAAATAAAAGACTTCTTATTTAAAAAATAGACAAAGCCTTGAATTCGATATAAATTTATTACGCGGATCCGTATGGTGTTACAGTCGAAAGGCAACTGACTTGCAAACTACATAAAAATAACTGTTCTAAATGAATTCAACAGATACATGTGCAATAGAGAATTAGACTTAGAGTAGTTTATTAGCAAATGATTTTACTCTCATATTTTTTTGCAGGTTTTAATAGCTAGTTTGCAGGCATGTAGATATTACGACGAATTTCACCAGCTAAGTAGGTTGTACCCTGTCTGGCAAGTTCGTCTGCTTTGCAATTATCAGCGAAACCACTGTGGTCCGGAATCCAGCATAAGAAAATGGTAAAAAACTCACTCATCTCCGTAAGCAGAGATCGGCATTCCGCGATAGTCCTTGACGTAATCAAACCCCGTTCAAGAGATTTAATTACAGCTTGGCTATCTGTCAAAATTGTTATATCTCTAACTGATATTACATGACGCCCCAACCAGTACAGGGCTTCTGTAATCGCCGTAATCTCTGCCTGAAAAACACTTCAGTAATTGGGGAAATTGAAAGAGAGGCATAGGTTTAGCCCATCACAAAAAATTCCAGCGCCTACTCCCTCGTCCGTTTTAGATCCATCTGTGTATATTTCTAATGACTTATGTAGTGGAAGCACGTTCCCTTCCCATTGACTGCGTGATGGTATCAGACTGACAAAGTTCTTATCAAGGACATATTTTGGAGCCGTATAGTCAGTCGTAGCCGGAATAATTGGGTTACTGAGAACAGCATCGTATCCAGAGTTTGACGCAAGCCAATGACCACTATCATGTAGTCGAATCGCCGTACATGCGACCATCTGTTCTCCAAACGTGTCAAGAGGGAGTAGGTTGAGCAGCATGTTCAGGGCCGCAGAAGGAGTAGTCCTAAGAGCCCCAGTAATAGCGATGCTGGCCAATCTTTGCACTTTTCCCAGCAAACTACGATTAGCCTCTATACTCAAAGCAGTCCACCAAATCACAACCCCAAACGTAAGTATGGGGCGCAAAACAGCTACATAGAGCCAGTGCAATATTTTAGGTTGAAGGCCCCAGCTTTTACCTATAGCCCTCTTACAAGAGTAGAGTGCAATAGTAGCCTTGTCCACCCTCTCCTGTATATTCGGCCTCCATGATAATTTTTTGTCCAGAATGAGTCCTAGAAATTTTTCCTTATCCGCAACAACCAGGCACGTCCCCTTCAACACAGGAGGCTCAAAACGAGGTATAATATGCTTCCTTGTAAAGAGGATAAGCTCAGTTTTGTTCGGATTAATATTTAAACAACAGTTGTCAGCCCAAGTCGTTATAAATGAGAGGGCATTCTGCAGTACCTCACTAACAATAAGAACACACGGAAATTTTCCCGATATTGCGATGGCAATGTCATCCGCATTCGCATACACCATGCAACCCAGCCCTTCCAGGTGTAAAAGCAGTCTATTGACAGCTAAGTTCCAGAGAAGGGGAGAGAGAACTCCACCTTGCGGAGTACCTCTTTGCACTAGTCTACGTTCGGACGACGCTCCTAAGCACGTGTGTATAACCCTAGATGTTAAAATCAGGCTAATGAGCGTGCAAAGGGAATCTCCAACTCCAAGACTAGAGAGTGCATCAGTGATAGCTCTGTGTTTAACATTGTTGAAGGCCCCTTCGATATCAAGGAAAATAACCATGGTGTATTCTTTATTGCCCAAAGATTTCTCGATATAGCTCACAATAGAGTGTAAAGCTGAATCTACTGATTTGCCCTTGAGGTAGGCATGTTGAGAGGTAGACAGAAGGTTCGATGGAATACTACTACGCAGGTGAATGTCTAAGAGCCCCGCCAGTACCTTTAAAAAAACTGACGATAGGCTGATTGGTCTTAGATCATTTCGACGTACATGTGAGGTCCTACCCGATTTTCGGATGAATACCACCTTCACCTCAGTCCATAATTTAGGAATATACACCAGCTCCTGAAAATAGTCTCGATCCATGGAGCCAGAATATCCGATGATTGTTGCAGATCGGCCGGAATTATCCCATCCGGGCCCGCGGACTTGTATGATATAATGTTATTAGCATCGACTGAACTATTGCCCGTCGTCGGTGAATACACATTCGATGCATATGGTGAGCCACCTGGGAAATGCGTGTCTAGCAGTACCTCAATGGATTCCTTGCTGGAGGTTGTCCACGACTCATCTTGCTTCAGTAGGTAACTGGGTGCAGATGGATTGGTAGAAAGAATTTTGCGAAGCCTGGACGCCTCACTCGACTCCTCGATGCGTTCACAAAAAAGTTTCCATGAATTTCGTTTCGTCCGTCTCAGTTCCTTGTTATATAAGCCAAGAGACTTCCTGTATGATGCCCAATCAGAATCAAGCTTGAAGGATTTAGCCTTGTTAAAGGACTTTCTGCATGAGATCCTAAGGGCTGTTATCAAAAGATTCCACCAAGCAGGTTTTTTCTTACTTCTTTGTCTTATGACAGGACACGATTTAGTCGATGCTTTGTTAAGTGCATCCGTCAGTGTACGCACTAAGGCATCCACTTCCATTCTGTTACGCGGCCGGTCTGGAAGAGAAGGCAAAACTTCAAGAAGGGTTTCCCGGTGTTTAAGCCAGTTTGTCTTTTTAAACGTGGGTCATTACTACTGGCCAAATTAATTTGAGACCTAGTCAAACATCATAGCCAACCCGTCCAAAATTAGTTTATAAATTTTTGAAATTGAAAATCGAACGTTTCTTTGAAGGTAAGGCCGGTGTACATAATTTTCTCGCCCTAATCTAAAGATAGTATACTCGTATAGCGCAAATTCCCTGGAATCCATTTGAGAAGCTTTTCGATAATTTTACACATTCAAACAGTAATCGCTTTAACCTGGAACTGTTGATTTTTCACGAAGCAATTCAGACGTATATTTAAATCGAAAGAGATTTTCGTCAATTTCTCTATTGAATTTTCGTTGCATAGAAGATGAGGAACTTTGAACACCACCCTAACACCTTCACAGATTTAAAGTGGTGCAAATGCAAAAGGTAATGCAGACGATAAATTCACGGAGGCAGTCTGACGATAAGAAATCTGAATTAAACGGCTCAGGAAATGACGGTGAAACCATTTACGGATTAAGTGCCATTTCCTTTTCAGTGGATGAATTGAATATGTGACTTCAAGTAAGAGTAAGTATGTCTATCTGTATCACGATTAGGGATTGTGAGGATAAATCTTTATATTTATGTTGGGTTATGTCCAACCTAAAAAGGAACGCTTGTGTGGTTTTATTAAGGAATTCAATGGACCGAATTCGGATACTGAAATAACATGAGTCCGATATGGGGATTTGGAAATATAATACAAATCTTTAGAATAAGATATTGAGTTTTTTTTCTATCAAATTCCCATGTCCATAGAATCCACAAAAATTAAGAAGGATCTGGTAACTCAACACGAAAAGATAAGCACTACCAAGAGCAATTATTGTATACATGCAGAAGGAAGGAGTCATCTTGCACTATCTATACAAACATACCCAAAACCTAATATGGGATGGAGGAAAAAGTTCGCAAATAGGACTCTAGAACTAGGCTAGCACCATCTACATCTCAGCTGTGGGAATCACGTTCCATACCGTACACGACGACTACCTCACATACAGTCTGAATCGAAACGCGCGTTCTATTGCTCTCGGGAGGGATGCTTTCCGTGAACGATTTTCAAAGCCACGGCAAGAGAGAATGCGGGAACCATCTATGGTACGATTCTAACCTGAGAACCCTGTACGCTCGCTACTATACTATTGAATTCACCCCAAAGGACCCATCATCTCCACATCCCCATTCCACAACATGGCATCTTCCTTGCTCTTCCCTGTCAGCTATAAGGACCGGCACAACTCACATTGTTCAGTGAGGGCGAAGGAAGAGCACAGGGATGTTCTCTTGCCACATAGGATGCAAGAACATGTCAGGAATCCCCTTTTTCAGTTGCCTGATGGTATTTCCGTATTTTCTCGCCTCGATGCTATATCGCACGATGAAATTAAACAGTCTGTGACGTCACCTTGTTCCGTACGGACATAAAACGGAAAGGACCACAGCTATGTCCATATAGTGTTAACGACGAAGCGTCGCGATGGCGGGTTTATTTTAAATGGGTGACAGTGCGAAAAAACGCAGCAATCCGTGTCTATTTTTAGCAAACGCGAGTCCTTCTTTCTATTTTTTTTTGTGTATAATGGGAGAGGACTAACATCAACAATTTTTTTTTGTACGCTTTCTATTAACTTCGTGTTTGGCAGTTTGTGGTTTCCGCTATACCGAAAGAGGAGCTTGTAATTAAATTGGAGCAAAGAAATAGAAAAAAATGTAACGAGTGCAGTGAATTAGGTGAACAAAAATGCATTGGCTGGAAATAGTTAATCCTGAAAATTAATGAGTTATATTGAATAGGAAAGTGCTGTGGTAAAGGAATATTTTAAGTGTGGAGTGAAAAAGTTCAAAGTGGTTAAGTCAAACGTGGCTCTTTTTTGAAAGTGTTGCATTTTAATTGAATATTGGGTTAAAAAAAACCGATTGGAAATTATAATAGTACTGCTGAAGAATAGAGGACAAAACGGTATGGTGATTTGATTTATTGCCAACAAAATAATAAACTGTTTATAAATTAAAAGGATTTTTGAAAATGTAGGGTTTTACTGGTTTGATAGTTTGCTATTTTGAAAAATTGAAAAATCCAGGTTACTTCACAACCCAAGTTGGGAAAAATCTGAAAACATTTTATTGGAATCTTCTTTGTGTTTGAATTTTGGTTAGTGTGGTCGTGATTAAGAGAAACTATTAATTTAGTTAGAAGCGAATCACATCCTATATTGATTTTGATGATGATACCTTTCAACATGGATAACAAGATTGTAAAACTCCATGCTACAATTGTCATCGTTCCTGATACTTGTGGTTTTCAATATAATGAAATACGTGGCTTATCCTACTTCAAAACCTTTAAGTATGATTGCGTATGTTGTCCTTCGCCTCCTATGCACTGGGCCCCGGTTCGATTTCCACTGAATCCAGTAGTCTTACGTGTCGGACTATGAGCGCACTCAGCTGTTAAATGAGTGCCCGTTTATGAGGTAAATAACTAGGTTGAGCGTTTTGTTGATCCCTCACCTCTGTACAAGACACACCGTCACGATTTAGAAAATGAGATGAGGCCAACTCATCTCGAGGCCATTGTCCAGATGGGACTGTTGCGCCAGTTAAGTATTTATTTATTTATGTATACGTAGTTTGAGAGCAACTTACTCCCTTCTTCAGTACTTTGCTACTAAATCAATGGTATTGTGCTTGAATACTATTCTGTACTAAATAAAGATACATATCCATCCAGGTAATAAATAAAAATTAATTAGTTAAATTAGGTTGGGTGGCAGTCTAACAGCTCCGCTAGACCACTTGGGTCCATAGCGATACCACCTACTATCGATACTCTTTCCATTCCCGTATTACTCATTGCCAAGTGATCATTATTGAGCTCGAAAAATCCTGACTCATTTTCGAAGCTGCATAGGCTTCTCAAGCTGAGACCTTTTACGCCTTGTAGGTCGTTGAAGAGGTAAGCTCCCAGGCATTTGAATCTTCTTGTAGCGAGCGCTGGACAGTCGCACAGAAGGTGCTTGACAGTTTCCTCTCTATTAGGTAGCTTTCAATTCCTGCAGCGACACAGCCTTAATCTTTTTACGTGTTTCCCTATTAGCCAGTGCCGCGTTAGCCCAATAGAGTTGTGCACTGCCTTCTGGGTAGTTCGAAACGACTTTTGATCCTTCTCCTATCGTCATCACCATCATCGTGGCGCAACAGCCCTACTTCGGACCTTAGTCGCCTGATAATCAGTTAAACGATCCGTCTAATTTAAGTTTTTTTTTTTAGGTTTCTTAACATGGAGTAGTTTTTACAAGGATGAGCTGTCTGCCCATCGCTGAGCACTATTCAGGGGTGGCCTCGGTGATAGCAGCTTCAGGTGGTTCATAACGTGCCAGAGTTCACACAACTATGTTGCAGGCCTGACTACGTGATTTATGCCACTCTAAGGACCTGAGACGCTTAGGTGTGACTCAGCCAGTCAGGCTACATCCTTTGACAACCAAGGCTTGTGACAAGTTTCGGCGGAGTTCTTATTCTATCGTGTGTGTTATAAAAAATGTTCGTTACTCTGGCGTTGTGAGTACTAGGTTAGTTTGTGTTGGCTACCACACATTCTATCGTCCAGTTCCTTCTTCAATGTCTGTATTAGCGTCGGCAGCTAATCAGCTGTCTCCCGGTCAAGATTAGCCCAGGGTTCTCACTTCAGAAAAAAAAATCGCAGTAGATGTAAAGAAAAACTCGCAGTGTTTGCTTATTTATTGCAGTGAATCTAAATTAAATTTTTTCCTTAGGAATTAAGTTATTCCTGTTATTCCTATCGCGCACTTTTAAATATTTATCCATCTTCTTTGGATACTTTCAATGCAACTGCAACTGTAAACATTCACTCAAGAGTGACAGAAAAATGACCGTGACAGCCGTGGATCACAATCACAAATTCACAATGGAGAATATTTCCAACGAAATAAATATTAAGGAGAGGGCTATTGTTTATTATACTAAGAAGAGAAAGAAACAGGAAAGATTGAACAAGAGGAATTAAGCTTTTCAGCTTTGGATGTTGCCAAATCGCAGCAGAATTGAACAAAAATGCAATGGTGCAGTGGATGAGCAAATTCGGTGAAAATAGCAGTAGATTTACTGCGATTGCAGTAAAGTGAGAACCCTGAATTAGCCCACTGTTTAGCTAGTTCACCCACGATTTTTTTTCCTCGAACCCCGCTGTGGGCGGGAAGCCACCGAAGTTCCTGATTGTCTCTAGCATTTAGAGATAGTTATGTACTGTCTCCGATGTGAACGCAATGGAATATAGCGCCTGACTGCCCGAATGTATAACAATTTTACCCTTTTTCCGTTTCGGCTACCTTCACTCATCTGGCAGACTTAGGTATAGACTGCATCGAAATTCTAACCAATAGACAGCTGCCCCAACTCCAGCTTCCGTCTTGGAGCAGTCTGTAAAGAGGTTCAGAGTCTTTCTACTTTTATTAACTTTGAAGTTCCTACTGAAATCCTGTATGGTTTCATATAATATACCTCATATTGGTTGGTAACTTAATACTGCGATGACCATTTGATCTTTTCCTGAAATGTCCTGCTTCCCCAGCTGCCACATTTCGTAGATATGGATCAATCGGAGGCTTGTTTAGAAGAGTCTTCAGGGAGAGCGAAGAATAGATTTTTTAAAGCACCAGCAATCTGTTTGCGAGAAAAAGTGATTCCTAATTTCGTCAAAGTGAAATGTGTCATAAATAATTCAAGAACAAAAAAAGTGATAAAAAAAGCTCAAATTGACTGGATAAATAATGAATTGGATTATCATTATGCACAACTCGATACAACAGCTTTGAACCTCCTACACACACATCTTAAAATCACCGCAAATTTAAATGCCTTTTCCTACGAATCATTCAACGAATTACATGGCAATTTTCTACGCATTAGTGACGGAATTTTCCAAGAAAAACGTAAAATTCAAAACAACAAACTGAATAAACTAATTAGTGAAAAACCAAAAGAACCAACACCAAACGTAAAACCCGTTAACAATCTAATAGTGAATTTGTCTAATGAAATTTTCTCCGAAAACGAATTATCCTTGTTAAATCGCGGTCTAAATTTTACAATTAAACCCAAATACGAACCAGTCAACGACATTATTGCCGAAATTGAGTCATCGATCCAGTACAAATCAGAAACAACGAAAACTAACATTCGAAAGAAGGCAACGGACATTTTGAAAAAGAAAAAACCAACAAATTATTCACACCAAAACACTAACAAATGGTCAACAGCATTAGAAAACTTACGAAATCGCAACGTTTATTATACCAAAGCCGACAAAGGAAACCAAATTGTTGTCATCGAAAAAGAAGACTATGACCGAAGAATGTTAACATCAATAGAAGAAGAGAATTTTATCAAAATGAAAAAATCACCCCTACCGAAAATGCAAAATGATGCCAAATCCCTCATAAGTGAAATTAACAAAGTGTTCGATGTGCCCATGTACAAGCTTCGTATCTCAAATCCTGAGGTACCAAAAATGTACGGACTTTGTAAAATACACAAAGAAGGTGAAAAAATGAGGAAAATAGTATCAAACGTGAATTCACCTTTGGTAAAAATTGCTAGGTGGTTAGTGAACGAAATGAAAAAATTCGGAAATTTTGATGGTTTCGCAGTTAAAAACTCTTTCGATTTCGTAAATAAAATCAAAGATTTAAAAATTGAACATAATGAAAAGATGGTTTCGTTCGACGTAACGGCTTTATTCCCCAGCATACCCATCGATGTAGCCGCGGAAGCACTGAAGATACACCTAATGAAATTCGATGTAAGCGAAGACCATCTAAATGTCTACATAAATACCGCGAAAATATGCATGTCCTATAATTGCTTCACATTCAGAAACGATTTCTACAAAAGTGACCAGGGAGCCAGCATGGGGAATCCACTTTCACCCTTAATGGCAGAAGCGTTTCTGACGAAATTTGAAACGGAACTGAAGAAAAACAACTTGTTACCGCGTATTTGGCATCGGTATGTTGATGATGTATTTGCAGTTGCACGAGAAGAAGAAATACCTCATATTTTGGAAGTATTAAATAACAAATACGACTCGATAAAATTTACTCATGAACTGGAATCTTCATCTTTATTGAATTTCCTGGATTTAACACTCACTCGAGACAGTAAAGGAAATATCAGCGTCGCAGTTTATCGCAAGCCAACAACATCAGAGAGATACATTACGAATGACTCCCATTGTTCACAACAACACAAATTAGCTGCCTTTCATTCTATGATCCATCGTGTGTGCAATTTACCTTTATCTGCTACCAACTATATCAATATATTCGAAATTTAGCAGATATCAATGGTTTCAAAAGATCGATTATAGATGATCTAGTAATGAAACACTCAAAAAAGGCACATAAGAATAGCCTCTCAACATTGTTCGCACAAAATAATAACGATTCGTCAAAAAGCGAACATCGAGTGTCCTTCACATTCGCTCCATCAATTACAGGATCATTATTCCGAACATATAAAAAAGAAGGCATGCAAATTGTGTATAAAAACAACTCCAAACTGAAATGTTTGCTTGGATCAACGAAGGACAAAACACCGACAGAAGAAAAAAGTGGGATTTATCAAATCAGCTGCAATAACTGTGAAGCCAAATATATAGGACAAACAAAACGGAAAATAAAAACTAGATATAATGAACACATAAATGCAGTAAAAAATCGAACAACGGATAAATCAGCGGTGGCATTGCACATATATAACAACATTGACGAACCACCTCACAAAATCGGTGGTATCAAACTAATAAAGCAAATAACGGACTATAGGACACTCGACGCGTATGAAGCAATGCTTATAAAATATATAAATGCAAAAATCGGATGAATACAGACAACGGGAATTTAACGTCACATTTGTTTAAATTTTCCAAATAAATTTTCAGCGCTTCTCGCTCTAACTTGTTTAATTCCTTTTTATATATATTTTTTATATATTATGATTCATATTTTTTTTTTTATATATTTTCCACTAGTTTTCATTAAAAGTTGTATTTGAAATTTTCTTTAGTTAGTAAGGCGTTCGCTGAGGATGAGGTGTTAATTGCCTCGAAATGCATATAATATTATAATTTTAACTTAGAAAAAAATAAAAATAAAAAATTACGAACTTTAACAAATTTGTTGTTTTTTAATATTTTCTTCGGGTTAATTTTATGTGAGTTTTTGCAATCCATAAAGGGACGAACACTAACAAAAAAAAAAAAAAAATCTATAAGCTGCATAAAATTCCCATTGTCTCCATTCTCTGAATGTTGGTTTTCGTGTTGAATACTGTCCAAAAGACCGCAACTCCGTATGTAAATATTGGTTTACGACGGCAGTCCCCACCTTTTAGCAGGCAAACTCTTGCAGGTGTACTACTCTGCCTTAAAGGGACCGAAGATGGGAAAAATAAAAAAAAAATTAAAAAATTTTTAATAGCCCAAAAAGTTCTTCTTTCTTTTCTGAACATTTTGGTATGACTATTATGAGGGTTAAGACTTCATAAAAGACTTTAAAAAATTAATTAATACCTTTCGGTGCCGGGGCATTCGCATTTTTCAAGATATTACACGTTTTTTGATAATGGACTAGAGAAAAAAAACTGAAAACGAGGCGCAAATATGGATCCAAAAATACGATTTTGTCCGTCGGAAGGTACTTCGACTGTTGGCTCGTTTCAATTCGTTATCAGAAATCGAAATTTTAGAGATTAAATGAAGTTTCGATGTGCGCCAAAGCCAAAACCGGTGTTGGAAGAAAAACGCTCGTCCTGAAAAGTAGTGTTTTTTGCCGCTTCGGTACACATTGCTCCTTTACTATTTAATATTAATCAAATTACTTTAAACGAGCGTGTTCCCCATTGTTATGGGACACTACAAAGCTCATTTCATGAAAATCGAATAATGATAACGTGGCGAAAAAAAGAAACAAGAAAGAAAAAAGCCTCTTTCTGGAATAAAAGCCTGGAGCTAAATGCATCGACCGAATTCTGTCAAATGATCTTTAAATATTCGTGACATCATTATGAACAAAACAAAAAAAAAATCACGTTAATATCTGTACTCGTTGTTTAGCAACAGGTACCGAAAAATTTCCCCTCCCGCCTTGTTCAGGGGGGAATCTTCGGTCCCCTTAACTAGTGTGGGTGTGGGTCATAGCGCGTCAACCACTCATGCGCGCCATTGTACTATATTCCGGGCAATAGGGCGCAACTCTCCAAACAACTTACCCAGCACCTGACACCCTTTTGTCATAGGATGACGCCATGTGATTAAAGGACCCCCTCTTGGTCGACCTTGATTGGAACTGGGGTTCCATTGCATGTAAAGCAATGCAGTTATCATCCTTCCGCAATGTGTGACCTATCGACTGCCATTTTCGCCTGCGTAACAATTTGTCGACTGGCGTCTGACCCGTACGCCAACTTAGCTTTTCATTTGACGCCGCACGGCTGCAATACGCAATTGAACATTCGCGATCATAAGATATTGGCCTCTTCCAATCCCAATATTGGCATTCTTCTTATTTTGCACCTTCAGGAGGCAACTCTTGAATCTTTCACTAATGGCAAAGCGGTCGTTCTGTTTTTTTGTTATGCGCCGATCAGCAGAAGACCAACTGATTTTGTGGTGGTCTTTATGCTCAAGCATAGCACCCCTCATCACATGTCTCAGCCCACAGTTATCAGCGCTAACTTTTGCACTCAAATCCCCCATAACCACTATAATATCACTTTAAGGCGATATTCAGATTAGCTACATTTTCAGCTCCGACGCAGCCACGCACAATTGCCAAGCATAGCCGATCGTATCGCATGCTGAGCGATGAGTGTGAATCCGCCCATTTGATGCTGTGTATCTCGACTGAAATTTCAAGCAGTCGTGCAGCGCGTGTGTGAATTTCGCTTAAGTGTTCCGCTTTAGACAGCGTTTAGTTGTTCATAGAAGGAGTCTTTCGCGAAGATATTGCCGGGTTAAGTTGGAGCATAACATATTATTATTGAGATGTTCCTCATTTTGGTACGGAACCTGGCGGTCATGATTCCGTCGAAGACCAGATCCCAGGATAAAAGGCAGTTTCGTGCGGCTCTGGTTAAGAGGAGCCCCACACCCGACTGACGGCCACTACTGGTATCTCTACCAGAGTAAAACATTACAGTGCTACCCGTTGGAGAGACAAATTCTCCGCTGTTCTACAACCTTATTTCGCTAACTCCTAAGATGCTAAGATGCTGGGAACATGCTAGCATCATGCATCGTTCGAAACTAGTTTATGCTAACGAAAAGTCAACTAACCACATGGGAATTGTTGACACACTATGCCCCACTAGTGGTTACGGTGAATTGTGTACGTATACTAAATGAGATGAAAGGTTCCACAACCGTATTTACTTCCTTAATTTATCTGTAATGAAAATTTTTCCACTTAAACATAAGTCAACATTCGTAAAGATAAAGACATTCATTTAATTTTTCCATTTACGTAGCTAGCCATTTCTTTCGAGCTTCCGTAAATCCGTAATACAAAATTTGGTCTTAATGACTCTCAGGAACTTTGCTGATGCCATTTTTTCCTTTCGTGCTTTTTTTACGACTAATGTCTTAATAGTTCCGTAAGTACAGACATAATAATAAACACCGAAACTTTTTTAAAACTTCCTTGAAAAAAAAAAACAAAAGATTTTACGTCTAATGACTAGAAAATTGCAAATGGAATCCCGCCGTAAAAAGCTTTGTTTTTCTGTTTTTTATATTTTATATAAAATAAGATGGGAATAGGGGCTGGTGCGGCTGGCTTTATGATAAATGCACATTTTGCCATATACAGTAGAGCGTCGATAATTCGGACGTCGATACGATACTCATCAAGTCTACACAATTAGCAGCGTACGCCGACGACATCAACATCATGTCCCGAAGATTGGCTGACGCAGAAGAACTTCTGCATACGCTCAATACCGCTGCAAAAGAAGTTGGACTACGTATCAACGAGGGTAAAACTAAAATAAGTGCAATCGACGACAAGGACACCTGCACAACCGGGCATCAACGTGGGGGACCTCAACATCGAGTTCGTGAACGACTTCATATACCTGGGTTGCAACTTGTCAAGGGACGCCAACGAAACAAATCAAGCGACGGAAACAGTTATCTAATAAGACTTTTTTCTCGGTTCTTCCCATAATGAAATCGAAGTATGTCGCAGGAACACGAAGCTTCGCGTGTACAAAACCTTTATACGCCCATGCTATGCCATGGCTGCGAACCATGGACCCTCACTCAAGCCTCCGGAAACATGCTAGACACATTTGAACGTAAGGTTCTACGGCGAATTCTACGGTGAATTTAGCGATCGAAATGGATGGCGCATACGGTTCAACCATGAGTTGTATGAACTGTACGATGAGCTGGAAGTTTCAAAAATCGTCAAACTACAACGACTTTAATGGGCAGGGCATGTACAACGAATGGACGATGATCGCATGCCAAAGACAGTAATGAACGCAAAACGAGTGGACGGAGCGAGACTGCGAGGACGACCAAGATCTCGTTGGGAGAGCTCACTATTTGTGGACGCCGAACAGCTACTAGCCTTCCAAGATTGGAGGACGCGGTCAAGTGACCGAAAAAATTGGAGGACAATGATCCAGGCGGCCAAGGTCCGACCTCAGGCTGTCGCGCCACGATGATAATGATAGCCACAACCTGCGCGTCATACATCATTTTGATGCAGAAATTTTACAAATGAAGGCCTCTCAAATCGCAAACACAAGAAAAATATACAGTGCCAAAAAAGATACGTTTTGTACACCATTGGCTGGCGTACTCAACAACCCTGTCGCCAAAATACTCTACACCTTTATTCGGAAAAATACGATTAATCGCATCCGTATATGATGATAATCGATTATAATCGATTAATCGGAAAAATACGATTAATCGTGTCCGTGTATGATCATAATCGATTAACCGGAAAGGTACGATTAATCGTATTCTTTCGATTAATGGATGAATTGTATTCTTCCGATTAATCGAAGTAATCGATTATCAGAATAATCGTTTCCCAGAATAAAATACTGATTATCGACGGTAGCCCCGTGCGATTGACCGATTAATCGCATAGGGCTACCGTCGATAAATCGGGATTTGATTGTGGAAAAAAAGTCAACAAAATAAGACTATCTTCACCTGCAATACTTTATACTCACAATCAGTACAATTCTTTAATTAAAACTTTTGATAAGCGCGTACAACTTTACCTTGACCCCTACTGGGGCATATCGCGTCAATGACGTTTCGTGAGCATACAGAAGTTTTCGGATGATGCTAGTTGCTGGCGTAGTCAGTTTGGACGGCATGCCGGCAAAGGGAAAGAACCTGGCATTGTTTTTACCCTCCACACCACAGGGGGAAATGTTTTCCTCAACCAAATTATCACACCGCCATGACTGGCTGCATGACTTAGATAACAATGGTCAACGACCACTGCCATTCCAGGGGGCGCCCATGAGGAAGGCTAGGGAAGAGGATTTTTGCACCCCGTGATGAATACAAGAATGGTTTTATTCATCTGCTCCATCTGTAACCAACAGAGTGACTTGTGAACGGTTTTAGCAAGATTTTTGTCGTTGAAGACGTCTACTAGCCCTTCTAGCACTTCGAAAATCCAGACAATTTTATAATCCAGAAAGGATCCGGTCCCAATTTATCCGGATTATCGATGCTTGTATGTGGTAGTAATATAGGGTGACCAGATAAGAACGATAGGAAAAGAAATATGGATAAAACAACAACGGTGGGAGATATCAAATCGATTGTAGCTTCATTTTGAAGCTAGCCCCCGAGAAAATAATCGCGGCGGCAAATTGATGAATGCTCGCCGTGAGATAACCCAGTCGCCAAATTTTTCCTTCACAGCTTCGATCGTTGTGTCGTTTGCATGGCATGTAGCGCCGTCTTGTTGGAACCACAGCTCGGATATATCGATGTTGTCGAGCTCTGGCCACAGAAATTTGGTTAACATCGTTCTATACAGAGGACCATTGACGGTAACGGCGGCGTCTGCTTCCTCATTTTGAAAGAAATAAGGTCCAATGATGCCGCCGTGCCGTAAACCCCACCAGATAGTTATTCTTTGTGGATGCAATGATGCTTGGTGGAACACTTGTAGATTGTGGTAGTTCCAATAACGGCAATTTTGCTTGTTTGCATAGCCGCTTACCTAAAAATTGGCCTCGTCCGAGAAGATTGTTTTTTGGCCAAAAACCGGATCTTAGGCCAACATTTGCAGCGCCCGGTTAGCGAACTCACGGAGTAGTCTATGGTCGTCCGGGTTCAATTCTTGCGTCAACATGATCTTAAATGGATGTAAGCGCAAACATAACCGTAAAATAAACCGGGTTGACTGGCGATGCCTAATTCAGCTGATCGGGGCCGAATCGACATTTCTGGGTCTTCATCGACACTGACGGCTACGGCGGCTATGTTTCCTTCACTTCGCACCAATCTCTGCCTAGTTGGTGGCTTAACCCATTGCCTGCGGAGGAACTTTTTTTCGAATTTTCGCATGAAACTTCATATTCCTAGTAATTAAGGCCTCCTGAGCACGAATTTGTCATTCGTTTTCTCACCTGAGTTTTAGTTTAATTGTAATTGAGTGATGCCATATGGCATCATCGCAGGTTCGCCTTATAATCTTATATACTAAGGAAAACGCCTAGAAATAAATAAAGCTTAGGTAATGAATATAACTTATTTTATTATTCAAGACCAGTGAAAAGATAAACTAAGTAACATAGAAATAACAATTTTTTATATTTAATTTTATTTTGTTTTAATAACAATAAAAATGCGAATAAATGGTTAAAAAAAAATTTGGAAAATTGAAAAAAAAAAACAGTTCAATGTACGTACGTACGTATAACGTATGTAAGTATAAATAAATCATTTTCATGATTTTATAATAATAACAGCATTGAAAATGAAATTAATATTAATTATTTAATGTTCAAGGTTGTGTTTGATACTTTACAAAGCAATCGTTATCAATGCATACATAATGCTTTGTCACATTTTCGGCACCTTACGTGAAACTGGCTCTTGCATTCACGGCGAATACACCGCCTTTTCGCGCATTTGACGGGTAAATGATCCTGTCTATCGAAACGATCTTCATTCAGAGCCCGTGGATTATGCACTATATATATGCTGAGGGATGCCACCGACACTATAGCACAATAATGTTGCTTACATGAATGACGACTAAAATAACGCATATATCGTATACGATAAATCCTGCTCAAGATGGAAATTATTTTTAAAATTGGCGTTGAGCTTATCAGTCAATGGTCGCAATTTTCGCATTTTATCGTGAGGATTGATTGCAGTTTTCGGAGCAAAATTAATGCACCGCTCGATCGGAATAAACCGATCACGGGGCATTGGTTAAGCGGTCATTGCGTTATGCAAATCAGTATCTTGAGACCGAAATTTTGCTTATCGTACATTCAGGGGTATCCCCACGAAAACTTTGACGTCTTGCAGCATAATATTCGGATTCTTGCCTGTAATCGATACACCATAATTATTGCTTTCAGCGCAGATCATTTTCAAAATTTCGTCATCGAAAAATCTTTCAAATAGCTCATGAGATCTTGCTGAACAGTCCAAATAACACGGATCTGGGAAAATCGGCTTCGTGCCGTGGAATTTAGCAGATGTCCACTTGGGTTTCTGCTTCAATGTTGGCACTTCTGTCAGGAGATCTATTTTTGGACCATAACAACCAACATAAGCCCATGGCGATGTCAGAGTAGATGAATGGCTCTCTTCTTCATTTCCGTGAGTGGACCTGTGTGTGGGTTCTCTGCACCAACCTCGTAGAGGACTTCATTATCGCCCGATCGACCAACGAATTCCACTTCAACCACTTGTTGTAGTTGGTATATGATGCGAATCGATGATATTACCGCCTTCGTTCTCATCATAATCGTCTTCGGCTGAGTCATCTTCAGCATCTGGGGGTTGAATGAAAATTGCGGATGGTTCTTCGTCTTCAATGCCTTCATCGGCAATCAGACTCTCCAAATAATCCACCGCCGCGTGTAATTTCATGTTGCAAATAGGAAAAGATAACACGTAAATTCCAAAGATCACGAAAATGTTGCCTATAACGTGAACCTGCGATTGTGCCATATGGCATCAGCAAATTTAAACCAAAAATTGTTCTCATAAAATTTTTTTCTTTTTTTTTATTTCATGCGATTGATGCTACTACATATTGCACTTTTAGAACATTTAATGATTCGAGGCAAAAAACTTTTTAAAGTATGGAAAAAATCAACTTACATTTTCCGGTGCGACATAATTTCACTTTTTTTTTTTCACTTTTCAAAATTTACTCAAATGTGTGGTCCGCTAAGTTCGACTCCTATAGGAATACTAGCATAACCCATATACGATTTGGAAGATACATCTTTCCACTTAAGAACTCAGTGAAATATGTAACAAAATGCGCACACACACACACTCCACAAGCCATTAAACGAAACAAGTCAAAGTGATGCCATATGGCACACTAGCAGGGAATGGGTTAAGGTCCAAAATAGTGTACTCACTCTCAAACTTTTCCACGTGCGACAAATTGCCTGCTCACTGAAGCAATGATGACGATCGAACTCATGACGAAATTCACGTTGCGTAAGTATTTACGACTGAGCCGGGATTTCGATAATATTTCTAAATTATTTCCAAACGCTCGGGAAGCGTGGAACGATGCATGACGAAATGGCAAATCATACTGAATATTTTGACAGCCGAATGTCAATGGTAACTTTGACAGCTGCTGAAACATAACAATTCGAAAAACTGTTATTGGTATCTGGTCACACTATATATATTAAGAGGATTCTAAAATTTACGTAGAATCGATTGCATAATCTGTTGTTAGTTTAAATCGAAGCATGGTCCGTGTTTAAGTTGTAGTAGACCAGCATTTCATTTTCGAAATAAGTTTTTGGGATGGTTAGGTGGCAAGTGTCGAATACTAGAACTGTTTTCAGTTTCGGGTGGAAATCCAATTTATTTTGACTCGTACTGCAGATAATTCACAAGTGTCATTCTCAGCCAACGAAGTTAACTCGCCCTCCTCCCACATCGCTTTGTTGGATCTGTGTACCTGAAAACGTCATTTCTTGTCTATGATGTTCATATAAGTGTCACCATACACTGTCGAACTCGAACTCGAGCACGAACCTGGTACAAATGTCCTCTGACACACACATACACTTCACATACATAGGTGTGAAGAAAACCGGTCCACTTGTACCAGGTTCGTGTTCGAGTTCGAGTTCGAGATCGACAGTGTATGGTGACACTAAGACATTGCATTAGACAAAAGCCCCTCTGCTAGCCTATTATTACTCATCCCCAAAGTATCCTGAAATGCGAGAATAATTTCAAAAGCGCTTGGTATTACTGGATGGCATAAACGAAATACGAGTATGTAGCTGTGCTTCAATTTATATCTGTTGCCTTTGGCGCACGTACATGCACAAATCTGTTTCAAGCAAAGATTTGAAAAAACATAAACAAACAATTGCAGTAAATTCACACAAATATGATTTTGATTATAATTAATGCAGATTTGTTACTCGTAAAAGTTTCATATACAAGCACTAGATCAATCTTATTACTGATTAAAAAGTATTCATCATTCATCGAGAAAATGTTGCAATGGATGGATAGTCAATCCTGATTATTTATTATTAAATCATACGTTGATTGCTTTCCTAATTGTTCGCTAATTATGTTCATCCCAAAGCAACAATATTTTCAATTTCAATTAAATCCTCTAACATGTAATGTATCCAATTAATTACCAACAATTCAATCACACGTTAATAAACACATTCACATGCCATGACACCGCCAAAAAAGGATTACATCGGATTTGTAACATTAAAGTTGCAATCTCTCGTCCTGATAATCGTAAATCACACATCTACGTCTATTATCGGAATACGGGAGATAAAATAATTTATAGCGGTGGCTAACATTGCTAACGCACCACAGCGAAGCAGATGAAAAAAGGTTTCCCATAAAAATGGAAGACTTCACCACATAAATCACCTTAATTGCACTGTACATTAATTTATCATTGCTCCTTTCCGTTTCTGCATTGTGTGACTGAGCACTGCAGTGTTCCTTGTCTAGTAATGCTCGAGCATTTAAATCATGATAAAAGGATTTAATTCAACTTGAGTCCTGCGAAATGTAGAAAATGTAATTAGAAAGAGCTTGGACTGGGGAAAGCCCTTGGAATGCTTTCGAAAGAAAGGGCAATGAATTTTTTATGGAAATGCAGTGAGGCGGGTTCATGTGACAGGAATCAGCGAATGTGCAAAGTGTTTTCTCATGCATAGTATTCGATGGATATCAAAGTCAGATGGGATATTGTCTGACGATACTTTTCGTATTAAGTCTAAATGGTTTTTCGACAGTTTCACATATGTAATTCGATTCGAGCTACTATTCAAAAGAAGTAAAATAAAAGGAAAGCAACACAGTGAAAATATTCTCTTTATATGCTTAGCGGGCTGACTTTGATGTATAGTATATTTTGATCAATCTCAGTGAAGCTAAGTGAAGCCGCCAGTCATGGCGCGGCGGTTATCCCCCTATAAACCGGGGCATAAGAATATTCCCAGCAAACCAAATGATTCATAAAAGATTCGTAATCGAATCATATTTCATTAACTCTCCGATTCATTTCTGAATTCAGAAATGATTCGTTTCTGATTCATTGAGCGGACTGTAATGGTCACGGCATATGAATATAATAATTTTTCTAAACCGGCTATGAATCGTATTTCTGAACCGGCGGTGAACCATATTTATGAGTCCATTACGGTTCGTTTTTAGGATTTTGTAGTAAAAACAAAACCCTTATGAAATCGGTCAAATGTCTGTCTGTCCGTCTGTCCGCATGTCCATGGAATATCTCACGAACGACTAAAGCTACATACATGAAATTTTGTAGGAATGTGTAGAATTACTATAATTCGCCGGAGAAAGCAAATCGTCGTAATAGGTCAACTTTAAGGGGAGGTCCCCATAGAGGGGAAATGAAGGTCGAAATTTTTTTTTTCGTTTGGTACAGGCAAGTGGGGTATCATAAGAAAGGTACCGTCGAGTACATTCCATTTTTGGAACTTTTTCCAAATTTGAAGAAACGGGAAAAGAGGGAGAGGGGAAAAAATGTCATCCGAGTTTGTCCCCCCTTGCATTTCGAGACCGTTGTACTTAGAAATATGAAAATTTGCAGAAAAGCTCCATTTTATTAGCGTAGAAAACCTAAATTAATAGAATTTTGAAATTTCATCAGAAAAGGTTAATAAAAGCACACTTCTATAGTTGCAGTTAGCACACCCCTGCACCCCTTAAGCGCACCCGAGGTGATGGCCAATGGTAACCAACATCATTGGCAATAATACCTCTAAGTTTCATTACAATCACATAATATTTAATAATAGTACATATATTCATTTAAATTTTGACATTTTGATACCATCCATACAAAAAATGCACATAACCGGCTACATACTAGTACTGCATACTTGAATATAGTTTATTGTTTTTCGTAAAGTGAATTGGAGTTAAGCATTTCTGAAAGGGTGGAGATTGGTGGTATAGGAGTGGTAGGGGAGAGAAGTTTAAGGGGGGTGGAAGGTGGGTTGCTGCTTTGAGGGGAGGTCTTCATAGAGGGGAAATTAAGGTCAACATTTTTTTTTCATCTGATATGGGCAAGTGGGGTATCATGCGAAAGGTACTACCGAGTACATTCCATTTTTGGCGTCTTCATCAAATTTGAAGAAAGAGGAAAAGAGGCAGAGGGGCAAATATGAGATCATAATTTGTCCCACCCCCCTTACCATTTCGAGACCGTTACACTTAGAAATATGAAAACATACAGGAAGATGGTTTTCAACTAGCACAGAAAACAAAAAAATTATGGAATTTTGATATCTTCTCAAAATAGGTCAATAATAGTATATTTCTATAGTTACAGTTAGCACACCCCTGCATTTCTCAAACACATCCGAGGTCGAAAATATTGATGGCCGACGATAATCAACACCATGTGCAATAATATTTCCAAATCTCGTAATAATCACGTAATATTTAATAGTACTCGTAGTACATTCATTTAGATTTGGTCATTTTGATATCATCCATACAAAAAATGCACATAATAGGTCTCTTGTACTACATACTAGTACTACGAGTACAACATACTACATACTTGCATATTGTTTTCCGGTAGAGCGAATTGGAATTAACCATTTTCAAAAGGGTAATGATTGGTAGTAGAGGAGGGAGGAGGGGAAGGGGGGAGGGAGGTATCCTGGTCGCTGACTCTACTTTCTATAATTATTCAAACAATTTATTTTCAAAATTTTTTATGCAAACTTGCAATTTGCAATATCGTATTAACATGAATGGTTAAGCATCTCCATGAGTAGGACAGTTCATCTCCTATTGGCATGGGACACTACAAAACCCTCGGATTGCGGGCGTAGCCCTCTATTTTCCGGTTTCATTAATATTTGGTTTTTGGAATAAATATTTTAACAGTTAACTGTAATAAATTGGAATAAAAGTGTTCGAAAGTGAGCCCTTGGTGCTGTAAGACAAAATAATTCTGCTATTATTGTCTGAATCGGTAACTGTTAAGCCGGCCATAGATGATCCGAATTTCCAGTGCGGAAAAACTGTTCAGTCCTGCCCTTTCGGATTTCCGGATCGTGTATGTACAAATTGGACGGATCAGTCGGTTGCAAAATCAAAAATCGATCCAAAAAAAATTATCAGTCCAGGCCTTCACCACCCACGTTCCGAAATTTGTCTCCGCAAGAACTGATGAGTGGCCTTTGGGAATTCCGGACGGTGCATATACAAATTGGACGGTTCTGTCGGCTGGATGCAAAGTCCATTTTGATGATTAATCCAGAAAAACTAATCAGTCCTGGCATTCACTACGTACGCTCCGGAATTTGTCTTCTTAAAAAAAACTGATTAGCACTGGCCTCCCGGAATTTCGGATCGTGTTTGCACAAATTGGGTGGGTCAGTCAGCCCGAAGCAAAATCAAAAATCGATCCGGAATATTGATCAGTCCTGGCCTTCACTTAAGTGAAGGTGGCCACAGAACAGAAAGAATGCAATTATTCATTGCTTCTGCCACTATAGCTACAGGAACAGAATTATGTCACAAATGAACTGAATTCTGTTCCTGTTCCTATTTCTGGTGTATGCGACATCGCCGCTTAACTTGAAATCAAATATCAACTTGCCTCAGTCTAGGGAGATATTCCCATTGGATGGTGACCCGGACTTGGTGGAGTTCCTCAAAAGGGCTCCGGTCCATAAAGGGTATATCTGGGGCCACATTGGCCAGTTCGTCAGCCTGTTCATTCCCTGAAATGCCGACGTGGCTGGAAATCAATATGATCAATATGTTCGTCAAGGATCCTTTCCATCGCTTTCAGACAGAAACGATGTTAACCTGATTGGCCTGTAGGATTTATGATCATCCTTTGGGGGATTGCCCATTTTAGGGACGAAAACTAATTTCGTTGGTCTCCAAACGACAGGAATGTATCGCAGTGCGAAGCTACCCCTGAATATACTCGTCAGGTATGAGGTCAGTGCTTCTTGACCCTTTTGGAGAAGGGCGGCTATTTGAATATGGTCACAGTGGACAATTTTTGTCAGATTTGTGTTTGTGATCCATTCACTTGAGGGACAGCCTTTCCATACTTAAGTCCACCGAATGGCTCAAGACACTTCACACCAGGTTCAAGATTGTGTTCGGCCGCGCTAATGTAATATTGTACATACTGATGATATGTCTGAGACCTCATGTGTACTGAAACGACGATAGGCATGAAAGAGATGGAATTGGAACAGATGACATGGCGCGGCAATTATGCAGTCAAATACTTGACTACTTTTTTCGTCAAATTTTGGAATTTTTTAAATTTTTTTAAGTAAAATTTTTTTTATCAAAAGTTTGACAATAATAACATTAATTGGTATTGTATCATAGCAACCAATTTGATTTAAATAAAAACTTGATTTTTTATGCGTCAAATTGTTTTGACTGGGAAATGGCTGCTTTACTCTCGTTAATCCGGCTCTGTGAAAATCGCCACGAAAACTAAACTAGATATAAGCAATCTGTAAACAGTTAATAACAACCGCTCGGTGGCTATGGTCGTTCGGTCACCTCTTTACGATACTAATCCAGAACTCGGATTTCAAATCTCGGCGCGATCAGAAACTGCCTGTGGGTACTAATAGAACTCTCACAGTGCTCCGAGTTTGTCAGTATAAAGACGGCGCGGATAGGAGGTGCATGCTAGCGACTGCACTTCCGAAGAGTAGACATGCTATCGAAACATCAACAAGGCATAGAAATGCCAGAGATAATGATGCGCCCACGCCCCGAGAGGGGTCAGGGCAATTAACAACATGACGATTGTGGTGGTGCCAATCGTCAGTCGCTACGGCGATATATACATAATTGAAAAATCCGTTATTTTTTACCAGAACTCGATTAATATTAGTTTTGTGTATGAAGGAATGGTTTTTGGATTAGGGAAGCTGAATTGTATTTGTTATACGAGTATGATAAAAAGAATTCAAAACATATCTTCGTTAAGGTGTCTGGACTGTTAGTTGAGTTGTCTCGCTATTATTATTATTATATACTCCGGGGGATAGCCGAAGCAGACCACTAACGTTTGGGTCCCTTTTCGCCCCCTCCCGGTGATCAGTGACTTCCAGATGTCGACTGATAATTGTCGACCTCTTTCTTCATCACTGAGTCCCGTGTTATTGCTAGCATTTGTTTGAAGCTGAGTTCACTCATGGCTTCTACACTTATCGTGTGCTTGCCTGTGATCCTCAACCTCGTGCTAGCCAGTGCTGGACATTCGCACACAATGTGTGCTGCCGTCTCGGCCTCCTCCAGGCATAGCCTGCAAACGTCATCTTCCCCGATTTTCATCTTGGCCAGATGAGCCTTAAAATTACCATGCCCTGTGACCAAGGCAGTTATCCAGCTTAGGGTACTCCGTTTATAACTGAGTACCTTTCTCGCTTCCCTGCCTAAAGGGCTGGTCATTGCATTCCGAGCTTGTTTGCAAGTGACTAGCTCCTGCCATCTTTGTTGATGCATGGAGTCCATCCACTTCCCAACCTTCGCTCCAATCATGCCGTTCCCCAGAGCAACTCTGGGTTCTGGGCCAATGAAAGGTGCCGCAGATCCCTGTTTTGCTAGGGCATCCACCGCCTCATTTCCTGTTGTACCTATGTGTCCTTTTACCCACATCAGCGTAACCTCATTTTCTGAGGCACACGTGTTGAGCTTCCGGACACACTCTAGTACCAGTTTACAGTTTATGTTCGTCTGCTGCATGCGTCTGATCACCGATTGGTTGTCCAGTGCAATAAGGATTTTCTTCCCCCGCACCTGACCTTCAAGCAAGTGGTCCAACGCATGCAACAAGCCAAGCATCTCTGCCTGGTATACGGACACATACTCTCCTAGACTAAGCGCACATGCTAGGTTTAGCTCTTCAGAGTAAACCCCCGCCCCCGCTTTACCGTCCATTAAAGAGCCATCAGTAAAAATGCTGATGTCATTGTACATACACTCATTATGTATGTTTCCATCTGCAATGTGAGTCTTGTGTAGTCTTTCAACTACCCTACGTCTACTCATGCCTTCTACCGGCATTAGAGTCTCCCTGACCTCATCATGAATAATGTCTAGGATGCTCTTATGACCGCTGCTAGTTCCAAAGCGATGCCACATGGCATCCCTTTCCATGCGTATTGCCGAAAGCGCCTTTGTACCCCATCTAGCTTCTGCTTTGTGGTATTCTGCATGGCTTTTGGCCACCATACCACTGATGCGTAGGCTAGAATAGGTCTTACCATCATTGTGTAAATCCAGTGTGTCGCTTTAGGTGAAATTCCCCACCTACGAGCACACACTCTCTTACATTGATGCAAAATCCTTTTCGCTTTTTGCATCTTTTCATCAACGTGAACATTCCAAGTTAGTTTCGCATCTAAGGTAACTCCTAGATGCTTCACTTCCTTGGACACCTTGATTTCCGAACCAAAAAGCCGTAAGGGAGTTATCTCTATGTCTTTCCTCTTACGAGTAAAAATCATAGTGTTTGATTTACTAGCGTTAATGGTTAGCTCTTGCTCATTACACCATTCTTCGGTTACTTTGAGAGCTTGTCCCATGCAACCTAGAATTGTGTCCATGAACTTTCCACTGACCGTGAGTGCTAAGTCATCGGCGTATCCTACAGTGTGTACGCCCATCGAGTCCAGCTTCCAGAGAAGACTGTCCACGGTGATGTTCCACAGTAGAGGCGAAAGAACACCTCCTTGTGGGCATCCTCGGACTACCTTACCCCGTATTCTGTCACATCCACTGCTAAGATTTACCGCCCTCTGCTTAAGCATAGAGTCGATCCACTTAATTATAATGTAATCAACCCCCCGCTCAATCAGGGCGTTCCTTAGTTTGGTAAAGGAGATTTTATCAAAAGCACCCTCTATATCCATAAAAGTAGACATAGCGATCCCGCCATTGTTAATCTCTCTCTCTGCAACTCTAACAAGTTCATGTAGAGCGGTTTCCGTAGATCTGCCTGCTCTATAGGCATGTTGGCACCTACTCAGAGGACTATACATTAGCGTGGTTTTCTCCAGGTAGTCCACCAACACCTTTTCCATTGTTTTCAATAGGAATGATGTAAGGCTAACCGGCCTGAAGGACTTTGCCTCTGTATAGTCTTTCTTTCCCGGTTTAGGCAGGAAGACCACTTTAGCCTCCCTCCATGCCTTCGGGATGTAGCCTGCTGAAAGACAGGCGACGAATATATTCCGGATCCTATCTAGTAGAGCGCTCATGCCCCACTGTAATAGTGCCGGGAATATTCCGTCCATTCCAGCCGTTTTAAATGGAGCAAAAGAGTTTATAGCACTTTTGACTCCATTTGGAGTTATTATCCTTTCAGCTTCTTGTTGACTTACCCCACCAGCTCCCATGTTAGTTTGAGGCCATGGTTGGTCTGACTTGAAACTTCCAGGAAAATGTACCTCCATCAGGGCCTGCAACGTTTCTTCCACTGTTTCTGTCATGGAACCATCAACTTTGCGTATCAGCCCCATTTTCGAAGCAGTGTCTTTCGATATCATCTTCTGTAATCTGCATACTTCCGACGTATCCTTCATGCTAGAGCAGAATTCCCTCCACGTATTTCGTTTCCGAAGACGTAAGGTTCTTTTCAGCTCCCTCCTTTTATCCTTGTATAGTTCCCAAGAGTGAGAGTCTCTCTCCCTCATGTAACGGTTAAAGGCTTTCCTTGTCTCTTTTTTCATAGACTCCAGTTCCCTACTCCACCATGGTGTTGGGTCCTTTTGTTGTCTCGCTAAGTCTTGTTTTAAAAATTCTGAAGAAAAAAACGTAATTAAATAAATCTGAAATAAAAAAAATTTGACAATCAAACCCATAAAGGCTAAACTGGAAAGGGGAAGCGAAGAAGAGAGGGAAGCACAATAAGAAATCAAGTCGCCCATTGGCCGCGGAAAATCTCGATATAACAGGGTTTTGCATCCAATTGATATGTAGCTGAAGTACGAACGTATCAAATCGCTCATAATTTTCGCTTTTTTTAACTTATTTATTATGAGATTTTTTACAGGAATCAGACCAAATTATATTATGTTTTATAATGTATAACTTTTTGCCATATTATGTCATGTAATATCTAACAGAATCAAGTTTTTTCTTAAATCCTGTTTCGATATAAGATTAATAATTTTTTTTTCTATTTTCAGGTAAGTTGTATTTTGTAACTCAAGCCTGTTTCAACGCACAGGGTAAGATTTTTCTTATTCATTTAAAACATTACATACCTATGAAAACAACATTGTTCTTGAACGAACGATCGCTGGGTTCGGGAATAGAGTCAAGCCAGGCTTCATTCACACTGCCAGCTATGCGATGGGATGAAATTTTTTTTTTAATCTTGCGATGTGGAGACTGAAAGCGATACAATGCGATTAATACGATGGATACGATGCAATGTATGTGATGGTGAATGCGATTGCCGGTTACTTATTTACGCACTCAATCAGAAAGTGTCACCCAAAGTGTCGAGTCCTCACCCAAATGTTTAGTGTCGACGTCAACAGGTATTTGTGACGTCTACTAGCTAGCTGGGCTATTACAGCGACAGCTAGTGGTGAGCAACAGAATTTATTTCGCTGGAGTTAAAAGGATCTGTTATGCATTTTCTGCTGCATTTCGTTCCGCTCAACACAATATCAAGCATTATGCCTGGTATTGCATTGGGCGGAACGAAATGCAACGAAAAATGCTCCATCGAAATATATTTCGCTCCAGTGAAATAAATTCCGCTGTTCGACACCAGTCGTCACTGTAATAGGCCAGATGTTTGGCAGACGCCATAAACATATGTTGACGTTGACACTAAACATTTGGTTGATTACTCGACATTAGACTTTGAATTACGTTGCATTACATAAAAATATAGTTTTCCGCCATCACAATACATCTAGGATTCGGAATGAGACTCATAGTCTGCCAAATATCAGAGCCTCAAACTTTCCGCTTTTGTTCGCAGTGTACTGCAGTTTGTAAAGTTGCGAAATTGAATTCGCCGCGAAACAGTGCCATTGGATACTCGGAATGTCATCCAATTCCCTTTATGAACACAATACCATAGAGCGAAACGAAAATTTTCATCAACGAAACGAAAGCTCATTTCGTATGTGATTTGACATTTCATTTCGTTTCGCGGCCAACACAATACTAGGCATCAGACCGAAAACGTGTGAAAAGAACTACACGGATCTGCGCCGAGCGAACGAGCCACCATAGTACCAGTATACATCAAGATAGAGGCGAAATAAGTTTGCGTTCAACTAATTCACTTTCAACTTTAATCAGACATGAGACCTCCATTAAAACCGATCTGTCGTTTTGTATGAAAATGGTCTGAGATTCGGTGAATCGAAAGAGGCTAAAAGCTCACAATGTTCGTAAATCCGAAGTCGATATCGAGGACCCTTTAGTCTCGCAAAATTGGATGTTGGCTAATTCATTAATCAATGAATAATTTTATTTGCATTTCAATTATTCAATCAATTACTTTGTTTATCAAATGCCTGAAATCGAAAATTTCCCCGAAGCCATTTTAATACAGGGTGGCGCAAAAGAAACGAAAGGGTTTGAATAGTCTATAATTCCTTTATTTTTGAATCAATCGAATTTCTTTTTTTTTCCCAGTATACTTCATAAATGGGGAATTTTGTTATTTTAAGCGTAAAAAAAAATCGCGTTAGTGATGTCCATTCTCAGCTTTACTTAGTCGCGGTCTTTCTACAACATTTTCCAAGAATTTTTTCAAGATTTCAGGGGGTATCGCTAAAAATTCTTCTCGAATATTATTTTTTAGTTGGAGTATGGTCTAGAGTATGTGTATGGCATATGAATAAGGCACAGACCATACCCCAACTAAACAATAATATTTGAGAAGAAATTCGAGCGATACCTCCTGAAATTTTGAAAAAAGTCATGAAAACGTAGCAATTTACAAAGCTGAGAATGGGCACCACTTACGCGATTTTTTTTTCACGTTTAAATTAACAAAATTTGCCATTTATGAAGTGTACTAAGAAAAAAAAAGAAATTCGATTTATTCAAAAATAAAGGAATTATATACTATTCAAACCCCTTCGTTTCTTTTGCGCCACCCTGTATTTATTTTAATGTCCATGATTAGTTAGCCCCATTGTACAATCACAGTCTCATGACAATTCATAATCACATTGTACTACTTATCGAAACCATAAACTTCAAAATGGCCCAAACTGTACACAATCCAATCCTTTCAAGCCCTAAGGGTTGCTAATTTCTGTTGTATTCCAATAAAAAAAAAACACAGATGATGTTTTCTGCATTGAAATGGTAAAGGCAAATATTTTAAAATTTTAATCTTACGCCTAGTATGCATTTTTTGCATTTCACCAGAATCTCACCAGCTTCGACTCATTGTTGCCGTGAATTTTGTATGTATTTTCTTCATACTGAATGGAAGCGGGCGAGATTCTGGCGAGACGCAAGAATTCAAGAGTCCCAGGGCAGCCTTATGGTTTCCTTGAAAACTGATAATAATGGCAGTGTCCTATATGTATTAGAAACAATACCATACCTTCGGACACTATGAGTAGCATCTACGTACGAGTACGTACGTAACGACAATGCAAGGAACTCACGGCTAGAGAAAGGACATAAAACATGGAATTGCATAGAGCCTTGAAAAAACTCAAGCAATCCATAAAACAAATGTGCTACTGGCAGGCACAGGCAGGATGTTATGTTCATAAAAGTTACCCGGTTGGATGAGAAAAAACAACTAACCTCATCCTGACCACCACAGGATGCCAGGGCGATAATGGACGTTGCCTATTTCAGTTTTCCACATTTCAATTGAAACTAAGTGAATGACAATTTACAATGAAAACGATGAGTTTGTGACGAAACGACACTGCTTCTGACTGCGACATGTGAAACGGATTCACGCAGGTTGGAATGTTTTGTTTAATGCTGAATAATGTCCCATTAAATAAAACGAAGACTACTAAAAAATATAAATGTCGCTCATTTTGATCTTTTAGGGAAATTAAGATTTTCAATTATGACCTTAATTTATTAGTCGGCTCGGCGTTATAATAAATATGGTGGGTGGCTGTAACCTTAAGAGGAAGGGGAACCCACTTAAGTGCAGATACTAATCTTTATCTATTATTCAGATGTGTACTACGGCAATAAATTAAATAAATTCCACTATTACCCAACATTGTTCGTTCAACGGAAAGGTAGCAAAGGTTTCTGGTCACTCGTCAAATCTGTGAAGAATAACTTCACCTCCTCTTCTATTCCACCACTGGCATATGAAGGCAAAATATACAGTGAACCGCAAGACAAGGCCAACCTGTTGGCCGAAACTTTTGTTGCAAACTCTTGCCTACTACCCACTACTCAGAGTCCACCGGCCATACCCTTATGTGATTCACACCAGAAACCTTTTCATTCCCGCACTAGGGAAGTATTTAAAGTACTCTCAAAGCTCGATGTATCAAAATCGGCTGGACCTGATGGCATCTCCCCCTTAGTTCTCAAACACTGCGCTTCCTCGCTAGCCAAACTTCTGCGAAAACTCTTTTACCTGTCCTACGCAACAGGAGTGTTCCCATCATCGTGGAAACTGGCTCATGTCTAACCAATCCCCAAGAAAGGAGAAGCATGTGATCCATCTAACTTCGACCCTATCAAAAGTTTTCGAAACCCTGGTTAACAACCAACTAATGAGTTACCTTGACTCACCATCTCATCAATGATCGGCAATATGGTATCCGTTCTTCGCGCTCCACGGGCGACCTAATGACATACCTCACCGAAAGATGGAATCGCTGTATCCACCAATTTGGCGAAGCTAAAATCATTGCCCTCGACATTTCGAAAGCTTTTGATAGAGTCTGGCATCCGGCTCTTCTAGCTAAGCTCCAGGCTTTTGGTTTGGACCCAAAACTAGTTAAATGGATCGAAAGTTTCCTTCACGACCGTTCGCTTCAGGTCGTCCTTGATGGAGTTAAATCAACTTGCCATACCACCAACGCAGGGGTCCCCCAAGGTGCTGTCCTTTCACCAACACTCTTCCTTCTCTTCATCAACGATCTTCTCAGCGTGACTTCCAACTCAATCCATAGCTTTGCAGACGAGAGCACCCTTGACTACACTTACTCTTTCAACTCTGTAGCTGACTCTCGCCGAAATTCAACATCTATCAACAGAGATCGCATGTTTGACTCACTAAATGAAGACATTTCAAAAATTATTGCATGGGGGAAAGCGAATCGAGTAGAGTTTAACGCCTCAAAAACTCAATGTTGTCTACTTTCCCATAAGCAATGTGCTCACCTGCCGCCCAACCCATTCTTGTCGATGGGGTCAGCATTTCTGATTCGTCCATACTGAACATACTAGGTATTAACATCTCCAGTAAATTGGTAAATTGGTCCGACCACATCTTTTGCGTTGCAAAAAATGCAATGAAGTGTCTGGGCTTTCTGAATCGCTGAAAAAGATACTTTTCACCATCTGATCTGGCTCAAATTTACAAGGCTCATATAAGACCGAGACTTGAATTTAATTCCCACATATGGGCAGGCGCAGGTAGAACCGCATTATCCGCGTTAGACAAAGCCCAACGGAAAGCCTTCAAGCTTATTGGCGAGGAACCCATAACATCTAAAATCGAACCGCTTGAAGAAAGACGAAGTGTCGGCTGTCTCTCACTCTTCTATCGCTACTACAACCGCCGTTGCTCTGATGAAATAGCCAACCTCATTCCTGAGCGTACCTTTCCGTTATGTATTTTAACACCCGACTAGCCAGTCGTGCCCATCCTCATCTTCTAGAACTCAGCAATAGTCGCACCGCCAAATTCCACGACTCGTTTGTATCTAGGACAACACGAATGTGGAACGATCTACCATCTTTTGTTTTCCCCTGCAACTATGACCTACAAAAATTCAAACGGAATGTACACCGTCACCTTATTCAAACGCAACCCATCTCCCCACTACCTTAATCCCTTACCGCCAACTCTGTGCTCTCGCATCAAAGGGTTACCCCCTAAGCTTTGGTATAAACAAAAAAAAAACATGATAAAATTGTAATCCTTTGAAAAACATTGCCAATTTATGGCTTTTGGTATGTCACTTTTTCATATAATTACTTCATACTGCTCTTGCGCACTTACTGGGTTCATTCAATTTCAAATCAAGTTTATTTGATTGCAGAACTTCGTATTTTCCCTTGCTATCAATCAACCATTTGGAAAGAAAGTAAGTGCCTACTTCATCATCGTTTGACACGTATGTAGTCACCAGCTTCCGAATGGCCAAGTGCTGAATACGTTTTCACATTCGCAGTTTTTAATAAAGAACTTTTAGGTCATGCTGGTGTACAGTGCAGAATGTTCAATGTGTACGAGGATACGTGAAAATTGTTTCTTTGTTTGCCTGTGACTATTCGGCCATTAATCTTATTGTGGTGAGGTCAGAGTTACATGGTTTATCGACTTTAAAGAATGGAGTGCCACTTCATGAACTGGGGATTCAGGCATAGTCGTTCGCGATTTTTTGCAGTTGAATGATTTTTCACTTTCTGTTTTCTATTTGCATATGTAACTGGTAGTTATTCCAGGCGGCCAAGGCCCGACGTCGGGCTGTCGCGCCACGATGATAATGAACTGGTAATTATCGACACTTGAACTTTTGGAAGATTAGTACAGTCGTGATGCCCTGCTCATTGAAGACGTTGTAGTTTGACGATTTTCGAAACTTCCAGTTCATCGTACAGGTAACAACTCATGGTTGTACCGGATGCGCCATCCATCTTGATCGCAAACAGCCCCGAAAATTCGCCGCAGAACCTTACGTTCCAATGCGTCTAGCATGTGTCCGGAGGCTTGAGTTAGGGTCCATGCTTCGCAGCCATAGCATAGCACTGGTCGTATAATGGTTTTGTACACGCGGAGCTTCGTGTTTCTGTGCACATGCTTCGATTTGATTATGGGGAGAACCGAGAAAAAAGTCTTATTAGCTAACTGTATCCGTCGCTTGATTTCGTCAGTTTGGTTGGCGTCCCTTGACAAGTTGCAACCCAGATATATGAAGTCGTTCACGAACTCGATGTTGAAGTCCCCCATATTGATGTTCGGTTGTGCAGGTGTCCTACAGCAAGCACAGGCCGCTGCTTAGCTCGTCTTTTTTCTTCGCCAGATGGCACGGCCCGATCTTCACGGTCATTATGCTATCTTAGGCTCCGTCCTCACAGGCATTTTCGTATGCTCATCAAGCCGTCGATTCCATTTGTCAGACCCGATTTCGAAGAATTTAACTACAGCTTGACTATCGGTGAAAATTATATTGTCTCTAGCTCATATCATGTGATATCCCTGCTAGGTCAGAGCTTACGTAAACGCCGTATCCTTGGTCTGAGAAACATCGCAGTATTCAAGGAGACTGAAAGAGAAGTTTAAGTTAAGTCCTTCACGGAAAAACCCAACCCGTAATCCCTCATGGATTAGGCAAGAGAAGCGCTTTGTTTTTTACACTGACTGTGTTTTTATCAGAATGGCAACATGCCTATCAAGCACATTCATACTTGATAGAGGTTTAGTTATTCGTTATTGGAATATTTGGATTGCTCAGAATAGCAGCGTGTTCATATCTTAAAGTAAGCCACTGACTAGTGTCATGAAGTCGAATAATTGTATTTGCGGACATCCATTCAGCAAAAATGTCAAAAAGTAGTAGCTTAAGCAGCATGTTCAAAGCAGGAGAAGTGGTTGTCCTAAGAGCACCACAAAAGGAATAGCAGAAAAATCTTTGCATTTTTCCCAGGAAGCTACAGTTCGGCTCTGTAGTAGTCTAGTAGTAATCTACCAAAAAACTACATTAGTAAAACAGCCGTATAGAAATTTCGCCTTATAAGCAAAAACTAGGCTCTTCTCATGCAGCTCAAGAGACTCGACGACAAAATCTAAGAGGAACGCATAGCGCAAAGAAATTCAGTCTTGTCTGATATCTTTTGTATTCGCTGTCATTTTTATAAATCATTTTCGAGTATCTCCTCGAATAATTGGAGGACCAAGCTCTATCTACCAAACATTTTGGAGAGTGCCCGGGCCACCATGGCCCCAAGGCCCCCTCTGGATCCGCCACTATGTTTGAATGATCTTTCATCAATGTATTCAAAATGTCAGGGATATTTCCACATTCGCCGTAACGAGTGTTTGAAAACGATATTCTCATAAACAAATAGATATTCGCATTAAGTTCCTTGAAGCTATCAGGGAAATTGAAGGAAGCGTGAATTCGTAAATATGGCTCAGCCCCTTCATCAATCGAACACGAGCATGGTAAAAGTGTTCTTCAAATGGCTCAGGGACAGGGACATACACAAATCAGCGTGGTTCCTCGTCTCGCCTTGGCCGACACGAGGCACGAGTAAAGATTAGCCATAGCAAAGATATCGTACTTCATACAAATTAACGCAGTGCCTAGTAGTTGCATATGTATTGGTCCCCATAGTGAGTACGCAAATTCTATAACCCTCATAATGACATTCTTCCAGGCCTGCATAATGAGCGTATTGACGTCTTCATCTTACATGGTTAGCAGGGTGTGACAGATGCACACTATCGCACTTGACGACAACCAGCCAATGGTCAATGCTTGTTTTCTCCTTCAGGAACGAATTTTATCCGCGGCTCCATACGAGTACAAGTGACAATCGACAGAACCTTGTTTCAACAAGGGAATGCAAAATAATTTATGATTCAAACATGGGCTGTGTGATCACGACCCCTCTTGATATCGTCTTCTCAAGTCTCACTGTAGTAGTATAATAACTTTAAACGGCAAATAATACTGCTTCCAATTAAACTTTTTCTTACCAACATTGATATTCATCACTCTCCATCCAACGTCAAATTGATCCATCTCACTACAAATCACACTCCAAATTCACTGTTGTTCAATACAGGGCCGTTGAGAGGGGGGGGGGGGGGGGGGGGCGGAAGGGGCGAAACGCCCCGTGCCCGTGTTTTTCTCGGGGGCCCGAAAATTTGAAAAATTGAAAAAAGGGGAAAAAACGTATCTACGCACTGAGCTTTTTTTTTTGTTGCTCCTTGCCCTTTCATACCACTCTGACGCACTGAGCTACCGGTCGCCATATATGGACCTCTACAAAAGTTGTGTAATTTGTAAAATTGAAAAAAAAAACCTATCTACGCTTCGAGGTTTTTTTTTTTTGTTCATTGAGCTACCGGTCGTCATATATGGGGCCAATACAAAAGTTGAGTACCGGGCCCGGATTTTCTCTCGACGGCCCTGTCAATACTCGGTACTACACTGCGCATCAAAAAAAGTGGCACTCTCAGTTTTCTTCGTGCTGAAGTCAACAATTGTCGATTTGATGTCTTGTGGTAAATACCAGCAATTTTTAGGGAAATCCAGATACATATTAGGTCGAGCTTACGAGCCGAAATAACGGCACCTGGGGTGCATCTGTGTTTTTTTTTGCTAGCAAAAGACATGTTTTCACAATTTTCGACGCCTTATATCCGTATAAATCGGACCCCACCTATTGATGTCTTTCTGGTCTTCTATTGAATGGTCCTGTCACCTGGTACATATTCCATGCATCCTGGATTTAATCCTCCAGAGGTCGTCAGCTGGTCAAATACTTATAATACTTCAAATACTTCTGATACTTCTCTATTAAATGTGCAACCCCAAATTGATTAAATTTGAAAAACGCAGTCTGATGCCTTGCGGGAGGTCCTTGGGTAGTTACTCAAGGTCCGCCCGCAAGGCAAGACAGTAGCAAACATTAAAAAAATTAACAGATTAAACTGTTATACCGTTTCTTGATCGAAAGCAAGATTTTCAATCTTCGTATTTTGGCTGTGAAAACTTGAGACAAATTTGCCGTTATATATTACCAGAAATTTACCCTTCCAAATATTTGCTTCTTTTCACTCTTCTTTTACTAGTATTAAAAACTGCATTCTTGTTGGCTTCAGCATGAAGAAAACAGGGTGCGCCACTTTTTTGGATGCGCAGTGCAGTATCGGTTTTAGTCATATTATAGGCCGCACCCACCTTTGTCAGGGAGTGTGCAGTATGTTTGTTAAACAAGAGAAAACGGTCTAATATTAAACCTAAGTATTTCACCTCCTTAGATGCTTTCACTCGCCCAGCAGATACTTTTATCGATAGAGAATTTTTATGCCTCAGTCTTTGCTCACTCCTGGCCGCCTAGGGAAAATCAGCTCACTTTTGGCCGTGTTGATGCGGATACCCCATTTGCTATAGTAGCGATTCAGATCGACATATCTTTGTGTCCGCAGCGCCGCATATTTGGAATTGTGATTTTATATTCAAGCTAATAGATGGTAGGGTAGTTTCTATGAAAATCAAGTATATCCGACGCAAAAAGCTTAAATAAGATGGGGCCCAAAATTTACCATTGAGGGACTCCTAAAAAGGTATTAAAAGAGGAGCAGCCATTAACGGATCCAGCGGCAGTTCTCCCGATAAGAAAACTGTGAATGATTTTCGAGATGTGAAAAGGGAAATCCCAAGAGATTAGTCGATATTCAGCCAAACCGAATCAAAGGCTTTTTCAACATCGATTAAGCAGCGGTAGACTACCCTCGATTCGGCAAGGCTCCACACTGCATCAGACAGAAAGACCTGTAGGGCGTCGATAGTATAGTGACTCTGGCTGGTTCGAATTTGTGGTCGATAGTCTGTGACCATGGTAATATCATCCACCATGACTGATGGCAAGTTGTGCAATAGTGTTGCAGTCTCCTCAGAGTCCCTACACCTGTAAAGCAACATCAAAGGAAATGAACGATGTTAGCAAAATCTCCGATTCTGATTCAGTAATTGAGTTTGGCCTCTCAATTGTTCATATTATAGTATTACGGTTTTCGAAAATGAATTTTTCTTAATTTTCGAAAATCAGATATTTTTCGAAAATGATCCGGTCTACAGATTTGTTCCATTCGATTCAGGAGGTATAAACACACAATAGATTATGACTTTCTTTAAAATTAAATATTCGTGGATTTTTGGTCAGGAATTTTGGGTATCTGCCCCCTACGGTAACGTTCGATTCCAATGATAAAAGGTTTTACATTAATGAAAGCGAAATCCATATATGCAAATACGAACAAAACCATTTTTGCTGAATTGTAAAAGTACTTAACCGTATAATGACTCTAATTAAGTACTTGCAAAATTTCATCCGCCAAACAACCGACAAGATAATTACAATTTCAAATAATCACATAAAGATAACAGTTTAATTACACACAAAACTCAGATTCAACAATTCTAAGACACCCATTGATATCAAAATTCAATTCTAAAAACGTATTTACCATTGTCTTACTTTACATTCGTTACGATATTACAATACAACATTTGCTTGAGAAGACGAGCGAGCACTCTCGTCTTCCCAAGCTATGTCGTAAAAAGCGCGAAATTTTGCTCCTAAATCTTTAATCTCATTAAAATAATCATTACCGAAGGTGCGTTATCCTTGACTGCCAACTCAGTTCAGTTTGGTTTTTTTTTATGGCTCCAAGCCTCAGTATGGGGACAAGCCATTCCGGCTACTCGCAAGGAATAAGGAGCACAACCATCCCTCTTCTTCCTGCAACAGCAGAGGAGACATTAATGTGGACCGGAGATCGACTGAAAATGGCGGTGACGCAAAAACAAAGTGTTTTTTTTTTTCAGGGCTGAAGGGTAATATAAAATTTTCTTATCTTAATTTAGTAAAATATATCCTTCAGATTGTTTTACGTGAAGGTATTTTACAAGCGAGCTCTCGACAAAGCGACACCTAATCAGGTAATTGTTTCCACTCGAAAGCACTTTTTCCAAGGATATCCAATGGAAAGACACTCGCTATCAGAATGAGTGGGTTAAGGGCTTGGAGATGAGGGTGGTGATATATGTCGCATTACAGGAATGTATGTGGTTGGGTTGTGTTTGTTAGAAAGTAACTATGAAGATTTATTGCAGTGGCCTGATAAAAATATATTGTTCGTAACGACTTTCAACCTTGGGCTCATTCATAGGTAAAAAAGCTGCGTGGGTCTGGGTGAAGCAATTTCATGATTCGCTTAGGGACAAACAACAAGTTTTTGCAACGAAACCTCAACTTAGGGAAATTAATGAAAAGTTACAAGCGAAAAGGCGGTCACATCTTTACCGTGTATGTGTATTCTAATAAAAAGGTATTCTTCGATTTTCTTTCTCTTGCCATAATATTTATACTCTAAACCTTATAAGGTATATATGGTTGCCTTTTATATTTCGGGATTAGAGAACAAAAATAAATATTAATCATTGAAAATCGTTTTATTGTTTTTCAAAATATTCCCCATGAAGATCTATACACTTTTGCATGCGTTTGAGCCAATTGTCAAAGCACTTGCCACTCTGATTGAGGTGTCTCCAAAACATGCATTCTGAACACAGCAACCGCTTCTTCAGGTGTTGAAAAACGTTGACCTCTCAGTTTGTTTTTTACGTACGGGAATAAAAAGAAGTCATTCAGTGCCAAGTCAGGACTATACGGCGGATGACCCATCAAATCTATGTTTTGAGTGCTCAAAAATGCAGTTGTTTGAGCTGATGTGTGAGAGCTCGCATTGTCGTGGTGAAGAGTGATCCGTCTTCGGCGGTTGGTTTTCCTGATTTCTTGGAAGACAACTGGCAAACAAATGGTTGTGTACCACTCAGAATTGACTGTTCTACGTTGTTCTAGTGGTACGGTTGCGACATGTCCAGTTTTTCCGAAAAAACAGGCGAACATTTGCTTGGAAGTGCTTCGTGCGCGAACAACTTTTGTTGGTAAACTCGATTGACGATATTTGCACTTTGTGATAGTCCATATTGAATTTGAAATCAAAAACGGATACTTTGTCTAATCACTTTTTATTATTGTTCCCTGACGCGTTTCGCTCTTTCGAGCATCTTCAGAGGGATTGCTCGAAAGAGCGAAACGCGTCAGGGAACAATAATAAAAAGTGATTAGACAAAGTATCCGTTTTTGATTTCCACTTTTGTTGGGTTTGGCTCATTTTGAAACACCCATACAGTCGACTGCTGTTTACTTTCGGGCTCATACGCGTAAAACCACGATTCATCACCTGTCACGATGTCATAGACGTGTTTCGAAGCACCGCGATCGTATTTTTTGAGCATTTCTTTCGACCAATCGACACGAGCCTTTTTTTGAGCGATTGACAAATTGTGTGGGATCCAACGCGAACAAATTTTTTTGACAGTCAAATATTCATGCAATATTGAATGTATGCTGGTCCCACTAATGCCTAAGGTTGTCTCAATCTCACGATAGGTCACATGACGATCTTGCAATATCAGTTCGCGCACAGCATCAATGGTTTCCGGAACAACAACTGATTTTGGACGACCTTCACGAAATTCGTCTTGGAGTGAACTACGACCTCGATTGAATTCACCATACCATCGATAAACACTGGACCTTGATAGAGCTTCATCGCCAAAAATTGAATTCAGTTCATCCATGCACTGTTGCTGAGTTAATCCACGTCGAAAGTTGTAAAAAATAATCGCATGAAAATGTTCACGATTGAATTCCATTATTTGGCCGAGATTAATCTTTTAAGTTACTGTAAAAAACGAAAATAGCGCTCGTATGTCAAAACGTTCTGAGTACGTATAACCTCAAAAATGTCAAACTTTACGATAGAGTTGTCAGTTGCCAGATTGCAACACTAGGGTTGTCCAATCCCGAAATATAAAAGGCAACCTCAATGATTAAGGTTGATAAAAAATATATTTTACAACCATTGTCATGATATGACCTGCTCATCTTGCGGATCAGGTCGACCTACTCCGAGTCTGGCAACGGACCGAACCTAGTTTCTTAAACCTACTCTGATTGAACCTGATCTGTTGTCGATGGAGTGGAAGAACAGAAGAGCGGGTGAACTCGGTTCATTAGAGAACTGAACTTTTGATTAGATTAGAAGACACATCTACATGTGGCTATAGTATAGTATATTGTAGTGTGGGATTCTGGTGGTTTTCAATGTACTTCCTCCTTTGGACTTGTCGATGATTTAAAACTTGAAGTACAAAACCGCTTTGGCAATGTGGAATAGGGCAATACTTTGGCATATTGCACATTCCTAGACCCGAGGTTCAAAGCGCACGTTTTTGATAATGCAACAGCTGCCAATAAAGTTAAACAAACTATCATATCCTTGGTAGAACAAAAAATTTCTAGACAATTACCAGAAATCTTAACACCATTGGAAAGCAGTAGTCAACAGGATATTGAGAATAGGCAGCTATCTGTTTGGGGGTCAGTCGACAAAACTCTTTCCAAATACAAGTCACAGGGAACTTCCAACTCCAGAGCGAATGCTGAAGTGCAAAGATATCTCGAAGCCGATTTAATTAACAGAGAATTAGATCCTTTACGCTGGTGAAAAGATCATGAGTAGGCATATCTTTACCTGAACACAATTGCAAAGGAAAAACTTTGTGTCCTGGCTACTTCAGTACCCTGTGAAAGACTTTTTTCAGCAGCAGGGAAAATTTTAAATGAGCAACGAACACGATTGAAATCCAGTCAAGTGGAAAAAATTTGTTTCTAAATGTTAACCATATAGTTATGTTCAAGGAAGATGTCTATATTTCAGTCATAAATACTTACTACTACCTATTTAAAATATATTACAAACATTATATGTATAACTTATGTATAGCTGCAGCAATTTGCTACTATTTAACTTTACTTTCTTATTTTATAGCTTCACTTTATATGTACATTATTACATATTAACATATACGTATTTAGAAAATAAATCATCGATCAACACTTAGAACTTGCATTTATCAATTCTAACAGCACCCAAATTAACTCCCAAACCCATATCCTATCATCTTATCTTGTATCATTTGGACAAATAATATAAGTATGAATGTACGTGCACCCAATCCAATCCCATATTCTTATCCACCATACCCATCGGCCATGGTCACCCACAACACAACATTTATTTAAAAAAAGATACAAAGTATCTACACTGCATGCAGATACATCGGAACATGGATATGTCTATGACTACCGACTGCGTGGAACCTGTTGTGTTGAAGACATCGACGTAAGTTTTATAAAGATCCCAGTATAGTTACACTGGATGAAATCATTCGAAAAAACACGTCGCGCGCTTTCGGTAGGCATAAGACATATCCATGTACCGATGTATCTCGTGGCAGTGTGGATACTCGTCATAAATTCTGCTTTGCTTTGTCCTGTCCGCTCGGGCCCCTTTCTCTCGCGGGATCGTTTCATTTTCGTTTGCATCGCGTGTGGGCAATATTCACCTCCTCTCGTGCACCCTGTTTCATCTACCCGTTCGGTACAGTTTGCAGACTGCAGCCTATCGACATTTCTCTGAGTAAGTTTCTGATAAACGCAATCACGCTTCCCACCATCTTTTCCCAATCAGACGTGTATTGTGTTTGTGTATCTATTGCAAAATCGCTCCCACACTATCCGCCTCATCCCGCCCCTTTAATCAACAGTCCGGGTCCGGCACACACAATCCGTTTCTCAAGTAACGCGTGCGACTCTATGTGATTGTGTCCGGCAAACAGAAAGGGAAACTAATAAAAGTAAACAAAACATTCCAACACACGCACAAAGAGAATGCACAAGAAAAATTTTGGAATTTTTGCAGAAGGGGGAGGGGGGCATTTGATCTTCTGCAGACCTCTGAATGTACATCATGTCGCGATGAGCTGCCCGGAACTATAACATCCTGCGACGAATATTTCTCTATTTCGGGGCTTGGGAGATTTTAACTCGCGCAGTACGAATCCGCCATTTTGTTTTATCATATGTTTATTGCACGTGTGGGGGGGGGGGCCACATTGTGGGCCAGTCAGACCTCAAATCGCCGCCATTGCAAATGCACAACCATTTGGATAGAATGAACTTCATCCGCGATAGCTCTCGCTCTCTATCTTCGGGGGGCGGGAACTATGTACACTCTCTCAAATTGCGTCTGCGCATGTCCAAATGTTAGTCGAACTGACTACTTGCTACTTTTTCTGGGACCCTAGTGATTCAGATAGTACAACACGGGCTATTTTATTAAATGATGAATGGGAATTGGCGGAAATTGAAGGTCATTGAAAGTCCTTGGACGTCCTCGACCTAAATAATGAGTAAAAAGGAATTTCATTCATTGTGACCTCAGATTGGGTCTATGCATGTGCATGTTGGGAGTGCATAATTTGTTTAATGAAATGGTGAGAATGAGAATGATATGAATGAATGAGAGGAGGAGGTCAGCTGCCCTGAGTGAAATTTCGCATACATTCAGAGACCATAAATTGCATGTGAGCATGTCGAGCGAGGAGAGCAGACGACTTTTTGCGACGTGTTCTGGGGGCCTAGTCAAGTTAGGTAGTACGGAGGGTACCCTATATTTTTGAGGATTTTGAATGTATGGTAGGGTGTGTATGCAGGAGTTTTGATTATGGCGTCGCGTTGACTGAGAGCGTGGGACAGAGAGCGCCTGTTCACCCGTACACTATGTTATTTCTTGCCGTCCACAACGTCAACCTTTATCGCTATCAAATCAACATCCCAACATGTACACACAGGATCCCCGCGAGCGCGCCGCCCGCGCGGATCTACAAGCAACAGCCATGCACAATGGCCACTTCACTCAAACGACATGCACAACCAGAAAAGAGAAATTTTCAATGGGCTTGTTTCCTCTTCTGACCCCCGAGTAGAAAAACAGACATTTCGTGTGACGGACAGATTTTTAGGATGACCCCCAGCTATAAGACATATCCATGTCAATACGAAAATCTTCACTCTACCTAACATAAATAAAATCCAACTGAACATTTATTCCACTCCATTCTACACTACAATATAGCGTAGCGATAGCAACATCAATCGTATATATAGGTAGTATATGTCACAACATCTGTTCTTCATTTACTTTTATATTCCCCATATTTAAACGATCTGATCTGATCATACTCCGATACCGACAGACGGACCTATTATCACAAACCTATTCATTGTTCATTTTCAAACTTCTCCGATTCCGACCTGAACTTAAAAGAATCAAATGATCTAGGTTCGTTTTCTTGCTCCGAAACTGATCATTTTTCGACCTGATCATTTTTCGATTGCGGACTTAGGTCGACTGCAGATCTAGGTCGACCTAGTTCGGTATGCGGAGTAGGTTAAAAAGAGTAGGTTCGCGAATTGGCAACCATGACTATACAACCATATATGGTATATTTTTTTTTGTCACGACGAAAATATGTAACATCTTAAAGGAGGCTTTGACTGATGCGGCTGATTCGATTTAGCCTTGTCTGTCCGTCTCTCTGTGAACAAATATTTGTAGTGAACTGTACCATCCAAGATCCATGGATATATGCTATAGAAACGTCAACAAGGCATAGTAATTCAAGAGATGTTGACGCACACTTGCCTCTGGAGGGATGAAACATGAATCATCAAAAACTGTCTGTGGGTACCAATAGAACTTTCACAGTGCTCCGAGCTTATCAGTATAAAGATGGCGCGGATAGGAGGTGCATGCTAGCAACTATACTTCCGAAAACTAGATATGCTATCAAAACGTCAACAAGGCATAGGCATGCTAGAGATGTTGAAGCGCATATACCCCTAGAGGGGTCAAGGCAATTAACATCATCGTGGCGCGACAGCCCGGCGTGGGGCCTTCATCATCCTCATGATGGCGCGAAAGCCCGACGTCGGCCTTGGCCGCCTGGATCATTGTCCTCCAATTATATCGGTCACGTGACTGCGTCCTCCATCTTGGAAATCCAGTTGTTGCGCGGTGTCCGCATATACCTAGCTCCACACCGTGCTCTCGGTCGCCCTCACAGTCTCGCTCCGTCGACTCGACGTCCATTCATTACTCACTTTGGCATGCGATCATCATCCACTCGTTGGACATACCCTGCCTATTGAAGTCGTTGTAGTTTGACGATTTTCGAAACTTCCAGCTCATCGTACAGTTCATACAACTCATAGTTGTACCGGATGCGCCATCCATCTCGATCGCAAACGGCCCCGAAAATTCGCCGCAGAACCTTACGTTCAAATGTGTCTAGCATGTTTCTGGCGGCTTGAGTTAGGGTCCATGCTTTGCAGCCTGGTCGTACGATGGTTTTGTACACGCGGAGCTTCGTGTTTCTGTGCACATCCTTCGATTTCATTATGGGGAGAACAGAGAAAAAACTCTTATTAGTATCCGTCGCTTGATTTCGTCGGTTTCGTTGGCGTCTCTTAACAAGTTGCAACCCAGGTATATGAAGTCGTTCACGAACTCGATGTCGATGGCGTCCTTGTCCTCGATTGCATCATTATTTTAGTTTTACCCTCGTTGGCACGTAGTCCAACTTCTTTTGCAGCGGTGTCGAGCGTAAGCAGAAGTTCTTCTGCGTCAGCCAATCCTCGGGACATGATGTTGATCTCGACGGCTTACGTTGCAAATTGTGTCAACTTGGTGACTAGCGTCTCACGGTTGTCCATATTTATAGCCCGGATAGCGTGTTCCAGTGATAGGTGGAAGTTCGTCAGCGGCCGGGATTTATATCCCACGAACCGCAAAGATTTTGGGAGGGTTTATTCCCGATTGGTGCACTGAGGAAATTCTACATCAGTAGGTCGTCTTCACCAGGTGATAATCCGAGTCGCAGTTTGCTCCTCGATAGGAGCGGACATCCATCACACTAGACGCCCATTTCCTGCAAATGAGGACGTGATCAATTTGGTTGACGGTGTGTGCGTATGGAGATTTCCAGGTCTGCTTGAGTGCGTCTATGCCTAAAACACGTAGAGCTTACGACTAGATTCCTGCAGCACGCAAAGTCGATAAGTCGCTGGCCGTTGTCGTTACATTCTCCGTGAAGACTGTGGCCTCCAGTGGTCCCCCGGTGCCAACTTTCATTTCCGACTTTCACGTTAAAGTCTCCCAGCAGCAATTTGACGTCGGTTGTTGGAAGTGAGTCGAAGAGAGTCTCAAGGCGGGCGTAGAACTCGTCTTTTACTGCGTCTTCTGTAACTTCAGTTGGGGCATGCACATTGAGTGCGTTCAGAAGGTGGCAAAAGAGCGGAAACCGCTCGCGAGCAGCTCCGCAACTGCTCGCGAGCTGCTCCGGAGCTGCTCGGTTTGGAGTCTGCACCTGCTGAACGCTACTTCACCAGCTGAAAAATCGACCAGCTGAGAGCTGACGATGACAATTTCAGACGTCAAGTGCCGAAAAGTGGAACATACATGAATCCCACGCTGTCCTTTACAAAAATCACGAACAACGAGAAAACAAAATCAAAAGCACCCGAAAACCAAAGAACTAGAAGCCGAAAGCGGCGAAAACACAACAACCAACTTGATAACTGTCAAAATTCGAAAGTCGCAACTTGAGCGTGAGGTTGAAAAAGAAGAAGAAGAACCTGAGCACTGAGCACTGATCAGTGAGCAGAAATATTTCTTGCTCGGTGAAATTTGATCATGATCACCCGAGCGGAAGTTGCTCAGTCACTTCTGAACCCGCTCGTTCTGAACATGTTCGCCGAGCGGAAGTTGCTCAGTTCCTTCTGAACGCACACATTGATGAGCCAGAGACTGAAGAATCGGGTCTTAATGCGAATCGCACACAGCCGTTCATTTATGGGTTTGAAGTCAGTAATATGCGACTTGAGGTGATTGTTCATCATAAATGCTACTCCAAACTCTTTGCAGCCCGATGGTTTGCCACTTGTAAAAATTGTGTGCGATTTCTTGTCATTGATCTTGCTGCCAAGCCAATTTGTTTCCTGGACTGCAGTAAAGCTCATTTTGTACTTTTCGACCTGTTGATGGAGGGCGTTCTCGGCCCCCGGTTTGTTCAGGAAGCGTACATTCCAGTATCCGAAAGAATAATTCTTTAGTGGTTTGCGTGGTCGTCGTCGTTGATCCGTCCAATCCGAGGCTTTTGTTCCAGGCTTCTTGACGTGGTGTCGTTTTTAAAAGGACGAGTTGTCAGCACATCGCTTAACCCCATTGGGCGGATGACCTCGGAAGTTAGCTGCAGATGGTTTAATAAACATGCTGGAGTTCACACAACTATGTTGCAGGTCCAACTACACAAATCATTCCATCCTACTAAACCTGAGACGCTTAGGTGTTGGTCAGCCATTCAGGCTACAGCTAGTGGATGTTCACACTGCGTGCGATGCCGAGCCGAGCCGAGCCGGGTCGAGCGATGCGATGTGGTGGGTGTTCACATTGCACGCCGTGCGATGCCGAGCCGAACGATGGCTTGCGATGCAAAGATGATCCGAGCGATGGCTTGCTATGCAAAGATGATCCGGGATGTTCACTGCACGCAATGATGGAGAGTAGAGACCAATTTAGTTCAAGGAATAGAATCTGTTCGACATCATGTCGTTTGTATGCTTGACCCAGTAAATTTATTTCAAAACAGTGCTCTATAAATGGAAGGGCGTAGCCATTGGGTGCATCCCATTAATGAAGAAAGGCCCAATGTGAATTTCATCATCTCTTCCGCGACCTCAGACGAGAGGTTTCACAAGCGGATTGAGCAGCGGCGCACCGCTGTGTGTAAACGCAAAAATCGGCAGCCGCGGCGGCCTTAGGACGATGAATGTATAAACCGCTCGACTCGCCGTTGTGGCCACCGCCGCGGTTTGTGGAGCGGCGAGATTGCATTTGAATTCAAACCGCTTGTGAAACCACGCCTTCTAAACGCGACCTTATTACGGTGATAATAACCTTTCATTTGAGCCATACTGAATCAAAACCGGAGTCCAAAGCGTATATACCCTAGACTTGTACAGACCTATAGTTGTGATACCAAAACTTCCAACTGGCAACGGCCATATGCATTAAAAGTGAATTTCCCATATGGTCAGTTTGAGCTGTGGGCGTGGATCCAATGAAAAGTTTCATCGTTCATCCATTCGAATTTTGGATATTTACATTTGAACTAACGTTTATAGGGAAGGTTGCCGTTCATTCAATAGGATCTTGCCCATTCTCAAAATCAACTAACAACCTACACTATAAATATTTGTCGCATTTTGCAAGTCGCTAGCATTTGTATCGAAAGTTATCGCTCATTTGAAGTTTCGTTTGTAGGGGACGTAGAGGTTGCTTGGGACGGAGCTTGGCCATTTCCAATACCAACCAACTAAATCTAAATCCAAATATTTGAACCAAATTTCAAGTCGCTAGCTTCATTCTATCGAAAGTTATCGCTCATTTGAAATTTCATCTGTAGGGGTTCCTTCGGTCGGATCTTGCCCATTTGCCATCAATACCAACCAACTAGATCATGCTACAAACATTTGACCAAAATTTCAAGTTTCTAACTTCATTCTATCGAAAGTTATCGTGCAAACGGACAGACAGACAGACAGATATGGCTAAATCGAATCAGGAGATGACCCTCATAATTTCCATGTATACACTGCCACACCGCCGCGCCTAAAAGTCTAGGGTATAAAAGCAGACATACATGCATTTTTTCAGTCTGATCTTACATCAAATATTACTTTACAGCTCGTACTTGCACCATACTGGCTCCAAAAAGCTTCACATCGCAAAGCTCATAAACTCCATCGCAAAGCCCATTAAATTCCATCGCAAAAAATCAGCAGCCGGTACTCGCACGAAAAAGCAAAGAAGTTTGTGAAAACATCGGGCCATCGCTCGGCTCATCATTGCATCGCGCGCAGTGTGTACACTCAAAGCGTAATTCCATTTAAAATTGAAGACTTTCCATTTTCTTGCTTTAAAAGCTTGTAATCGCATTGCATCGCTCGACCCGGCTCGGCTCGGCATCGCACGCAGTGTGAACATCCACCTATGTCTTTTTCCAAACTGCCGTATCGCTAAGACTTGGCCGTCAGCGGTTTGACACACTGCGATTCCCAGGGGCCGCCCCGAGGAGGACTATGGGCAAGGTATTTTGCCCCCCAACTGAATTATACGGAGTCCGAAGCGTATATACCCTAGACTTGCACAAACCTATTGGCGATACCAAAAGTACCAATTGGCAACGACCATATGCAATTAAAGTGAGTTTCCCATACGGCCAGTTTATAGGGAAAGTTGGCACTCATTCAGGAGGATCTTGATTATTCTCAAAATCAATTAACTAACCCATTCTACAAATATTTGTCGAATTTTTTAAGTCGCTAGTTTCATTCTATCGAAAGTTATTGCTTATTTGAAGTTTCACTTGTAGGGGAGGAAGGGGTTCCTTAGGTCGGATCTAACCCATCTTTAATGCCAACTAATTCAGTCTTATTTCAAACAATTGACCAAAATTTCAAGTCGATGGCTTCATTCTATCTAAAGTAATCGCTTATTTGAAATTTCATTTGTAGGGAAGGTAGGGGTTCCTTATGCCGGATTTTACCCATTTTCAATAACAACTAAGTAGATCTTACTACCAACATTCTACCAAATTTTCATTTCACATGTGTCATTCTATGGAAAGTTATCGTAATTAAAGTAATATTTATTTATTGAATTTTGTGGGGGAGGTAGGCGTTCCTTCGATCTGATTATGCCCAACTTACTAAAACTCAAGCAGTTTCTCACCTCAGGGTTTCATGCCAAAAATCAGATGTATACGTCAATTGGTTCAAGAGTTCTAGACAAAAAACCTGAAAAGTTCTGTAGTACGGGGCTCTTAGTAAGAAAGATACTGTTCTCTTGGCCTGATCATGCCCATTTTCAATACCATCCAAATAGATTATACTGCCAACATTTTACCAAAATTTCATGGCTCTAGCTTCATTCTATCGAAAGTTATCGTGCGGACGGACAGACAGACATGGCTAAATTGAATCAAGAGGTGACCCTGAGCATTTAGGTATATGTATACATTGATATACCTCCGGAGCCTCATGTAAGGTGTTAAATATTTTCGTCGTGACAAAAACAATACACCCTATACTATAAGTCTAGGTTATAAAAATAGATTAATTATAATAACAATAAGGCATCTCGTCCACTGCTACCGGAAAGCTGCGAAAAGTTGCGAAATCGATTCGTCCGAATTCGGCCGAAAACGCATGAACGATCTAAACGCGTGACTCGGTGGGGGACCGCGTCCACTGGGCCCGTATCGTTCGTCAGTTTTCGTCCGAACAGGCGCGAATTGCGAACCGATCCCATCTTGCTGGGATTTAGTTGCGAACGAGTGCGAAAATAGAAAGAAACAATGGACTGTGAAAAGTTAATTTTGCTCTTCTACTACGATTCCGAATGAATTCTGAAGCAATGGACGATGGTCATTCGCACGATTTCAGACAAACGGCGTTCGCACGAATTCGTTGCTTCGCAGTTCTCAGCTTTCCGGCTCCGCTGGACGACTAGCCTAACAGCAGCCGGACCGAAGCTTCGTTTCGGCCTGGAGTCCGAAGCGTATATACCCTAGACTAGACCTAGTGGTGATGCCAAATGTACCAATTGGTAACGACCATATGCATTAAAAGTGAGTTTTTATATGGCCAGTTTACAGGGGGGGTTGGCACTAATTCAGGAGGATCTTTACCATTCTGAAAATCAATTAACCAAACCATTCTACAAATATTTGCCGAATTTTCCATGTCGCTAGCTTCGTTCTATCGAAAATTAATTGCTTGTAGGGGAGGTAGAGGTTTTTTTTTGTTGAATCTTGCGCATTTTTGAAAACAACCAACTACTCGTAGATCCCAGTACAAACATTTGACCAAAATTTCATGTCACTTCATTTTGTCGAAAGCTATCGCTTATTTGCATTTTCATTTGTAGAGGAGGTAGGGGTTCCCTGGGTCGGATCTTGCCCATCATTGCCACCAACCAGTTAGATCATGCTACAAACGTTCAAACAAAATTTCAAGTCTCCAGCTTCATTCTATCAAAAGTTATCGCTTATTTGAAGTTTCATTTGTAGGGGAGGTAGGGGTTCCTTGGGCCGGATCTTGCCCATTTTGAACATGAGCCAATTAAATTTTACTGCAAACATTTGACCATAATTTCAAGTCTGTAGCTTCATTCTATCGAAAGTTTACGTAGTTCAAGCAATATTTCATTTTTTGAAATTTGTAGGGGAGGTAGGCGTTACTTTGGTCTGATGAAGCCCATTTTACTGACTGAAGCAGCTTCTCATTTTAAGGTTATATGCCAAAAATCAGGTATTTACGTCAATTGGTTCCAGAGTTATAGACAAAAGACGAGAAAAGTAGGGTAGCACACTGATCTTTGTAAGAAAAGTACCGTTAGTTTTCAACTGATCGATTTTATTTTCCCAGCAGAATATAGACTGACCTTTTGGAGCCATCTACCAAAGCTACAGCTTTTCACGTTTATTGAATCGCGAGTTACAGATACATTTAATTATTCTACATATGTAGGGGAGGTAAGCGTTCTCTTGGTCGGATTATGCCCATTTGCAATACCAACCAACTAGATCATACTTTCAACATTTGACTAAAATTTCAAGGCTCTAGCTCCATTCTATCGAAAATTATCGTACGAACGGGCTTACAGACAGACGGACAGACAGACATGGCTAAATCGAATCAGGAGGTGACCCTGATCATTTATACATTTATACAGTACTATACCTCTGGAGCCTCCTTTAAGGTGTCTAGGGTATAAATATCGGTATATAACATAGGAATGGATGAACGGGGAGACCTCTCATTGGATCCACACACACACACACAGTTCAAATTGACCATACTGGAAACTCAATTTTAATGCGTATATGGTCGTCGCCAATTGGTACTTTTGGTATCGCCACTTGGTCTGTACAGGTCTAGGGTATACACACTTCGGTCGGTGTCGATGCGTCTGGCTCGTTTTTTGTTGATACGTATATCGCTATGTAATGTACAGTCGTTAGTTAGCGGGGGAAGTGGTATTTATCTACATACTTTGCAGGAGCTTACTCGTACTATTTCCGCTACAAATGTGGAGCAGTGTACGCGTACGGCACAGGTACAGGAACGCGTCTTCGCATACTGTAGGAACATGTTTCATAGACACACAGTTTCACGTATCGGTTAAGTGCCGAGCCGCGCGAGACGTGGTTACCACATTGTTAGGGGTCGTTAGTGAAAAAGTTTTGATAAAGTACGAGAAATATACATAATGTACAATACATAAATTACTGATCGAAAAATACTTTTATTGGATTTTCAAGAGTGATTGACTGCATTTAATTGAATGTGAATGTGAAGTTTCTATTCAACAAAACGTCTTCCTCCATCTTTGTACTCGTAATTTCAGGTAGTTTCCAATTTTTCCAAATCTGATGTTAATGTGTCACTCATCTCATCAAATACATAATTGAAATTTACAGACAGTAGCTGGAATATTTAAATTGAATTAGTGAAAAATCAATCTTCTCAAACCAGAGTTGAACGTCGTTCTACGGTCGTCCTTGTTCCGATCATCGTTATTAATTCAAATCAGTAGCTAATCCGTAAAGCAATTTTGTCGGCTTCATTCTGACAATGTCTCAAGCTCTTGTCATTCGTTTACCAGTTCAATTATAAATATCCCTTTCTTGGGACAAAACACTTTTGAATATAAAGTTAATTACTCCTTGACCGAAACCGTTGATGAATAGCTATAGCTGGGCGGTAAATGGTAAACTCCAAACTTCTCCGTAAGTATCATTTTTTTAATTGTTTTTTCTTAGCTTGAATAAGGGGTTGGCACGAATCCAAGATGAAAACAGTTTTCTTTTAACACTTTCCGGGCGGTGGGTATTTCTAATTATCAAATTTTACATGTTATTTTGTTACAAAATGAAAACGGATTTGTCGAAATGTAGAGACAAGAGCTATTCTGTCTGTAGAATTTTGTTATTTTATGGGTGGTTTGATTATTAGCCCTCAATCACTCGCGCGAAATTTGTAACACGGATAGTCGTGCGGAGTGCAATTGTAGAAAAACGGTCATTGACTTCATGACCTATTTTTATGAAGTTAGGCTAGAAACAAGTTCATCATCGACAGCGACAGCCCGACGTCGGGCTTTGGCCGCCTGGATCGTTATCATCCAATTAACTCGGTCACGTGATGGCGTCCTCAAACCTTAGAAGCCCAGTAGTTGCGCGGCGTCCATATTTACTGAGCTCTCCCAACGAGCTCTCGAATGTGTCTAGCATTTTTCCGGAGGCGTGAGTTAGGGTCCATGCTTCACAGCCGTAGCATAGCACTGGTCGATAGTTTCGTACACGCGGAGCTTCGTGTTTCTGTGCACATGCTTCGATTTCATTATAGCGAAGAACCGAGAAAAAAGACTTATTACCCATCATCATCATCGTGGTGCAACAGCCCGACGTCGGGCCTTGGCTGCCTGGATCGTTGTCCTCCAATTGTCTCGGTCACGTGACCGCGTCCTCCAATCTTGGAAGCCCACTAGTTGCGCGGCGTCCACATATACTGAGCTCTCCCAACGAGATCTCGGTCGTCCTCGCAGTCTCTCTCCGTCGACTCGTACTCATTACTGTCTTTGGCATGCGATCATCGTCCATTCGTTGTACATGCCCTGCCCATTGAAGTCGTTGTAGTTTGACGATTTTCGAAACTTCCAGCTCATCGTACAGTTCATACAACTCATGGTTGTACCGGATGCGCCATCCATCTCGATCGAAAACAGCCCCGAAAATTCGCCGCAGAACCTTACGTTCAAATGTGTCTAGCATTTTTTCCGGAAGTTTGAGTTAGGCTCCATGCTTCACAGCCATAGCATAGCACTGGTCGATGGTTTCGTACACGAGAGCTTCGTGTTTCTGTGCACATGCTTCGATTTCATTATGGGGGAACCGCGAAAAAGTTTTATCAGCTCGCTGTATCCGTCGCTAGATTTCGTTAGTTTCGTTGCTGTCCCTTAACATGCTGTAACCCAGGTATATGAAGTCATTCACGAACTCGATGTTGAGGTCCCCCACATTGATGCTCGGTTGTGCAGGTGTCCTTGTCGTCGATTGCGTCATTATTTTAGTTTTACCCTCGTTGAAACGTAGTCCAACTTCCTTTGCAGTGGTATCGAGCGTATGCAGAAGTTCTTCTGCGTCGGCCAATCTTCGGGACATGATGTTGATGTCGTCGGCGTACGCTGCTAATTGTGTCGACTTGATGAGTAGCGTCTTGCTGTTGTCCATATTCATGGCCCGAATAACGTATTCCAGTGCTAGGTTGAAGAGTGTCGGCGCCAGTCCATCGTCGTGCTTCAGACTAGTGCGTGTTTCAAATAGATCAGTAAGTCTATTATGGATCCTGACCTGTGAGATGGAACTGGTCATCGTCATCTTTGTCAGTCGCACTAATTTTTCCGGTATACCAAATTGCTGCATGATATGCGATACTGTCGTAAGCCTGCTTGAAGTCGACAAAGATTGGTATACGTCTACGTTGTATTCCCAGCACTTCTGGAGTATCAGTTTGACCGTAAAGACCTGATCGGTTGTGGAGCGACCAGGTCTTGATATTCGCCAATGATTTGTTCTGCGATTTTATTCTATTTTTCAGAATTTTCGTCAAAATTCTATAGGACGTTCAGACTAGTGATATGCCCCTGTAATTCTCACACCGCAGTTTATCTCCGTTTTCGTGAATTGGACAGATGATGCTTCTCCGCCAATCGTCTGGGATCATCTCGTCCTCCCATACTCGCACAGTAATTGATATATGGCATTAACTAGACGCGTTGCACCGAATTTTAGCAGTTCAGCTGGAATTTCATCAACTCCTGGTGCTTTACTTCGTTTTAGTGACCGCGACGCGATATCATGTATGGGTGGGCCTAGATCAACAATATCGTCGAGAGCTTCTTGTGCGGGGATGTTAGAAAAACTGTTGCCGAATTTCGCATTACTGCTAGCAAATCCGTTTCTTGTCGAGAAGTGCTGCCTGCTACTCTCAATATTTTCCTCGACCCATGCTAGCCTTTCCAACTGGAGTAAGCTCTACTCTGGTGCCTAGGTTCTATTTTAGCCTGGCTGCTTTGTATTGTTTGAGGGCCTGGGTTCTTCCTTGGTCTGCTTGGGCCTTACGGTCGTCCGCCGTGCAGCACCCTCGCTTGATTGAGGAGAAATAAACAGGACTTCCTCTTCTACTGGTGTGATGGTGAGCCCCTGTTCTGAGCGATTCAGGTCAAGCTCATCAACGAGGGGGTTGACCGCAATTGTTGTTTGCAGTATGGATTTCGGTTTTGAGCCAGTAGCATGACCGTCCGAGCCGCCTGGTTTCGGCGCTGACTTGACTGTTTTTGAAAGGCCGCTGGCGACTAAGGAGGTGTGAGCACCTCCCGAGCCCTCGCCGGTAGTCGCTGCCTTGCCTCTTACCGACACTTGGGTAGATATCCCTACCCGTTTTGTCGCTTTTTTCTCCATCGTTCATATAAAGTTTGGTCCTTCTTTACCGTCTATCGGCCCTGAAAAGACTAACAGCACTAAGATGAACATATTCACAAAGAAACGCAGCATTCCTTCAGTATTACCCCCTACCTTCAAGGGATGGTACTGGCTTTTATGGATAGCGCAGACTCATTGGCCTCACACTAGTTAGGAAGTTTAACTGCTAGTAGCGGAGCTCTCCGAAAAACTTTGCTGGTGCTGCCGTTGGAAATTCCAGTTAAATAAATGGTGGTAATCTCAGCCTCGGGAGACCGGCCACTCAATGATTTTCAATGATAAAGTAATCTCTGCGTCGATATACCTCATCAACGTACTGGTTCGGAAAAAATACGTCGATGCGAAGTTGACGGTACGCCATTACCAAACTTGCTGAAGATATGTACGGATAGTTCTGGGAGTTGTGGCGGTGCGGGTGCCTGAGTACACTCCAAGTAGCTTGATTTCCATTTTTCTTTTCGGTTTTTGAATAATGCTGCGTTTTGTAGGCAGATTAAGGTGATACGGTCGGGACTTTACATCACATCAACGAAGATGATCACTATTTTCACGGATAGCCAGTCTCCAGTTAAATCCCTTGAATCAGGGTTTTGTATGTCTAAAACCGTAGCTGAGTGCCGAACATAACATGGCTCGTGCAGATGTGCCATCCTGGATACCTGGCAATGATGGTGTAATGAGCCAGCTGGTTCACCAGATGGTGTTCTTGGGGACGGAGCCGGAAGTTTGCCGGGAAGACCGTGAAGGTCCGGCGACGCTAAAAGCGAATGCTCCTCAACGAGCTGAGCGGCGGCACATGCTTGTTCCAGCTCAGTTCGGGAGATGTGGGCGGAGTTTTTGCCCGCTCGTTGGCCCAGCCATTACATTGATAACATGTAACATGTGCCTTGGGGGTAGACGAAACAACAAAGGATAAAACTGGGTCCCACTGACCCAGAAAAATTAGAAGAAAACAAAGTGCAGGCAATGGCCGTCGACCGGCTCATGCTACACGCTCCGGGCCCGGATGGTTTGGACCCTTGGCCTCTTAACCCAATATATAATAAACCCAACCAATGAGGTCCCATGGCCGGCAAAAATGTTGGGACCTCCCAAAGCGGACCAAGAGATGAGGCCTTCACCTCATCTCATCACCAACCTGAAAGGGGATATGGGAGGTTTCCTTAGAGGAAAACGCCAGGTTCAAAAATTCAGAAACACATTATTAATTCATTAAAAAAATCCATTACATAAGGATACAGAAAACCAAGCCCCAGTAAAAGCAACATAATGCAAAAAAAAAACTAATGTGTAGCATTAGCTATAGCTATTAGCAATTGAACAACAAGGAAAAGGTAAATTACGGGAAAATAACATGGCAAAAGGAAAAAATTAAATTTACTAAAGAAGCACTTACCTCCAGAACCGACGATGGCCACCGTTGATGCCGGAGTAGCTGGAACTCTTTTAAATTTTAACTTAAATAAAGCAAGAAAAAAACGTAAGCAAGAGCAAAACAAAAAAAAAAATTAAACCAAACTTAGAGGCAGATAAATTTCTCAAAAATGAAAGATATAATGCGAAACAAAAACTGAATTATCTCGGCAACACCGTAGATGGTAACACCGACGGAAAGTCTACCAATATGAAATGCAACACAAATGGTTGCTTTATGGCTTTCTTTCGTCAATTGGTTGTCACTTTCACTTGCAACGTTATCTTTAGCAGCTCCGGCACTCCGCTCGGCAATCACAGTCCTGTCAGAGAAGACCGCATTGAATTCCGCAAAACCGCAGCTAGCAAGCCTGATCCGTGATATAATGGGTTAAGCACCGCAACGCTCGTAAGTTGTCGATATAAAATGTGTTTAGCTTAGCACGCATGGCACACACGGCACAACCGCAATTCTTTGCACGGCGCGAAAAACCGAAAGCAATCACTGACTGCGGCGGGTGCTTAGCCTTCCAATCGGCACAAGATTACGAAGCGTCCAATAAAATTTGATAGGCTAAGTTGTTGCGAATGCGAAATTAAATTCATATTCTTCACACGTGTCGGGCGGTTTGTCCTGCTATTCTTTTCAGCTCTCTGCACCGCACCACTTCGACAAAATCACTCCCAGCCGGTGGCCGCCAATCTTTTATCCGCAATTTTTCCTCGTCGCAAAGTACCAAAACCCCGTCGATGGCGTTGGCGGGTGACGAGCAACTCAAATTTTGGCGTCGACACGCACAAACCCTGACCGATATCGTTGGCGGGTGATTCGCAACTCCCCAGTTGACGGCTGTCCACGCGCGTCATCAGCCACTCATCCAAACTGAAGTTGCCGCCGAGTGACTGGTGAGCGCGAAATTGTTTTAAAAAGAAAGTAACCATTACAATGGTTTTATCGGAAATCCTAGGGCCGACGAGCTCGCTCGTGGGAGAGCAGCCAACATGACTCGGCAATCCAGCAGCAATATCAGAATGCCGCTGTTCTCTCTCAAATCTGGAATATAGTCAGCTGCGGTCAGAAAAGCATACTTAAAATAATTAGCTTGAGGCAAAACAGATTAGTCCAAGGTTGGATCGGCCGTTCCATAAAATAACTGTCTCTGTGGAAACACCAAATCGACGTGCCAGGCGACACCTTCACTGCATACTGCCTCATTGCTGAACATGCCAGGAGAATGTGATTACTTTTAACGCCTTTTGAAGGAGCTGTGGTGACGAGAATTGGGAGGAAAGCGTTTTTATCTGCTGTGCGAATGACGTACACTAGTCAGTCAGAGAAGCTTAACTCGGAATTAATAAATTTCATTTATCGCATTTGGATTTGACAAAGACTAGACAATCACCTAAATCTCAAATTTTATTAGAGACTCAATCCATTTAATATCAACTTCTTGCTCCTACCCTATACGGGTCAGCTACATCATTTTTTTCTAGGGCAACCATTTATCCTAAAAGAGCTGTACCGGATAAAGTCGCAAAAAATGCACATACGATAGGAAAGCTGCAGTTGTTGGTTTTCCTAGGGCATCAAAATGGAACTGCTCAGTTATATAAGGATGATGTGATGATGCGACAGCCCCCTAACCTAACCTAACGGGATACGGTTGAGATGAGGAGTCCTGACAGATATGAAAACGGGTCCAGTTGCGACATAAATGTGCTGTGTTAAGCACGGCAGCCACTTTAACAGAACCTAACCTTTTGTTTGTGCGTCTAAGATTTTCTTCATTGGTTTGTATAAAAAATCCAAGCCCAAATAAGTCATAAATTAGAAAGCAAATAATTATTCACAGCATGGTGAAGTTGGCCAGATGACTGAACCCGTTCAAAATCCTAATCGATTCTTTCTTACATGAGCGAAGAAGTATGATTCCATTTAGCATGTCATATTATAGATCAAGCCTCTACTAGTTTAGTTCGGCATGAAATCTAAAAAGGACAATTACTCTTCCTACTAATTCGCACTTTTGGCGTTAAACGTTCTTGTCTTAGAGAGTGGACCAAACTGCTTTGCTCAAGCAGAATTTGAAATTTTTCCCAAAGAAGTCTTTTTTTTTACTAGGGAAAAAAGTTTTTCATTATCCCTGAGGGAGAGAGTTCACCAAGTTTTCATTGTTGAGAGCTCTTATTGATTGTATGTGAGTGCTCTCCTTGGTCTATGCGAATACAGCCTGGAAAAGGAAAAGTAGCTAATGACCCCTCAAGGTACACTTACTCAACGGCAGTATAAATTATAATCGCGCAAAACCTCAAGGCCACTGCTAATGGCACATTTTATATTCAGAACAATTTTTTTTTGCTTTTTTAAGTTTTGCTCTCAGTTTTGTCTATAAAAAAGATATATCATTTTAGGTCGTGTCTATCGTCTGAGCTAAGTAGATGAGTGAAGGTTTGAAAGTTGGAAAAGTTGTTTTTTTTTCTGCATTTTAGGAATTTTTAATCTTCTCTTTATTCAACCTTAAAGTAAAGAGAAAAAGCACGGTGATGGGATGGGCGTAATTTTTGTGAAAATTGCCAGGTGAGATGGAACAAAATAATTTGAATTTTTTTTCTATCTTTCAAGCTATACGGTGGGAACCGCGACCCAAAACTGATCTTTTGCGCCATAGCTTTTAAGTTAGGACAAAATATCATCCGCTAACCTAATAAAGGCCAATAAGTCTGTAACGGACGGTTTGGTGGGCATCCGGAAATCCTTTGGGCACGGACCCTAAGGTGGCATGATGACCGTAAAGGTCGGACCGTGGCATCTGGCGAAGAAAAAGGCCCCTCAACGAGCTAAGCAGCGGCATATGTTTGCTGTAGCTCAGTTCGGGAGACGTGGGCGGGGTTTTCGCCGCTCGTTACCCCTGTCCTTTACGTATTAAAAATTCATAGGCCTGGGGAAGACAACACAAACAGGGGAGGTAAAATGGGGAATAAAAAATTATAGTCGATAGGGATGGAATGGTTGGCGGACGGATCAGACCCTCACGCGGTCGCATCTGGGTCTGGGTGTAATGTGATCCTCGGCCTATGGTTTCGTACCACCAACAGATAACTACTCATCAGGTGCTGCTTCGATCTGCCGGTGGAAGCAGTAATACCAGACCATAATACGGTTAATTACAGGTGGTCCATTACAAGTCCTTTGTGGAGGTATATTTGATGATATCTGCGTTTACAGTTGCCTCTCCAAGAATCAATCTCCTATACCGACAAATCGCTGGGCATTTAAAGAGAAGGTGTATAGTAGACTCGATGTCCTCTAGGCATAGCCGACAGATCCATAATATGGAGGTGATAGCTCATCCAGTGGTGTCCCGAAAGGTAACCCACAATCAGTCTCAAGTCCGCCCTACTCAAACGGGTGGCGTCGTTAATACCCCAGGTGACAAGTGCCAATATTTGGTGATCGAGGGAACAAAAATAGAGGAAGTTTGCGCGATTTGTTGGTTGGTAGTAGGAGTATATCATACTAAAAGTCCCCGCCTGTGGGATGTGAGCTTCCGCGGGGAAGGGGGTTAAAAGGGAGTTTTTTTTTGTGTTTTTTGAAAATATCTCTATAACTATCACTCTCAGCAAAAAAATGTTTGTTGAACAAAATAAAGTAGACAAAATTTTCTATAAAAAAGGTTCAGACCCTTTTTATCGTAGGACTATTGCTTTAAAAGATACAGGGTGACCAACATATAGAAAATTTTCAAGATTTTTTTTCTTAGATAAGTCGTTAAAATTAAAAGTAAAATGCATCGCAAAGTTCTGAAATTCGGCATGGTATTTGACTGGTCTTTGAGCTACATTATGTCAAAAATACATAGAGTTAAAAAGTAAACTATCGAAGGGTGAGGGGAGAGACGCTTGAAAAGTTTTTGAAATTTTTTTTCCAACTTTTTGCTTATATCTCTGCAATTATCAATCCTACAGCAAAACTTTCTGAGAATAAAATAAAGAAAATGCAATTTTCCACAAATAATTTCCAATTAATATTATCGTAGGACTAATATTTCAGAAGTTATAGGGTGGACAATATGTCAACATTTGACGAAGATCGTAATTTTCTATAGATAATTAATTTAAAGGAAATTTGAACGGAAAATGGACCAATCAATAAAATTGATATTGCTAACGACGTAATATTTAATTTTAAATTGGGATATTAACATTGAAGCATTATTTATTGTATAAATATGCGTATAGATTGGAAGATCTCGATTAACTTCAAACAATTTGTGTGTATGTATTTGTTATCAAATGTTCATCCCTGTTTGTTTACATGAACAATGTTAATAATAATAATACCCTCAAAGGATTTTCAAAATGTGGTTCCGGGTTTTGTCAACTGAAACGAGATCTCAACTAGTCGGGAGCAATGGTTGGAGAGGCACGACCAGGAAACTATCGAGTGGATAGTATTTTGACGTATACATGACGCACATGGTATCACAACTACCTTCGCAGTGGTTTCTGGTTTCGACAACCGAAGGAAGGCATGAACTCATCAGGTACCCTTGCCTCATTCCTCGCAACGGTTGGTGACTTCCTTGTCAAGCTGATCATATTCTAGTGGAGGTCCATCACAATTGTCACAGATAGAAGTGCATTTCATTCCAGCCTTACGGCATCCGCAGCGTACCCCACAATCGGTCGTGCACTTGAAAAAAATTGCTTTTGAAATTGTGTCAGGCACTGCAGGGCCCTTTGACATTAAGGGTTCAAGTATTCAATTGACCCCCGTAATACTACTGTACGGAATTAGTGTGTGGTGGACAGCACTTCGAGAAGTGGCTTCTATTAAATTACTGAACAAGGTACAAAGACTAGCTGCGATGGCCATTACGGGGGCCTTTAGGATTAGGACCACTCCGTCAGCCGGGCTGGACATGGTGCTCGGCTTGCTCCCGTTGGATATTTGTGGTGAACAACTGGCGGCAAACACGGCCCTGCGTCTCCGTGAGACTGGCCAGTGGCGCATGCTGAGATGCGGGCACTCAACTGACTGGATAATTTGAGTCTCCCCACGGAGACTGACTATATCTCTCCGAAATACCTTTTTGGCCGAAACTACCTATACACTAGTTTGATTCCGTCGAGGGGTCAATGGGCTAATAGCGCGCCCCTGACCATCGACTCCATAGTCATCTACACGGATGGCTCTAGGGTCGTTGGCGGTGTTGGGGCGGGCATCTATTCGGAGGGACTGGGGATTAACCTGTCACACCGCCTTCCAGATTTCTGCAGTGTCCTGCAAGCAGAGGTTACGGCAATTTTCGAAGGTTTGAACGGCTAGGAAATCATGTAGTGACCTTGAGAGACGTTACGATCTACACGGATAGTTAGGCTGCAATTCTATCACTCGAATCAGTCCTGACTACATCGCAAACCATCGTAAAATGTCGGTCGATTCTTAAAGAGATGGGTGCATTTTTCAACATTACGCTCTGTTGGATACCGAGCCATAGCGACTTCGTGGGTAACTGCGTCGCGGATGAACTGGCTACAGAAGGGACTACCGGCGCTCTCGACGGAGACCGTTTGAACATTAGAATGCCAATCGCATCGTGAAAAAATTATAATTAAAGCCGTCGCGATTGACAGAGCGTACATTAGATGGCTAAACGGTGACACGTGCCAGACGACGAAGTTGATTTGGTCGAAACTTGACCCTGACCGCTCTGCCGCACTGCTTTCATTGAATAGGAAGCACATTGGCATGGTTGTGGGGGTTATTACAGGGCACTGTCCTATTGGTGAGCTCGCCTGGAGGCTCCGTATTCCTCATAACGACTATTGCAGGAGCTGTGAGGATGTGGATGAGGAGGAAAGCGTTCTACATCTTCTCTGTCACTGTCTGGCCTTGGTTGCGAGGCGGAAGAAATTCCTTGGCTCTTGGGTTTTCCTGGACATGAACGACATTAAAAACACGAGTGTCATACAACTCTACCGCTTTATCACCAGCTCAGGCTGGTTTAACGCCTAGGTTATAACAGGCTACTTTAGTGGTAACACAACGGACCAAATGATGGACTAAGTGTGCTGGGTGAGCACCCGGTAGCCCCTACCTAACCTAAGTCCGATAACAGTTTCTAGGGCCGATGCCGGGCAAGTCCGCATGGATACCCAAGCAAGTTTGTCTTTGAAGTTTGCTGCACAACTGTATGTTGCACCGCTGTTGTGTTTTGGCCCACCATACCAACGCAGCATATATTACTACTGGCCATTTTTGATGGGAGCCATGTTCTTTCAAAGAGATTCTTGCAGGCCCACATGATTCGTGTTGCTTTTCTGATCACATTCTCATCATGGTGGTTCCAGTTAACCCTCCAATCGAGAGTTATTCTTAGGCATCTAGCTTCGGTGGAGAGCGACATAACCGTCCCGTTCATGAAAACTGGACCCAAACTCAGGATTCTTTTTCGTGTGAGCGAGACCAGGACAGTTCTCAGAGGGTTGACGCTCAGACCTACTTTCGCACGCCATTGTAGCACTATGTCCAGGGCAGCCTCCATCACCTCAGTGTCAGTCGTGCCAAATTTACCCCTGATTATAATGGTTATGTGTAGTCCGGATGGCGCAACGGTTGGCACGTTCGCCTTCAACGCACTGGGCCCCGGTTCGATTCCGGGGATTTACGTGTCGGACTATGAGCCCACTCAGCTGTTAAATGAGTACCCATTATGGGGTAAATAACTCGGTTGAGCGTGTTGCTAATCACATACCTCTGCACAAAAACCGTCACGATCTAGAAAATGAGATGATGCTAACTCATCTCGAGGCCGTGGTTCAAATTGGACTGTTGCGCCAGTTATTTATTTTTTATTTATAATGGTTATGTAATCCGCATAACCGATTGCTTAATAACCGCGTGCACATAGCCTAGAGAGCAACGACTAGTGACCAGAGTAGCGGAGAGAGAACCTCTCCCTAGGGACTGTCTTTTAGAGCGTTAGCGCATGTCGATATATTCTCCGGTGTAGATTCAGCGCCCACACAGCATGACATCAATCCATACGATAGTGGCTGAAGGTACGTTCTTGAGCTGAAGTACCCTGAATATGCTATCATAGCTAGTGTTGCAAAAGCAACCTCAATATCATGAAAACGCAGAGAGCGATTTCCTTGTCAATAAGTGCTTTTTCAATCGTCTCATGAGATTGCGAAAGGCAACCACTGTAGACTTGCCCCTCGTGTAGGAGAACTGAGGTCTGTATAAAGGAAACGAATTTTCCATTGATTGCCGTATGTGCAGATCCAAAAGTTGTTTGAGCGTTTTTAAAAGAAACGGGGTTAGACTGATTGATCTATAAGATTTCGGTAGATCTCTCGGTTTGCTCCCGTGTTTTGGGATGAAAACCACGTTAACTGCTCTCCACATCCGTGGTATATAACTCAAGTTGCAACTGGCTCGGAAAAGACAAATTAGTGGAGAGAAGAAGAAGATACCATCTGCTCCACGTGCTTTGAATGGCTGAATTGACTCTATAGCTCATTTGGCCTTTTCCTAGTCGAAGATGAGCCCAGAGAGACGATTTAGTCTACTAACCGGTGCCTGATGGACTTCTGGTGTGATGGGTAAACAGGGTGCAGCCTGAACTGAAAAATGTGTTTTCACAAGAAGTTCAAGAGTTCGTTTTGTATCCTCAGTGAAAGAACCATCATGTTTTTTTTTAGAAGACCGATACCGTTCGGTTGTTCTCTAGACAAGGCCTTATGAAGGCGTGCAGCTTCCGGCAGCGATTGAATTCCTTCACAATATCTGCTCCACCTCTCCTGTTTACAGTGCCTGATGAGTAAGCTATACGCAGTAAGCTCTCTAATTGCCTTGACCCCTCCAGGGGCATGGGCGCGTCAACATCTCCAGCATTTCTATGCCTTGTTGACGTTTCAATAGCATATCTACTTTTCGGAAGTGCAGTTTCTAGCATGCACCTCCTATACGCGCCGTCTTTATACTGACGAGCTCGAAGCACTGTGAGAGTTCTATTAGTACTCACAGGCAGCTTTTGATCTCCGAGCTCTAGATTAGTATCGTAGAGTGGTGACCAAATGATCACGGCCACCGAGCGCGACAGTAAGCGAGCCTTTGTAATCATTCCACTGATTCTGACGCCTTGCCATATAGGATTTTCCTCTTACCTGAGCCCTCATGGGAGGCAATTCATCATTCTACCAGCGAACTTTCCGAAACATTCTGGCGTGCGGCGAAACAGTGCTATCGTGGTAGAAGGAGGTTAGCACACCATTTAGTCGTTCAGCTGCTATATCTATCTCACATGTCGTGGTGATGGAACTCATAAGTTGATCCACTTTTGATCCCAACGATTCCCTAAAATGGTTACAATTTGTCTTTTTTGGACAAAAGGTTGTTGGGCGGATTTTGGATTTAAGATTGTGCAAATGGTTCGACAGCGATACCTCAAATTTGAAATTAAAGTGAATTCGAAATGTTATGTTAGCTTACGAGTACTACGTTTTAGTTTTTCTTTGTGAATTTTCACTAGAATCAGTATTTTGTACGAATGGTGTTTTTTTTTTCGTTATCCACAAGTATCTACGCAATGCATTTTGAGATTATCTTTGGATTTCACTACAACTATCACTCTCCAGAGACCCATAGATGGAGCGATTATCGTCGAGCTATCATCGATAGGCTATCGTCGGTGTAGAGTAGTAGATTAGAGGAGCTACTTTATGGCAAGTTTATCAGTCCAGAAATTATTGTCTTGGATTGCAAGCTAGGCTTATCAGAAGTCTTCAGAGGATCTTAACTGATGGGAGATTTCAATTTTGTGGGCGGGATACCTAAAAAACTGCGGGTATATTAGCGGTCGCCGGTCACATCGGAATATACGAACTTGGACCTGTTATACAAAGCCCCACAGGTTCCTGAAGCAGGTGATCACGAAAAAATACTGCTTCCAAAAGCTGTGCGAAGACGCAGACATAAACCCATGGGGAACTGCCTTTGGGGTGGTCATGAATTGGGTAGAGGCGAAAAACCACTTTAGCTGAAGTGTTCAATTCTTCTGGAAATCGGAATCAAAACAATTTATCATTAACCTCTCTAAAAAAAATTGCTGTTTATATCTGGGAACGAAAACTTCAGACTATCCTTTACAAGACCTCCGATTATCCTTTACTATCTGGTCCTTTTACTCATTAAACTATCCTACATCCAGTGTATCTATGTGTTTTCCATTTAACTAGGATCGACTATGCGAGTAGGTTCTTACAAAAGCAAGCAATCATCAGAATCCCTCCTGTAGATCCTGCCAAAGGAAAAATGAAGAAGCATACACATACTTCGCCCACATTTTTATGTACTCATGTCGACACTTCCACAATATAAACTTGTTCTCAGGCTCATCTCTATTACATATATCCCTGTGTCTATCCACCTCTATGCTCGTCCTCGGGCCCTGCTTCAACATATAAACCCGCTAAGTCTTAACGTTATACAGACAAACGTTTGTACGAGTATACCTCAGTAACCCGAATCTCGCCAAGCTGCTGCTATTCTTGGCAAGGTACACTAACTGCTAACGAGTGATAAGAAGCTCTCCAACATTTTTGTGGAGGCTGGATAAAAAAGCAATCCCTCAAGGGCCCATTTCAGTAGATATCCTTGTGAAAGTCCAACAACCCAGCAGTCATTTCTATGTAAGAATACCGCAAGAGTGCATGTCAAGACGAATGTAGAAACTACTGCTTCGACTATAGACAAGGAATGTGTGGAAGCAGCGACATTCGTCTTTGGTTTTATTATGGACTTAAAGATACACTCTGTCAAATCAAACTTGTCCCAGAAAAAGAGGCCCAAAATGGTGTCAACCTCGACATTACACTTCTCATTCAGTACCTTCACACTGCCAACAAACAAATTATCCTTTATCAGAGTTCATATTGGAGGGAAATCAATTGTTTTTGTGCCCACATACGTTGGTTGGCAGGGGGAGATAAAGAAATCGATAAGTGTAAATCCTTCCGCACGATAAACGAGGGTACGGATTGAAAGACAAGGGTTGACAATTCATTTTGGGGAATAGTTGGCACGAGTCCTGTATTCAGTGTTGTCTACAGACATCTCAAAGTGAATGGAAGGCTTTGAGAACTATGTCAAGCTTTTGTGGTTTTGAAGTGTGAGTACAGAAAAGAATTTTAAATAAGTTTTCTCTTGTACAGTACACTTTGGAGATGATGGCCGGAAATTGTGAGGATACGTTTAGATGTATGGAACAGAATTGATTGGAACTGAATTGGGAGCCATTGTGAATAATTGATAGCATGAGATCTGATGGGAACTTTTGTAGCGCATGGTTTAATTACAAGTAGAAATACAATATTTTGGGAATATTTGCGTATCAATGGTGAAAATTTTCAACATCCTATGTCAATTTTTGAAAAAAAAAAAATTTCTCTTTTTCTAACGTGTTTTTAAAATATTTATGCATCAATTGCTCAACCGCCTATATTGTTATTTTCAGTGAAAACCCGTTAGAAGCAGCAACATCCATATACCCTCTATGTCAATGTTGTGTTTTATACGATAACTTCTACAACCTCTTATTTTAAACTGACTCCAAAAATTCCATTTTTGACATGGGAGGTTGGCTATCTTCACCATCGGTATGCTAGCAACATGAATCCTGCCACTGCTTGTACCAAGCCAGGCTGTTAAAGGCGAAGAGAATGATAGCTGTAGCCTAGGTAGGATTATACCGAAGCGTCGCAGATCACAGTAGGGTAATGGTCACCTTTTTTTTAATGTTTAGCACGCACCAATCACTCGACGTCAACTTTATGTTGGACAATTGATTGGTGACGCAGTGTGCCAGCCGTCAGGGGGAGACGTCAGCTAGGTTGCAAATCAATCAGCGGTGGAGTCGTGATTATTTTGGCTTGACGCCGAAGCGCTCGAAGCCAAGGCTAATGTCATTTAATTTGGCGAGCCTTGGGCGAGTGGCATTGTGCAAATACATCTACCCGATTTTTTTGCTTCTCGTCACAGAATATTACAATCTGCGTTGTGATAACGCTCTAAAGGCAATATATTTCGTTCAGCTTCCGTCATAAGCTGGCACTCAAAACTCGCTGAAAATAAGCCTGCGTGACACGTCTCGACGAATCATTGTGGCATCCGACAACATCACCGATTGGAATTGAGGGTGAGCCATCCTAGACCACGAAGACCGAGTTCTGTGACTACTACTTTGCCTTAACCCCTAGTGGGGCATAGCGCGTCAACTACTCCTGCGCGCCATCGTACTCTGTTCTGGGCAATAAGGCGCAACTCCCCAAAAGACTTACCCAGTGCCTGACACTCCTTTGCCACAGATCTACGCCATGTGATTCGAGGACCCCCTCTTGGTCGGCCTTGATTGGAAATGGGGTTCCATTGCAAAGAAAGTGCAGTTATCACTCTTCCGCAATGTGTGACTTATCCACTGCCATTTTCGCCTGCGTATCTATTCGTCGATTGGTATCTGACCCGTACGCCGAATTAGCTCTTCATTTGATATTGTTTCGGGTCAGAATATTCTTAAAATTCGACGAACACATGAGTTGACGAAAACTTGCAGCTTACTGGTAACTCTTACGGAAACTTTCCATGTACTGTTCCCATACAAAGGCACTGACCGTATCAGGAAGCGAAACAGACCGAGCTCTGCCAGATTTTAGACAGCATGCCATATGCGCATTTAGCCTGGTTGATACGACGAGCGATGTCCTGCTCCGTACCGCCATTTTCGGCAACAATGCTAGGCATGTAGACGAAGTTGTCCACCTTCTCCACAGGCTGCCCATTAATTTGATGGCCATTGGTGTCGGATTTCTTTTTCGCACCGGCGGGCTAAGAACCTTGGTCTTGTTGGTATTAATCTTTAGCCCAACCTTGCTTGCCTCCCTCTCGAGATCTAACGCCATTGCGGACAGATCCATGATTTTGTGGGAGGGTAGGCATATGTCGTCAGCGTAGTCAAGATGTTGTAGATAAGATGTCAAAGTCCACTGCATTCCTCTGTCAAGTCCGGATAGGGCTGCACGCAACACATCGCCGATCACAATGAGGAATAGGATCGGTGAGAGGATGCACCCCTGCCGAACTCCACCGTGAATCTCGAAGTCCCCCGGCACCCTACCTTTATGCAGAACGCGACATTTCGCGCCCTCATAGGTTGCCTTAATAATAGCCACAAGTTTCTCAGGGATGCCTCTCCTGCGCAAGGCCGCCCATATAGAATCCCGGTTCACACTATCGAAAACCTTTTCGAAATCGATAAAATGCAAGTGAAGCGGAGAATCGTATTCAGCGTACTGCTCAATGATGATTCGCAAGGTGTTAATGTGATCGACACAGGAGAATCCGGGTCGAAAACCAACCTGCTCTTCATCAATTGTGCTTTATAAGTGGGCCTTTAGTCTTTCCAGGACGATTTTAGCTATTATCTTGGCAACAGCAGGAAGCACACAAATACCTTTCCAATTATTACAGTCTGTGAGGCTACCCTTCTTTGGAAGTTTGGTGATCAAACCTTCCTTCCACTCAGTGGGAAAGGTCTCCGTATTCCACGCTTTATCAACAAGTGAGTGCAGCGAATCGGCACCTACGCTTGGCACTGCTTGATAAAGTTCAGCAGGGATACCGTCAAGTCCGGCGGTCTTTCCTCGTTTTAGTGCAATAATTGCAGTGACTATTTCCTCTTTAGTCGGGGCAGTGGACCGTATACGCACATTTTGATGATTAGCTAAATTATCTACATGAGGGGGAACTTCTCCAGAGGTTACACGGTTCAACACCGCGGCGAAGTGTTCTTTCCACCGCCTCATTTGATCTTCTTCCCAGATAAATAGCTTTCCATCACTATATTTCACCGGATGTTGGCAGGAGTTACGACCACCTGTAAACTCCTTGATGACTCCGTATACGGCGTTTAAGTTGTTACTTCTAGCGGCTTCTTCTGCTGAGGCTAAAAGAGAATTGGCATAAACTCTTTTATCGCGTCGCACACTACGCTGAACTTCTCGAGCTTTCTGACGGTAAAGGAGTTCGATGCTGCTTCGATTGTCGTCTGAGGCTGCAGCCAAACGAACTTTTAGCTCCTTTCTTTCAACAATCCGCTGCCATGAAGGGTCGGACATCCATCTGGACATCTGGATTTTTTAATCGAGCGGTGTTAAATTTGCGGTGCCTGGATCTTTCGTCGCTGGGGCGGCGCACGGCTGCAATACGCAATCGAACATTAACGATCATAAGATAATGGTCTCTTCCCATCCAAATATCGGCTTCTTATTTCGCACGTTCAGGAGGCAACTCTTGAATCTTTTACTAATGGCAAAATGGTCGATCTGATTTTGTGTTCTGCGCCGGTCAACAGAGGACCAACTGATTTTGTGGTGGTCCTTATGCTCAAACATAGTACCACCGATGAAGAGACTGTGAAAGGTGCAGAGCTCTACAAATCTTTCACCGTTGTCATTACGATCACCAAGCCCGTGTCTCCCCATCACATGTCTGAACCCATGGTTATCAGCGCCAACTTTCGCATTCAAATCACCCATAACCGTTATAATGTCACCTTTAGGTGTTCTGCTCTGAATGGCGTTTAGTTCTTCGTAGAAGGAGTCTTTTGCCAAAACATTATCGGGTTCAGTAGTGGCATAACATTATATGATATTATTGAGATGTTTCTCATTTTGGTCTGGAGCCTGGCGGTCAATATTCTGTCAGAGACCGGCTCCCAGGATAAGAGAGAGTTTCGCGCGGCTCTGGTTAAAAGGAGCCCCACACCTGACTCACGACGACGTAACTTTACCGGAGTACAACATTACAGTGCTGCCCGTAGGAGAGATAAATTCTCCGCTGTTCCACCATCTTATCTCACTAACTCCTAAGATATTTAATTTGTACCTCAGCAATTCACTCTCTAATTGAAGAAATGGTGCGTTCTGGGGAACTTCTGATCCATTGTCCAGAAGAGTACGCACATTCCAGAATCCAATCTTTGTCATTGTACGATAGCCATAACCGTTGAGTCAGTCCTTATCCGAGGCATAGTTGACGTTTCGTTAGCATTTAAAGATTTAATCGTCATTTAAAGTTGCTGGCATACACATCCTGTTCTTTGATTGTCGATTTTAACGACAGGCCCTCAAAGGGAAAGGCCGTGGTATTAGTTTTACACCCCACACCGCAGTGGGAAGGTTTACCTCAACCAAATCATCGCACCGCCATCACTGGCGACTTGACGTTGGTTTGCAATGGTCAGTGACCATTGCCGTTCCAGGGGACGCCCCCGCGGAGGACTATGGAAGAGGAATTTTTGCCGGGCCTCCTAATAATGAGATCGAAGCGTGTGCACAAAAATACTAAGCTCCGCATTTACAAAACTATCATTTTACTTGTGGAATTCTATGGCTGCGAAACCTGGACCCTTACTTAAGCCACGTTTGAATGTAAGGTCCTTCCCCCGGTCTCGGTGGCCGTAGTCGTTCGGTCAATGGTCTACGATACTTGTCTAGAGCTGGGAGTTCAAATTTCGGCGCGATCAAAAACTGCCTTTGGCTACTAATAGAACTCTCAGAGTGCTCCGAGCTTGTCAGTATAAAGAAGGTGCGGATAGGAGGTGCATGATAGCAACTGCACCTCTGAAAAGTAGATATGCTATCGAAACGTCAACAAGGCATAAAAATGCTAGAGATGTTGACGCGCTCATGCTCCTGGAGGGGTCAAGGCAATTAACATCAAGTACAACCATGACCTGTATGAACTGTACGATGAGATAAAAGTTTCGAGAATCGTCAAACTATAACGTCTACAATGGCAGAACGTATACAACGACTGGACGATGACCGCATGCCTAAGAAATATTGAATGGACTACGCATCGGCCGAGCAAAGTTGCAAGGAAAACCGACAGCTCATTGGGAGGATTGAGTAGATTATGACGCCAAACAACTGCTGGCAATCCAAAATTGGAAGACGCGGTAATTTGACCGAGAAAATTGGAGGACAATGATCCATACAGCGAGCGCCCGATGTGGGCTGATGACAAATCATTTAAAACCAAAATCTATTTTGTTTTTACCAGTAAAATCAGTTACATTTGCCCACTAATTGCAAACCTACTTCAAACCCCCCGACCCTGCTAAAATGACGAGAAATTCCAATAAATCCCTTTTCACACTGTCCACAAATTTGCATTGATTAACTTGATACCACTCGACAAACGACAATTTGACCTCTGTTTTCAGCTGGTAAATCTGAAATTTAAACTCTTGTCAGAGAAATCCTCTTTACTATCCATTTTATGAATATTTTATCCCATTACACATTGTCCTCGTAGTCGTCGTCGTCGTCTGCAAACAGGGACTGTTGCGTCGTTTGCATTTTTTCCACTTTACCCGATATGTCTCGATAGTTTTCTTCCATTGCAATCTGCCAGATTCATATTGTAGAAGTGTCCTTTTTCGTATGTATATACTTGTATACATAAATTACAAAGCCATCTTGTACGTTGCTCCCGCTTATGCAATACGAAACACTACGTACGCTAACTCCCGAGTTCGTTGAGAGAAAAGTCAAATGAAACGAGGACTGTGGACTCAAATTTAATCCCATCTGTATACGGAATAGAAGGAGCTCAAGGGATCAGAAGGAAACAAGAAATTCCAGCATTAATCGTAATAATGGCGTCTATATGCTTAAATGCTTTACAGAAGAAACATAATTGTTTCTTTGGATGTTGCTTCCTTTGATATACTCTTTCTTCATAAGAAGAAAATGTCCGACTCGTCATCGATTAGATTATAACCATTTTCGGCCCGATGCTCCCTATACGAAATCTTCAAGCAGTGGATACAGAGACTGGTCATTTGTGATTGGTCTTTGGTGCACATAAGAATATCCAAGTTTATGTCTACATACTACCATCGTCTATCTATATCTCTGAAAATGGGATATTTTCATTCGCATTGTAGAAATAAAATCCTAAGAGCTCGTAGATTCATACTTATAGTACAGCCACATAAAGGGGTCAGCGACAGAGAAATAGCGAGCAAAAGGATTTCAGGACAATGAATAATCGCACTTTTGTTTGTACTGTCATTGTTGAATGTCCTTTAGTGTCCTTTTGCTGGATCTCTTCGGTCTAGTCAATGACAACGTAACTGACAAGGCTTGCGCTATTCTGGAGACGGACATTTTTTTTCGCTTTGTTTTCTTCCAACAGGAGCACATCAGATGTATAACATGGTTTGCCCTCGGTTTGATTTGAAAATTGAGACTAATATGGTGAGATGGTTGGCGAAGGCATTTTTTCTTGGTTAGGTCTTTTGCTTGTGGAATTCGAAGGGATAACATTATTAGGTCAAGTTTAGTTGATTGGCTCTGCTATATAATAAATTGTCTTCATTTCTTTGTGGAATTTTTTTTGTGCTTAACGGTAGTCTTTCCTATTTTATAAATGAACAAAAATGCTTTTACAGAAAAATGCTGGCGGATCTACTCGTAGTTTGCATCAAGGGAAGATGTTTGCACGTGCTTGAAATGAAGAATTTATTGTATCCTGAGCTTTTCAGGGAGATACTTAGGGTGAATTTGACACAGAATAAACTGAGTAAATACAGATAACTATATAGGTAGATCCTATACAACGGCTTTATTTCACGTCGTCAATAAACTCCTGAGTGGGTTACGTAAAAGTGCAGTGGAAAAGTGCAACGAATTATTGTTAGTTTAAAATATACACGAGTTATAATATTATAATTATTAAATTTCCAATGTAATTGTCTCCATACATATTTTTAGAATTCCCAAAGGTTTTCGAGGTTTATAGGTAATGAAAATCGATAATTTTTAAGCACTATACACACTCTTCAAGTAAATTGAAAAGAACGGTTTTTTGACTACCTTTGAATTTGTTGTTGATGGTCCACAAAGGTGTTTGGCAAAAAGATACAACTGTATCAACCATTTGTGATGGTTGCGTTAAATTTTTGAAGATCCATTATAATGGGAGCGGTTGTACAGTGGTTTTTGATGGGTACACTGACACATCAGAGAGCACAAAAGCAGCTGAACAGAGTCGACGATATCGGCTCAGGAGATGTGTGTACATCAATATTAGTTTGGAAGGTGAAATTAAAGTCAAACAAGAGGACTTCCTTTCCCACTTTCATAATAGGAGTCGGCTGATAAACCTGCTGATGATGCAGCTACAGAAAAATGGGATAAATACGCTCTAAGCTTCAAGTGATGCTGACGTTGATATTGTGAAGAAAGCTATCCAGATTGAAAAATTGCTCGGTAGTTGTTACTGGAGAGAACGTCGACTTGACTCTTCTCTTGGTAGCCAAAAACCCATCAGATCGTGACATTCTGCTGGTAAAACCTGAAAGAAAAGGTCAAGACTACTGCAAATTCCTCACAACAGCTCCAGCAGGTGTTGAAAATGAAGAACAATGCCCTTTTGTTATTCTTACATGCATCCACAGGCTGTGACTCAACATCCAAAGCATATCGCAAGAGTAAAGTGGGTTTTGTCAAATCGTATCAGAAGTCCAAAATCCTTCAACGTGCAGCTGAGGTATTTGCCAGGAGTTCTTCTTCCCCTGACCCCATTGAGATAGCGCGGATCATGAGTGCTCTCTCATGGTATGGCGCTTCAGCTACAGAAAAATTCCTCAACGAGTTCCGCTACAAATCATTCATCAAAGCACCTGCAAACATGAAGCTCGATCTCTCAACTCTTCCTCCAACTGAAGGAGCTGTTAAACGGGTGTACTAGGTGGTAGGTCCGGAGTGTCTACCACGTAGTACACCCGTGGTTAGGGGACGAACCTAGTGGTGGAGCATCGAATTGGGGTTGGGAGAGGAGGGATGAACAGCTAGTTCTGAAACTCTCAGGAGTTGGATGCTGCTCCTGATGAAATATTGAGGATCATTTTTTGCCGATCCACGAAAGAATGTGACTTATAAAATCGGTCAAATGTCTGCCCTTTCGTCCGTCCGTCTGTCTGTCTGTCTGTCCGTCCAAGAAATATATCGTGAACGGTTGAAGCTACTGAAATACTTAAGACGAACATACACCATCCGGAATTCCGGACAGGCCGTTTATTTCAATAGACGAATGTATTAGGTGTACAACTTTGCTTCCGCCGTTTTCTGACAGACGGCTGTATCCGAAAAGGGCGGAAGCAAAGTTGTACAGCTAATACATTCGTCTATTGAAATAAACGGCCTGTCCGGCGGCCTCTCCGGAATTCCGGATGGTGTATGTTCGCCTTAATACATGCTAATCATCATGGCGACCGGTAGCGCAGTGTGTTGAGGCATCAGTCTCATGTTCGAATCGCGTCCACGACGATGTTCGTGGCCATGGATGTGCAGGGGATGCATGCTGGCAACTGCATTCTCCGAAACCAGTTTATGCCGTTGAAACGTCTACTGGACCACAAGGAACAGTTGACGCGCTATGCCGCACAAGGGGTTAGGGCAACTGAGAGAGAGAGAGAGAGATCATGGCGTCAACGTCAACATAATCATTTCTAGAGGACCATCAAAGTTGAACGTGTATTTTAGAAATTCTATGACTTTTGAGTTAAGTTGGTTTAAGATAAAGTAGCAAAAGTGTACATCAAATTAAAAGGATTCTAATTCTCTACAACTACGTCTCTGACAAGTTTTCTGAGAAAAGATCGTGGGAGGACCTAGGAGCAAATGATTTCTTCGAAAATTATCGATTTTCAATAAGGTACATATATCTCGTAAGCCGTTAGAAATTCGTCAAATATGTGTACAAATAATTTTATAGGAAATTTAATAAGCTTTCACTTTGAATAGAACATATTTTTCTAGAATCCACCGTTTCCGGGATATAATCAAAGAACTCCAAAATGGGACCTTCCCCCACTCCTCCTACCGTAAACTCACCTCTCAGGGGCGGGGACTTTTAGTGTGTTTACCTACTAACTACTCCTAACCAAAGAGGATTGATATTCTACAAGAGTTATCACTCCATAGAACTTTCTCCTCTGCCAGAAGATTTGTATGTATGTATTGACAAATTGTATAGACTACACAGTATAGATACACAAGAGAATCAATATACACAAGAAAGCTGACTCCGCCTCCGTCGGTAGATTTGTATGTATTGATTCTCTGGTGTATCTATACTGTGTAGTCTATACAATTTGTCAATACATACAAATCTTCTGGCAGAGGAAAAAGTTCTATGGAGTGACAGCTCTTGCAGAATATCAATCCTCTTTGTCCTAACGAAGTCCTGAAGTCAAAAATTATCGCACATTTCATGCACTCTACAACGTGTTCTTTGACTGGTCTATATATTATAGAATTGTGTGGCCTGTCTGTTGCGACCAGATCAGCGGGGCTTCGTTCGAGGCATAGCCGGCGGTGACGCGAAACGACAGCGACGGTTGGGTCGACCAGTGCTGGCCCTGCATTTTTTCTACAAATATTCGGTTCTGATTCAAGAGAAGACGGTATTACGCTAGACTCGGAGCCGGTGGTCATGAGCGTGTTAATACCCCATAGATCCCTGGACGGAATCAAGCTGGTGTGGTTCCGGCCCAAAACGTATTTAGCACAAGTATAATCAGAGTCTCCGCAGGGAGATCCAAGTTGCCCAGTATAGATAAGTGTCCACAACTCAACGTTCGCCACTGGCCAGTTTCGCGAAGGCATAAAGCAGTGTTAGCCGCCAGCTGTTCGCCGCAAATATCCAGAGGGTGCAAGTCGAGCACCATGTCTAATCCGGCTGACGGAGTTGTTCTAAAAGCCCCCGTTATAGCCAGCGCCGCTATCCTTTGTACCTTACTCAATAGGTTACAATAGGCCGCTACTCGGAGTGCCGTCCACCACACACTTATTCCGTGCAGTAGTATAGGATGTATGACAGCTGTGTATATCCAATATACAGCTTTAGGTTGCAGGCCCCAGTTCTTACTTATGGCCTTTTTGCACAAGTAGAGGACAACAGTAGCTTTCTTGGCCCGTTCTTCAATGTTGGGCTTCCACCTTAGTTTCCTGAGACCGAGGAACTTAGCTTTGTCGGTGAAGACCAGTTTAATGCCCTCCCGTGTGGGAGGTTCAATAGGATGAATCACGCGTCTTCTAGTGAAGAGCACAAGTTCCATCTTAACCGGGTTAATTCCGACTCCGCAGAGGTTTGCCACCTCTGTTAAAATAGAAAGGGCATTCTGCAATAGCCCACTGAGGACATCAGGAAAGACTGATTCTTATTGATAGGGCCAAATTTCTGGGTGTAATTTTCGATAGAAAGCTTAACTGGGAGGCTAATATCCAGGAGTTCGTGAACAAAGCCAATATCGCCCTATACTGCTGTGGGAAGGCTATTGGGAGAAACTGGGGCTTACAGTCGAAAGTCGTGCGATGGCTCTATATGTCTATCATGCGCCCCTGCTATTTTCGGTATTGTGGTCTGGTGGACTGCACTCAATACTGCAATAAATCGCAGTCTGCTGGGAAAGGTACAAAGAACAGCAAACGTAGCTTTGACGACTCCTAGTGACCCTCTTGATATATTGTTTCACCTGCACCCTCTTGATGACTGCCGGATGGCCGTGCAGCCAGCTGCTCGGCCATCCGGCTTCGTGAAACGGGATAACGCTCGATACCGGGCATTCCACAATACTGATCAACTGGGATGTCCCCGCCACAACGGACTATATCACACCACACTATGGCTTTGATAGGAATTTCATAAGACAGATTCCACCACGGAGCCAGTGGCTCGCGGGCCGAACTTTGTTGTTTGACTCGTTTTCCATCTACACGGACGGATCTAAGAACGAAGCGGGCGTTGGAGCCGGGATCTACTCCGAACGATTGAATATAGACTTATCAGTTCGTCTCCCCGATCACTGTAGCGTTCTTCAGGCGGAAGTATCGGTCATTAGGGAGGCTATGTTCTAGCTGAGACGTATCGTCATCACGGTTATGGAAGTCATCATTTATATGGATAGCCAGGCTGCGATAAGAGCCCTAGTGTCCATTAGCACCACAGCAAGGATAATAGCGGATTGCCGCGCCTCTCCCTTAGAAATTGGCAATTTCTTTAAAATCAAACTATGCTGGATACCTAGTCATAGCGGTTTTTACGGTAATATCAGAACTGACGAGCTCGCTCGATGGGGGACAATGAAGGCGCTTTCTTGAAATCAGGGAAACATCGGCAGCGCCGTTGATTCTTCACGGTATTAGCTCGTCTTCGATTAGCATGGCTAACTCTAGATGGGCAATTGACACCACGTGTCGGATAACGAGAATGATGCGGCCTAGGTTCGATTTATGCCGATCTATGAGGTTGTGGTCACTGAGTAGGAAGCACTTAAGTACGGTCGTAGAAGTCCGAACAGGACATTGCGTAATCGGGGAGCACGCAAGGAGACTCGGGCTTCCTTTTAACGACTTCTGTAGGAGCTTCGACGATGAGGAGGTTAAGGGGAGTACCGCTCATCTACTTTGTGAGTGTCCGGCTCTGACACACTTGGGGAGGTGATTGCTTGGGGCACATTTCTATAGCGACTTGGAGGATCTGGCGACGGTGGATGCTAGTAGACCAAATCGGTTTATTGTTGGTTCGGGCTGGTTTTAGCGGAGTGTAGTGGAGGGGAGTATTTCACTCCTATGTGGTATCACAATGGATCCACTCGTGGTGTAAGTGTGTCGTGGATTATCACGACAGCCCGTAAACCTTACCTAACCTAAGAGTCTCAGTAGCATCGGTGCCGAGGTCGAGTCGATTTATGTATGGCATGGTTTAAGTATCGAACCCATCTGTCATTTCAAGTCACTTCGAACAAAATGTCTCTCTCTCTCAACAAAATGTAAAAGTGGAAAATTTTAAACAGCAATTATTAGCCAAAAAAAAAAGATTGAATCTCACTGCAATTCTAATAATGTGTATCGTGATTTAGTTGACGCCTTTTACATTGAAGAGTTGTAGAGACTCAATTGCCCTAACCCCTTGTGGGGCATAGCGCGTCAACTGTTCCATGTGGCCCAATTGACGTTTCTTTGGTTTCAGAGAATGCAGTTGCCAGCACGCATCCCCTGCACATCCATGGCCATGAACGTTGTCGTGGACGGATTTCGAACCCGAAACGCCGGTAGTCAAACATGAGACTGATGCCTCAACACACTGCGCTACCGGTCGCCCCAAGAGTTGTAGATGAGTTTCTAAAAATTCATAAAATATTTGCTCACTTGTCGATACTATAAGGTGAGAAACAAGTCGACAATAAAATGGAGCCGTTTCCACTATATTAGATATTTTCCCAAAAAGCTAATTTTTAAACGACGATAAGCATCCATTTATCATTCAAACGAAAAAACACAATACCTGCCACATTACCGACCAAATACGAACAGACTAATATGAATGAAATATTCAAACAAAACTGAAAACATCACTCAATTCCCAATTGTATTACGTATGTATGTACACATCATCCCGGAAAAACACAAAAACCCCGAACCTTCCCGGTAAATTGAAAAGGAGCTTCTCCGAAAAAGAAAAAGAAAATAAAGACTGTCATCCCAACCTGACTACTGTCAGTTCATTTCTCATTTTTTTTGTCTGCACGTGGTTCCTCCTTGGTCATTGAAAGTTACCTAGCCGTATTAGAGGAATTCCGAAACATCTCTTCGTTATATTGTTCCGGATGTTTCTCCGCACACTGTTTTTCCTATTTTAGTTAAAAGATAACGTTGAAACGTATTCACCACGTGTTCGTTAGGTTGGGAAGTAGCATTTTGCTTCAGGCTTTTTACAATGAACACTTAAACGAACGCCCTACATTGTATCTCCACACTTTAACTGCTTTGGAGATACAACAAATTATTTGGAAATTTTCGCTCGTTTTCTATAGTGTGCAGAAGCGACCCTTGTACAAATGGATCGATCCCGAATAAACTTTCATAGGGAAACTATTCATCATGTTTTTAGCAACAACAAAGAAAAAATGTTTTCATTGGACATTCCCAACGGAATATTAAATAAGAAAGGGTTTTCTTTTGGGTAAAGCAAAAATGTGAAAGTAGCAAAAGAAATCATGGAGAAGAACGGACGAGAAAGTTTTCAATGAAATTTGAAATCATGTCGCAAAAGCGATTCAGAGGACCTAAGAGATTTCTTTTTAAATTAATAAAAATCTTTCTTTCTAAAGGGGTTTTTAGATTTTTTGTATTGTCAGTTCAGCGATCAAAGCTTCCATCTGGTCTGCTATCAATCCTGTTGTGAGGCCTTCCTTCAGGCCAGCTATCAATACTGACATTATGTCTGTCATCAGGTTTGCTATCTACCCTTGTGTCAAACCTGGCTGCTGCCAATCCTGTCGTCAGGGCCGCGATTAAACCGTCAGGGCTGCAATCAATCCCTCTGTTAGGCCTACCATCAACCTACGATCAGAAAACAGATAGCTGATCTGATAGCAAGACTGACGGAAGGTTTCATAGTAGGATTGAAAGCAGGTCTTATGGGAGACTTTGCGGTAGGATTGGTACCAAGTGTGTTGTCAGGCCTGATGGAAGGATTGATTACAGGTCTGAAGGCAAGTTTGATAACTGGCCAGATGGAACACTTGACGCCACGTTTGATAGCAGGCTCGACTGTAGGATTGCAGCAGGCCTACTGATGTCAAACCTGAAGTATGATGTCAAACGTGAAGACTGGATTGATTCGTCAATCTATATTAATATGATACCATATATGATCAGTCGCCTTTACTGCCATAAGCCTGCCATCAAACCTGCCATCAGGCCGGTTACAGTTTTGTCGTCAAGCCTGTTATCGGTCCGACCGTCATGCCGACCATTCGATCTGCTATCAGAAAACGGATAGATGGTCTGTCCTAATTGTTGGTTTGATATCAAGCCTGAAGGCAGGATTGACCTATGTTCATTACCATCAGATTTCTCGTTTCCATTTTGTCAGTCAGAGAGAAAAAAAAAGTGTTTGTGTAGGCTGGAAAATATATGTACATGTCTGTATGAATGACACAAAAAGTAGTAGATGAAAGTCTCATCCGCGAACCAAAAATGGAAATGGGGAAGGTCACCCTGAACGTAAAACCAAAACATGGAAGAAATTGACGAGATTTTTCCCTTATGGTGTCGGACTTTAGAAACCCAATACCGGCGACTCTAGGAGGAGCGAGCCTCAACTGCATCTACGAAATTCGAAAGGAGCAAACGCAAATTATACCGACAAGTGTCGAGCAAGATGTTGTGACGCCGTCAACTGCAAAGGATTCCAAAGGAGATCTTTGTTGTGAATGTTACCCCAATGGCACCGCACTCTTCCAAAGAACACTACAACTCCGGCTCTGGAAAGCAAGAAGGTTGTGACCGAAGCCCTCGTAAAGCTGGATGTGCTGATCCTGGGACTCACCCAATTTATGGGTGGGAATGGGAAGAGCAATATACACTACGCTATTAGCATAAAGGAAAGGGTGAGAAACATTAGGTCCACCTATAATAGAACTCGAGTGGAAAACCTGGGGAAAGAGATATCAGGCTGTATGTCCTCTGAAATTGATTCCAAAGCAGATAGCGGCACTCAGACGTCCCCATAGTTGTTTCGACGACCAAAGCGCATCAGAGAGCCCGAAGGTTACACCTTAACTCCAAAAAAGTAAAAGTCTTCGTCTCAAAAGAAAACATTAACTTGGGAGAAAGGAGAGTCTGAAAGAGGGTCGCCGGCGATGCTTGAACGAAGGTCAAGCGAAAAAAACCAAAAAACCAGAATATCCAAGAACCAATAGAAAAGAAAGAACAGCGGATCGGAAGAAATGGAAAAAGAATCGGGCAAAAAAAGATGCAAGGGTCATATCGCAGAAAGGCTACGTGAGCTATGCAGATGTATTGTATTTTACTTCGGAAGGTCAAATCCAATCCGAGTCTAAAGGAACTTGGTGAGAGTTTTACCCCCATGAGGCGCATGCTGAAGGGCGGTTTGTTCGTCATCGTGGCACGACAACCCGACGTCGTGCCTTGGCTTACCGGATCGTTGCCCTCTACTTTTCCAGTAACGTGAACGCGTTTTCCAATCTTAAAAGCCCAATAGTTACGTGGCGTCCACATATACCGAGCTCTCCCTACGACCTCTCGGTCGTAGTCTCGCTCAGTCGACTCGTTGTCCGTTTATTGTCTTTGACATACGATCATCGTCCATTCTTTGTACATGCCCTGCCCATTTTAGTCCTTGTAGTTTGACGAAACATCCAGCTCATCGTACAGTCCATACACCCCATGGTTGAACCGGATGCGCCATCCATCTTAATCGCAAACAGCCTCGTAAATTCGCTGCAGAGCCTTGCGTTCGAATGCGTCCAGCGTTTTTCCGGAGGCAGTTAGGGTCAGTCTTTCGCAGCCATAGCATAGCACTGGTCTTATAATGGTTTTGTACACGCGGAGCTTCGTGTTTCTGTGCACATGCTTCGATTTCATTATGGGGAGAACCGAGAAAAAAGTCTTATTAGCTAACTGTATCCGTCGCTTGATTTCGTCAGTTTCGTTGGCGTCCCTTGACAAGCTGCAACCCAGGTACATGAAGTCGTTCACGAACTCGATGTTGAGGTCGCCCACACTGATGCTCGATTTTGCAGGTGTTCTTGTCGTCGATTGCATCATTATTTTAGTTTTACCCTTGTTGATACGTAATCCAACTTCTTTTGCAGCGGTGTCGAGCGTATGCAGAAGCTCTTCTGCGCCGGCCAATCTTCGGGACATGATGTTGATGCCGTCGGCGTACGCTGCTAGTTGTGTCGATTTGATGAATCGCGTCTCGCTGTTGTCCATATTCATAGCCCGAATAGCGTCTTCTAGTGCTAGGTTGAAGAGCGTCGGTATGGGTCCATCGCTCTGTTTTAGACCAGTGCGTGGTTCAAATAGATCAGTAAGTCTTATGGATCCTAACCTGTGAGACGGAGTTGATCATCGTCATGTTTGTCAGTCGCACTCATTTTTGTGGTATACCAAATTGCAGTATGATGTTTTACAGTACACCACGACCGATACTGACGTATGTCTGAGTTGTATTGCCAGCACTTCTGGAGTATCAGTTTGATTGAGAAGAGCTGATCGGTTGTGGAGCGACCAGGTCTGAAATCGCTTTGATATTCGCCAATGATTCGTTCAGCGTACGATTTTATTCAACTTTCCAGAATTTTCGTCAATATTTTTTAGGACGTACGGACTAGTGCTATGCCTCTGTATTTCTCTCACCGCAGTTCATCTCCCTTTTTGTGAATTGGACAGATGATGCTTCTGCATCAATCGTCTGGAATCACCTCGCCCTCCCATATTTGCAGGAGTAATTGATGTATGGCATTAACTAGACCCGTTCCACCGAATTTTAGCAGTTCAGCAGGAATCTCTTCAACGCCCGTCACTTTATTCCGTTTTAGTCACCGCAACGTGAGATAAACTTCCTCTAATGTCGGGTTTTGTATGGGTGGGCCTAGATCAACAATATCGTCGAGAGATAACCTATGCGTCCCTTGGGACACAGTCAATCTTTGAAAAAAGAAAGCAGACCTCGATACGCTCTCTACGGAGCTATAGCCTTGTCAAAGGACAACGAGAACAAAAAAAAATTGGGAAATAGCGATTTTCAAGCTGTCATATCTCGGGTGGTTTTCCTCATATCTATACCAAATTCGCAACACCTCGTAAGACCGGAGACATTGACCGTATCAAATTCGAGCTCCCACAATCAGCCGAGGCTGGAGCTACAGAGGTCGGCAAACCCGTACTTTTTGTGTCGCGTAAACATTGTCTTGGTCACTTTTCCGATTTTTTTTTTTCGTTTTTCTTTGGTGGCCAGAACGCTTCCGCGTCCCTAGATTACTATCTGTACCAATAGTCATGCAGCGATCAAATCCTTGGACGCGGTGCTTACCACTTCGAAAACCGTAGTGAGGTGTCGCACAGCTATCAAGGAGCTCGGCGGCTTATTCAACGTGACTTTATTCCAGGGCATAGTGGCTTCAGCGGTAACTGCAAAGCGAACGAACTGGCTCGGGCGGGTAGGTCAATTGTGGACATGGGGTGGTTTCGAACTGTCAATATTCCTATAGAAGCTGGCAAAAATCTAGTCATGATAGGTGCTCTAAGTCGCGCTAACATCGGATGGCTAAATGGAAGTACGTGCAACATTACATAACCGGTCTGGCCGAATTTCAATCCTAGCCGCTCCTCATTGCTACTGACGCTGGATAGAAAGCATCTCAGGAAGGTCGTGGGGATCATTCGGGGCATTGCCCGATGGGTGAGCGTGCGAGGCGTCCGCCGCTTCCTTATAATGATTACTGTAGAAACTGTGACGACGAGGGGGAGAAGGAAACTATACATCATTTACCGACTACCTGTCTTGCGCTTGCCGATAGAAGAAAGGGTCCTTCTATTTCATTGACCTGGATGACCTAACAGGCGTAAGTGCTGGTAATCTACATCGATTCATTGGTAGCTCCGGTTGATTCGACGACTAGGATCTCATGGGTTTGAGACGGCGAGGTATTACAACGGATCCATGTGGTCTGTGGGTGGTGTGGTCTGTACAGCACAAAACATTTCAATGATCCAATAGCGCGTCTATTTTTATCTGGGTGATGAGTTTTTATTGCAAGTTTAATGAAGATTTTTAGTATGTGTCTTTCCCGTTGCTTTCCGAATAGTATCGTATCTATGACGTTGTCAATAAAAACGGTCTTCACAATATAACAGGCATCAAAATGCGGCATGGTTTTTTTCTCGTTAACTAGACGACGAATTATTCGCAAAACTCGACACATGAATTTCGCGCTTATAAAACTGGCTTCGAAAAGATACGACGACGTGAAAATTTTAGGTATGTACTAACATAAAGTACATTTTATACCTACTTCCTCCGGCAAGGCTACAACAAAATATTTTTTTTTTTACAATAGACGTAATCTGTCCCGCATAGCCTCCAGGCATAATATATTCGCCATAAACATTTCCGCCAATCTAATGGGGAAGTTCACACAAAGTAATATCGCTCGAATGGCCAATAATATCCCGAAATTATCGTTCTAGCTCATTGTATGTGTACACACCAATGATCCGGCAGCAGCACTCGATTGGGCCTCTTCGTCATAGTCCTTCAACCTTCATCCTTGTGGCCGTTTCCTCCGTCGCATAGTCGTCGGCAAAGTCATTTGCCTGAGATTGATTTTCCGTGAAGAGTAGATCCATCTACAGCCATTACCACAGCGTGGCCCTGCCACTTCTCTTTTCGACGAAACCGAATCGTTTACAATCGGAGTGCCGGAAATTCTGCAAAGATAGACAGACGGTAGAGTGGAATGGCGGGTAGAATTTCAGAATTACTCGGATAGTCTTCCGCTTAAGTGATTCGAGAAAATTCAATCATGGATTTACTTTTTCCGGGACGAAGTACATGGTTCAAATGATTGCCAGGGAAATTATGTAACCTTTTTTTAGGAATAATAGCCAGCGGAATGTGGAAACCTGAACAACAGAACAGCCATGTTAGCTGGAATTTGGCTGACATTGTTAGCATTGGGATCACGTTGCTAATTGTCTGGCCAACGATTGAGTGGGTCTTGTCTTTGTGTTTTCATTGCTCGTTTCTATTGCAGGATATTCTTACTAATTAAATACAATTATTGAAAATTTGGTTCTTTAGCTAGAAAGCTAGTCAACTTACGTAAGTTAATTATAGTCCTTTTTCTATTTTCAGGTAAGTTGTGCTGAACTTTGATTTGGAAATGACAGTTGTTCGCAGGTATAAAATCATATTGGCTGCGTTCCTGCGAGCGGATCAGGGTTTGACATTTCTCAAATTCTCCTCCATTTGCTTTCCCCTCCGGTAAATTTAGTACAGACAACTGTCACTTTTGGATCTGACAATTTCCCCTCTGGATCTGAATATTTTTCCGGTCAATTTCTAAAATCAGCAATTTTGACAGTTCTCAGATGCACTCTGTCACCAAAGCAACATAGCCAGTCATCCGTTAGCCAGCGTGCAGGACGTGTTGCGAAGTGTTTAGTGGTAGTTTGCTGCGCCTTTAGCCTACAAACCTGCTCCTTGAATAGGAAGTCGTCCTATCAGGGAACTGTTTGTTCGAAATAATTTGCATTCCTGGGTCGGTTTTCGCGCTCAATCCCGTCCAACAAATTCCAATCGTTTGTCATGTTGTTATCCATGACAACGGGCACTATATTTAATATGCTTCGCACACTATTTACAATTTGGGTATCACCGAAATCATCCAATAATTCCGCAATAATTAAATTTTCCATTTTGAAACTAAAAACTTGACAGTTTTTTTTTTTGACAAGATGGCCGTGTATGCCGTCTGCGGGAATATTTCTCAGATCCAAAAATTGACAGTTGTCTGTACTAAATTTACTGGAGGGGGAAGCACATAGAGGAGAAAACAGAAAAGTCAGATCCTTATCAGAAGGCTTCCAGGACCGCGCCCATTGTTTGGCTCTATTGAATTGTCATAAATTGTTAAATGTCTTTTCAATTGCAGTTTTCTAAATATTGTATTTACCTATATATGTTAGTATGACAAGAAAAAAACTACTTTTCATCCCATTCATCGCCATCATTGTGCCGCTACAGCTCATCGTAGCTCATTGGTCAAGTGACCGCTATCTCCAATTTCGGATGCCCGGCAGTTTTTAGGCGTCAGAATCCACTTAGTCTTCGCAACAAGCTGTCGGTTTTCCACGCAGCCTTGCTCCGTTGCTGGGTCTTTTCAATATTCGTTTAAGCATGGGGTTATCGTTCATTAGTTGAACACGCCCTGCCAATGAAGACGTTGTAGTTTGACGATTCTCGAAGGTAGATTATAAATTCTCTGAATTAAGTACTTTAATCGATCTCCTGTCTTTTTATTGTCTAACGTCTGGCAGTTTCTTTATAGCACATTCCGGAGCAATAATTCTATTAGTAAATGCAAAATTAGTATACTCTCCTTTCCTTTTGTTAATAGCGAGTACATGATCCCTTCTAACATACTAACGTACGAGCATGTGAATGGATAAATTACCATTTAAACTCACTCGTACATATTTTCATCGATTTATACATACGACTACATCGCACATCTTCCCTTGAACACTTCCATATAAATGTGAATAAATTATTAAGTAACCCTTTTGTATCCTGCACAACAACGATATTGACTTTCACCGAAAAGGCGCGCCGTCAAAATATGAACATCGCCTAGCAACATTCAAATCAGGAGCAAGAGCAACATATTCAAGCATATCTGAACTGTATTCGCGCAAAGCCTCCCTCCAACATAAATAAGACGCAAATGTTAAGAAACGTTTCACTTGAAAACCTTATCCCTAAATATACAACTTTTTCCACAGGCTATGGTCAGATTTCGTGTTTGAGTAAGGATACCCAACAAAAGGAAGAAAGTTTCTCTAAAGAAGAATCCTTGTGAGTGAGATTTCAATATGCGGGTCGTGAGATGACAGTGTGACACTTTGTTTGGAAAAGGCATTCACTATGTCATAGATTGATAAAATCATTTACATAATCTGTTAAAGTGGCGGTCGGTGTTGGTGACTCGAAAGTGACTAACAGGCCGAACATGTTTTTATATTGGCAGAAAGAAGGGGCGCAAAGAAAAGCAAGGAATGTCATACTATGTACGTTAAGTTACTATTTATTGCATAGTTAACACTGGAGACTATTTTGCCCCCTTACCCCTAGTGGTGAGCATAGTGCGTCAACTACTCCCATGTGGCTTTGTTGAGTTTTCGTTAGCATGTTCGTTTCGAACGATGCATGTTGCTGGCATGCACCTCCTGTCTATTTAGCCGCATAACTGCAACAAGCTGGAAACGGTTGTGGCTTATTAATACACCCCATATCACAGGGGGAAGACAACACAAACATCCATGGCCACGACCGGACTCAGACCCATGGCTAACCGGTAATATGAGACATCAGACTCTTGTTGCACTGGATACGTAGAATAATACTTGAATATGACCCATGCGGCTGATTTCTTCACCCACGACCATCAGTCCGATTTCTCCGAATACGAGTCGTCGGATCAGAATCCATGTCAGAAGGCAAGGGCTCACAGTCGTCAGGACTAATGAAGTCGAAAAACGACTCAAAGGGGCTGTATCGCTTAACGGTCAGTCCATCGACAGAGTCAATAATGATCCTGGAGGCTCCGCCGAGCAGCGAGCTAGTAGGCAGCTCAGAGGAGACTGTGTTTAATGCATTTGAAGCTGCATCACACTCAAGTTTATTTAGTTTTGCGTTATCTATAGAATCCCAGGAGTGTCCGGGAAGGACAGTCACCGTCGACTTCACCCGGTCTGCCGTCAGAGGTCTGGTTTAAAACTGGAGGTCGACTGGTATCTAGAGTTCACATACTAGCGGCCATAGCGACCATGCATCCCTCGGCGTATGCTGTTCTACCTTGGATTTAGGGTATATTTATAAGCAAGATACTGCTCCCTGCCCGATCAAGCTTAATCGCTGATGGAAAAGACAAGACGAACAGCCTGCATCCACCCGTGACCACGTGGATATAATGGTCGCACTTCCTACGGCATAACAGTTAAGGAAATGTACCATGATGGTCCAAATGTTAGGCCCCCTGTCACACCTTCGGCTGACGGGCAAGCATAAGTGAAAGGACAAAAGGAAAAAAAAGGAAAATTCATCGTCGATGGATGCCAAAGTTAAAACGAATCTAGCAAAGTCGATCCCGTTAACATCCCCTACAAACCAAAATTAAACGTTTGGAGTTCCTTAAGAAATTTGTATCGTTTTGGCGAAATTTATATTGTAGACAGACGAATGTACTTCTGAGTATCATTGTCACCAAAGAATGCACGGGAAAGTAGCAACTGCTTGTGAAAAAAATTAGACATGGGTGTGGTAGTTTTATGCTTTGGTGATGGGAGACAGTGCCCATTGATGGTTCCATAAAACAAATTCAATATTAAAGGGTGTGAAATGAAAACGCGTTTTGCTCTGTAGATAAACCAGTCGGCGATGAATTCGTACCGCAGCAAGAAAGTGTGCCTTGACATAAAAGCAAAATGATAAAGAGGTTTCTTAAAGATGTTGGAATCGAACCTTGGATTTGCCGCCACAAAGTCCAAATTCATATGTAATTGAAAATGTTTGGCCATTTATAAAATGAAAAAGAAATGCTGGCTTAACTAGATGAAAAGAAAAAACGATGATAAAGGTGAAAACGAGATCCCAACAGACTTCCTCCCACCCCTGGTGGATTCCGTCCCAAAACGGCTTCAAAAAGTAATTGTAGCTAAAGGACGATATAAATTCTATTGTTAAAAATACTTTTCACCAAAAGTTTATTTAAATTTAAATAAATTTTCGCCTTGAAGACGTTTACAGAAAAATGTCTAAATATTTATGCTATCTTGAAATTTAAGATCTTAATTTAAAATATTGTAAGGTTTCATTTGAAATGTATGATTTAATTTTTTTTTTTAAAGATATACATAATTTGCCTTATACAATTTTTTTCAGTATTTTCCGTTGCCTTGATTTGAATCGAAAACCGAATGAAAGTTTTTTGTTTCATGTCAAAATACATATGCCGAGGGGTGTATATTTGACGTTAAATGTGTAATGAATGACTTTTCTGATGGTCTATTCGCATTGTTGATTGTCAAATATTTTTCTAAAATAATTGCCACCTAACAATTCGAATTCTCCATCAGGAATTTTTCAAGAACGACAACTCTGTCATTCTATCACACTGTGGGTCGTTGACACTTGCAAACGCTATATTCTGATGGACTCTTATGTGTCCTGTAAGAATATAACTGTTTGATCTGATGTCATCGACCTCATATTGGGATAGAACAGACAAGCGGGTAGCGATGATCCACATCAAGTTTTATGTAAACGGAGAATTCCGTTGCATGAAACTCGATTGACGAGATTTTTCAGCCGATGCCTGTGCTGTATCGAGGGTCGCGACCTGCTGGGAGAGCGATCGCTCGAGAGTCCACTGTCACCCGCCGTCCGATAAACATCAGCGCGATCGCCCAGACAAGGGCTCGACTTTCATCCGCCGTCCGATGCTCATCGGCACGTCACTGTCGGGATTAAAACAAAAAGAAAACAAAAAAAATATATATATAAAACGGTCGATTTTGAATCGCCGGAGTGTCGCATGAGAGTTTTGTTTTCCGGAAAAAGGTTTGGACGGACCCGTAGAAGCCGTAAGATCGGAAACATCACCGTCGGATATTTTGTTTGAGTGAAAAGAGTTATTTTCTTTTCGTGGAGTGGACTTTCGCCGTTCGTCGAAGCCTTCATATTGCGAACGTCTTCGTTTTGTGACCGCGGACGGGTTAGCTTCTTGTCGGATCTACCCGCCAAGTGAACATCGGCCCAGCATTGGCAAGGGGATCGTGGAGGCACGGAGTGCATAAATTATTCCACTGGTGTATTCGGTCGTTGAACCCATCAATGTGATACCTGAGAGGAATGTTTGGAAAAAAAAAATATCCATTGTGCGTCTCCAACTAAATTGTTTAAACCCCCCTCGGCATTTAATATAATTCACCACAAAAAAAAAAGATATGGTGTATACATATTTTTGAGTGATCCTCACCATAGCCAGCGATCAAAGTGCAAGTGCAAATGGCTTACCGCTTGCAACGTTAGCAACAACAACAACGTCACGAGCAGTAGTTGTGCCGATTTATATGCATGGTGCATGCAGTGGAGTAGGAGTACCGTGATATTGCCTTTATGCTATTCACCGACGCGACGGTTAAGGAAGACAGTATTATCATCGCTCAGAGTTACCGCCACTATTTCGATTAATTTTTTTTTTGTACTATATAGTGTTATTTCCCCTTTGGTTTTTAAAGTCACATTTCTTCCTTTATATTTGATTTTTTTTTGTTAAAGTAAATGTTTGAGTTCCAGCTGCTTCGGGGTTTACGATGGCCATCGGGAAATTCTGAGGTAGGTGCTATAATTTTTAGAGATAGTATTATTTTCTTTTTTTTTCCTTTAATCCGTTGGAAGCTTCTTTTTTGATATGCATTTAGTTTTTTTTTTGTTATTATTGCATTACTTGAAAAATTCATTTAATTTTGTTGTTGCTTATTTACCAAACCTAAGAAAGAGAAAAGGGTGAAATAAATATGGAATTATAAAGTTTTAAACTTGGGCTTTCCCTTATGGAACTCCCCCAAAACCCCCTTTTCAGGTTGGTGAGATGACATAAACGTCATATCTGTTGCTTGGTTTGGGAGGTACCATCAATTGGGCCGAGGTACCTCATTGGTAGGGTGGGTTTTGAGGCCAGGGTCCGCTCCATCAGGACCCGGAGGAGTGTCGAGGTACATGAGCCGGTCGACGGCCATTGCCTTTACTTAGTATCTTTCTTTTCTTTTTCTATTTTTTTTTTTAGGTCGTGGGACCTTTGGTACCCGTGTGTGTGCTGTCGTTGTACCTTAAGGCACGAGATTTTTTTAGGATGATAATGGTACGGGGCAGCGAGAGGGCAAAAACCCCGCCCACATCTCCCGTCACTGAGCTACAGCAAGCTCGTGCCGCCGCCTATCCCGCTGAGGAGTTCTCGCCTGATGGCGTCGCCGGACCTTCACGGTCAGTTCGGCATACTTTAACTCCGTCCCCATGGACACTTAGGTGTCCGCAACACCTGTCCATTACAAATGACATCATTATAAGGTCACGTCCTCAAATCCTTTGACTGAAATTGAATTTTATAATATTTCTTTTTATAAATTTCCATTTTGTTTTTCTTAAAAGCACAATAAATAAATTTAAAATCCTCTCTCGAAGTTGTAGTTAACTGCGATTAAATTCATTCAAAAGTAATTTTAAATTTAATGGCAACCCTACCGTTTCACACCATTTCACACCCCACCATTGATTGACAAGGTATACTGAAAATTCGCATGAAAAAGGCCTACGGGGACCACTGAAAATATGTAAAGTGATATGTGCACAAGTACGTTGATATAAAATTTTCTTACAATATTACGGAAAACCTTTCAGGTATGACATCACATCCGTGATGTTCGCATCCATAATGAAATTTCAGTTCAATATTGTGCGAAATTTGCAAAAAGGTGTTAGACGGCAAAACATCAGCAGGGTAAGATCCCTTCATTGGGTTGATACATGTTCAGCAATCCGTTAAGACTGGAGGAGGACCTGTTCTAAAGCATACTCACTTTCACTTCTTTTTTTTCACCGGTTGATCGACGTGAACAGGGTTTAATTTAGAGAACTGTCTACGTACTAGGACTACAGCACGCATTATAGGGAGGCTCTCGTTATCCTTGTGAACACTTATACGAATATGTATGTAATTTATTCTGGGACTTGCAAGGCATAGGGGGATTTAGAGTGATTTGTAACACATTGATGACTCGTGTTTTCATTTTGTCGGTAATGAAGATTAGTGTGTAATAGAATACACGAAGGAATTTTATTTAATTGGGATATGCTTTGTTAAGGTAAGCGTGGAAAGTTTTGAAAACGAGTACATTAACCAGCCTTAAAGAAGATTATAGGAATAACTAGGCACTTAGAATATTTGCTTTTGCCTGAAACAATGTGTACTTTCAAAATGTCAAGAGTATTGCAGTTACAGTGTAATTAAATTTTGCATAACATTCGTGGGTTATAGTCCAGTTAAAATGATTTCATTTAGCCTTCATCCTGGCGTGCCCCATTCCAGAGTGCAGTCGGTCCCTGTTTTTATGACCTTTTTGATAAACGGTCCACCTTGCATTTTCAAAAATAGAATCAATTGACTGTATAATGTATATATTTGACCTGATTTTGAATCCGGCCATAAGTGTGCTTTCATGAAAATCGAAAAAATATGACTAACATAATATCGCCTATTCAAATATCAGCCCCCAGTTCACTTTATCTGATCCAGAATTCACCTACACTTGGATTAGATTCAATTTTAACATAAAACATATTATATTCTTGTGTTTTCTATATCGGAGCCTTGGGACTTCTGATTCAATTATAAATATCATCTGGTACGGAATGAACTACTTCATCCCGCATAGCTTCACCGCTCGTGCCCACGGCAAACTTTTCAGTTCTCAGAAAAACTAAATAGTTTAGTCAGAAAAATAGAATACACTGTGTTTTATAAGACCGCGCACACAGCGATTACTAAATAGTTTAGTTTGCTGTGTGCGCGGTCTCATAAACCGCCGTGTGTTCTATTTTTTTGACTAAACTATTTAGTTTTTCTGCGAACTAAAAAGTTTGCTGTGGGCGCTAGCTCTCAAGAACAAGAACAGCAAACCAACTACTACCTTTTGGTTTACCAGAGATTGCAAAGAGGCTATTAGGAGAAAAGAAGCGGCATACCGTGCATAGAAACAACGTCCCTGTGTCGAACTGAGAGAGCTCTACAACTCTGCGCGGATCACCTGCAAATCTGTTGTTAATAAAGATAAATTTCAGTTCGATAGTAAGATCAGACAAAAAGTTTTCGTTGAGCGAAAAGGTAGCAAAGGCTTCTCGTCACTTGTTAAATCTGTGAAGAATAACTTCAGCTCTTCTTCCATTCCACCACCTGTAAAAGATAAGAAAATATATAGTGAATCACTAGAAAAGGCCAATTTGTTTACTGAAATCTTCGGTGCAAACTCTTGGCTACTGCCCACTACTCAAAATCCACCAGCTATACCCTTATGCGATTCACATCAGAGGCTTTTGCATTTCCGCACTATTGAAGTATTTAATGTACTTTCAAAGCTCGATGTACAATATCAAAATCGGCTGGACCTGATGGCATCTCCTCTTTAGTTCACAGACATTGCGCCTCCTTATTAGCGAGACCTCTTCGAAAACTATTCTACGAGTATCTATCCCACTCGACAGGGGTATTTCCATCAACATGGAAGCCAGCTCATGTCCAACCAAACTCCAAATGAAACCGGAATATAGAGGGCTACGCCCGCAATCCGAGGGTTTTGTAGCAAGTACTTATTTTGGTATGTAAGTATCGGCTCCTTGCTCTTCTTGGTACCACTTAGATGGATAAAAAAAAATAAAATGTCTGACCCATAATATAGTATCTTATATGCCCAATCATATTACGTGATTGTAACGAAACTTAGAACATACGGATATTATTGCCTATGGTGTTGGTTATCCTTGGCCATCGGTACTTTTGATCTCGGACGTGTTTAAGGGATGCAGGGATGCGCTAACTGTAACTATGGAAACAAACTATTATTAACCTATTTTGAGGAGATATACAAATTCCATTATTTCCCATTTTATATACTGTTCGGAACCCACCTTCCTGGAAGTTTTCATTTTTCTAAGTGTAAGGGTCTGGAAATGCAAGGGGTGGGGGGGGGGGGGTGCAAATTACGATCTTATAATTTATCCTCCCTCATTGTTCCCCTTTTTTCAAATATAAGTAAAGTAAACTCAACATTACCTTTTTCACAACACCCCACTTGCCTATACCAGTCGATAAACAAAATTTGACCTTAATTTTAACCCTCACCCTCGCCTCCACCGCCCGTTACAGTTGGCCAATTATCACACATCGCCCCCTACCAATCTTTACCCTTTCATAAATGTGATTAACCATAATATGTAATAATAACTGCGATTCGCACTACGAAAAACAACATGCAAGTAGTACTCGCACCTTTGAAGCCGGTAGGGGTATTTTTTGTATGAATAGTGTAAAAATGCCTAACTTTAAGTGAGTGTACTATTGTTAAATATTACATGGTTGTAATGAAACGTAGAGGCATTATTGCCTATGGTGTTGGTTATCATTGGCCATCAATATTTTTGACCTCGGGTGTACTTAAGGGGTGCAGGGGTGTGCTAACTGAAAAAATAGAAATGTACTATTATTAACCTTTTTTGATGAGATTTTGGAATTCTATTATTTATAGTTTTCTATGTTAGTAAAATGCCGCTTTTCTGTAAATTTTCACATCTCTAAGTATAACGGTTTCGAAATGCAAGGGGGGGGGGGGGCAAACTCGGATCACATATTTTCCCCTCTCCCTCTTTTCCCCTTTGTTCAAATTTGAAGAAAATTCCAGGAATGAAATGTACTCGACGGTACCTTTCTTACGATACCCCACTTGCCTATACCAAATGAAAAAAAAATTTCGTCCTTCATTTCCCCTCTATGGGGACCCCCCCTCAAAGTTGACCTATAACGATGCATCACTTTCTCCAGAGAATTATAGTACTTCTACATATTTTCACTAAATTTCATACATGTAGCCTCAGCGGTTCGTGAGATATTCCATGGACAGACAGACAGACAGACAGACGGACGCATGACCGATTTCATAAGGGTTTTGTTTTACTACAAAACCCTAAAAGGTGAGGCATGTGATTCCTCTAACTATCGACCAATAGCATTGACTTCGATCCTGTCAAAAGTCTTTGAACCCCTGGTTAACAACCAACTTATGAGCTATCTTGATTCACAGCATCTAATTAGCGATCGACAATACGGTTTCCGTTCTTCGCGCTCCACCGGAGACTTAATGACGTATTTTACCGAAATCATTGCTCTCCACATTTCCAAAGCTTTTGACAGAGTTTGGCATCCGGCTCTTTTAGCTAAACTTCTGGTTTTTGGACACAAAATTAGTTGAATGGATTGAAAGTCCCCTCCACAGCTGTTTGCTACGAGTCGTTCCTGATGGAGTTAAATCGAATTGCCATACCACTAACGCAGGGGTTCCTCATTGTACCGTCCTATAACCAACGCCTTTTCTTCTGTTCATAAACGATTTTTTAAGGGTGACTTCAAACCCGATTCACAGTTTTGCAGATATATATACCTTTTATTCTGCAGCTGACTCCTGCCAAAATGCTACATCTGTCAACCGAGATCGCATATCTGACTCACTAAATAGAGAGGTCTTAAAAATTATTGCATGGGGGAAAGCGAATCGAGTAGTGTTTAATGCCTTCAAAACTCAATGTTGTTTTATTTCCAATAAACGACGTACCCCATCTACAGCCCAACCCTAATGCACCTCCTATCCACGCCGTCTTTATAATGACTAGCTCGGAGTGCAGTGGGAGTTCTATTAGTACCCACAGGCAGTTTTTTGTTCGCGCCGGGGATGGAACCTCCATTCACTAGATCGTAGAGCGGTGACCGAACGAACACGGCCACCGAGCGCAGGACGGGTCACTTTTGAATAAAGTGCCGCTGACCCAGTTCTTATTAACAATTATTTATTCTTCATGTCACCAACACGCTTGTAACCGGTAGCAATTCAAATCGGTACAATTCTTGTTGTTGTCGTCCACACATTCCCAACTATGTTAATCCATTTGTTATCATCACTTGCTTCATGGTTGCGACATGGATGCTCCTTTCAAAAATCCCAGCAATGTGCGCGCTTATGTGGAGGACAATAAATCGCCGGATAGATCTATTACATTTTATGCATCCTGTGTGTGTTCGCGTAAAACATTGCCACAAAATAACTAAATGCCATGCACCATGCTCACTCGTTACTGCACCTCATAGTTGGGGAGCTGGCGATGATTTGGTTACATTAAAAGTACCAAGGCGAGAATTTTCATTAGGTTTCAGCTCTGAACAAGGAGGCACGTGGTGTCCGAAACAATTGCATGCTATGCAAAAATGAAAACATTTGGAAATAAGGCATTAATGGATAATTTCGGTTGCAACCGAAAGTAGCCATGCATAGATTCTTTCGGTTTCACACTCAATGCTTAATTTCGTTTAAAACGAAGGTTTGCATGTACACGGTTTTTTTCGCTTTCCTTCTTATGTCTTATTTCGGTTTGAAATTGTACACAGCCAGAAAAAAAATGCTGGATGCCGATATGCTGGGACGAAACGGCTGCAGGTTCATGTACAAAGAGTGAAACGGGCGACCTAGGGCTACATGCGGGGGTTCGCAACGCCCTAGAAGCGGAGCTAGCCCAGCTCGTTCCAAACCGAAAATATCCATGCACACTTGTGCGATACTGTGGGTTGTGAATTAACAGTCGCTTATGTGGGCTTCGCTCGCTACGCTCGCTTCGCGCTTAAGGGATCACAACCCTCAGTATCGCACAAACATGAACGCTCGCTTCGCTCGCTCTGGGTACAACAGTCACTTGTGTGGGCTCCGCTCGCTACGCTCACTCCGCGCTTAAGGGATCGTAACCCTCAGTATCGCACATGCATGGACGCTCGCTTCGCTTGCTCTGGGTACAACAGTTCCATTTGTGGGCTCCGCTCGCTACGCTCGCTCCGCACTTAAGTGATCACAACCCTCAGTATCACACAGACATGAACGCTTGCTTCGCTCGCTCTGGACACTGCATGGCTATTTTCGTTTATATCACATGCCTTATTTCGATTTGAAACCGATATAGTCCATGCGTAGCTTATTTCGTTTATTTTCCGATGAATACTTTCGTTTCCAAACGAAAGTATCTATATAGATTATTTCGTATGCCTTATTTCGCTATGGCTTATTTTGCAGTACGATCTAGTTGGTTGGTATTTAAAATGGGCGTGGTCTGGCTAAGGGAGCGCCTACCTCCCCTACATATTCAAAATAATTAAATGTAGCTATAACTCTCGATTGAATAAACGCGAAAAGCTGTAACTCAGGCAGATGACTTGAAAGGGTAATTTTGCACTTTTCTATAAAAATGAGATTGATCATTGTGAAAATAATAGTACTTTTCTTGCAAAGAGCCCCGCATTACCCTACTTTTGATTTTTGTCTATAACTCTTGAACCAATTGTTGTAGAGAGCTGATTTTTGGTACATAAACTTCAGATGAGAAGCTGCTAGAGTTTTAGTAAGGTGCGCATAACCAGGCTAAAGGAACGCCTACCTCCCCTACAAATGGCGAATATTTAAATATTATTGAACTACGATCACTTTCGACAGGATAAAGTTAGCGAGTTGAAAATTTTGTCGAATGTTGATAGTAAGATCTAGTTATCTATTACTGCAAATGGGTAAGATCTGACCCAAGGAACTCCTACCTTCCCTACAAATGAATTTTCAAATAGGTGATAACTTTTGATAGAATGAAGCCAGCGACTTGAAATTTTGGTCAAACGTTTGAAGTAGGATTTTGTTAGTTGGTATCAAAGATGGGCCAGATTCGACCCAAGGGAGCCCTACCTCCACTACAAATGAAACTTAAGGTAACCTATAATTATCGATAAAATGAAGCTAGTGACTTGAAATTTTGGTCAAATGTTTGTAGTAGGATCCAGTTGGTTGTTATTGAAAATGCACAAGATCCGACAAAAGAAACCTCTACCTTCCCTACGAATGACGCTTCAAATAAGCAATAACTGTTGATAGAATGAAGCTAGTGTCTTCAAAAATTCCACAAATATTTGTAGTGTGGGTTAGATAGTTGATTTTGAGAATGGTCAAGATCCTTCTGAATGAGCGTCAACCTCCCCTATAGACCGGCTATATAGGAAACTCACTTTTAATGCATATGGTCGTTACCAGTTGGTACTTCTGGTGTCACCAATAGGTTTGTAGAAGTCTAGGGTAAATATGCTTCGGTTCGGCCTGGTTTTTACAATACTTTATTAAAACCTGTAAGAACGAACATGAACAATAGTTTTAACTTAATCAAAAATAGTAATTTTTTGTTGTTTTTCGAGTTTTGCCGAGGGTTATCTCGAAAATTATTTCAGATAAGACAAAAATTGATATGGTCACACAACCTTTTTCGCTGTGATTAACCATTTTCGAAATATTTTCAAAAAACCAAAAAAGTTTTCCTGCTTCGTATTTTCTAGTGACTATCTCGAAAACTGTTTCAGATACAAAAAAAGTATAATATATAGATTTTTAAGAATTACCTTGTGATCTTTCATTTTATCTTAGAATGTTCTCCGCTAGGGTTAACCGTTTTCAAAATATTTGGAAAAAGCTAAGAAGGTCCTTTTTTGTAGTTATTCCGAGGTTCTGCCAAAAGTGCGTCACGAGTACTTTCGGTATAATTTTCTCTGAACCCTACTTCATAAACAGAAAATAAATAATGTCTTGGAACATTAGTATCTTACTTTTTTTTTGTTGAGAATAATTAACTCCCCGAAGGGAGCCCAAATCGTGTTGGTTCGCCGGTTTGGACCGCTGGCGCGAAGCGCGTCTCATCAGATGCCTCTGCTTCGCGCTCGCACCAGTGGGAGAGGCGTGACCGGGAACGACCAAGTCAGATGTTGGTTGGCCTTATATAGGCCAACCAATACGACATGGGCGCGAATTCTATCGAATGCAAATAACAACGTGCTCCTCGCCGATATGGAATTCTACCCAACTGTTCTGGCTTAGCGCCAGTGGCTAAACTATAAAACAAGTTTTTTGCCGGGCAACAGCCATCGACGCCATGCAACTTACATGGCACTTAGCATGCCGTCGCCCTTCTCAGTCCAGAGTGGGACTACACTATTCATACTTTTTTTTTTGTTGAGAATAATTAACTCCCCGAAGGGAGCCCAAATCGTGTTGGTTCGCCGGTTTCGACCGCTGGTGCGAAGCGCGTCTCATTAGACGCCTCTGCTTCGCGCTCGCACCAGTGGGAGAGGCGTGACCGGGAACGACCAAGTCAGATGTTGGTTTGCCCGTCGCCCGGCAAAAAACTTGTTTTATAGTTTAGCCACTGGCGCTAAGCCAGAACAGTTGGGTAGAATTCCATATCGGCGAGTAGCACGTTGTTATTTGCGTTCGATAGAATTCGCGCCCATGTCGTGTTGGTCGGCCTATGTAAAAATGAGGTAATATTAACGGTTTTTGTAAACTTGAACCCTTTACCGCCGCCAAACCCACCCTCAGACGATTGCCAGACTTCATATTTTAGAATTCCTGCATTACAAACAAACGATCGTAAAAATTTTAGCTTTGGTACTTATACCATAACAGAACCTGTCGCTAGCTTCTCAACTATTAGTAAGCATGTTGGGCTAGACATCGAAATTCCAATGCAACTTTGGTAAGTTGATTGTCTCATAAGTTCGCTAAAGACTGTGGCTAACAATCCTATGTCAGACTGCAACAACACGTAAAACATTATCATGTACGTTGTAATTTCTATCTTCCACCATAAAAATCCTCGACCGCCGCAGATGTAGTTGAGTCGTAACAAAGATACATCGTAAAAACAAAAGTTATTGCCTAAGTTGTGAATGAAGTAAGGCGCTTTCTGCAGAGTGTGTCCAAATTTAGCCCTGCAAATTGCTCTCGCGATTCTGTCCCACATATTCGTCTTCTGTGGCAGAACCCCTCAGTCAGTCGTAATTTGAGCAATTCAGGGATACCTATCGTAAGTTGCCCAAACGTACTACTGCAGTACGTATGCATCATGCAAACGTATCGAAATTTCTGAGGGAATAAAGTCAGTCGTAAACTGATTTGGGCAACAGTCGACACAATTTCGAAAAGCTGCTAACGTGTGGAATAAACAAAATCCGGATATATCTGCTAGCAAGGACATTTAGAATATAATGACGCCAAATTATGTGAAATTCTCAAGTTCGTATGGTGTAGCTGAGCTAAAATGTTGAGAAATTGGAAATTCTTTTTTAGTCTAAGTGCCTGGGGTTTTAAGATGGAAAATTTTGCAGTACTTTTGTATTTTTATACCCTTCACGGATGTGAAGTTCATCTTAAACAGTTCGTTCGTCGAAACTATTTAACATTTTCGAAGAGATTTTAGAGCTTTGAGTGGGAGACCAACTCTTTGACCGTATGCTATACTCTAAGCTCTCATTTTCCAGGTATGTTGGGTTCCCTTGTATCAAGCTGTTCTTTAGTAGCGGAGCACAGCACAACCGCTTATTCATTTAAGTCGAATATTTGCCATAACACTCAGCAACTACGAGTATTTCTACTCATAAGCAGAGTATAATTATTCATGGAATTTTAATCTAATATTGGCGGTTATTCCGTACATACTATATTTTGTTCCAAATTTAGTACTTTACGAATACGCTTCCTTATTCATTTTAGCGCATATATCATCCTTTTTTTAAAGAAGCCTCTATAAATAAACAATCCCACATCCCTAAAGCACGTACGAGTAACATGACAACAACCCGATCGTATTACTTTTCTTTCAACACACGAAAAGGAACAAGTATCCATGGAAACTGCCGGAACAACTTTTTAGCATGTGCGCAAAAGTTTATCGTCATACCAACAAGTACACGTACTCGATAAGTTTCCAGAAAAATTGCATTACGAGGCCAGCAAATTTTAAAGTTGATACAAGTTTCGAGATTTTCCAGCTCTCCGGCGGAAAATGTGTTGAATGTTAATTAAATTCAGCTCTGGATGTCCTGTAAATTAAGGCTAAACTTCAAATCAGACGCACGGGCTATGTTCTGGCAGCTAAGCTTGGACTTTCAGTAAATTTGGCTGTAATTTGTTCTTAATGAAGTTTCACAGATGGTGAAGAGTTTTATGTTGAATGGAAATTACTTTTTCGGGAATTTATTCTCTAATTATTATAAGTGGTTCGGAGGAAGGGGAGGGATTTGATTGTTGGCCGGTTACCTGTCAACAGAAATTGAAAGACAATGTATTGTATCACGATTTAAATTTTCTGATTTAAATTGTAGTAGATTTTAGTGAAAATTATCTTCGTAATAAACGTTTATCGTTGAAAGTGAAAATTTCGTTGTTAATAGATTTGTTTGTCGTATCTTTGAGACGCAGTTCATCTTTGGTCAATGCATTTTTCCTAAATATTACTCATCGAATATGAAGTCTTAATAACGGACAGTAATTTCATAGACCCCAAAATTATTCATAAGAGCCGGCGTGGTGGGACGCTCAGCTCAGTAAGCTTAGGGCCACATGTAGAAGAAGCTTCAGTAAAGCAAAAGACTCTAAGGAGAACTCAGATTGGGCAATCTACAAAGGCAATCGTAGTATATATAACAGCTGAGAAGGGCTAAACGTAGGTCGTGGATGCATTTTTGCGATAGCATTGATATTTTCAGCTCTTCTATTAAATCTCCCGAAATAACTCGCACCACCAATATGGCACCATGTGAATTCAAGCCAATTCTTTCCAAAGAAAAAATTATACGGGCTATAAACAGTTTTGACGCTTTCAAATTTACTGGCCTTGATGGTATCATTCCGGCGGACCAACAACATATGCTGGACGTAGTATTCCCGTGGATTGAACCGACCTTCAAAGCCTGTCTCCTGGTTTTGGACTACCAGTATTTTTAATATTTTTAATTCTGCAATCTAAACTCTTTCAAAGTTTACTCCTATTTCAAACCATTTATTTGTGTCCTTTTTCTTCTCACATTAGTTTCTACTCCAAGTGTAATTAAAATGTAAACCCTACACAGTATATTTTTTGAGTTTCAAGTCCTGCGATGGGCTTAACATAACAAAGGATTTGGAAGCTTAGAAAACTGAAAAAAAACCAGGCCAGGAGTCCGAAGCGTATATGCCAGTGAAGTGCAGTGGAAATTTTACATAGTCAAACAGTTGGGCGCCCTAAAGCCGATTTAGCATAAACAAAAATGGACTGTATAATAGAATACGGACAGTCATAAAAACATTTATACCTAGTGGCTTTAAGCCTTAAGGAAGAAATCAGGAAAGATATAAATAAAATATTGGCACATATATTCGGAATAAAAAAAATTAAATATTATTAATAAAAAATGATAAATAAATGTTGTGTTGGCCGGACTATATAAGGCAAACCAACATCAGCCTGGTCATTCCCGATCGTGCCTCTCACACTGACACGAGATACGAGGTGGAGGCGCCTGATGAGACGTATCTCGTGTCAGTGTTTGAAACCGGCGAACATTTTTTGGGTCCCCGTTGGGGAATATCCTCTCAAGAGGTTGATCGCATTCGATCGTTAAGGGCGGCGGTATGCAAAGATCCATATAAGTTGTATGGAATCGATGGCTGTCGCCCGACTAAAGTTTGTGTGATAAGTAAATATTATGTTAATTAAGACTAAAAAAAAATACAGGGGAATTTGAAATAAATAAATATTCTTTCGCCATTTATTTGTATTCCAAATCTATGCGCCGTTCTTTAAGTAAAAACTCTTTAATCACATTGTCAAAAGAAATCGTTTTCTCTCCGCATTTGTATAACAAGATCCTTTTCAACGGCAATTAAAGCAAGATCCGAAAGTCGTTCTTGAGATTGGCGATTTCTTAAAAATGTGTGAACGCGCTTTAGTGTTGAAAATGACCTTTCCGCAGTTGCCACTGTGACTGGAGTTGACGTTATACAATAATTTGGTAAAATATGAACTTGCTTAAAACCATTTGCGACATAAGGCCGTTTTTGAAAATAATCGAGAATTTGATTAGAATTCGCGTTTTTAAACTCATCTGAAGAATAAATATTTTTTGGCTCATTTTTCAACTTTATTCTGTCGAAAAATTGACCGTGATATTCAATAAGTGAGTTAAAATTTGACTTGAATTTCGAAAAGTAATTCGGTTCAAGCAACTCTAAAAATGAAAGATCTTTAAACGAATGGAATCGATCTCGAATTTGCCCGAGAATAACATCTATAATCTCCCGAAATATCCGCCGTAAATTTTCTAAAGGATCTATCGCATTTCTACATTTCTTACGTGGTGGCTGATATTCTGCTGTAACTGTCGAATAGAAATTATCAAACTTTTTAGAAAAGTCATTTTCAAGCCAATTTTCAAATTCAATAATTTTTTGGCTTGCATATGAAATGTTTACCACTTTGCTCTGAATAATATTAAATAATATATCAGTTTTCGAAAAAATTAACAGATATAATTGAAAATCTGACTGCGAATTTTTGTAAGTATATATCGGAAAAAGTCAAGGAATCGCCATCCCAGTGTTAAGACCCATTCGAAATTGTCTCAAAAACTGTACAAATTTCATGCTCATGTTCAAATATAACGTTAATAATACGCGAATGATAATGCCAACGCGTTTTGGAAACCGATGGTAAACGACGATTTACTATATTTGCAAAAAGGTCCGCCCTTTTAGTAGATGTATTAAAAAATGATGCAATTTTATTGATGTGCGCGAAAAATAATTTTATTTCCGGAATAAACTCAACTGCTTTAGACAACACTAGATTTAGTGAATGAGCGTAACATGGAACGAAAATTGCCGATTTATGTTTTTCCCGAATTAAAGTCTGAACTCCACGAATTTGAAAACTCATTACTGCTGCGCCATCGTAACATTGTGCAATTAATTTTTGATCGATATTAAAATTTTCCAACTGTTTTAAAATGTGAGAGCTTATTGCTGTAGCTGTACGATTAGCGCTTACATCCAAAAATCCGATAAATCTTTTTTCAATCTCATTTGATACTGTATATCTAAAAATCATCGTTAATTGTTCCCAACCGCTAACATCTGGCGTTTCGTCGACCATTACAGCTACAAATGGCGCATCCTTTAAGTCCAAATTGATTTTTATTTTGAACCACATTAGCTACAGCGGAAACAAGATCGTTTTGGATTCTATTAGACAAACCCGAAAACGCTGCATTTGCTTTTATAGAATCTATGTGGGACTCAGTTATCGGATCGTACAAACTTAAGAAATTTACGGTTTCGATAAAATTACCACGGTTATTTGAAGAAGAGTCTTCATTATTTCCGCGAAAAGGAAGCTCCTGTTTTTAAAAGAAAATTACAGTATCGATTAAACGTTTCAAAATATTACGATTACTCTCAACTTTTTCATTATCCAAACTAACAGATATTACCACCTGGTTACTAAGCATAAACTCTATACGCTGAGAGCCAAAATTATCTAGTTTAATTAATGACTGAAGATGTTTTTCTGAACTTGAACGCTTTGCTGCTGAACTCGTAAAACTATTCAAATCACTAAATCCAGCTTTATTCCAAACAGATTTTTCATTCGTGAACAAACGACACGGCCAGCAAAGTATCTTATTTAATTTATAGCTTCCCGTTAACCAAGTGTACTTTTCATACGTTTCGAAATGGAATTTTCGCGTAATATTTCTTAATTTAAACTCTAAGATCTGGCTTCGGTCTATCCGATTCTATAATTTCTCTTTTCTTTGCAAAGGAAAGAGTTGAAAATCCCGCTTTTAGTACGAAATCCGTCGCGCAGCAATATTCCGACATAATGCGAAAAGAAAACTTACCACTTTTATCACAAATCAATTCAATAAAATCAATCAAATCACTACAAACGGCCAAAAAACTTCAAATCACAATATAATCAAAATCAACCGATTGCATTGATTTCCTTCTTTAAATTGCAACGGAAAATCCATTACATAACAAAAACAAAAGCTTTCTGAAGAAATTAAATTCCATAAAAATTCCCTGCATTGGCAACATTTCATTAACAAGCATCATTAGGCTTTATCCCACACACAAAATCAGTCGCGCCAGTGCTTGACTTATGTCTCATATAAATTTGCGAATAAAACAAAAACAAAAAAAAAAATCGTTGCCCAATGTACTACCGAAATCCAGGATTCACATTTTTTTGGAATCAACATGTTACTATTATTCGGATGCACACATGGTACATGCATCTAAAGATCTAGGCACATTGTCCTATTCTAAGTTTGGTGTCTATGGTGTCTAGTTGCATGTTTGCAGGAATATCATTGCAAAATGTGGGAGGTTTCAGTATCATCTAAAGTAATTGAACGAATGTTCTTTTTAACGAAAAAACGGCGCGGATCAGAATTTGAATGTGTAAAGGAATATTTGAATGATAATATTCTTAATCTTAAAGAAAACCAGGCCGAAGTTTCGCTTCGGCCCGGAGTCCGAAGCGTATATACCCTAGACTTGTACATACCTAGTGGTGATACCGAAAGTACCAATTGGCAACGACCATTTGCATTAAAAGTGAGTTTCCTATACGGCCAGTTTATAGGGGAGGTTGACACCCATTCAGGAGGACCTTGACCATTCTCAAACTCAATGAACTAACACATTCTACAAATATTTGTCGAATTTTTCAAGTCGCTAGCTTCATTCTATCGAAAGTTATTGCTTATTTGAAGCCTCACTTATAGGGGAGGTAGGAGTTTTTTGGGTCGAATCTTGCCCATCATTGCCACCAACTAATCAGATCACCCTACAATCATTTAAATAAAATTGCTGGTCTCCAGCTTCAGTCTATCGAAAGTTATCGCTTATTTGAAGTTTAATTTGTAGGGGAAGTAGGGGTTTCGTTGGTCGGATTTTATATATTTTCAAAATTAGCCAACTGAATCCTACTACAAACATTTGACCAAAATTTTAAGTCGCTAGATTTATTTCGTCGTAGGTTAACGCTTATTTTAAGTTTCATTTGTAGGGGAGGTACGGGTTCCTTAGGTCGGATCTAAGCTATCTTTAATACCAACTAACTCAATCTCACTTCAAATATTTGACCAAAATTTCAAGTCGCTGGCTTCTATCTATCAAAAGTTATCGTTTATTTGAAGTTTCATTTGTAGGTGAGGTAGGGGTTCCCTGGGTCGGTTCTTGCCCATTTTCAATACCAACTAGATCTTACTACCAACATCTTACCAAATTTTCAACTCTCTAGTGTCATTCTATCGAAAGTCATTGTAATTAAATATTTAAGTTTTTAAATTTTGTTGGGGAGGTAGGCGTTTCTTTGATCTGATTATGCCCAACTTACTAAAACAGAAGCAGCTTTCTACTTCAGGGTTACATGCCAAAAATGAGATGTCTACGTCAATTGGTTCAAGAGTTATAGACAAAAAACCCGAAAAGTAGGGTAGTACGGGGCTCTTTGTATGAAAATTATCGTTAGTTTTCAACTGATCGATTTTATTTTTCCAGCAGAGTATAAGATTACCCTCACGAGCAATTTACCAAAGCTAGAGCTTTTCATGTTTATTTAATCGGGAGTTATAGATACATTTAATTATTTTACATATGTAGGGGAGATAGGCGTTCTCTTGGCCTGATCATGCCCATTTTCAATGCCAACCAACTAGATCATACTGCCAACATTTTACTAAAATTTCAAAGCTCTTGCTTCATTCTATCGAAAGTTATCGTGCGAACGGACAGACAGACGGACAGACAGACAGACAGACATGGCTTAATCGAATCAGGAGGTGACCGTGATCATTCTAGGTCTAATTTTTTTACAGGAAATTACAGTGGAAACTCAACATTCTGGAACGAGTAAAGAAGGCCACTGTTGCGTTGTACTCGTGCAGGAGAGCCATAGGTAAGAACTGGGGCCTTCAGCCGAAAGTGGTACACTGGATATACACAGCTGTCGTACGTCCCATATTGTTGTACGGTATCTGTGTATGGTGGACAGCACTAAGAACGGCGGCCTACTGTGGTCTGTCAGAGAAGGTGCAAAGGCTGGCCACGATGGCCATCACGGGGGCCTTTAAGACCACCCCGTCAGCCGGACTCAATATGATACTCGACTTGCTTCCGCTGGATATTCAGGGAGAACAACTGGCGGCTAACACGGCTCTGCGTCTTCGCGAGGCGGGACAGTGGCGGGCGCTAAATAAGGGGCACTTCACTATACTGAGCAACCTGAGTCTCCCTACGGAGACGGACTATACACCCCCTGGTTACCATTTCGGCAGAAACTTCACTAGTGTGATTCCGACGAGGAGCCAGTGGATGGGAGATATGCCCTCGACCTCGGATCTTATGGCAATCTATACGGATGCTCCAAGACCGACGAAGGGGTCGGGGTTGGTATATTCTCCGAAGAGCTGGGAATCACCCTGTCAGCTCGACTTCCTGATTTCTGCAGTATCCTACAGGCGGAGGAGACCATCCTCCACTTTCTCTGTCATTGTCCGGCCTTGGCTGGTAGGAGGGGCTACTTTCTGGGTTCGCGGATCTTCAATGATTTGGACGACCTTAAGAATACATGCGCCTTCCGGTTAAATCGCTATATCAGTAGCACGGGCTGGTTTGATAGGCAGCTCTCTTAGGGAGACGGTTTTTCTTTTCCGGGTGGTATCACAACGGGCCTTTGGAGGCCTAAGTGTGCTGTGCGTACCGCGGCAGCCCCTTAACCTAACCTAACCTATTGCTATACCTTCGGAGCGTCCTTTAAGGTGTTACATATGTTCGTTGTGACAAAAACAATATACCCTATACTATAAGTCTAGGGTATAAAAACTAATGGAGAAAAAACTTAAAACTTGAGAAAAAAACGCAATAAAATTAATATTTTATCATAGATTATAAAATAATATCTGTAAATTTAATTTTAAACCAACAATTTTATTAAAAAATTAGTGCTTGCAATGTTTAATGTTTAAAGCAGTGAAGTTTACAGAAACAATTGTAATACTTACATTTTATTAAAATCTAATACAATTTTGGTGTCGTCATATATGCAAATCTAATTAGCATTGATAATAGACCAAGATTTTTAACTGTTTACCTTGCCAGCGTCATATTATGTACTCGTACAGATCTTGCGAAATAAACTCTTTAATGTCCGCCTATGCAAAAAAAATTTTGCTTTAACAAAAATATTCTGTCTACTGTATCAAAAACCATTTATTTTCAAAAAAGTTTACAAGTAGCAGACAGACAACGAACATTCATACAAATGTATGTTTCAAGTCGAATTTACCAAAGAAATTCATTTTCATGGAATTGCGGTCAAATTTCCATGTTGATCTTTCTGTTTTGTTGTGTAAAACTTTGGCCATTCTGAAACATATTTGCCAAAGCCTGTAGGCATTCACGGGCAACAACAATAATCATCGTAGTAGTCCTTTTTGGAAATCAGCTAAGAAAATTCTGAGGGGTGGAGTTGAAATGGTATTCTTCATCATCATCATCCACCACTCCTACACATGCCAGTTCTTGGCTTCTGGATTTGCTTGTCGGAATCTTCTTTATTTGCCGAATGAATGACATATACAACATGAATTTATACGTAAAGTGTTGCTTTAAGGCCCATGAAAATGGCAATGGAAATTTGTATTGCGAAAATATTTATCCTTCGTTTAGCAAACAAATAAAAAATTTAAATATATGCGTGCACAAGCTTGCCGAAGTACAATATATAAAGTAACACACATAACACATTTACCGTATTATTGTACGTTCCACTGAGTTTATTATGATACTAAGAACGAATTAAAGTTACACTTCAATTGAAAAAAATCATCTCCTCCGTTTGAATGTACGTGGATATTTAGAATGATGTGTATAAGGCTTACAGAAGGATAAAAATTCACTTTGCTAGAGTATTTTGAAAATGTTTTCTCATTATCATTTCTCCGAATGTTTACACCGCTCTCATCCACAATCTTATTATATTCAATTATTTCTAATGAACGAGCACAAGTCTCCTTTTTTTACTTTTAAATCCTCCTCCTCAAAACCACGGCATGGAGCGCTTTAGACGAATGAATTGCACTCATTAAGGATGAAAATGAGGGGATGCTTTGCATCGTCAAAGTTTTCCGGGAATTCTGTTTCGATGTCATGGTGACGGAAAATAAACAGATAAAGAGGTACTTTGGCACTAGAAATTAACCTCGTGTCACCTTGCTAAATATTATTTGGTAAAGTGCATGTAAAATTTATGTTTTAGCTGGGAAGTTGTAGAAAGTTGAATGGTATAGTATGATGTATTCGATGGGAAGGTCCTTAATGAGCTTAATTAAGTTTGACTTTTCGAATCTAAACTATACAGGGTGTCCCATTCATGATGGTAAATATTTAAATGGTAGATAGTGTGGCTCATTTGCCGAAAATTAATGTCGAACATGAACCGTCTATATTTAACCGTTACAGAGTTATAGCATTTAAAAAAAAAACTGTCCAAACCCTTGACTTGTCCAACAAATTCTAAATTTTCTAAGCCCCCAATTATTCGATCCAACATTTGATCCTATTTTCTAAGACTACATAAAATTTCATATAAACTTTTTACCGGTTAAAAAAATCACCGTTATTTCAAAGATACAACCGTTCAAACTTTGAAAAAATTGTGAAATCTATTTTTCATCAAAAATCCAAATGATTATTTCGTTACGGTACTTTGAACTGACAAATCTGCAAAGTTGACAAAAGTTGCCCCATTATGTTATGTTTCGATGGGCGTATAAATATTAAGGACTTAGATTTGAAAATTTGCTAATGTGACGTATTAAAAGTAAAAAAACGCGATTTTCAATTAAAACATATTTACGTTATTTTCAAAACAATTTTACTTGTGTTATATTTTTTAGTTAACGAAATAACAGAAAAGAAGCAAAACTAATGACAAAGAAATTCAAATCACATCCAAAGTGAAAACTACAAATATTGTTCGAAATGTCCTCCTTCGTGTTGGATACAAGCTTGATATCTTTTGACAACTGATGCGACAGCCCGGAGAACTTCTTCCCTCTTTTCTCTCAAATCGCTGCATGCCGTTTCAATTTTCCGAATCAGGTATTCCCGCGACGTGATGGGTTCGTTATAAACCTCATTTTTCAAACTTCCCCAAACATAAAAGTCAAGAGGAGTTAAATCAGGACTTCTAGCAGGCCATGCAATAGGCCCATATCGTCCGATTCACTTTTCGTGGAATCCGTTATGAAGAAACTCCATGATAACTCTTCCATTATGGGCAGGACATCCGTCCATCTGCCACCAAATTTCAGGTCGTTCTGCAATCGCAATACCATCGAGCAAATTCGGGCCGACATCAGTCTGCAACACGTTATGAAACGCGGATGGGTTCGGAAAGGTGGTCCCCGAGAACACCTATCAAAACATTCACCCTTAATTCATGCTGGTATCTAGAAGTTTGAGTTGCGTGGGGGTTCTGATGAGCCCAGACATGCGTATTCCGCGAATTAAATACGCCACTCCGTGTAAATGTTGCTTCATCCGTCATTTTTCGAGGAAAATGTTATTCCTCGGAAAATGTCACCTACAGAAGGTCGTCCTCCTTTCAAAGTCTGTAGGTAATAGATCCTGAACCTGTGCTAAGTGATACGGATACTGTTCGTCGACGTGGAGTGTCCGCTGAACCGCCATACGCGGGACATTCAGTTGAAGTTCAGCCCTTCCCGTGCTCGAACCGGGGTTCGCATCAAAGTGCCGAAGGATCTCGTCTTGATTCCATGTCGAGCGTTCGCTTTGATCGTTGGTGTTGTGGTTAGGCGTTTTTCCCGTTTCTTTTAAAATTCGGAACGTTCTAGTAAACGTCCTACTGTCCGGAGGTTGTCTATGTGGGAAGCGTCTATTGTACCCCTGAACTGCCTCGCATCCGTACCCTCCAGCAACGCCATATACAAACACCATATCGGCGTATATGCCCTTTGCATATCTACTAACCGGGAACAACACTATACCAACCAAAGGACGAAGTTATAATATTATAGCATTAATTTGAATATTAATATTATTACCTGGTATAATATTTGTACAATAACAACAGATTAATTATGTAATAATAACTGACTTTATGTACAACAATTGAAACTGGCGGGTCGAGTAACTTGCGGGTAAATACAAGCATGATTTAGAAATAACAAGCATTTACGGTTAAAATAACCGTTAGCTTAGCAAGTACGTTATGATGTATTTTTGGCCAGAAACATTTCCAATGTAAAGTTTTTTGCTACATTAATTTGGCACTGTTAGTACATACTTGTTCATATCATGTGATTTGCTGTACATGAAAACCGCGTTTTTTTACCTTTAAAACGTCACATTCGCAAATTTTCAAATCTAATTCCTTAATATTTATACGCCCATCGAAACATAACATAATGGGGCAACTTTTGTTAACTTTGCAGATTTGTCAGTTCAAAGTACCGTTATGAAATAATCATTTGGATTTTTGGCGAAAAATAGATTTCACAATTTTTTCAAAATTTGAACGGTTATATCTTTGAAATAATGGTGATTTTTTTAACCGGTAAAAAGTTTATTTATATGAAATTTTATGTAGTTTTAGAAAGTAAGATCAAATGTTGGATCGAATAATTGAGGGCTTAGAAAATTTAGAATTTGTTGGACAAGTCACGAGTTTGGACAGTTTTTTTTTTTAAATGCTATAAGTCAATGTCAATCTTAGCTCTTGGTTAGGTGGGATTAGGTTACATAGGCTGCCGTGGTTATCCACGATGCACTTAAACCCGGAATTGGGTCCGTTTTGTCACCCCAGGGAGTATTTTGTCCTTAGCGCCTACTACTCAAACCAACCGGAGCATTTGATAAATTTATGGAGCCGGCCCATCTCTATATCCGGCAGTTCTCCCAGATGTGCAAAGAAGACTTTCCCTTCTTCTTCTTGTCAGTGCGGGATAGTTGCATAGAAGATATGAAATTATCTCCCACTCTTCTTCCGCAGCTTCGACAGAAATCATTATAAGAGCGCCTGTGGCTCCTCGCATGATCTCCAATAAGGCAGTGGCCAGTAATTACTTCCACCAAATTACCAATGTTTTTTTCTACCCAAGGACAACATCCTGGTAGTGCGTGCAAAGTCCAGTCTGGGCCACAGCGATTTAGCTGAACGACATTTAGCGTTAGTCCTGCCCGCCTCGAGATTGAGTATCGATAACCACGCCAATATTGAAGTGATCCTGAAGGAGTTTCTCCGTTACGAGCCAGTTCATCTGCTTTGCAGCTCCCCTCAAAGTCTGCGTATCCTAAAATTCAGGGCGAAGTTATGTTAAAGTGATTTCCATCTCCATCTACAGGATTCTAGCGACCCTATCACCTTGATACTATCTGTGAAAATAACAATGCCCTGGCTGATACGACGTGTCCTCCGAGCCACCTCAGTGTAGCAACTATTGCCGTAACTTCGACCTGGAGAACATTGCAGTGATTAGCTTATCAGAATATATTCCAATTCTCCTCTGGCCAATCTGGCGCCACCTGTAGATATTTCTGTAGAACTCGTCTGCGTTACCCCAATACGCTCCCAATAAATTCGTGATGGAATCAGGCTAGCATGGTTTTAACAAAAGCATATTTCGACGGAGTGAAGTCAGTAACTCTCAGAATATTTGGGTTGTCCAAGGTTAATAAGTGACAGATACTTAAAGCGGTTTGGGTATGTGGGCTTGTAACCTGCGTACCTGAAATAAATTTACATTCGAAACATTAAACCAGCCTTGGATACCAGGAACTGATTCACCGGAAACGACTTTTGGCTACAAACAACGGACGACGATCGGATTTTGGGACGTTCGAAATATGTGGGGCGAGTGCAATAGTGAAGTCGAACGGGAAATGACCGCATACAACATCGATATTCTAGGACTGAGCGAAAGAAAATGGCCTGGATCGGCAACGACTTTATCACCAAGCTCCCAGACAGTACTGCTCTACTCTTCTCTGACGATACGTCACCTCGAATGGCAAGCGTCGGAATCCTGTTGACAAAGGAGTCACGCCTATCTCCAAATTACTGGAAGCCCTTCTCCGATCACATCATCACAGCCAGATTCAACTGACGACTGAACCTGCGGATCAATCAGCTAAGGACGCATTTTACCAACGCCTTGGCGACACCTTCGACAAGGCTCCCAAAGGTGACTTAAAAATTGTCACGGGGGATCTCAACGCCAAAGTTGGGTCTGACAATGTTGACTTAGAACACCTAATGGGCAATCATGGACTAGGCAACGGGAACCAAAATGGTGAGATGTTCGTGGAGTTTTGCAACTCTCGTCAATTTGTCATTGGCGGTACCTTGTTGAAGCACAGACGCTGCCACTTAACAACCTGGACCTCTCCGGATGGCGGAACAGAAAACCAGACTGACCATACAGCCGATCCCAAGACATGGAGGAATTGTCTCTTAGACGTCAGGTCGAAGCGAGGTGCTGATGCTGGCAGCGACCACCAACTTGTTATCGCAAAAATACGCTTACGAACGGCAGCGATCCAGCGCCCTCAAAATGTATGAATCTTGCCACGTTTTACTGTGCAAAAGCTTAAACATCCATCAATAAGACGTGCATATACCAGGGCCTTGCACGAGAGAGCTATTGCACCACCACCTTGTAAGAATCCTACAATTGATGATGGATGGAACGTTGCAAAGGACTCATTTATTTCGTGTGGCGTAACATTTGCGGGTCGATTGGAGCGCGGTAGGAGACCATGCTACAGAGTTAAGGCAGAGATTCACTCAGCTGCTAACGGCTCAACCAAAGACCAACTCAGAGCTGAATACCGTTCAGTACAGAAAGGCGTGCAAAGAAGCATAAGACGGGACAAGCGAACGTACAGCAACGCATTAGCGGAGAAGGCAGAGGAAGCGGCTTACCGTGGTGACAGTGGAACCCTTTTTAAGCTTATTAAGCCATTTACTGGCAAATCTTTTGCTACAGAACATACTGTGAAAGATAAAGATGGGTCTACGCTGGTAACCGAAGAACACCAACTGCGGAGATGGAGAGAACACTTCATTGAGGTCCTCAACAACACCTTTGGACCTGCGAATGCATCTTCATTAGTAGCAGAAGATATTCCGCAAATAGCCAGAGTTGCCACCAGCCCACCATCTAAGCTGGAAGCAACTGCGGCTAGCAAATCTGTGAATGCGGGTAAAGCCCCGGGGATAGATGGAGTTCCAGTGGAACTTTTTAAAGCGGATGACAATGCTACTGCGGATATCCTTTTCCCTCTTATCCAAGAATGTTGGGAAACCGAAACTCTCCTTAAAGAGTGGAAGAAGGGCGCCATTATTAAAATCCCGAAAAATGGCGTAGCGAAGGATTGCAATAATTGGCGTGATATCTGTCTTCTCCCGCAGTCTCCAAACTGATGGCAAAAATAATCTTGAACCGGATCAAACAAACAGTTCACCGCACATTGAATAATGAACAAGCCGGCTGTCGCCAGGGCTTCTTATGTAGCTACCAAATCAACATCCTCTGAATTATTATTGAACAATCCGCAGAGTGGAGATCCCCATTACATCTCATGTTCATCGATTTCGTTTGACAGCGTTGACCGGGAGTACATCTGGAGGGTTTTACGTAGGAGAGGCATACCAGATAAAATAATTTCCATCATCAAGGAGTCCTACCAGGGAGCCCAATGTCACGTATAACACAGGGGTAAGCTATCAGATCTTGTCGAGGTGCATAGCGGAGTGAGACAAGGCTGCATTTTATCACCTATACTGGTTTTAATTGCTATTAATGATGTACTAACCGGCGCGCTTCAAGATCACCAAAACGAAGGTATACGATGGAAGTTGTTCAAATACCTTCATAACCTAGACTATGTTGACGATATTTGTCCTCTGGTGGAGCGGATGCTGATGTACAGTCTTGCATCAACAAGGCTCGGTTTGTCTCCTTTCTGGCAAAACAGCAACACATCCAGACGCTCCAAACTCCGGATCTTCGAAACCAACGTAAAATCAGTGCTTCTATATGGCTGTTCAATTGGGATTCTAGCCAATAAGATAACAACTAGACTGCAAGCTTTCGTGAACCAGTGTCTACGGCGCATCCTACACATACGGTGGCCGGAAGTCATTTCTAGCGACGACATCCTTATTATTATTGGTCAGGACAGGATAGACACTTCCATTGAATGGCGAAAGTAACAATGGATAGGTCACACTCTCCGAAAAGGGCCGAACAACATTGCTCAACAGGCCGTCGATTGGAACCCGCAGGAAACCAACGCAAGTTGGCGTGTTGGACTACCTAGTGACACCTGGAGAAGATCAGTTAAGAGAGAGGGCTCCTTATTAGGCAAGTCGTGGAGTGAGCTGAAAGCGATGGCGATGAACAGGACGAGGTGGAAAGTAGGCGTGGTTAATGCCATTTGCCCCACAAGGAGTTAACAGAAACCAGAGAGAGATTCTGGGTCCCTGAATATGTTGGCACCAATGTCAATGGACAGGTTGAGGAACTGGCCAGAGCAACTTCGGCTACACTTCTTTGTGGACCAGAGCCCTTTTGGGGGATTCCAATTTGCACAATCAAGAACCTTATAAGAGGTTAGGAACGCAGTGAAGCTACCGCACATTGGGCTAATCACCTAGGTTTGAAGCAGGCTAACTTCTCATCTCAGGCTTTTCGATTTTTGCTGAAATTGAACCGGAACAAGGTGAGAGTTTTCAGTGGTTTTCTGACTGAATTCTTATATGTGAAAATTGAAAGACCACCTAATAATTATGGGTATTGTGTCGGATGACGAGACGTCGACCCATATTTTATGCGCACTCGCCTGTCCGGAGGCAGATGATATCGCTCCAATTGCACGTGACAAAAATTTATCGGCTCGATCAAACTTGATCGACAGGCTTAGGCCTGCTAATAGACTCAGGGCTATAGCACAATGGACAATCCGACCTCTGTGCCCTGAATCCTACGGGGATCAACGCTCATTTTCAATCTAATTTACAACTTATTGCCTATTACCTATTATATATGATAGTACTTATTGCCTAAATGGAAGACAGAAAACAATCTTGCATACGCAAGTGGCTTGCCGACCCTGGCCAAGTACATTTTTTTATTAGCATAACATTCTTGTGGGTCAGTAGGGAGCTGCCGAATGAAATTTAGGGGGTGGGGCAAAAAAAATCACATTAATAAATTGTAATTTATCCCTACATCTACGTCTAGCGATCAGTTAGTTGCATTCTCGAGTAGAGCCAAATCTATTGTGTTAACAGTACAAACCGTATCGTCAGATATCTAAGAAGGAATTTGCACCCACACTAGAATATCGAATATTTTTCAAGCTTAAATTACAGATTCTCATTTGATGAGGAATTATTGCCTATTAAACAACTTTTCCATGATATGCAAGGTTTCAGATATATTCCATTGTCAACCAAAGACCTTAATTGGGTGTATCTGTATCGTAGTCTAATTTGCCCAAATTTTCGCGAAGAGAATAATGGAGTATCTTTATAATATGTCTTTTTCGTCTGTTTGGATTATTTACAGGACTACAACACGCAATATCGCTTGGAAACATCGAAGTATCAACGAAAGTATGTATCATGCTAGAGTTTTTATTTATTTTTTTCTACTTTAGCGAGAAAATTTGGTAAACAAGCTTCAAAATTGGGGAAGTAGGTTCAGCTTGAGGTGGGTCTAATTGGAAATTGGAATGGAAATTGCCTTGTCAGCAATGATAGAGAAAGTGAGAGCAGTGTCCTTCAGTGAAAAGACAGATACCTATTTGTGGCTGTCTAGACGTTGAAGAAAACACTGAAAATTGGCTGTTTATTCAGTGACTTGTTTTTCAAGATCGACAAATTCGTAGAATGCGTAACGAATATAATGGCACTTTAAGGTCTACGTGAATATGTCAAGCGTGTTGTACAAAAAGTCTAACAACGAGAATTACGATAAAAAAAAACTTAGAACATTAATGTCCAATGAACTATGCCACTCGTCCGTATTACATATTTGTCCTAATACCCAGTAAGGTAAACCGCGTCACCTATTCCTATGTTGGCACCATGCACCTCCAAATGACGATAATCAGCCACCATGTTAATTTAGGAAAGACCCTTTAGGGAAGAAATTCATCGGAGTGGAACGCTAACCTTTATAGGTTAATGTTGTTGTTGAAGTGGAGTGTAGTCCGGATGGCGCAACGTTTAGTACGTTCGCCTTCTACGCACTAGGCCCTAGTTCGATTCATACTGAATGCGGTAGTTTTTGATAAAAAAAGGGGACCTACGTGTCGGACTATGAGCCCACTCAGCTGAGAAATGAGTACCCATTTATGAAGTAAATAGCTCGGTTGAACGTGTTGCTAATCACACACTTCTACCCAAAACATACCTTCACGATCTAGATAATAAGATGATGCTAACTCATCTCGAGGCCATGGTTTAAATTGGACTGTTGCGCCAGTTTTTTTTTTTTTTTTTTGAGTTTCTGTTCTTGCACTAACCTGCAGTGTTATTAAAGAGAAGCATGCAGTGATGAGCGTACAAAACCATAAACTAAGGTGCGGTTAGGTATATGCTGCGCTTACTGCAATAAGTTTCGCTCTGTTACCACCAGGGGCGCATCACCCGAATTTCCTAATCTTTGAATCAGGCAGAACTTGACCAAGTTTGCCAGTTATTAACAACATTAGCTAAGTCATCCAGTTATGTGAAGAAGTGGAATGCAAGAAATGTCCCTGTTTTTTTTCCAGAGCAGAACAGGTACACTCTTTCTTCTTCTCGACACCACAGCTTCTACAGCAGGAATTACATAGGATGCGAAGCCTCATGGCGTGCTCTTAAACTATGCAGTGCCCAGCGATAACTTCCGCAAAAGCTCTGATGTGTTGCTAGACTAGCCACAAATGCTTTTTTAAAACGTATGTTTCACCTTTTATCGATCTAGTGTTAGTTCTGCTAATCGCTTTAAACTTTAGGGCTAGTTTTTAAGCTGTGTAATGAACAATGTTTGTTGTACTCTGCGTGGCGAGCTCGTCTGCTCTACAGTTAACAGCGGAACCACTGTGACCAAGAAGGCCAGAATCCAACATAAAAATAATGCTACACCAGTCCAGGAGTCCGAAGCGTATATACCCTAGACTTGTACAAACCTAGTGCTAATACCAAAAGTACCAATTGGCAACGACCATTTGCATTAAAAGTGAATTTCCTATATGACCAGTTTATAGGGGAGGTTGGCACTCATTCAGGAGGATGTTGACCATTATCAAAATCAATTATATTAACTCATTCTACAAATATTTTTTCAAGTTTTTCAAGTCACTAGCTTCATTTTATCGAAAGTTAATGCTCAATTGAAGTTTCATTTGTAGGGGAGGAAGGAGTTCCTTGTTTCAGATGTTGCCCATCATTGCCACCAACCAATTAGATCATGCTATGAACATTTAAGCGAAATGTCAAATGTCTAGCTTCATTCTATCGAAAGTTATCGCTTATTTGAAGTTTCATTTGTAGGGGAAGTTAGGGTTTGGTTGGTCGGATCTTACGTATTTTCAATATCAGAAAGCTGAATCCTACTACAAACATGTAACCAAAATTTCCAGTCGCTAGCTTTATTTTATCGTAAGTTTTCGCTTATTTTAAGTTCCATTTGTAGGGGAGGTAGGGGTTCCTTGGGTCGGATCGGGCCCACTTTCAATACTAACCAAGTCGGATTTTACTTTAAACATTTGACCAAAATTTCAAGTTGCTGTCTTCATTCTATCAAAAGTTATTGCTTATTTGAAGTTTCATTTGTAGGGGAGGTAAGGGTTCCTTGGGTTTGATCTTGCCCATTTTCAATACCAACCAAGTAGATCTTACTAGTAACATTTTACCAAGCTTTCAACTTGCTGGTGTCATTTTATTGAAAGTTATCGTATTTAAGAAAATATTTAATTTTTTGAAATTTGTAGGGAGGTAGGCGTTCCTTTGATCTGATTATGGCCAACTTACTGAAACTCAAGCAGCTTTTCACCTCAGGGTTACTTGCCAAAAAGCAGGTGTCTACGTCAATTGGTTCAAGAGTTGTAGACAAAAAACCTGAAAAGTAGGGTAGTACGGGGCTCTTTGTAAGAAAATTACCGTTAGTTTTCAGCTGATCGATTTTATTTTTTAAGGAGATTATAAGATTACCCTCACGAGCAATCTGCCAAAGCTAGAGCTTTTCATGCTTAGTAAATCGATAGTTATTGATACATTTAAATATTTTACATATGTAGGGAAGATAGGCGTTCTCTTGGCCTAATCATACCCATTTTCAATACCAACCAACTAGATCATACTGCCAGCATTTGAACAAAATTTCAAGGCTCTTGCTTCATTTTATCGAATGTTATCGTGCGAACGGACAGACAGACAGACAGACGCACAGACAGACAGACAGACGGACAGACGGACGGACAGACAGACATCGCTAAATCGAATCAGGAGGTGATCCTGATCATTGATGATATAAACATTGACATACCTCCGAAGCCTTGAAGTGCTCATTGAATGCGTGATTTTATCAGGCCGACAAATTGCATTTCAAGCAAATGTTTAGTAGAGATTTAGTCAATCGTTGCCGGGATGTTTGGATTGCTCAGAACAGTAGTGGTCGAAAGCCAGAAGTAAAGTCGCGTCGGATGTAGGATGTTTTTTTTTGCGGGCCCCTCTGCGACGTCGGTTATCTTTCTAGGGTTTGGGGCGACCGGTAGCGCAGTGTGTCATCAGTCTCATGTTTGACTACTGGCGTTTCGGGTTCGAATCCCGTCAGCGCGACGACGTTCGTGGCCATGGATGTGCAGGAGGTGCATGATGCATTCTTCGAAACCAGTTTATGCCGTCGAAACGTCAACTGGGTTACACGGAACAGTTGACGCGCTATGCACTACAAAGGGTTAGGGCAATTGAGAGATAAGTCACAACTGGACGTACGACCATCAAATATAAATACGATCATTTTGGGAGCGATTCCCCAAGTTTTGCCAAACAAAGACCTGCAACTCCACATGATCCGGGTGGCCTTACTGATAACAGCTTCGACGTGATTGCTCCAGCTAAGCCGCCAGTCCAACAATGCCCAAGCATTTGATTTCAGTGAAGTACCAAGGCCAAGGCTGACGGAGTTTAAGCTTAGATTCTTTCTTCGAGTGAAGGGAACTAAGACGGTTTTTTGAGCGTTGACGCTCAGGCCAACTCCAGTGCACCAGCGAAGCACTAGATCGAGTGCCGCATTCATCACCGTGATGATCGATTCAAATTTTCCTCTTATAATGATAGCTATATCATCGGCTTAACCGATTGTATCATAACCATAATCACACAACCTAGCTAGGAACTCGCCTATGACAAGTAACCAGAGAAGTGGGGACAGGACCACACCCTGAACGCATCCCTCAACAGCATAATCACTAGTTTGGATGCCACCCAACGTTGAGTAACTTTCTCGTCCACGAAGCATTGCGTCGATCCACGTGATTGTGGCAGTAGGTGTATCTCTGACCTCAAGTGCTCTAGATATACAGCTGTAGCCTGTATTGTCAAAAGCTCCCTCGACGCCGATGAAGGCGCGGAGAGCAATTTCCTTATCCATAAGGTTTTTTTTTCAATTGTTCCTACGAGATTGTGTAAGGCAACCACGGTCGACTTACCTTTGACATAGGCGAATTGAGTACGATGCAAGGGAGACGTGCAATTAATTTGCTGTGTGATGTGCATATCCAGTATCCGCTCCATAGTTTTCGAAAGAAACGATGAAAGGCTTATCAGTCTGTAAACGGCCACCGCTCTCCATAAACGTGAAATACAACCCAAGGAGTAACTGCCCCTAAACAGAACAGTCAAGGGGGTGACATACCTTAAAGGGTTCAAAGGACTCCACGCCCCATTTGACCTTTTCTTTCTCGAAAATTACCTTAGAGAGGCTGTTTAATCGGCTAATAGGTACACGATGGTCAGCCGATGCAATGAATGAATAGGGTTCAGCTTGGACAGAATTAGGAAAGTGGGTGTTTAGGAGGACCTCAAGAGTTTCCTCTGGGCCCTCCGTGAAGGATCCGTCTTGTTTCTTAAGCAATTCGATACCATTAGTGTGCTCCTTAGACAGGGCTTTGTGCATGCGTGCCGCTTCAGGTAGCGACTGAATACTCTCACAATGTCTCTTCCAGCTCTCCCCTTTGGAGTGTCTGATAAGAAGATTATTCCGTAAGCGAGTCTCCATATTCGCCCCATTCATTATTACGTTTAGCCCTATTGAAATTTCTCCTAACATCCCTGGTGGGCCAGTTCTTCGTTCCACCAAGGAACCTTACGCGCCGTACTAAAGCCGGTAGCGCAGTGTGTTGAGGCATCAGTCTCATGTTTGACTACCGGCGTTTCGGGTTCGAATCCCGTCCACGACGACGTTCGTGGCCATGGATGTGCAGGAGGTGCATGCTGGCAACTGCATTCTCTGAAACCAATTTATGCCAACGAAACGTCAACTGGGCCACATGGAACAGTTGACGCGCTATGCCCCACAAGGGGTTAGGGCAATCGAGTAGTAATAGTACTGTCTTCGTAGGAGGCTAAAAAGACATCGCTCAGCTGTTCTGCAGCTGAATCCAACTCACCAGCCGTACTGATCGAATTAAGAAGTTCATCATCTTTGGAATATACTAGTTGACGAAAAAGTTTCCAATTCGTCTTCTTAGGACAAAAGGATGCAGAGCGGAGATCAGAACCACCAGGAATATCAAAATGAATGTGCAAATGGTCGGAATTAGACACTTCGTCTGATACGTTCCAGTCCGTAACTGCCTCCGATAAAACCCTGCTGGCAAGATTGAGAGAACCTCTCTCCTGGGCGTAGTGACAAAAGTGGGCTTGCACCCCTTGTTGAGGACGAACACTTGTTTACACATAAGAAAGTCAAGTGAGAACTTACCTCTGTTGTTAATGTCGCTGTTCACCCAGATAGTATGGTGGGCGTTGGACTCACAACCAATGATGATGAATTGTCGATTCGATTTCTTGCAGAAGTCGACAAGTTTCCTAACCTCGGCTGGGGGGATCACATCATCGTCCGAGGGAAAATCAGCAGATGCTACCACCGTTCCGTCTCCCATGTGGAGTGGAAATGTCCACCAGAACCGCAACTAAATCCTTAGAAATAAAGCTGGTTAGTGGTAAATGACATACAATTGTCAATCAGAAGTGCTGCCCGAGGACGATCCAATTGTTTCTCATAAATCAACTTACCCGATGTACTGTTGATACCGCAAACTCGGCCATTGACCACCCACGGCTCCTGGGTAAGCGCTAGAGTGGTCTTTTTTTCTTCGAACAACCTGCATACTGTGGTCGATGTAAGATGAGTCGGCGATCATAACTGATACTACCCAATTTCTGCTGTTTTTTTTCGAGTAGTCTGTACATAGTTTCTTGTGACAGTAAAGTTAGCTTCCATGAAAAGTCTGCATTGACATCATAACATCTTCCTGTCATACAACAGTTCAGGGGCACTGCAATAAAAACTCAGTACAGAAGAAACCGCCCCAGCCAGGATAAAGCTTGCAAAATAAGTTCCGCCTGGAAAAGAGTATAGCGGTCGGATCGACGGGACGATGGGCGTATGTTCAGTTAATCAGAATAAATCACCGCTCATACCCTCGCCCGTTTTAGAACCATCCGATACATAATTGCAGAATGTCCAGTGGATGACGAGAATCAGTGACTTGATTCTTGATAGGGGACATTGAGAGGAAGTAAATTGAGCAATATATCCAAGACAGCAGATGAAGTAAGCTCCAGTAATGAACGCACTGGCTTGTCTTTGGACTTTCCTCAGCAAGCCGCAGTAGGTCGCTACCCTTAGGACCTTTCACCAAACAATAATTCCTTGAATGAGTATTGAGTGCACAACAGATACATAAAGCCAATAAAGCACTTGAGTTTGCTGGCCCCAGTTTGAGCCTATTGCTTTCTTACAGGATTACAGGGCAATTGTAGCACGAAATCTAATACCATGTCGAGTAGGAGTATATTTCACTGCATAATTAGGTGCTTCCGTAAAACCTTAATTAGCAGTGGATTGACGACAGCGGTGAAGAGTTAGAGTTTGTGTCTCCTTTTCGGCCCGCTGAGCTCAAAATTCCAAAGATCTGGCCCTTTCCAGAAAAAATGATGAATTCCCATTTATTTTTAATTATCTTAATTTTTATCATTTTAACTCATTAATAACCATAAAATCGTCGTATTTAATGATAGAAGAGCCAACTTAAAAATAATGGGGATATCAAGTCGTAAAGTAAGTTTCATTTCGGATCACTATCGTTCCCTATTATAGGCATTCATAGAATTTCCGCAATAACAAATCACTTTACTACTGTACTCCATGCAGGCGCCCTAGAATTTCTCTCATTTGGAGAACCATAAAACTTTTCAAATGATAGCTCTTCGATCAATAAAACCACTAAATAGCTTTCTATTGGAATTCTATTAGCGGGAGCCCATAAAATTATTGTGTGTGTCTCTGCGGGTAACAGAATATCTGCTTGGCATAAATGAAATTATCCTGACACGCCACATAACATATTCCAGTAGGACATAGTATTTGTTTTAGCAAGGTCTTGAGGTTGCTAATAGCTTCAGCTACACTGTTAAGTAACTGTCTTCTCACTACTACTGTCGAAGCATATCTGATTTAGTTGAAATCTGGGCCACGTTAATACTCATTCTCTGACATAGGACATATTTTCAGCATTTTCCTGTGACGGGGGGTTCATGATTTATTACTTTTTTTTACTAGTGTTATTTCCCTGTCCAGGAAAAATCGTAGGGAGAAATACTGACATTTTTTGCGGAAGTTTTGTTGATATACTTTTTTTTTACCTGACTCATGCGAATGACTGAATTGATGCCAAACGTACAAAAAGTTACTTTAAACGTGTCTCAATTTATCTGGCAATGTTTTTGAAAAATATGTTTGGTATCTTCAATGCAATATTTTGAGGGGGAAATCGCGAGTTTTTAGATAAACTTGGGTTTTATTGCGATGAATAATGTAAAGCCTTCAGTTTTGTTAAGACACAAAGAAACAGTAGAGGGCTGTATGCCATTACCATCTAATAACCCCAAAGACTTAGACAGCGCAGGGAGGAATCCTTCCAAGCAGACAATAGAAAGCTGTCCGGAGTGTCATACTGGAAGAACAGGACTCATAAAAAGAGGCAACGCCATAGAAGCCATATCTATAAGCGGATAGTGAAGCTGGTAATTAAGTGGCAATGTTGTAATTGCAGTCGCGCTTGGTGGCCGTGGTCGTTCAGTCGCCGCTCTACGATACTAATCTAGAGCTCGGAGTTCAAATCTTGGCGCGATCAAAAACTGCCTGTAGATACTAATAGAACTCTCACAGTGCTCCAAGCTTGTCAATATAAAGACGGCGCAACTGCACTTCCGAAAACTAGATATGCTATCGGAACGTCAACAAGGCATAGTAATGCTAGAGTTGTCGACGCGCCCATGCCCCTGGAGTGGTCAAGGCAATTAACATCCAATTCATCTAAATAAGTTTTTTCCTTATCACTGTTCGCGGCATTGGCAAAAATTTGAAATATTGTAGCACTTCATGTTTAGTTTATTTTTTTTATTTTTTTCAATACAAAGAAATGTTTTTCTTCTTAAAATAATAAAGTGCTAAATCATTTCATGTAAAAATTTGCTTAACGTTTATCTCAATTCCCTAAAATTTTCTTAATTGTTTTTGGTGTCAAAAGTGACCCCATGCGACCACCTGGGTAACTTTTTTGAGGCGCCTAATTAAGGGTTAAATACAAAACTGTAGCAGCTACAATTTTTCGAGACTGATTTTTTCACCTCTTTTCAAATGAATACTTTCAATCATTCCGAGTTATTTTTAGAATATGCTATATCGCTCGACTAATATTCACCAGAGAGAAAAAAAGAGTAGACTATGTGAACACCTGGTAGAGCGCTAATGTAGAGCTCTGTAGAGTTTACGTAGAACGAATTTATGGACAAACACACTCTCATGTAAACGTCTCTGGCAGAGCAGTTTTACCACTTTTTCTTGCTTGTCTAAACGTAGCTTATTTCTGAAAATATGTCCTGCACATAAATTACTCATCCGAATATCGTAAATGTTCCTTGCAGAACCTAAGCAAGTACAACGTTTTTTTTCCCTTGTTTGGTATACGAGTATATTCTACTGCGAATGTGATGAGTACAACGTAATGCTCATTTTTAGAGGATATAAATCCTACACATATGCTATGTTATGCAAGGGCTTTCCAGAACACGGACGCGAAATATATAGGGCCTGTACGGACGTAATGTTCACAGATAATTCGAATGTTGAATGTGGGTGAAGAAATTTTTCATAATTTTTCCACTCATATCTTTTTTTTATACATGAAGAATCATATAGACCAGGGATCGGCAATCTTCGGCCTGCGGGCCAGATCCGGACACTTCTGATTTTTATCCGGCTCGCAAATTAATATTATTTTAAACATGCAAAAGAAATCAAATTTACACAAATAGTTAAAAGCATTTTTTAACACAACGTAACTAGTTTTAATAAAATTTAAATCAATTTATTTCCGCAATTGGAATAATCATCCATATGGCGCGAAATGGGCAATGCCCAAATCTTAGGTGTACTACTACTTTGCCTTAACCCCTAGCGGGGCATAGTGCGTCAACTACTCCTGCGCGCCATCGTACTCTGTTCTGGGCAATGGGGCGCAACTCCCCAAAAGACTTACCCAGTACCTGACACTCCTTTGCCACAGATCGACGCCATGTGATTCGAGGACCCCATCTTGGTCGGCCTTGGTTGGAAATGGGGTTCCATTTCATGGCATGCAAAGCAATGCAAAGCAATGCAGTTATCACTCTTCCGCAATGTGTGACCTATCCACTGTCATTTTCGCCTGCGTATCAATTCGTCGATTGGCATCTGACCCGTACGCCGACTTAGCTCTTCATTTGATATTGTTTCGGGCCAGAAAATTCTTAAAATTCGACGAAGACATGAGTTGACGAAAACTTGCAGCTTTCTGGTAACTCCTACGGAAACTTTCCATGTACTGCTCCCATACAAAAGCACTGATAGTACCAGGGAGCGAAACAGGCCCAGCTTGGTCTTGATGCTGAGATAACTGCCCTGCCAGATTTTGAACAGCATGCCGTATGCGCGTTTAGCCTGGTTGATACGACGAGCGATGTCCTGCTCCGTACCACCATTTTCGGCAACGATGCTACCCAGGTAGACGAAGTTGTCCACCTTCTCCACAGGCTGCCCATTAATATTGATGGCAATAGGTGTCGGATTTCTTTTTCGCAACGGCGGGCTAAGAACCTTGGTCTTGCTGGTATTAATCTTTAGCCCAACCTTGCTTGCCTCCCTCTCGAGATCTAACGCCATTGCGGACAGATCCATGATTTTGTGGGAGAGTAGGCATATGTCGTCAGCGTAGTCAAGATGTTGTAGATAAGATGTCAAAGTCCATTGAATTCCTCTGTCGAGTCCGGATAGGGCTGCATGCAACACATCGCCGATCACAATGAGGAATAGGATCGGTGAGAGGATGCACCCCTGCCGAACTCCACTGCGAATCTCAAAGTCCCCCGACACCTTACCTTTATGCAGAACGCGACATTTCGCGCCGTCATAGGTTGCCTTAATAATAGCCACAAGCTTCTCAGGGATGCCTCTCCTGCGCAAGGCCGCCCATATAGAATCCCGGTTCACACTATCGAAAGCCTTTTCGAAATCGATGAAAAGCAAGTGAAGCGGAGAATCGTATTCAGCGCATTGCTCGATGATGATTCGCAAGGTGTTAATGTGATCGACACAGGAGAATCCGGATCGAAAGCCAGCCTGCTCTTCATCAATTGTGCTTTCTAAGTGGGCCTTTAGTCTTTCCAGGACGATTTTAGCTATTATCTTGGCAACGGCAGGAAGCACACAAATGCCTCTCCAATTATTACAGTCTGTGAGGCTACCCTTCTTTGGAAGTTTGATGATCAAACCTTCCTTCCACTCAGTGGGAAAGGTCTCTGTATTCCACGCTTTATCAACAAGTGGGTGCAGCAAATCGGCAGTTACGCTTGGCGCTGCTTGATAAAGTTCGGCAGGGATACCGTCAAGTCCGGCGGCCTTTCCTCGTTTCAGTGCAATAATTGCAGTGACTATTTCCTCTTTAGTCGGGGCAGTGGACCGTATACGCACATTTTGATGGTTAGCTAAATTATCTATATGAGGGGGAACTTCACCAGAGGTTACACGGTTCAAGACCGCGGCGAAGTGTTCTTTCCACCGCCTCATTTGATCTTCTTCCAAGATAAGTAGCTTTCCATCACTATCTTTCACCGGATGTTGGCAGGAGTTACAACCACCTGTAAACTCCTTGATGACACCGTATACGGCGTTTAAGTTGTTACTTCTAGCGGCTTCTTCTGCTGACGCTAAAAGAGAATTGGCATAAACTCTTTTATCGCGTCGCACACTACGCTGAACTTCTCGAGCTTTCTGACGGTAAAGGAGCTCGATTCTGCTTCGATTGTCGTCTGATACTGCAGCAAAACGAACTTTCAGCTCCTTTCTTTCAACAATCCGCTGCCATGAAGCGTCGGACATCCAGGGCTTATTCCGGCAATCCGGGTTTGGGCCAAGGATGGTATTTGCGCTATCAATGTACGCATTTTTTATGGCATCCCAGTTTTCGTTTATGTCACTATCTGGGTGACTAGTTATCTCAGCCGCTTTTTGCGCAAGATGGTCATTATATTGTTGTAAGACAGCTGGATTTTTTAGTCGAGCGGTGTTGAATTTGTGGGGCCTGGATCTTTCGTCGCTGGGGCGGCGCACGGCTGCAATACGCAATCGAACATTAGCGATCATAAGATAATGGTCTCTTCCCATCCCAATATCGGCACCCTTCTTGTTTCGCACGTCCAGGAGGCAACTCTTGAATCTTTTACTAATGGCAAAATGGTCGATCTGATTTTGTGTTCTGCGCCGATCAACAGAGGACCAACTGATTTTGTGGTGGTCCTTATGCTCAAACATAGTACCACCGATGAAGAGACTGTGAAAGTTGCAGAACTCTACAAATCTTTCACCGTTGTCATTACGATCACCAAGATCGTGTCTCCCCATCACATGTCTGAGCCCATAGTTATCAGCACCAACTTTCGCATTCAAATCACCCATAACCATTATAATGTCACCTTTAGGTGTTCTGGTCTGAACGGCGTTTAGTTCTTCGTAGAAGGAGTCTTTCGCCAAGACATTGTCGGCTTCAGTAGGGGCATAACATTGTATTATTGAGATGTTCCTCATTTTGGTCCGGAACCTGGCGGTCAAGACCCTGTCAGAGACCGGTTCCCAGGATAAGAGACAGTTTCGCGCGGCTCTGGTTAAAAGGAGCCCCACACCTGACTCACGGCGACTACCGGTAGCTTTACCGGAGTACAACATTACAGTGCTGCCCGTTGGAGAGATGAATTCTCCGCTGTTCCACCATCTTATCTCACTAACTCCTAAGATATTTAATTTGTACCTCAGAAATTCACTCTCTAATTGAAGAAATCGTGCGTTCTGGGGACCTTCTGATCCATTGTCCAGGAGAGTACGCACATTCCAGAATCCAATCTTTGTCATTGTACGATAGCTAAAAGTCGTAACCGTTGAGTCAGTCCTTATCCGAGGCATAGTTGACGTTTCGTTAGCATATAAAGATATCGGATAGTGCAAGTTGCTGGCATACACATCCTGTCCTTTGATTGTCGGTTTTAACGACAGGCCCTCAAAGGGAAAGGCCGTGGTATTTTTTTCACACCCCACACCACAGGGGTACCATCAACCAAATCATCGCACCGCCATCACTGGCGGCTTGATGTTGGTTAGCAATGGTCAGTGACCACTGCCGTTCCAGGGGGCGCCCACGCGGAGGACTATGGAAGAGGAGTTTTTGCCCCTAAAACCTAGATCCATGCCATTGAGTCCTGCGCCAGGGAGATTTTTATTCACAGGTTTCGTGGAAGCTGCATTTCTAATTGTTTTGACATGTATCTTACAAGCTCTTATCGAAGCTAGTTCTACGATCATTTACTCCAATAGAAATTCATATAGTTCGGACATTGGCTTTTGTGCGTAACAGGTACGACGAACGACTTAAGCTGCCGCTGAGCTTGGGTCACAGTGAAATTGATTGAAATAAGGCTGGGAATTAGCTTGATAGGCTGGTCACAGAAACCTATTGTTGACTTAGCACGACCTCAACCAAGACTCTGAATATGAAATGGTCTACTATAGCCCAGTGACGAGTGACAAGGGCCAAATTTGGTGATCGAAGGAAAAAATAAAGGAAGTTTAAAACCTGGCACGATTTGTTGGTTGGTACTAGGAGTATATCATACTAAAAGTCCCCGCCTGTGGGGTGTGAGCTACCGCGGGGGGAGGGGGTTACAGGGGACTTTTTTTGTGTTTTTTTTTTGGAAATGTCGCCGTAACTGTCACTCCCAGCGATTAATGTTTTATGAACAAAATAAAGTAGACAAAATTGTCTATAAAAAAGGTTTACCTCATTTTTGTCGCAGGGCAAAAACTCCTCTTCCATAGTCCTCCGCGTGGGCGCCCCCTGGAACGGCAGTGGTCACTGACCATTGCCAACCAACGTCAAGCCGCCAGTGATGGCGGTGCGATGATTTGGTTGAGGTACCCCTGTGGTGTGGGGTGTGAAAAAAAAATACCACGGCCTTTCCCTTTGAGGGCCTGTCGTTAAAACCGACAATCAAAGGACAGGATGTGTATGCCAGCAACTTGCACTATCCGAAATCTTTATATGCTAACGAAACGTCAACTATGCCTCGGATAAGGACTGACTCAACGGTTACGACTTTTAGCTATCGTACAATGACAAAGATTGGATTCTGGAATGTGCGTACTCTCCTGGACAATGGATCAGAAGGTCCCCAGAACGCACGATTTCTTCAATTAGGGAGTGAATTTCTGAGGTACAAATTAAATATCCTAGGAGTTAGTGAGATAAGATGGTGGAACAGCGGAGAATTCATCTCTCCAACGGGCAGCACTGTAATGTTGTACTCCGGTAAAGCTACCGGTAGTCGCCGTGAGTCAGGTGTGGGGCTCCTTTTAACCAGAGCCGCGCGAAACTGTCTCTTATCCTGGGAACCGGTCTCTGACAGGGTCTTGACCGCCAGGTTCCGGACCAAAATGAGGAACATCTCAATAATACAATGTTATGCCCCTACTGAACCCGACAATGTCTTGGCAAAAGACTCCTTCTACGAAGAACTAAACGCCGTTCAGAGCAGAACACCTAAAGGTGACATTATAATGGTTATGGGTGATTTGAATGCGAAAGTTGGTGCTGATAACTATGGGCTCAGACATGTGATGGGGAGACACGGTCTTGGTGATCGTAATGACAACGGTGAAAGATTTGTAGAGTTCTGCAACTTTCACAGTCTCTTCATCGGTGGTACTATGTTTGAGCATAAGGACCACCACAAAATCAGTTGGTCCTCTGTTGATCGGCGCAGAACACAAAATCAGATCGACCATTTTGCCATTAGTAAAAGATTCAAGAGTTGCCTCCTGGACGTGCGAAACAAGAAGGGTGCCGATATTGGGATGGGAAGAGACCATTATCTTATGATCGCTAATGTTCGATTGCGTATTGCAGCCGTGCGCCGCCCCAGCGACGAAAGATCCAGGCCCCGCAAATTCAACACCGCTCGACTAAAAAATCCAGCTGTCTTACAACAATATAATGACCATCTTGCGCAAAAAGCGGCTGAGATAACTAGTCACCCAAATAGTGACATAAACGAAAACTGGGATGCCATAAAAAATGCGTACATTGATAGCGCAAATACCATCCTTGGCCCAAACCCGGATTGCCGGAATAAGCCCTGGATGTCCGACGCTTCATGGCAGCGGATTGTTGAAAGAAAGGAGCTGAAAGTTCGTTTGGCTGCAGCATCAGACGACAATCGAAGCAGCATCGAACTCCTTTATCGTCAGAAAGCTCGAGAAGTTCAGCGTAGTGTGCGACGCGATAAAAGAGTTTATGCCAATTCTCTTTTAGGGTCAGCAGAAGAAGCCGCTAGAAGTAACAACTTAAACGCCGTGTACGGTGTCATCAAGGAGTTTACAGGTGGTCGTAACTCCTGCCAACATCCGGTGAAAGATAGTGATGGAAAGCTACTTATCTTGGAAGAAGATCAAATGAGGCGGTGGAAAGAACACTTCGCCGCGGTCTTGAACCGTGTAACCTCTGGTGAAGTTCCCCCTCATATAGATAATTTAGCTAACCATCAAAATGTGCGTATACGGTCCACTGCCCCGACTAAAGAGGAAATAGTCACTGCAATTATTGCACTAAAACGAGGAAAGGCCGCCGGACTTGACGGCATCCCTGCCGAACTTTATCAAGGAGCGCCAAGCGTAACTGCCGATTTGCTGCACCCACTTGTTGATAAAGCGTGGAATACAGAGACCTTTCCCACTGAGTGGAAGGAAGGTTTGATCATCAAACTTCCAAAGAAGGGCAGCCTCACAGACTGTAATAATTGGAGAGGCATTTGTGTGCTTCCTGCCGTTGCCAAGATAATAGCTAAAATCGTCCTGGAAAGACTAAAGGCCCACTTAGAAAGCACAATTGATGAAGAGCAGGCTGGCTTTCGATCCGGATTCTCCTGTGTCGATCACATTAACACCTTGCGAATCATCATCGAGCAATGCGCTGAATACGATTCTCCGCTTCACTTGCTTTTCATCGATTTCGAAAAGGCTTTCGATAGTGTGAATCGGGATTCTATATGGGCGGCCTTGCGCAGGAGAGGCATCCCTGAGAAGCTTGTGGCTATTATTAAGGCAACCTATGACGGCGCGAAATGTCGCGTTCTGCATAAAGGTAAGGTGTCGGGGGACTTTGAGATTCGCAGTGGAGTTCGGCAGGGGTACATCCTCTCACCGATCCTATTCCTCATTGTGATCGGCGATGTGTTGCATGCAGCCCTATCCGGACTCGACAGAGGAATTCAATGGACTTTGACATCTTATCTACAACATCTTGACTACGCTGACGACATATGCCTACTCTCCCACAAAATCATGGATCTGTCCGCAATGGCGTTAGATCTCGAGAAGGAGGCAAGCAAGGTTGGGCTAAAGATTAATACCAACAAGACCAAGGTTCTTAGCCCACCGTTGCGAAAAAGAAATCCGACACCTATTGCCATCAATATTAATGGGCAGCCTGTGGAGAAGGTGGACAACTTCGTCTACCTGGGTAGCATTGTTGCCGAAAATGGTGGTACGGAGCAGGACATCGCTCGTCGTATCAACCAGGCTAAACGCGCATACGGCATGCTGTCCAAAATCTGGCAGGGTAGTTATCTCAGCATCAAGACCAAGCTGGGCCTGTTTCGCTCCCTGGTACTGTCAGTGCTTTTGTATGGGAGCAGTACATGGAAAGTTTCCGTAGGAGTTACCAGAAAGCTGCAAGTTTTCGTCAACTCATGTCTTCGTCGAATTTTAAGAATTTTCTGGCCCGAAACAATATCAAATGAAGAGCTAAGTCGGCGTACAGGTCAGATGCCAATCGACGAATTGATACGCAGGAGAAAATGGCAGTGGATAGGTCACACATTGCGGAAGAGTGATAACTGCATTGCTTTGCATGCCATGAAATGGAACCCCATTTCCAACCAAGGCCGACCAAGAGGGTGTCCTCGAATCACATGGCGTCGATCTGTGGCAAAGGAGTGTCAGGTACTGGGTAAGTCTTTTTGGGAGTTGCGCCCCATTGCCCAGAACAGAGTACGATGGCGCGCAGGAGTAGTTGACGCGCTATGCCCCGCTAGGGGTTAAGGCAAAGTAGTAAAAATCTCCGAAAGTGGAAAGTAAACTTCTGAAGAGAGGGTGGGGGGAGGACGCTGTAAAGATTTTTGAAATTTTTTTTGAAGTTTTTGCCTGTAGACATATAGGCCAAAGTTTAAAAAACGAACTTTTAACTACCAGTCCTACAGCAAAACTTTCTAACAATAGAATAAAGCAGACGCAAATTTCTACAAAAAATAGCTTCGCCATAAGACTAATATTTTAGAAGTTATAGAGTGGACAATATGTCGACATTTGGCGAAGATCGTAACTTTCTACTGATAATTAATTTAAAGCAAATTTAAACGGATAATGGACAATGTCATTGAACATAATCAATAAAATTCTTATTATCAACGGCGTAACAATAATTTTAAATTGTAATATTAACATTGAAGCATTATTTATTGTTTAAGGGAGGAAACCACGTTAGGAGGCTCATTTTCATTTCATTTTAAATTGGAATATCAACATTGAAGCATTATTTATTGTTTAAGGGGGAAACCATATTTTCTCCGATTTTTTTGGGTAGGAAAAATTAATTAGAATTCAACCAAATTTTGACATCAGTTTATTCATATTTCAAACAATTTTTGTGAATTTTTTTGAGTAATTTAAGTCAAAAATGACAAAGTTATGCACCGATGTCCGCTGAAGGCCGTAACCAGAGTTATCCAATTGCGGGACGTGTAGCGATTCCAAATTTTTTCCGAAATTAAGAAGGTTTTAATTTCACATTACTAACTTATTTTCTAAGAATATGAACCTCAATGCAGGTGAAAATAATAGAAATTAAAAATTTTGCTGGTGTTGGAAAAAATTATTTCAATTTTCACCATTTTTCATTAATTATGAAAAAAAAAAACTCCCTTAAAAATTTGATATCATCCCAAATGTTGATTCATATTCTTCGTAGTTTTATAAAGAATCATACTTTTAACTTTCATAATGATCCGTTTGTTACTTTTTGAGTTAGACTTCAGACCGCAAATGTGAAAAAGTAATTTTGCGAAAAACGCGTCTGAAAAAGCGAATGAAACCGAAATAATCTCTTTTGTTGATGCTTCTAGTACCTTCTATACTGTTATTTGAGAACAAAGATGCAAAACTGGGGTTCCGCTACAAGGCTACGTAAGTACATAAAGCCACTACCTGAGGTAGTGCTCCGCCCTACCTGATGTGCGCTCGAGCCAGTAGATTATACCCGATGAGCGCTCTGTTCTAAGCTCATAAAATCTAAATGAATGCGAATTTCGCTTTGAAATTTTGGCAGCGTATTCTTAGATTGTTAAGCTAACAATTTATGCAATCAAAAAAATTGATTTTTTGAACCTCCTAATGTGGTTTCTTCCCTTAAATATGCGTATATTCGTGGAATAAGGGCGAATCATACTGCGGTGCATGCTCATCTGATGTTGCATAATCCAGCAGTTATGGCCTTAAGCGAAACGAAAGTTTCTAGCGATTCCGACATAAGCCAATATTATGTCCCTGGATATCGCCTCTTGCCTGTCTTCTCACCCCAAAGGGGAATTGCAATCTACATTAGAAATAATGTCGCTTATTCAACCATCAGCCCCCAGTTTACTTTATCTAATCCAGAATTCACCTACACCTGGATTAGATTCAATTTTAAAACATAAAAGAACTACGATTGGGGTAAACCCCAATCATGCAATACTCTAGATGAATTTGAACCTGGTTAAAGCCAATAAATAATTTTGGTTGCAATCTCGGATGCATCGTTAAGACTTTGTTGATCCCATCACCTCTAGAGTATTAGTTTCTGAGAAAATCTCATTATTGTAAATTATCAAAAATGTGTCATTTTGTATGGGAGGGGGTAGACGGAGTAAGGGTAATCGATTACTTTTTTTGAATCTAACTGATATTGTTAATTAAGTGTTAAGTACAAAATTTCAGCCCGATAAATTGTATACGTACAGAGTAAATTGGCTTAACGTATTTCATGAAATAGTGCAGTTTGTATGGGAGGGGGTAGACGGAGTAAGGGTAATCGATTACTTTTTTTGAATCTAACTGATATTGTTAATTAAGTGTTAAGTACAAAATTTCAGCCCGATAAATTGTATACGTACTGAGTAAATTGGCTTAACGTATTTCATGAAATAGTGCAGTTTGTATGGGAGGGGGTAGAAGGAGGGTGAGGATTACAATAAGTTTTATAACATAGGTTACAATTATCATAAAAGTGATATATTAAAAAGCAAAGCAATATGTTTTATAGTTTCTGAGAAAATCTGATTATTGTAAATTTTCAAAAATGTGTCATTTTGTATGGGAGGGGGTAGAAGGGGTGGAGCGATTTAGCCCGTTCACGAACTTAGCCTTCATTTTTTGTCAAAAATAACGTGTGCAAAATTTGAACTTCATAGCTCAACGCGTTCTCGAGCTAGAGAGGTCACGGACGGACAGACGGATAGACGGACATCCGGTTTTGAGATATTCGAGTGATAATATGAACTTCTGTATCATTCATTTTTTTCTGCGAGCCTTATTTCTTAGCGTTACAAACTTTGTGGCAAACTTATAATACTCTCAGATTTCATCTAGAGTATAAAAACACATTATATTCTTGTGTTTTCTATATCGGAGCCCTGGGACTTCTGATTCCGATACGGAACACTACTTCGATATACTTTGTAGCAATATCGATGAGTTGTTAGAGAGGTTCTCTTCATCAGAAATCGCCTTGGCAGGCGATTTCAATGCTCACAATACTGAATGGCTTAAGTACTCTTCGTCCACAAGCCCAGCAGGAAGACTGGTTGAGTTATTTTGTGAATCATACAACCTACACCAATTAGTAGATTCAGCAACCAGAATACCTGATATTCAAGGCCAAAACGCCAACCTATTGGACTTGTTTATCACCTCACACCCCGATAAATACTCAGTATTGGTTTCATCTCCTTTGGGAAGTTCCGACCACAAATTGATATCGACCCGATTCACTACTTGTGCCCTGAATGCCAAAGGCCTATCTCCCACCAAAAGACTATTATGGCATTATAATAAGGGGGATTGGGTCGCTTTCAATCAATACATCAGTGAATTGAACTGGGCCGACTGCTTCTCCACGAAGAACGTCGATTATATAAGCAAATCAATTATAAATATCATCTGGTACGGCATGTACTGCTTTGTCCCGCATAGCTTTAAGAACATCAAACCAACTACCACCTCTTGGTTTAACAGTGATTGCAAAGAGGCTATTAGGAGAAAAGAAGCGGCATACCGTGCATACAAACAACGCCCCTGTGCCGAACTGAGAGAGGTCTACAACTCTGCGCGGAACACATGCAAATCTGTTGTCAATAAAGCTAAATTTCAGTTCGATAGTAAAATCAGACAAAAAGTTTTCGTTGAGCGAAAATGTAGCAAAGGCTTCTGGGCACTTGTTAAAGCTGTGAAGAATAACTTCAGCTCTTCTTCCATTCCACCACTTGTACATGATGGGAAAATATATAGTGAATCACTAGAAAAGGCCAATTTGTTTGCTGAAATCTTCGGTGCAAACTCTTGGCTACTGCCCACTACGCAAAATCCACCAGATATACCCTTATGCGATTCACACCAGAAGCCTTTACATTTCCGCACTAGAGAAGTATTTAAAGTACTCTCGAAGCTCGATGTATCAAAATCGGGTGGACCTGATGGCATCTCCCCATTAGTTCTCAGACATTGCGCTCCCTCGCTAGCGAAACCTCTTCGAAAACTATTCTATCTATCCTACTCGACAGGAGTATATCCATCAACATGGAAGGTGGCACATGTCCAACCAATCCCCAAAAAAGGTGAAGCATGTGATCCCTCTAACTATCGACCAATAGCATTGACTTCGGTCCTGTCAAAAGTCTTCGAAACCCTTGTCAACAACCAACTTTTGAGCTATCTTGATTCACACCATCTCATCAGCGATCGACAATACGGTTTCCGTTCTTCGCGCTCCACCGGAGATTTAATGACATATCTCACCGAAAGATGGAATCGATGTATTCATCAATTTGGTGAAGCTAAAATCATTGCCCTCGACATTTCGAAAGCTTTTGACAGAGTTTGGCATCCGGCTCTTTTAGCTAAACTCCAGGCTTTTGGTCTGGACCCAAAATTAGTTATATGAATTCAAAGTTTCCTCCACGGCCGTTCGCTTCAAGTCGTCCTTGATGGAGTAAAATCGAATTGCCATACCACCAACGCAGGGGTCCCTCAAGGTACCGTCCTATCACCAACACTTTTTCTTCTGTTCATCAACGATCTTTTAAGTGTGACATCAAACCCAATTCACAGTTTTGCAGATGACAGCACTCTTGATTCTATTTATACTTTTAACTCTGCAGCTGACTCCTGCCAAAATGCTTCATCTCTCAATCGAGACCACATGTCTGACTCACTAAATAGAGATATCTGAAAAAGTATTGCATGGGGGAAAGCGAATCGAGTAGAGTTTAATGCCAACAAAACTCCATGTTGTCTTATCTCCAATAAACGACGTGCCCAATCTACCGCCCAACCCATTCTTGTCGATGGTGTCGGCATTACTGATTCACCCACATTGAACGTACTAGGTATAAACATCTCTAGTAAACTAAATTGGTCTGACCACATCTTAAACATTGCAAAAAATGAAATGAAGTGTCTGGGTTTCATGAATCGCTGTAAAAGATACTTTACTCCTTCTGATTTGGCGCAAATTTATAAGGCCCACATAAGACTGCGACTTGAATATAATTCCCACATATGGCCAGGCGCAGGTCGAACTGCCCTATCCGCATTAGACAAAGTTCAACGGAAAGCTCTCAAGCTTATTGGCGATGAATCCATAACTTTTCATATACAGTTGCTTGAACACCGGCGAAATGTCGGTTGCTTATCACTTTTTTATCGCTACTACAACCGCCGTTGTTCTGCCGAAATATCCAGTCTTATTCCTGAGCTTACTCTTCCTTCGCGTAACACCCGGCTAGCCTGCCGTGCCCATCCTCATTTTCTTGAACTCAGTAGTAGTCGTACCGTTACATTCTATGATTCATTTGTATCCAGAACAACACGAATGTGGAACAACCTACCATCTTTTGTTTTCCCCTGCAGCTATGATCTGCAAAAATTTAAACGAACCGTACATCGGTACCTCATTCAAACTCAATCCATCCCAGCCCCTCTACCTTAATTTCCTTCCCGCCAAGGCTGTGCTCTCGCTTCAAAGGGTATCCCCTAAGCCTTAGCATAAACATAAAAAAAAAAATAGTTTAGAAGATGTCGATTGACTTCAAACAATTTGTATGTATGTATATGTAGCAAATGTTCATCCCTGTGTGCTTACATGAGCAATGTCAAGAACAATACCCTCAAAGGATTTTAAAATGTGGCTCCTGGTTTCGTCAACCGAAGCAATTGTGGGAGAAACGCGACCAGGTCACTACCGTGGTATATATGGTCTTTTGACCATATATATGTACCACGTGCATGGTATCAAAACTGCCTTTGCAGTGGTTTCGGGTTTCGTCAACCGAAGGAAGGCACGAACTTTTCCAAACAATTTGACAATCAAAACCTTACCCTTCATGTGAACGGATGAAGTGCTGTCACATCCACTAAATGCAGTAACAAGTAAAATATTTTTGGCGATTTTCAGTTTTTGAACTTTTAATGAGAAATATGTTCTTGTCTCCACTTTCCCTGTCCTTTGTTTAACGAAGTATATTGGTTCGAGGTGGAGCTAGTGCTGTCAGCAATACTAATAAATCAATATCTTCACCTATGATCGCAACATTAGCTTCGGATGCTGCTTTGTCGATGCGGCATTGGACAATAGAAATATCTGCCTCAGCCTCGGCTATTCTTATGCCGGCACCACATTATGCGGGATTCGCCGAATCACGAGCTAAGTGGATAACACATTGTGCACACCCAGGCATCGTGCGTCTCTCCCGTCCAGCGATTCATCGTGTGAACAAAATGCTCCACGAGTGCTTGATCGGAATTCTTTGCATTGGATGAATTTCGTTCAATCGTAGGTGCTTGGATGTGCACAACATGCTATCCACTTGGCTCGTGATTCGGCGAATCCCGCATAATGTGGTGCCGGCATTACGTGAATACCCTCGCTGGTCATTTTTTCAGAAAGCATATTGATAAACCTTAACTTATTTTCATAAGCAAGGAAGTGCTCTTGCTGAACGTTGATAGTCATGTATTCCATAAATTCTATATCAACTAAAGCTTTTGAGGCACTTCGACGTTTTTATTCATCACGTTTAGTGCTATTTTTGGTGTCTGGGTAGCCATCGAACACTTCTTCACTAGTGATAACAATTGCTCCTTTCCAGTATACTGTATGCGCTACTAGCGTTGGCGCTCAACGTGGGGCCCATTTCTGGTAAAGAACACAATATGTAACTGACGGTTGGGTGGGCATCCGAAGATGCCCGTGGGGACGGAGCCTAAGGTAGCATACGACCGTATAAGTCGGCTATGCCATATGGCGAAGAAAAAGGCCCCTCAACGAGCCAAGCAGCGGCCTATGCTTGCTGTAGCTCAGTTCGGGAGATGTGGGCGGGGTTTTCGCCGCTCGTTGCCCCTGTCCTTTACGTATTAACAAAAATTCATAGGCCTGGGGAAGACAACACAAACAGGGGAGGTAAAAATGGGGAATAAAAAAAAATAGTCGATAAGGATGGAATGGTTGACGGACGGATCAGCCGCCCACACGGTCGCACCCGGGACCGGGTGTAATGGGACCCTCGGCCTCTGGTTTCGTACCACCAACAGATCACTACTCATCAGGTGCTGCTTCGATCTGCTGGTGGGAGCAGCACTACGAAACCATAATATGGTTCGTTACAGGTGGTTCATTAGAGACTAGTATTTTCCACGTTATTTGATGAAACACATCGCAAAAACCACGATTTTTACTCTTAGTGGGAACAAACTGGCATTTGGTAAAAAGCGATTTTCAAGTGAGATTATCTCGAAAACTGTTTAAGATAAGGAAAAAAAGGTCATAACCGTTTTTATATATTTTTTGTGTTCTTTAACTGTCTCTCAGACTATTGTTTTCTGGACTTAATAATTACGGAGATAAAGGCAAAAAAAAAAAACAAAAAAAGGTCACCTTTAACCCCCTTCCCCTGCGGGAGCTCCAACTCCACAGGTGGGGACTTTTAGTATAATATACTCCTAATACCAACCATCCGACCTCGATTTTCACTCGTCACCTGGAGTACTAATAGTAAAACTGACTAGACCTCAAAATATTTATTAACCTTTTCTTTGCTGCCCGATGAGTGAACAACCATTACCGTTATTGCGTAATTGCTGCTGTTTCTTCGAATGGTGAATGCTGAGTTTGATGTGACTAACAAGGAACACTAGGGAGGTGTCCGCCTCCGATTTCGATGAAACTCATATATGTTGTAGAGGACTCGAAACTAAGCGACACGTATTTTTTTTTATCGGCGGATTCGCAGTTTTAAGGGGGGAAACCATGGTCAGAAAGCGACCACTTTTGGGGGTGATTTTTCAATTCCACCTATAAGAAGCGAATTTTCGCAAATGTTCATTGTGGGAATAAATAGCTCATGAGGAATTATGAAAATCACAATTAATAGTTCCTTCGGGGGTTGAAATTTGGAGGGTAAACTACCCCTGTAAAAACTTCATTTTTCAAAAAAAGAAAAACTATGAGTCAGAATTTTATGAAACCAACTGCGTTGGATGGAACATGGAAAAATGCGGAATACCTGTTTTTGGTTTTTCCCCAAAACTGGAGTTTTCTAGGGTGAAAAAAATAATTTCCCGGCACCATCATCCACCAAGGTGGCCAAGTTATTTATGCAATTTATCCAACTGATAAATAGCTGGGGAGGCATTATGGAAATCATAATCAATACTCACTCTGAGGTTTCAAATTTAGGGGTTAACTACTCTCATGAAAATTGTGTCTTTCAGAAAAAAAAAATATTGTTCAAATTTGCATAATACCAATAGTATTCGAAAAAACATGAAAGAAAGCATCTAGGGGCCGGATAGCCCAGTAGGAAGAGTACCCGATGCAAAAAAAAATTCGGGAACTGGTTTTCCATTTTTTTGCTCGAAACTGGAATTTTCGGAGGCGCAAGTTTGATTTTGTAGAAAACTATGAATTATTCAAAATATATATATGGATTAGTGATGTGTAACACAGTAACGAGTCGCTCTTTTTGAACGATTCATCAGGATGGGCGAAAGATTTGCCACAACGACATAGCCATCGAGTCGTTCAATTTAAAAATGACTCACTGTAAAATTTATTCCCAGACTAGCTCATCGCATAAATATTACCCAACGCATAACCAATCCACGCTCATTTCTCAATAAATATAATGTACTACAATACATTCATTCACTCATATCCCATCCCAGTATCTATCTAAAAGCAAAACCACCATAATTTATCTACCAAAGTAATCCCATCTAAATCCATTCATATTCATCTCTATGCAGTATGCAATGCCCGCATTGTGTATACTTCTAAATATATACGCAACAACCCATGCTGACTGCAAATGCAAACATATCAAAAATCATTTACTTACGTCGCAAAGCCAAGTTTCACCAAATACAGAAAACAATCCCAACATTCTAAAATAAAAGTATTCGTCCTACGTATCATCATCTCAAGCTCAACTTTAGATGAAACCAAACAAAAACCCATAGCTTCCACTTCCACTACAGCTATAGTGTAAAGCAGCGTTCTGACGGGGCATCCCCATCCGGGCTGAGGAGCATGAGGGATGCTCATCAGTCCGCATGGGGGATCTTAAGGGGGGTCAAAATGGTGTCAAAAATGCGAAATTCCTTATATTTTAGAAGTTATGGCCACAAAACAGTTTATTTAAAACTAGGGTATAGTAGTGGTGTAACTGCTTGAAACAGAATGATTTATGGGATAAACTGAATCGTGGTCGTGTGAACGGTCCCAAGGCAGTTCACTTTCCAGTCCACGCTCGATACAAGCATGTGATCGAAAGCGTGCCACGATGTCATGTATTTGCCTCCTCAGAACGCTGCTTTACACTGTAGCTGTAGTGGAAGTGAGGTGAAGTTCAGTGTTATAAGCTTAGACAAAGGTCTGCATAATGAAGAAAGATAATGATGTAAAGTGAATTTAGGGTAAAGTAGGATTGAGATATCATTCGATAGGTACCTTTTTCTAATTAATCGGTAATATAATGAATAACATATAATAAAATAATAAAATTCCAAAGACCACTGACGAGTCCTCGTGGGTGGGGACGAAACGCGTCTGGTCGCCCATACACTCGAAATTATTTAAAAAAAAACTTAATTATGTAATTAATTAAATTAACAATAATACTCCATTAAAATTTTCCCATTAGGCCAAATTTAATTCTTAATTTTAAAGTATAAAAGCTGTATGAGATAGGATAGAGAGATCAGTCGATAAAAATAAGTGAAGTTTAATGTCTTATAAGTTTTGATGATGAGAGGAGATAATCGAACAGAGTGAATTTTAGGGTTTAACTGGGTGAAGTAGGATTAGGATATCGTTCAGTAGATGAAGCTGAATAGAAAGAATATTTAGTAAAATGAGTTAGTAGGGATAATTAACAATAGGAACGATATGTGAAGTAAAGAAGATTATAAAGTAGTCAACTATAGATTAGAGACTTCAGCCCCAAAATGTTTGACTAGACTATGAGCTATAGCGGCTGAATTTGGTACTGTTGTCCAAGATTGACAATTGTGTAATGATACTATTCTGCTGTTTTTACGCTTGGATACAATCATAATCCCCTAATTTGATCACATGTATGTGTATACACATATATACTCGTATATGTATGTGATTCAATTATGCAATTTCACATTAGTGAAATAAAACAGGGGATTTAGGTAGAGATCTGTCTGTTTTCTTCCACCTAGTTTAAGAAGGCCTGAGGTACCGTTACTTGGGAAGACAGGCCAAGCCTGGATTGGTCGGAATAGATAGATCATCTAATAAGCTATGGGTTTTTGTTTGGTTTCATCTAAAGTTGAGCTTGAGATGATGATAAGATGATAAGACGAATACTTTTGTTTTAGAATGTTGGGATTGTTTTCCGTATTTGGTGAAACTTGGCTGTGCGATGCGAAGCGACGTAAGTAAATGATTTTTGATATGTTTGCATTTGCAGTCAGCATGGGTTGTTGCGTATACATACATTTAGAAGTATACAAAATGCATGCATTGCATACTGCATAGAGATGAATATGAATGGATTTAGATGGGATTGCTTTGGTAGATAAATGATGGTGGTTTTGGTTTAGGCCCGCCATAGATGGTGCGATCCGTCGTCAGATCGATCTGACGATGGATCGCCACAAAATATCTGACGATCGAAATTATATGGAAATGTAAAAAAAATCGTCAACGATAGTCACATTCACTGGGCGATCGATCTGACGATCGCAATATCGTCAGATCGATCTGACGACAGATTGCATCGTATATGGGGGCTATTAGGTAGATAATGGGATGGGATGTGAGTGAATGAATGTATTGTAGTACCTACATTATACTCGTATGTAATGAGAAATGAGCGTGTATTGGTTATGCGTTGGGTAATATTTATGCGATGGGCTAGTTTGGGAAATAATTTTACAGTGAGTCATTCTTAAATTGAACGACTCGAAGGGTTATGTCGTTGAGCCGAATCTTTCGCTCATCCTGATGAGTCGTTCAAAAAGAGCGACTCGTTACTATGTTACACATTAGTAATCCATATATATATTTTGAATAATTCATAGTTTTCTACAAAATCAAACTTGCGCCTCCGAAAATTCCAGTTTCGAGCAAAAAAATGGAAAACCAGTTCCCGAATTTTTTTTTTGCATCGGGTGCTCTTCCTACTGGCCTATCCGGCCCCTAGCTGCATTCTTTCATGTTTTTTTCGAATACTATTGGTTTTATGCAAATTTGAACAATATTTATTTTTTTTTTCTGAAAGATACAATTTTCATGAGAGTAGTTAACCCCTAAATTTGAAACCTCAGAGTGAGTATTGATTATGATTTCCTTAATTCCTCCCCATCTATTTATCAGTTGGATAAATTGCATAAATAACCCGGCCACCTTGGTGGATGATGTTGCCGGGAAATTATTTTTTTCACCCTAGATAACTCCAGTTTTGGGGAAAAACCAAAAACAGGTATTCCGCATTTTTCCATGTTCCATCCAACGCAGTTGGTTTCATAAAGTTCTGACTCATAATTTTTTTTTTTTTTTAATGAAGTATTTACAGGGGTAGTTTACCCTCCAAATTTCAACCTCCGAAGGAACTATCAATTGTGATTTTCATAATTCCTCATGAGCTATTTATTCCCACAATGAACATTTGCGAAAATTCGCTTCTTATAGGTGGAATTGAGAAATCACCCCCAAAAGTGGTCACTTTCTGACCATGGTTTCCCCCCTTAAAACTGCGTATCCGCCGATAAAAAAAAATACGTGTCGCTTAGTTTCGAGTCCTCTACAACTTATATGAGTTTCATCGAAATCGGAGGCGGACACCTCCCTAGTGTTCCTTGTAAGTAATTAGCTTTTTTGAATAGTGTGAATGAAACAAGCACAGGCAAATATAAGATATATTTGCCTGTGCTAGTAAGTAAGTCATTTGAATTGATGGCCAAGGTCCGCCGTCAGCCCTAGTGGTACAATGATGAAGTCATCTGAATTTGTTTTGTTTTATTGATCAACTTTATTCCTTCTTGTGGACTTGACAGTATTTAATTTAGATAATTTTGACTATAAATCAGAGCTCAATACCCTGACTTGTCCTAGCATACAATATTTTGACGGATCAGCAATGGAAGCATTCATCAAGATTTTTAGAACTCATTAAAATTATAGTCATGCTGGAAAAATAATGGCTTTGGGAATAAGAATTTACTACTTGCCTAGTAGGATGTGTTTACAGGTAAAAAAAATACAAAATATTTCGTCATTCATATACACGTCACATTATTCGTTTGTAATCTTCAAACAAATTATTACAACACATTGGTGAGACCTTGCATTTAAACATACAAAGTTACAAATTTTAACGAAAACGCTATTCTTAAGAATGTTGCTGCCGAAACAGGTACATATGTATTTCAAAATCAAAAAATTGGTGACTTTCCGTCAGACCTTCAACTCACAATAGATTGACTACACCGGGAAGCAGTTACACGTTGATTTTTCTATTCGGCCCTTAGATTTTAGAAATCTGGCCCTTTGCAGGAAAAGTTTACCAACCCCTGATCTAGACTCTTCCACGAAGCCGAGAACGTTAGTCATTTATATTCTATGTTCATTTTAATGATGATCAAACGGTAAATTGAAATACTGAAATAGAACATTTATGCAAGAAGTGACTGGGACTTAAAACATCTCCTGTCGACATTCTAGAAAAAAAATCCACAGAATTCGTGCACACTATTTTAAATTAATTTAAATGCAGTCATACCAAGAACCTTGACTATTACTATTAGCATTCCAATTGAATATCGGGCTTCCGTTTTCAGTACCGATTTTCGCTTGTCAACACCTGAAGAATGTCATTTGTTTGACTTCCCTTTTTGCATCCTATTTAGTCCTTCCGACAAACCGACTATAATAATTTACGAGTAATATTGACGTAACAATTTCCATTTCGTCTTTTTTTCAACGTTCTATTTGCAGACAAATAGCTACCATACGCCAAGTCGATGCTACGACTCAGAAGATGAAAATATGGGGCGTAAGAAGCCTCCTTTGTCGCAGGCGACGGGGCTGTATCCAAGAACGTCTGTTTATTCGAAGGGTGACATACGTGAACAGGTAAGAGGATCGGAAATTTGTTTTGTTTTGGCGATGTTATGTGTTTTTTTTTACATGAGCTATTGTGATACAGTCTAAGCGATTTTAGTAAAAATGTTTGGATATTTAAAAAAGGCCAGATTCAACATCACTTCAATTATTCTCACCACAAATGAATATCTAGACAATGTGTGCCTCATAGGACCGTTTTCACAATGTCTAGTTAAAATTTTATCCTGTAGATAAACGCTTAACGGCACTCACCCTCCAGTTGAGATTTTTTTGGACGATAATTCCAAACGGCTGAAATGTGTTGCTGAGATTTTGACAGCTAGAACTGTTTTACTACGTTTGCAGATTCAAATGAGGCAATTAAACTGGTCATTTTTTGAGCGTTGCATACGCTAAAGTTAAATTTTGTGTCCGGGATAGCTCATTGGCAATTTAACCAGACATTGGGAAAACGGGCCATAGAAATTTTATTTAACACGTTGACAAGGATGTTAAGCTTAAAATATCACAACCTTTTGGGAGAACTAATTAAAAATATCTTAAAGCAGGGGTCGGCAACCAGCGACCCGCTTATGTTCCTCCATAAGTTTTTATGCGTGCTGCTAGGTAATAAAATAACGAATTACGTACTTTATGTTATGCCGTGAGCGCACACGAGTGCACTCTTGTAGGCTTTAGAAATGTGTCAAGTCCAAAATAGACTTAGAGAAAAAGCCAAAGCATTTGCTCACAGTTGTCTAGGGACGCGGGGGCGTCCCGTCTGTCAAGAAAAGAAAAACGAAAAGCTACCAATAAAATCTGATTACGCGACACAACGATTTCACTTTTTTCAGCCTTCTGTAATTCGGGCCCCGGGGGTATTAGAAGGTTAACATTTAATAGGAATATTCTTGTCGGTCCCCAGAGTACTCGTATCTTTTTCAAAATTCAATTCAGTTCAATAAAGAACACCCGAGATGGAGCAGTTTGAAAATGGCCAATTTTTAAATTTTTCCTTGTTCTTGTCGTTCTTTGACAGGGCTATTGCTTAAGGCAGCGTACTACCAGACCTGATTTTTTGCACACGTCTTAGTTTTATCCCGAGGGAGTGCCTTACCTATAATTACAATAGTTTAAAAGGGCGGAAAAAAATTAAAATGTGTTTAGAAACTTGCGCGTATTTTATGGCAATAAACGCTATTTTTCACTAACATATTTTCACTTAATATCCTTTAGGAAAGCTTCATTGTATTTACTTTATACCTGTCTCTTAATAATTGTACTTGCAAAAAGAAATGGACGTATCAGAGCAAAGATTCTATTAAAAGCCCAATGGTTTGTGTCTATCCTACCTTGTGTTCGAAAGCTTGCGAAATTTGGTTTGTTATGTAATTAATTAGGTTAGTGGGAAGCCCAGAAGTAGGCGACGTAAATACTTCATACTTAGTCCGGTTGTTACAACGAGCAAAATCAAACGACCACCATACATATTGGAGGTAGATGGTGGCGAATTCGTTGAATCCATCCATATTCGACACTGAACGATATGACACACTGAACTATATATTTATTTGATTTCGTTTCATCTCAAATTGATCTTCGGTTTACACGATGTTTATGTCGAAGGACACAGGCCCTGGACGTCCGACACATTATTGTTGCAGCTTGTCAAAAGGAAACTGACTGACAGATAACAATCGAGTGGCATCGAGCTCCTTTACCAATCAGAAAGCTAGTGAAGTCCAGCGTAGTGTCAATCACAATAAAAAAGTGTATGCAAACTCTCTACTGGTCTCTACAGAAAAAGTTGCAACAAGCAACAACTTAAACGCCGTGTACGGTGTCATCTAGGAGCTTAAAGGTGGTCGTAACTTCTATCATATCCGGAGAAGTATAGTGATGTGAAGCTATACATATGTCAGATGAGGCGGTGCAAAGAGCATTTCGCCACGGTATTTGACCGTGTAACTTCTGGCGAAATTCCCCTTATGTAGAAATATAGTTGACCATCCAACTGCACGTATACGGTGAAGTGCACCGCCTAAAAAGGAAATTGTAGCTGCAATTATTGCACTGAAACGAGGTAAGGCCACCGGACTCGACGGCATTCCTGCCGAACTTAATCAAGCAGCGCCAAGCATATCTGCCGAGTTGATGCACCCACTTGTTGATAAAGCGTGAAACACAGTGATCAGTGGAAAGAAGGATTGATAGTCAAACTTCCAAAAAAAAGGTAGCCTTACAGAGTGCAATCATTGAAGAGGCATTTGCATGATTCCTGCTGTTGCAAATAATTGCTAAACTCGTCCTGGAAAAACTAAACGAGCACTTACAAAAAACAATCGATGAAAAGCAAGCTGACTTACGATCCGGATTCTCCTGTGTCGATCAAATTTGCACCTTCCGGATCATTATCGAGCAATGCGTTGAGTTTGATTCTCCGCTTCACTTCATTTCTATTGATTTCGAGAAGGCTTTCGACAGTGTGAACCGGGATTCTATATGGGCGGCTTTGCGGAGGAGAGGCACCCCTGACAAGATTGTGGCTATTATTAAGGCAACCTACGATAGCGCTAAATGCCACGTTTTGTATAAAGGTAAGGTGTCGGGGGACCTTGAAACTCTAAGTGGAATTCAGCAGGGGTGCATCCTCCCACCGTCCCTATTCCTTACAGTGATTGGTGATGATGTTGCATGCAACCCTATTCAGACCACACAGAGGACTTCAATGGAACTTAACATCTTATCTGCAACATTTTGACGACGCTGACGACATATGCCTACTCTCACAAAATCGTGGATCTGAACGCAATGGTGTTCGATCTTGAGAGGGAGGCGAGCACGGTTGGGCTAAAGATTAACAAGACCAAGACTCTTAGTCCGCCGTTGCGAAAAAGAAGAAATCCCACTGGTCCAATTGCCATCAGTATCAGTAGACAGCTTGCAGAAAAGTGGACCAATTCGTCTACCTGGGCAGCATTGTTGCCGAAAAATGTGGTATACGGACTAGTACATCGCTCGTTGTATCAACCGGGCTAAATGCGCATTCGGCATGCTGTCTAAAATTTACCAATGCAGTTATCTCAGTATTAACACCACACTGGGCTTGTTTTGCTCCCTGGTAAGGTCTGTGCTATTGTATGGGAGCAGCACATGCAAGTTTTCGTTAGCTCGTGTGTTCGTCGAATTTTAAGAATTTTCTGACCCGAAACAATATGAAATGAATAGTTAAGTCGGCGGACTGGTCAGATGCCAATCGACGAAGTGACACGCAGGCGAAAATGGTAGTGGATAAGTCACATATTTCGGAAGGGTGATTACTGCATTGCTGGGACTGAGACCCCATTCCCAATGAAGGCCGACCAAGGGGTTGTCCTAGAAAGTCATGGCGCCGATCTGTGGCGAAAAAGTGGGCTTGTCATGGGTTTAGAATCGTCCCATTGCCCAGCACCGAGTACCAGGGCGCGCTGGAGTAGCTGATGCACTATGCCCTACTAAGGGTTAATGCAAAGTAGTATGTCGGAGGACACACAGTGTGCGATTCTTAAATTGAACGAACCGACAGCTATGCCACTGTGCCGAATCTATCCCTCATTTTTTTAGCCGTTCATAATGAATGTGCTACATATCTCTAGCAAATAGTATATACTGCACAAGAGTGATCACTCCATAGAACTTTCGCCTCCGCCCGTAGATTTGTATGTATTGGCAAATAGTATAGACTACACAAGAGATTCAATACATAAAAATCGACCGGCTGAGACTAAAGTTGTATGGAGTGAGCACTCTTGTGTACCTATAGTTTATACTATTTGTCAATACATACAAATTTACTGGCAGAGGCCAAAGTCCTATGCAGTGATCACTCTTGTGCAGTCAATACATCAGATTGAGTGGCCAGTTTGACTCACAGACTGTCACAGAGATACACGTTGCAAATTATACAAGTTTATGCACCAATATCTAGTCACTTAAACGATGAAATCGAGGAGTTCTACAACGAGATAACTCAAGCCTGGGACAACAATAACAGTCATTTCAAATTCCTCATAGGAGACTTCAACGCTATAGTAGGAAAGAACGAAGAACAAAAAATATTGATAGGGAAATTCGGATTGGGCAAGAGGAATGAGAGAGGGGAGAAAGAAGCTGGTTCAATTTGCCCACCAATACAAATTCAATCTCGTTCCTTGAAATCCCATTTGGGGCCTGCCATGTCCATTTCCTGGTTGGTTGTTTCTTGAAGAACGAGTTTGCTATGTAAATCCTAAAGGTGAAAACAGATATGTCCGTTCCGTCCCCACATCATCGATCCGTCTGTCATATTTGTATGAAATTTCATGAACATACCTATATGTTTTCACCTTACATTGTATTTTTGATTTAAAAAAAAACTTAGAATTTTGTCCTAAAATCGTATTAGAAGCTGAAAATGGTACAATGAATCGTACAATGTATTTGGCACCGCAGGGGAGCGTTTTAGATGACTTGGCTGCGGTCACTTATGCTCGCATTTACTCCGATGCGCGGTGTTCCACTGGGAGCGTATTTGCGGGGCAATGCGCTCCCGCGAAACAAGCATCAGCAAGCGGCGGGCTGGATAGCGGATACGAGCAACAGGGATCGTTTACTGCAGGCGTCTTGGCGCTTCAGTTTGCTTAACTATCTCTTCCATTGGAAACAAAATCAATCAGGAAATGTTTCTTTCGAATACATTCCTTGAAGCAACACGCGGCTATGAACGGCGAAACCAAAATATTTTTGATCTAGCGCTTGAGTCGCGTGGCGTACGTAGACGCTCGTATCTGCTTTGCTCGAACACGCTTGTAGTGGACGCATCTTCGTGAAAATCTTCAACTTTAGATCGCGGGAGCGCGTTGCCGCTTTAATACGCTTCCAGTCGACGGCCGCACTAATAACGTATGCCGGCGCTTTCGTAAATCGTCTAAATCTACAAATTTCAAATTCGGTTGGCGTTGTGTTTAGCAACGGAATATGGGTCTGTTTTCTTGCACTGACACGTTTTTTTGAACTGCGCGACCTGCCCAAATATATTTCTGTTGGACGTGGCCCATTGTCCAAAAAATGTTGTCGATCCGGGCCTTATAGTACATATAATGAGATATCCTAATTTTTTGAACAATTCGCGTAACGCTTTCTCATAATTTCATAAATTCTGCCAATATTCGCATGTGCTTCCAAATGAACTACGTCACATGTATCCCGAAAGGCAGAAGGTGTAATATAGTAATCTACTTTCCCTTTAACTTTTTCTTTTAACATACGGTCGTTTCGTATCAATCTCAATCATTCGCCTTCCCGTATTGATTTCTGCCCGAAAAATGCTCAACAACATGCCTGGATACACAACAAGCTGCTTACAAGGACGGCTTTTGTTAAAGTACTTCGAGACGAGTCCTTGAGTCTTTCCCCTAATGTCTAAAGAGTCTGTATTCTTTCTACTTGCTAATGTATTGTATATGGTATCTCTCATCTATACTCGTATACGAATATGTTCAAATGTCGATGTGTATTTACCTATATATTGAATATTGTTCTTTTCGAGATATAAAAGCTTTTTTTTATCTTGTTTTTCTTTTTCTGTTCTTCTCTTCGTTACAGTATTGTTTGACAGACAGACAAGTGAGTTCCATCGAAAGGCCCAGACGAGAGAGGTTTTTTGGATGCTGGTCGGGAAGGAGTGCTCCACAGTCTTTTTTGGGCGTGTGTGTAGGACGACGGGCGCCTTCAGATGAAAATATTGCAGACTATGCACCGTTTTATAAATATCCAAGGTAAGCCATTTTAATATTGAGACGGTAATTAGATTCCGTTTTGCTGTATAAATTTTTTTCCGAACAAAATTAATCGAAATTTAGATTTTATTTTCTTTCGATACAATATAAAATCAATTAGAAGATTTATTATCGCAATAGGACGGGAGTTAATTAAAACAAATAGCACAGTTTGCACAATTTTTTTAAGGACAGATTTAAGATTTACTCACAATGACAAATAATACTGCAAAGGGATTCAAGGAATCGGGGGATAAAAATCCTCTTCCATAGTCTTTGGCTTTCGATCTGGATTCTATTGTGTCGATAAAAGCAATACCTTGCGAATCATCATCGAGCAATGCGTTGGGTATGACTTTCCGCTTCATTTACATTTCATTGATTTCGGGAAAGCTTTCGACACTGTGAAACGGGAATCTAAATGGGCGGCTTTACGAAGGAGGGATATCCCTCATAAGCTTGTGGCTATTTTTAAGTCGACCTACGATGGCGCAAAATGTGGCGTTCTATATAAAGATAAGGTGTTGGGTGATTTAGGAAATTCGGAGTGGAGTTCGGCGGGAATGCATCCTCTCACCGATCCTATTCGTCCTAGTGGTTGGCTATGTGTTGCATGCAGTCCTATCCGAACCACATAGAGGATTTGAATTTAATTCGATGGACCTCAACATCTTGACACACAACTACTGTCCCACAAAATCATGTATCTGAGCAGCATGGCTTTAAATCGCGAGCACGGTTGGGCTAAAGATTAACACCAACAAGATCAAGGTTCTTAGCCCGCGAAAAAGAAATTAAACTCGACCTATTGCCATCGATATTAACGGACAGCTCGTGGAGAAGGTGGGCAAATTCGTCTACCTAGGTTTCATTGTTGTCGAAAACGGCGGTACGGAGCAGGACATCGGTCGTCGTATCAACCAGGCTAAATGCGCATACGGCATGCTGTCTAAAATCTGGCAAAGAAATTATCGCACTGTTAAGACTAAGCTGGGCCTGTTTCGCCTCCTGGTATTATCTGTGCTGTTGTATGGGAGCAGCACACGTAAGGTTTCTACGAGCGGATCAGAATTTGACATTTCTCGAATTCTCCTCCATATGATTTCCCCTCCGGTAAAATTTGTAGAGACAACTGTCAATTTTCGAATCTGATAATTTTCCCCTCCGGATCTGAAAGTATTCTGTTGAGGGGTGATAACAGCATAGCTGGACATTCCATGAAATGGGATCCCATTCCCAATGATGGTCGACCAAGATGGTGAGGCATCCAAGAAAATCATAGCGTCGATATGTGGCCGACGAGTTGCTGGATAAGCCGGGGAGACACGTGCGTCTCATTGCCCAGAATCGTGTGCGATGGTGTACATAATTTGTTGATGCGCTTTGCTAATGATTAAGGCAAACTAGTAATTCGCCAAAAAAAGAAAAGAAATTCTCTACGCTCTGCACGAAAAAGCATGGAATCATGAATGTGCTTTTAGACTAAATAGAATACGAGTATGTAGGTATTTTCACTCTCATATCCCCGATTGCATGCTCGTACTTCGATTACAATATTGCACTGCGATCAATACATTCAATGTGCCTATGTAATTTATAATTTTGATCGAAGGACCATGGGTCGTTAATAATCGCGTACTGGGTCTAAGGTCCCCTAATTATAATATTTTCTACGTCAATGATCTTGGTAAACCGTGGTCATGTATCATGATAAAAAAAAATACACAACGTTTTCTTAGTGGGCGCCTATAGCGAAGGAGATACAGTTCTCGTCAGCCTGGAAGGATCACTTAGTCGGTTCTGGATACCTTCAGCATATCTACCATATGATCAGATAGGGGTTTTCTCATCTGAGTGTCTACGGAAAGCCATCAGAGCAGACAAGACGATAAAATTAGTTTCATACTGGGATGTGACGCAAATGCCCATCACACTATATGGGGCAGGACCGATACGAACGCTCGTGGGGAGCTGTTATTTGAATATATTATCGCAACAAACCTGCTTCCTTGCAATGTGGGTTGTGAACCAACATTCATCCCAAAGAATAGACGGGAAGTCCTGGATATCTCTCTTGTCTGATGATATTATAACTACATCGAGTTAAAACTGGGTATCAGCGGAACACTCTTTCTTCGACCACCGGTACATTCAATTCAGTCTAGACAACCTTCCTACAGCCCGTCCGGCTATTTTGAACAGACGCAGAACAAATTGGCTCAAGTTCCGAGAGACCATTCAGCAAGTTCTACCACCTTTGTTCTTTTTTGTGAAAGTATCGAGGGGTCGAGCGAACCCTCTAGACTCCAAAAAATTCTATCAACTAACCCATCCATACCTAGCTACATCTTAATGCCAGATGGGTCCTGGATAACACCCAGCGAAGAGACACTGAAAGTTCTACTGGATACGCACTTTCCGGATAGTTCATCGGAGTTTACTCAAAACATTTGCGCACAAGAAAGCGAATTGACTTCGGCTCATTCGAATCGTGTTATTTCTAGGGATAAAGTTCTCTGGGCAATATCCAGTTTTAAACCTTTTAAGTCCGCTGGGCCCGATGGTATTATCCCGGCAGACATACAACACACGTCGGATCTTGTTGCCCCTTGGTTGGAATATATATTCAGAGCATGCCTGGAATTAGTCTGTTTTCCCCTGATATGGACGGAGGTCAACGTGATATTCATCCCTAAAGCAGGAAAAAGTTCGCATGCACACCCCAAGGATCTGAGACCCATTAGTTTGTCCCCAACCCTGCTTAAGATGTTTGAGAGACTAACTGAGTTCTACTTGCGCAACTCCATCCCAGAACAACTACTCTTGGCTTCGCGACATGCCTACCCTAAGGGTAGATCAGTGGACACAACTCTACACTCTCTCATTAGTTAAATTGAGAAATCCCTGATCTATAAGGAATATACTATGGTTACATTTCTAGATATTGAGGCAATTACGAATGCATTCTCAGGACTTAACATGGATCCGAACCTGGTTGGACTAATTAACCTAATGCTAATATTCAGGGTTATTTCGTCCAAATTGGGTGTATGATCTGAACGCAAGAGTGTCTGCAGGGGTACTCCACAAGCTGGTGTGTCCTCTCCCCTGCCTTGGGACATAGCGGTCAACAGATTGCTATTAGTCCTGGAGGGGATGGGATGCAAAGTGACTGCTTACGCGGATGATATCTCTGTCGCCATCTCAGGTAAATTCCCCAGCACCCTTAGCGAGGTAACGCAGAATGCTCTCGCTGTCTTAGTTAACTGAGCTCACGACTGCGGTGTTGACATTAATCCGAGTAAAACCGAGCTCGTTCTTTTATGAGGAAACATCGAATTCTTCCCGTGGATCCTCCTGTTTTAGGAGGAGTAAAACTGGCCTTTACAAGCAAAGCGAACTTTTAGGTCTTGTACTGGATAGGAAGCTCAATTGGACGCTGAATATTTAGGAGCGTGCCAATAAGGCAACCGCAGCGCTTTATTGGCAGGAATGCTATAGGTAACAAATGGGATCTGCAGCCGAAAGTACTCCATTGGTTGTATATATCGGTCTTACGCCCGATACCGCTGCATGTGGTGATCGTTTGGTGGAATGTCCTACGTACAGGGTCGAATCTTACTTTATTGACGAAGGAACAAAAAGCGGCTTGTTTGGCTATTAGTGCGGCCTTCAGATAGACGCCGTCCGCAGCACTAGAGATTATGCTCAATCTTCTTCCCTTGGACATTATAGGTGAACAAGTTGCTGCAAACTCGGCGATCCGCATACAGGAGATAGGTCGCTGGGCGGACTCATACACCTTGTTGCATCGGTCTTGAGCAACATGGACATCCCATCATCAACGGACTATTGTACACCAAAAATCACGTTCGACAGAAACTTTATAGTACATGCTCAATTCAATCCCATAGCCATTGGCTAGTGATTAACCCACTACTTTGCCTTAACCCCTAGCGGGGCATAGCGCGTCAACTACTCCTGCGCGCCATCGTACTCTGTTCTGGGCAATAGGGCGCAACTCCCCAAAAGACTTACCCATTGCCTGACACTCCTTTGCCACAGATCGACGCCATGTGATTCGAGCACCCCCTCTTGGTCGGCCTTGGTTGAAAATGGGGTTCCATTTCATGGCATGCAAAGCAATGCAGTTATCATTCTTCCGCGATGTGTGACCTATCCACTGCCATTTTCGCCTGCGTATCAATTCGTCGATTGGCATCTGACCCGTACACCGACTTAGCTCTTCATTTGATATTGTTTCGGGCCAGAAAATTCTTAAAATTCGACGAAGACATGAGTTGACGAAAACTTGCAGCTTTCTGGTAACTCTGACGAAAACTTTCCATGTACTGCTCCCATACAAAAGCACTGACAATACCAGGGAGCGAAACAGGCCCAGCTTGGTCTTGATGCTGAGATAACTGCTCTGCCAGATTTTGGACAGCATACCGTATGCGCATTTAGCCTGGATGATACGACGAGCTATGTCCTGCTCCGTACCACCATTTTCGTCAACAATGCTACCCAGGTAGACGAAGTTGTCCACCTTCTCCACAGGCTGCCCATTAATATTGATGGCAATAGGTGTCGGATTTCTTTTTCGCAACGGCGGGCTAAGAACCTTGGTCTTGTTGGTATTAATCTTTAGCCCAACCTTGCTTGCCTCCCTCTCGAGATCTAACGCCATTGCGGACAGATCCATGATTTTGTGGGAGAGTAAGCAAGTGATGAACCCGACATGCAATGAATCCTTGTGCATATATACAGATGGTTCCAAGACCGATAAGGGGGTGGGGGCTGAAATCTCCTCCGATGGGCCTAGCCTCCACCTGTCGATTCGTCTCCCGGACTACTGTAGTGTGATCCAGGCGGGAGGTCCATGCGATTAAAGAGGCAGTGAAGTGGATCGGCCGAAACGCTACAGCAGCAACAGCCCCTCTTACGCATTATGCAGTATGGTAATTTCACCGCCGCGGTACTTCGATGGATATTGCGTCGATCTACCAACCGAGAGCCAGACTTTCCGTTAAAACGTCTGAAATGGGCTCAGGATCATGTCGCATAGATTTGGCAGATGGAGAACACTGCAATAATTGCGGGATAGTTTCTTCGTAGGGATTCACCGCTGAGCGTTTCTCGAGGTTTTCGTCGCACGCAGATTCATCAGTCACCAACATGTTGCTTAAATATGGACACACAAAAAAAAATATAGCAATGTTCCAAATCTTCTGGGTTCATATAACATGCTCTTGGGCCCATTTCAAACATTTAAGCCTGATTTTTTAACGGAAAGTCTGGCTTATGGACTGTTTCCAACACGCGTAAGCCAGATTTTACAGGCATTTTTCTCAACAAACTTGAGCGATTTGCTGCACGTTGCTAGAACTAGGTCGTTTCTAAAGTCATATGAAGCTTTCAACCAGTTTGCATGGCTTTGTAACCGTAAGTAGCGATCTATAGGGCTTTCAATGGAGACGACGCATTTTGTTTTTGACATTTCTCGAATAGCAGTAAAGTTGGCTTCGCAATTCTTTCAGATTTTGAAATGACAGTCTGAGCCATTTAATCATTGAGAGATTCACGCTTCAACAACGTTTACAAATTATTCAACTTTTTTATCAAAATTCAGGCTCCATCGCGACTACGTTCCGCGCGCTTACGCCAATTCGGATGAAGCTCACTTCTGGCTCGATGGTTTTGTCAACAAGCAAAATTGCCGCATTTGGTCGAGTGAGCAGCCTGAAGTGATGCACGGGACACAACTTTATCCGAAAAAATTAACTGTTTGGTGCGGTTTTCATGCCGGCGCTGTCATCGGCCCGCTTTTCCTTTCTTGATGAAAACGGCACGCCAACAACCGTCAACAGCGATCGCTAACGGGCCATGATATCGGAGTATTTTTGGGACCAGCTCGACACTATGGACTTGGACGATATGTGGTTCCAACACGATGGCGCAACGTGTCATACAGCGTACGACTCAATCGAATTATTGAAGACCAATTTCGGCGAGCGAGTTATCTCACGCAACGGTCCTCGCGAATGGCCGCCTCGTTCGTGCGATTTAACCCCCTTGGACAGTTCCAGCACTGTATGTATACATTTCATGTGCTCCCATCTGCAAGGAAAACACTTTAATTTCCTCTAACAGTTGCGTTTTTGCGACTTTATCTAGTTTAGTTGGGCGTGACGTACACGCAATATATTACCCCATCTCAAATTAACAAAATGATAATATTATCTTCGCATAACAAACAAGAAGAAAGAAAAAAAGCCTAAAAGCCCTCAGAATCCATTACCCCTTCCTTAAATAGCCAAATTCCCTCAGCAGCATTTCTAAACCGTTTAGTGTGTGAATTCAATTATGTATTACTTTGAGACCGCTACTAAATGAAAATATGTGTCACATACTCATTCTCGTCCTAGCAATGTGATGAAGAGCTCTCTCGGGACCTGTTGAATATTTTACATTCTCTAAGATGATTAAATCATCCAATTAACAGCAGACACGAAGTAGTCACACGGTAATGACTTCCTTGAATTTAATAACCGGCGAAAGAGCTGCACAGGGAGACATTTCGGCTATGACGGAATGTTGAAAAATCTTTTTACTAAATTATGCAGAACATGAACATTATCGATTTTTATGAAATTCCATTTCACATGAAACAAAATTGCAGAGAATTGCCCATATACATACTTTTGTATGTGAAAAGCTTATCTCCGCAAATTTGATTTCAATGGAACGTATCATCAGAAAAATTTAAGAAATTTTCGAAGGATTTAATAAAAGAACTTTCAGAAGACACTCATGTGTTTTTATTAAATAGAATTCCTAATTTCGTCGTGCTTTGTGACCGAGATGGTTTGGCCACGCCTCCTCGTTACTGTATCTAAGTAGGATAGGCCGAGCTCACACGTAGATTAGTTAGCTTCCTGTGATGGATTATGGGGTAACTACACGAGTCCAACTATGTATGTGTACTAATTACCTTGAGAGTCGAAGCACACGAACTACTCCTACGGGAGCCTTCGCCTAACGTGTCGTTAGCATTAACAAATTCAGGATGATGCTGGCATATGCATAGGTACTATCCATTTAGTAAGCCTCTACGACAAAATTCAAACTCCATATTGACAGCGGTGGGTTGCGATAAAAAACATCTAGTAAATACATACGTAACGTCTTTGAAATTTCGAGATAATTCGGCGACCTTATAGCCCTTAAACAACTGTTTTGCCATTTAAGCAGGAAACCTTCTCCGACTCAAACCACCTATGACAACACTTCCCTAATTCCATATAGTAAACATCTTGTAACAAGTTTATCGGCTTCATTAATATGTTCCCATTATTTAACATATTCATAAGATACTAGTGCTTAACTCTTAACCGTTGTGACTCTGTTTAACTTCCCGTTTGCCTGATCCCATTCAGTCAAATGTTAATCTTAACTTTATCTGCCAATGTAAATGAGTTCCCTATTTATTCAGGTGCTCGTGTGTAGAGATACGAGTACGTGCCTTGATCCCTTCACATCGTCCAACCACGTCAAGACAAGAGCATAAGAATACCTCAAAACTAATCCGTTCCCATCGAATTATGTTTAATAACATAATTCGAAGCCAAGTACCAACAGAAACTTCTCCCGCAACTTACCGAATAAGATAAGGTCAATAAGGATAATTCCTCCCGTAGCAAGGATCTACACGTAGCCCGTGTATTCATGGTAACCATTAATCAAAACATGGCAAATAGACGTAATTTCAGGTTATCATGAGATGGAAGCCAACTTATCAGAAGTAAATTACAAGACTTGGTGGGTGGGGGTTGGGGGTGGAAAGAATTTTTCCGAAAAAAAAGTAAGAGAGAAGTTTTGACCGAAGAATCCAAACAGTGTTGGAAAAATAACGACGTTACCAGTCCGTAACTCCCATGGATACCGAACGAATTTATCCATCATTGCTGAATTATGTGAGTTTTGTGCTGGATGTTCTGCTATGAGTTTTTTAGGGATATCTTTAATCACAGGGAGCAGATTGAAGGCGTTTAGGCTTCGTAAGCATGTACTTTAACATGTTCTCTAGTTCTTTTCGAAAAGAAATCAAAACCCTTATGAAATCGGTCAAATGTCTGTCCGTCTGGGCAGAGAATATCTCGTGAACAGCTGAAGCTACGTGCATGACATTCGGTAAAAATGTGGAGGATTGCTATAACTCATGGCTCAAAGCTTTTCACTGAAATAGGCCAAATTTAAGGGGAAGCCTTTAAAGAGGGATAAACAAGGACATTTTTGCTATTCCATAGGGTATTGGCATGTGGTCCCACATATCATATCGAAGGGCATAATGAACACATTCCATTTCTGGTATTTTTTTTTTCAATTGTACGTAACCATAGCCGAGTAAGGGAGCCCAACAGGCTTCCCTTCACCCTTCCATCCGTTTTTCGATACCGGTAAAGCCACAGATATGAAAATTTCCAGAAAGAAGGCACATCATAAGCATACTACTACTACTACTTTGTCTTAACCCCCTAGTGGGGCATGGGGCGTCAACTGCTCCTGCACGCCATCGTACTCTGTTCTGGGCAATGGGGCGCAACTCCCCAACAGACTTACCCAGCGCCCTACACTCCATTGCCACAGATAGACGCCATGTGATTTTAGGACCCCCTCTTGGTCGGCCTTGGTTGGAAATGGGGTTCTATTTCATGGCTTACGAAGCAATGCATCTATCACTCTTCCGCAATGTGTGGCATATCAATTCGTCGATTGGCATCTGCCCCGTACGCCGACTAAGCTCTTCATTTGATATACAGAGGACCAACTAATTTTGGGGTGGTCCCTATTTTCAAACATAGTACCTACCATCGATGAAGAGACTGTGAAAGTTGCAGAACTCTAGAAATATTTCATCGTTGTCGCTACGGTCACCAAGATCGTATCTTCCCTGTTTGAGCCCATAGTTATCAGCGCCAACTTTTGCATTCAAATCCCCCATAATCATTATCATGTCACCTATAAATGTTCTACTCTGGACGGCGTTTATTTGTTCGTAAAAGGAGTCTTTCGCCAAGACACTGATGGTTTTAGTTGGGGCATAACATTGTGTTATTGCGATGTTCCTCATTTTGGTCCGGATCATGATTCTGCCGAAGTCCCGATCCCAGGATAAGAGACAGTTTCACGCGCTTCTGGTTAAGAGGACTACCACATCTGACTCACGATCACTACCGGTAGCTCTTCCGGAGTGTAACATTATTGTACTACCCGTCTAGAAATAAATGCTTCGCTATTCCACCATCGTATCTCACTAAGGTCTTAATTTATACCTCAGAGATTCACTCTCTAATTGAAGAAATCGTGCGTTCTGGGGACCTTCTGATCCATTGTCCAGGAAAGTACGCACATTCCAGAATTTAATCATTGTCATTGTATAATGGCCAAAAGTAAACGTTGAGTTCATCCTTATCCGAGGCATAGTTGACGTTTCGTTAGCATTCAGATTAGCATATAGAACATTTTTTGCAGTGCAAGTTGCTGGCGTACACATCCTGTCCTTTGTTTGTCAGTCACTACGACATGCCGGCAAAAGAAAAGTCCACTGTATTATTCTTGCGTCTCACACCATGTGGGAAATACTTACTTTAACAAAATAATCGCACTGCCATTACTGACTTGGTTAGCCCCGGGCCCGTGTTTTTCTCGGGGGCCCGAAAATTTGAAAAATTGAAAAAAAAAGAGAAAAAAAAAACATATTTACGCACTGAGTCTGTCCGTCTGTCCGTCTGTCCGTCTGTCTGTCCGTCTGCCCATGAAATATCTCACGAACCGCTGAAGCTACATGCATGAAATTTGGTGGAAATATGTAGAAATACTATAATTCTCTGGAGAAAGCGATGCGTCGTAATAGGTCAACTTTAAGGGGGGGTCGCCATAGAGGGGAAATGAAGGTCGAAATTTTTTTTTCGTTTGGTATAGGCAAGTGGGGTATCGTAAGAAAGGTACCGTTGAGTACATTCCATTTTTGGAATTTTTTTCAAATTTGAAGAAAGGGGAAAAGAGGGAGAGGGGAAAATATGTGGTCCGAGTTTGTCCCCCCCCCTTGCATTTCGAGACCGTTATAGCTAGACATATGAAAATTTACAGAAAAGCGGCATTTCACTAGCATAGAAAACCGAAAATAATAGAATTTTTAAATCTCATCCAAAAAGGTTAATAATAGTACATTTCTATAGTTGCAGTTAGCACACCCCTGCACCCCTCAAGCACACCCTAGGTCAAAAATATTGATGGCTGATGATAACCAACATCATAGGCAATAATACCTCTAACTTTCATTACAATGACATGATATTTAATAATAGTACATTGACTTAAAGTTATGCATTTTGACACTATCCATACAAAAAATACACCTACCGGCCTCACGCATAGATATGCGTGTACTACTTGCATGTTGTTTTTCGTAGTGCGAATTGCAGTTATTTAATGAACCAACTTTGGAAGGGTGAAGATTGGTGATCCTAACAATAACTATTCACACAGTTAATTTTTTTAGGGTTTTGTGTCTTAAATCTTACAAAATCGGTCCGTCTGTTCATAGAATATCTTACGAACGGCTGAAGCTGCACACATAATTCGGCGAGAATGTGTAGAAATGCTATAATTTGCTGGAGATAGCGTTGTGTTGTAATTGGGCAACTTTAAGAGGGGGGGGGGGGGGGGAGGGGGGTCCACATAGAGGCGAAATTAAGGTAAATTTTTTTTATCCACTGGTATAGCCAAGTGGGGTGTCGTGAGAAAGGTAATGTTGAGTACATTCCATTTTTGGCATTTTCTTGAGATTTGTAGAAAGGGGAACAGTGGAGGAGGAAAAAATATTAGACCGTAATTTGTCCCAGCCGCCCTGAATTTCGAAGCCGTTACACAAGTTTGCAATTTGCAATGTCGTCTTAATATGAATGGTTAAGCATCTCGAAGAGTGGGACAGTTTATCTCGTATACATACATATCTATCTACAGCTTCTCGTATTAAAACTATTATTTTACTTTGAGAGGTGACAGATGCAGTCTTTTTGTGAATTGGCATGTAAGATACTATATCATGGGTAAAACATTTAATTATGGTGTTTTTATTCAGCTGAGGAGTACCAAGAAGAGCAGGGAGCCAGTATTTACATGCCAAAATAAGCGCTTGCTACAAAACCCTCGAATTGCGGGCGTAGCCCTCTATATTCCGGTTTCATTTTTTTGTTCATTGAGCTAGCGGTCGCCATATATCGGCCCCTACAAAGGTTGAGTACCGGGCCCGAATTTTCTCTCGACGGCCCGGCTTTCGCCACTCCACATTCATCAAAGGGCGGAGACAAAAGCTACGTTGATTAATTTCAAGTTTAGTTCGAAGCAGAAACACTGCCTCCGTGTGGAGAAAATTTTAAGCCTGTCATCAGACCACTTAATCAAGGAGCTCCATTTCAATTACTTTCTCTACCTCTAATTGGTATAGAGACGCACCGAACATGAGGCACTTAATTCTTCCGCCTAACACTGTTAAATATTTTACTAATGGCTTCAAAACTAAAGAAGACAAGAAGGCGTTTATCATAGGCTCCTCACTTAGAGTATGTCGAGAAGTACCCTACGGTCTTTCAAGCATACTTACAAGTAACTTACATATGTCTTGAAGCTGGTTAAAGTGGTAGAAGTATTGCAAAATTAACTGATAGTCAAGCTGCCAACAAGACGCTATGCAAATTTTCTTTTTCATCGAAACTGGCACTGAACTGCTGTGAAGCTTTGTAATGAATCGGCACAGGGAATAAAGTTACCGTGTATTGGATTCCTGGACATGTCGGCTTTTCGGGTAACGAAATTGCCGACGGATTAGCTAGGAAAACTATTGTTAAACGTTTACCGGATGCGAACCCTTCTGTGGTATCCCTCTTTGAAGGTAAAAGTACACATTAGAGAGCAGGGACATTTAGAAACCGCTGCGCACTGGAAAACCTTCCTGGTCTGAGACCATGGAAATTGTTTTGTTTTTTTTTTTCATATCATTCGGGCAAGCGCTTCCTGGAATGCTGAGATTCGGCTGAAGCAGGCGGGCACGCGAGCATGATGAGTCATTTGCATAGAATGGGTATTGTTTCCAACCCCAATTGTCGTTTTTGCGAGAGCAATTATGAGGCCTCTCAGCACATCCGCCCGACTTCTTGGAGAGTCTCCGTGAGGTTTTCCCTGAAACGGAGAGAATTGCTTCATTCAAATCTACGCAGCTAAGCAGATTTACGGGCTATAGCACAACAGACCCTACGGTCGCTTATGGGTCCTTCGTACAACAACTTGAAGAATGCTGGTCCCCCCTCCCCCACTTCAAACTCACATGCTTACTCAAATTTATTTCCCGCTAGAAACACCAGCCTAAAAGGCTTCTTAACTTGGGATAATTACAATCTATAAATGCATTGTCAGGAGAAGGAGGTATCTTTTCAAGCAATGTAAACTTTGTAAGGTTCCGTATTTTCATATTCATCAAAATTCACTTTCAAATTAATTTCAGCATATATTGAACTACCAATAATCCGGAAATGTCAACCACTATTCTCCTTTTCAGATATCACCAACACGATGGAGTTCAGTACGATGAAGACTTAGATAGTTCCTATTTTCGACGACGTCCGACATCTATTTTAAGTACAAGTAGTGGCGGTGCCCAAGCTGATGCGAAACGTTATACTTGGATGCCAGCCGACGAGGAAGCGGTCCGTTTAGAGGGTCCTAGGTATGTGTCCTATTTTGTCCATAGCATACAAAACGCTTTATCATTTGCCCCCCCGGCTCAATATCTTATTTTTGAGAAACCAACAAAAGTAGTCAACAAAATTAAACAGCACTTGAATTGTATGCACAATGTTGTTTTGTAGTATGATGTCCGTATCCGTCTAGTTACGCGCTTGACGAACCATTTCAGATTCCATTAATGCTAACTTAATATGAATTTTCAGACCAATTTGTTCCGACTACGATGACTTCCAACGAGGACCATACGTTGTTGGATCATATCCACCGAAACCGTACCTAAGCCATAGCACCGAACAAATTGCCGGGTAACTAAATTTTCAATTATGTTGGTGCACTTACATCCTCCATGTGTAGTACTACATTTTAAACGTACCGACTTCACACTAATTTATCCATCCCCCTCCGATATACGTATGTACGTGTATACAATGTAGGCAAGGATTTTGTGGCAGGAACCATGTCCAAGAGCTGTGCTCTCCTGTGTTTGAACATTCAACAGTGTTGCGTAATAGTCACTTTGTGAGCACTATGTCCTTTTTTATACCCTTCACGGATGTGATAGGATATATTAACTTTGTCATGAAGTTTGCAACGCACAGAAGGAAGCATCTCTGACTATACAAACTATATAATATTCTTGGTCAGTATAATGCGACGAGTCGATTAAGCTTTGTCCGTCTGTCCGTCTGGTTCTATGCAAACTAATCCCTCAGTTTTGAAGCTATCGAGCTGAAATTTTGCAAAAACCCTTCTTTCTATTGCACGCTGTAAATATGTCGGAACCACTGGAATCGGACTACTACTTCATATAGCTGCCATAGGAACGACTGGTCCAAAAGTTGGTCTTTGTGAGAAGAACTTTTTTTTATTTCTAAATGAATCTTTCTAAAATCTCAAATTGTTCAGTAATATCCTTTGCCAAATCACCTTGCTGAATCTGGTTGAAATTGGATTACTCTATCATATGGCTGCCATAGGAACAACCGTTCCAAAATCAAGTTTTTGTTAGAAAAACTTTTTTATTTCTGAAGATATCTTTACCGAATTTCATATTATTCAATCATATTTACTGCTAAACCACACTCCTAAATTTGGTTAAAATTGGCCCACTACTTCATATACCTCTCATAGGAACAGCGAAATTGGAACAAGTTTAACTACTAATTTCAAAGTAGCAAATGCACAACAAATAAAAAGGAGGGTATGATACCCTTCACGCGAAGGATCATAAGTGGTAAAAAATAGCATTTAGGCTGAAAAAGCACATGAAATCCTTGATATATTTCTTAGGTACGATACAGCTCCTAGGTCTTGGCTCTTGCTGCAAAAAAAGAGGTTATAGTTTTTGCAGTCAAAACCCTTCACCTTCAGGCTTCTAGTCCATGGTTTTTGGACGAATCTGATGCCTATGGACTTCTCCCTTAGGAAAACTTGAAGATTATCCGGGAAAAACACGACCTAACCCTAACCTAACCCATGGACGCCTGTGTTGCTGATGTTATGTAGCATAGGTGATAGTCTCTCGTCAAGGGCGGTAGTATACGCCGCTGCTGTAGTATCGCTCAGAAGCTTATCAACCGCAAAGATTTTGGGAGGGCTGATTCTCGATTGATGCACTGAGGAAACTCTACATCTGTAGGACATCTTCATCAAGTGATGATCCGAGTCGCAGTTTGCTCCTCGATAGGAGCGGACATCCATCACACTAGACGCCCATCTCCTGTAAATGAGGACGTGGTCAATTTGGTTCATGGTATGTGCGTCTGGAGATTTCCAGGTCTGTTTGTGAATGCGTCGATGCGGGAAACATGTAGAGCTTATGACTAGATTCCTGCTGCAGGCGAAGTCGATAAGTCGCTGGCCGTTGCCGTTACATTTTTCATGGAGACTGTGGCCTCCAGTTGTCCCCCGGTGCCAATTTTCATTTCTGACTTTCGCGTTAAAGTCTCCCAGCAGCAGTTTAACGTCGCTTGTTGGAAGTGAGTCGAAGAGAGTCTCAAGGCGGGCGTAGAACTCGTCTTTTACTGCGTCTTCTGTAACTTCAGTTGGGGCATGCACATTGATGAGCCAGAGACTGAAGAATCGGGTCTTAATGCGAATCGCACACAGCCGTTCATTTATGGGTTTGAAGTCAGTAATATGCGGCTTGAGGTGATTGTTCATCATAAATGCTACTCCAAACTCTTTGCAGCCCGATGGTTTGCCACTTGTAAAAATTGTGTGCGATTTCTTGTCATTGATCTCGCTGCCAAGCCAATTTGTTTCCTGGACTGCGGTAATGCTCAGTTTGTACTTTTCGGCCAGTTGAAGGAGGGCCTTTTCGGCCCCCGGTTTGTTTAGGGAGCGTACATTCCAGGATCCGAAAGAATAATAATTTAGTCGTTTGCGTGTTCTTCGTTGTTGATCCGTCCAATCCGAGGGTTTGTTCCAGGTTTCTCGACAAGGAGTGGTTTTTGCAAGGACGGGTTGTCAGCACGTCGCTTAACCCCATTCAGGGGTTGGCCTCGGAAGATAGCTGCTTCAGATGGTTAATTAAACGTGCTGAAGTTCACACAACTATGTTGCAGGTCCAACTACGCAAGTCATTCCATCCTACTAAACCTGAGACGCTTAGGTGTTGGTCAGCCATTCAGGCTGCAGCTGTCTGCCTTTTTCCAACTGTCTTATCGCTAAGACTTGGCCGTCAGCGGTTTGAAACACTACCGTTACCAGGGGCGCCCACGTGGAGGACTATGGAAACCGTCTTTTTGCCCCCGTACAGGTTGGGTATAGGTTATGTATCATTTTATACTCCTATTACTAACAACACGTTCGGATGACGTGTCATTATTTATTTGTATTATGGGGTCTACCATTACGAACGTCCGAACTTTGAAATTGAATAAAACAAAAAGTATCAGGCCAAATTTCAATCGGAAACCTTCATTCGATGGATAACTTTATGCCATTTAAGATTTAAACAAAATATCGTTCAAATGTCCGCCTCGACTAATCTTGCACTGTGCCACCCTCTCTTTCCAACTTTCGGTCACCCTGTGACACATTTCGGCTGGTATGCCCGCGATGACATCGCGGATGTTGGCTTCCAGGTCATGCAAAGTCGACTCATGAATGACACGTGGATTTTAAGCACTCGAACACCGGCAATTTTGCTTATTCACAAAACCATTAAGCCAAAAATGAGCCTCATCTGAGAAGATTATTTTTCGATGAAAATCAGGATCGGCTTCCAGCTCTTCCAAGGCCCAAGGCTTGAGTTCTTGTGCCAATACCATCTTATATGGGTGTAGACGCAAATCATTATTTTAAATACGCCAGGTTGTCATGGGAGACAGTCCGAGTTCGGAAGAACGGCGAGAAACGGATAAATTGTCGTTCACTTCAACACTTGCCTTAACGACTGCGATATTTTCTTCACTGCGCGCATTTCGTACACGGGTTCGAGGCCTCTGGTCGTGAAGAGTAAATTCCGATTTAAACTTATCCACTAAACGGTGTATAGCTCGGTCGTTAGGCGCGGAATGGCGACCAGGCTTGATGCGATAAGCTCTTTGAGTTTTGACAATCGAACACGAATTTTGATAATAAGTTTGAACAATTTCCAAACGTTGTGGGAGCGTGAACCTATTCATGGTTAAATGGCAGACCTTACTGAAAACAAATGACGTGAAATGTCAAATATTGATAAATAAATATGGCCACAGGGTGATATCAAAATTCGGACATCCCTATTGGTAGACCCATTACTAACAACACATTGAATAGGCGCAGTGATCTCTAGAAAATTGCTGAACTTACCGTATCTGACTGCAAACCGAATGTTGACACTCACGCCCACGTTCAACAATTAACTAAGGAAAGCACTGCTTGAGTGACCGATCACCCAGATTCGTAGACTTCCACATGTGCACTGTTATATCAGCGAACACGTCAATTTGAGGTAGTGTTAGTATTTTAGGGTTAACAAACTTAACGGAAAATATGTATACTATCAGAGCACATGAAAAGTTGAAAGTGAAGACAAAAGCAACCCTTGCCCTGGGTGGGTTTCTTTCATCCACACGTTCATCTTCAAGTGGGAGGAATTCGGCATGGTTTTTCACGATCAGAAATGAATGCCTCTCTTCAAAAAGTCCTTTAACCATACTTTCAACAGATGAATTTCTCTTGACGACCGAGAGTTTAATAAGTGTGGACATAGCCAATAGCGTATGCGGTTTCCATTTCCTCTATTTCGTACAAAAACCATTATCAATCACAAAATTTCACATCAGCATATCATATCCTACTGTAAATATTGTCCTAGCTTGAAACAAACTCACCCACACAAACGAGCACGTTCACTATATTTAATTGAAAATCATTTATGAAAAAAGTTTTTTCTGTTCTCTCTTCCTTTCGCCACCGGCCTCCGTTTCCGTTTAGATTGTATCGATGTCCGGCACATGTTGGCTTACCACCACCGCCTCCGCCACCTGTTGCATCTATAGATACAGCAACGCCAAGGTAATTAATTGCATTACTTTATTTAGCTTACCGATAATTGAATTTTTTTTTATATGTACCTGTCAACATTTTAAATCAAATTGAAAGATTATCTTTCGTGTGCGTGCTTGGGGTAGATATACTTGGTACACGTGATTAAGCGGATGCAATTGAATGGAAGTGCATGGGATTTTGTTTTGGTCTTTAATGGGAGTATTAACGAATTTTTTATTTATAATTAAAAAACTCAAATCCTATTAATTTCCATTAAGTTTAATAATTTGAATAAATCCAAATATGTACGGATATTATAATATCAGAAAATCCTGAATTCTTGATCGAAACCATTTTATTAACACAATCATATTGGCTTTGTATTTATGATTATTGTTTATTGCATTTTATGAGGTCAATTTATTGATTATGACGATAATATTGTGTTTTTCTGTTTTGTAATCCCGCCATTACAAAATATGTCTTTGTATTCTGCCTTTTCAATTATACGCTATCAAATGGCATTCGAAAAAAAAATTTCATATGCTCACTTTGATTTGCCCACAGCATGCTCTAACATTTTTTACGATCGAATCATACACTCATGATTAAATCCTTTATCCTTCAAGCAGGCATCAAGTGGCGAAGCCAAAAAAAATCGTCTCCAACGCCGAACCATTTTTGTATTAATGACTTCGTAAAATGGGCGACTATAATGTTTCACACATTTTTATTGCCTACCATCCGAATCCATTCATATAATGTAACATTGTCGTGTGACAAACAATAAAACTAAGTCCTACAATTCAACCCAGCACGTCGGCATAAAATCTGGGTGTGAGACGATACATTGTACGCCTTCCTGATTCAGCCTTAAAACATATTCAAGGATTATACGTCATGTCCAATTTATTCGTTACACGCAGTTTAAAAAGTGTCGCATAAACATAAAAAAGCATCCTTGCAAAACGAGAAAGGCAGAAACAAAGGAATGTATTAAGTAGTTCTCTCAGGCCTGTGTGTGTATGTACGGACTCGCAGTACGTAAGGATGTGAAAAGCTACAGTTTCCACGTAGTTAGCATTATGCTGAAGATTTCTTATTTCGCTTCTCTGGCAAGTGCTAGAGCGGAGCTGCTATAACGGGGGATGTTAGTGGAGTATATCTCCTTGTGATTTATGAACGGAGATTTAATAATGTGTTTATGAAAAATTGTATTCAAAATTTGCAGACACTGAGTTAAGGAAAGGGTGGCAAGAGTTTTTTTTAAATAAAAATAAAGGAGAAAAATGTACCTATTTTTACTAGTATATCTAGACCGGAGTCGATGAGAAAAATGTTGGAAAGTAAAAAAAAATATATGCACTAGTAAATACTACTACTACTGTTGTACGCCCCATACTAATTTATGGTATTGTGGTTTGGTGGAAAGCCCTTCATATTGTAGCCAATTGTAGCCTGCTTAGCAAGGTCCAAAGACTAGCCTGCGTCCTCATTAGCGGAGCACTGAGGTCAACTCCGTCTGCAGCTTTGGACGTGCTGCTCAACCTGCTTCCTCTGGATATCATGGGCGAACAAACTGCTACAATCACTGCAAACACTGCCATACGCCTTCGTGAAACGGGACTGTGGATCTCGTCTGCCTTCGGCCACTCATCGATTTTAAATGGTTTGGATATTCCTACAGCAACTGACTATTCCGCTCCTAAACATCTGTTCAGCAAGAACTTCACATCCGTTATCCCAAGTCGGGATCAGTGTAAGGAAGGCGAGTTTCCAATTGCTGACTCTATCGGCATGTATACGGACGGATCCAAAACAGACGGAGGGGTAGGAGCGGGTGTCTATTGCGACAGGTTAAATCTAAGCCTGACTTTCCGTCTACCATCTCACTGTAGTGTTTTGCAGGTGGAGATCACGGCGATTTCGGAAGCTCTTATCTTTTTAGGACGACGTGTTATAGCTGGTAGAGACATTGTCATCTATACGGACAGCCAGGCAGCAATCAGATCGCTGGATCCAGTCTTGTGTACATCTAAGACTGTGGATTATTGTCGATCATCCCTCTCTGAATTGGGGAGCTATTTTAACATTGTCCTGCGCTGGGTCCCTGGCCACAGTGGCCTGGAGGGCAACTGTCAGGCTGATGAGCTTGCCAGACTGGGCTGTTTGAATGGGGAACCCCAACTGGTGATATCTATCCTCCCATTGCTTCTTGTAAACTGATTGTCAAATCTGAGGCGATTAACAAAGCCAATGCAAGATGGATTGATGGCAATACCTGCCGCACAACTCGATCGCTGTGGCCCATACTGGACGCTACCCGATCTGAAAATTTACTGTCGCTAAACAGAAGGCGGTGGGTGTTATCACTGGGCATAGTCTCATTGGGGAACATGCCAGGAGACTTCGGTTTGCTACAATGACTTTTGCAGGAGCTGTGGGGACGTGAACGAGGAGGAAAGTAGTTTCCACCTTCTCTGCTCCTGTCCAGCTTTTGCAGTTAGAAGGAGGTCGTTACTTGGATCCTACTTCTTCACTGACTTGAAAGAGCTAGAAAGCGCGGATGTTGGAAAACTCCAGAGTTTTATTGTTCGATCTGGATGGTTCTAACTATCAGAAATATTGAGAGAGGTTGTGTGTTAGTGGCATCACAACGGACCTATTTGAGGTCTAAGTGAGCTGTATTTTGTCACTGCAGCCCATCTACCTACCTAAATATACTTTTCTTCTTTCAGACGTGTGAGCTAAGCGTAAATTTGTACCAAGTGGGATAGCTACTCGTACATCGAATTCACGAATGAATTCATGAATGACTTCCACATAGTAAACATGATACGTTTCCGGCGTAGATTATCGTAACGAACACTCATTACACACACCCGACATGACGTTTATTGTTTTTGTAAGTGTCACAATACACTGTCGAACTCGAACATGGTAAAAGTGGACCGGTTTTCTTCACGTTTGTGTGAAGTGTGTGTGTGTGGCTTGATCTATTCATAGGACATTTGCACCAGGTTCGTGTTCGAGTTCGACAGTGGATGGTGACACTAATGCGTGCTCGATACAATTATCTATACCAGATAAGATGAAAAAAATGCTAACAGCTAAACGAACATGTATCGTAAATAATATATATAGGTATATAGGTATACGAGGTGTGTTCAAAAAGTAAGGTGACTACAATTTTATGAAAAAATATTTATTTATTCATCAAAATCAAAGAAGACGCAGCTTTCCCAAACTACAAATTTTATTTATATGTATATATATATTTCGGGAGCGACTTACCCCCTTCTTCAGTACAAAAGCTACTGAAGAAGGGGGTAAGTCGCTCCCGAAATATATATATACATATAAATAAAATTTGTAGTTTGGGAAAGCTGCGTCTTCTTTGATTTAGTTGACAGCTACAAACGTCGGACGACACCTAACATATTTATTCATCAATATTTATATTGTCCCCTTCAAAGTAATCCCCCTCAGATACAATGCACGTGTCCAACGCTTTTTCCAGTCCTCAAAGCACTTCTCATAAGCACTTTTTGGTATAGCCTTGAGCTCCTCCAGCAATGCAGTTTTTATTTCATGAATCGTTACAAATCTCCGTCTTTTCATAGGTCTTTTCAGTTTTGGGAACCGGAAAAAATTGCAGGGGGCCAAATCCGGTGAATATGGTGGCTGAGGCATGATCGTCGTTTTGTTTTTGGCCAAAAAATCTTTCACAAGTAACGATGAATGAGCAGGTGCATTATCGTTATGCAAAAGTCATGAATTATTTTTCCACAAATCTGGACGTTTTTTTTCGTATTGCTTCTCGCAAACGGCACATAATTTTAAGGTAATATTCCTTATTGACCGTACGACCTTGAGGTAAAAACTCCTCATGCACTACGCCACGGTAGTCGAAAAAACAGTGACGTGCTGGGGCGCCCAGAGCGAGGTTCGTCGTTGGCATCTTCTCGGCCATCTTGGAAGAGTTTATACCACTTGTAAACATTTTTTACTTAAAACAGACTATGTATGCTATGTACTTGAAATTGTGAACATATTTATGTTCGGGACATGTGTACCAACACAACAACAACAAAAAATCGATAATCGAATGTACGTTGCCCGCGAAATTTTAAAAGTCACCTTACTTTTTGAACACACCATATATATGTATATACAGAAAACGAAAACGAGTGATGGGGTAAGTGGTGACAGTTATCAGAAAATTATAAAAAAAAAAATCTTTGCCATGTACTTTTAAATTGATCATCATCATCGTGGCGCGACAGCCCGACGTCGGGCCTTGGCCGCCTGGATCGTTGTCCTCCAATTATCTCGGTCACGTGACCGCGTCTTCCAATCTTGGAAGCCCGGTAGTTGCGGGGCGTCCACATAAATTCAGCTCTCCCAACGAGATCTCGGTCGTCCTCGCAATCTCGCTCCGTCGACTCGTCGTGCGTGCATTACTCTCTTTGGCATGCGATCATCGTCCATTCGTTGTACGAGTACATGCCCTGTCCATTGAAGTTGTTGTAGCTTCACGATTTTAGAAACTTCCAGCTCATCGTATAGTTCATACAACTCATGGTTGTACCGGATGCGCCATCCATCTCGATCGCAAACGGCCCCGAAAATTCTCCGCAGAACCTTACGTTCAAATGTGTCTAGCATGTTTCTCACTAGAGATTTGAGTTAGCCATAGCATAGCACTGGTCGTATAATAGTTTTGTACACGAGGAGCTTCGTGTTTTTGTGCACATGCTTCGATTTCATTATGGGGAGAACCGAGAAAAAAGTCTTATTAGCTAACTGTATCCGTCGCTTGATTTCGTCAATTTCGTTGGCGTTTCTTGACAAGTTGCAACCCAGGTATATGAAGTCGTTCACGAACTCGATGTCGAGGTCCTCCACATTGATGCTCGGTTGTGCAGGTGTCCTTGTCGTCGATTGCATCATTATTTTAGTTTTACTCTCGTTGATACGTAGTCCAACTTCCTTTGCGGCGGTATCGATCGTATGCAGAGGTTGTTCTGCGTCGGCCAATCTTCGGGACATGATGTTGATGTCGTCAGCGTACGCTGCTAATTCTGTCGACTTGATGAGTAGCGTCTTGCTGTTGTCTATATTCATAGCCCGAATAGCGTATTCCAGTGCTTGGTTGAAGAGCGTCGGTCCCAGTCCGCCCTGTTTCAGACCAGTGCGTGTTTCAAATAGATCAGTAGATCTATTCTGGATCCTGACTTGTGAGACGGAGTTGGTCATCGTCATGTTTGCCAGTCGCACTATTTTTGTGGTATACCAAATTGCATCATGTTGTACAGTACTCCACGATCGATACTGTCGTGTGCCTGCTTGAAGTCAACAAAGATTTGGTATACGTCTACGTTGTATTCCCAGCACTTCTGGAGTATCAGCTCTTTAAGCTGATCAGTTGATATTCGCCAATGATTCGTTCTGCATACGGTTTTATTTTATTTTCCAGAATTTTATAGGACGCACAAACTAATGAAATGCCCCTGTAATTCTCACACCGCAGTTTATCTCCCTTTTTTTGAATTGGACAGATGATTCTTCTGCGTCAATCGATCACCTCGTCTTCCCACACTCGCAGGATTAATTGATGTATGGCATTAACTAGACTCGTTCCACCGAATTTTAGCAGTTCAGCTGGAATCTCGTCGGCGCCCGGCGGTTTATTTCGTTTTAGTGACCGCATCTCGAGATCAACTTCCTCTACTGTCTGGGGTTGCATGGGTGGGCCTAGATCAACAAATCGTCGAGAGCTTCTTGTGTGGGGATGTTAGATGGTAGGTTCAGAAGCTCTTCAAAATAAGAGGCCCATCGTTTGTTAATGCCAGCGGTGTCGCTGATGATGTCTCCATCCTTGTCCATACAAAGGCTGGTCCTGGGTTGGTAGCCGTTCTTAATTGTATTTACTAGTTTGTACGCTTGTCTGGTGTTGCTATTAACTAAGTTTTCGATAATATTCAGCAACTGCTCGTCAAAGAATTTCCGTTTATTACGTCTTAGAATTCTATTCGATATTCGCCGGTAGCGACCGGTAGCTCAGTATGTTGCATTCTCCGAAACCAGTTTATGCCGATGAAACGTCAGTTGGGCCACATGGAACAGTTGACGAGCTATGCCCCACAAGGGGTTAGGGTAGTTGAGAGAAATGCGCCGTAGCTCGTCATATTTCTCTCTTTTGGCTCTGGTTGCTCGTTGAATCCACTATAGCCCTCGTTTTTTGTGTCAAGTGAATTTTTACATTCTTCTTCGAACCAGCCATTTCGCTCTCGCCGGGCTTTATATCCCACGACCTTCTCTGCGACATTTCTGATGGTAGCCTTGAGTTCTTCCCAGAACCCATAGACGCCTGTGTTGCTGATGTTGTGTAGCATAGGCGATAGTCTTTCCTCAAGGGCGGTAGTATACGCCACCGCCGTAGCATTGCTCAGAAGCTTATCAACCGCAAAGATTTTGAGAGGGCTGATTCTCGATTGGTGCACTGAGGAAATTCTATATCGGTAGGTCGCCTTTACCAAGTGACGATCTGAGTCGCAGTTTGCTCCTCGATAGGAGCGGACATCCATCACACTTGACGCCCATCTCCTGCAAATGAGGACGCGATCAATTTGGTTGACGGTATGTACGTCTCGAGATTTCCAGGTTTGCCTGTGAATGCGTCGATGCGGAAAACACGTAGGGCTTACGATTAGATTCCTGCTGCAGGCGAAGTCTGTAAGTCGTTGGCCGTTATCGTTACATTTTTCGTGGAGACTGTGGCCTCCAGTGTTCTCCCGGTGCCAACTTTCATTCCCGACTTTCGCGTTAATGTCTCCCAGCAGCAATTTGTTGTCGTTTGTAGGAAGTGAGTCTCAAGGCGGGCGTAGAACCCATCTTTTACTGCGTCTTCTTTAAATTCAGTGGGGGCGTGCACATTGATGAGTCGGAAATTGAATAATCGAGTCTTGACGTGAATCGCACACAGCTGTTCATTTATGGGTTTGAAGTCAATAATGTGCCGCTTGAGGTGATTGTTCACTATAAATGCTACAATACTTCAAACTACTTGCGGCCCGATGGTTTGCTAGGTGTAAAAATTGTGTGCGATTTCTTGTAATTGATCTTGCTCCCAAGCCAATGTTGTTTCTTGGACTGCAGTAATATTCAGTTTGTACTTTTGGACCTGTTGGAGGAGGGCCTTCTCGGCCCCCGGTTTGTTAAGGGAGCGTACAATCTACTATCCGAAAGAATAATGTTTTAGTCGTTTGCGTGGTCGCCGTTGTTGATCCGTCCAATCCGAGGGTTTTGTTCCAGGTTTCTTGACGTGGTTTTTGCAAGGATGAGTTGTCAGCGCATCGCTTATCCCCATTCAGGGGATGGCCTCGGAAGATATCTGCTTCAGATGGCTTATAAGCGTGCTGGAGTTCACACAACTATGTTTTAGGGCCAATTGCGCATATCATTCCATCCTACTAATCGAAGACGCTTAGGTGTTGATCAGCCATTCAGGCTACAGCTATCTGCCTTTTTCCAAACTGTCTTATCGCTAAGACTTGGCCGTCAGCGGTTTGAAACACTGCCGTTATCAGGGGGCGACCACGTGGAGGACTATGGAAAAGGTCTTTTGCACCCCTACAATTTAGTGACCCCGTCGTAAGTCGATACTGCAGAGAACCTCGTTATCGTGTGTCGATTGGTTGTGAAATACCTGAAGTCTACCATTTGACCGTCGCGCCTCTGGCGTAAAGACACGGTGAACCCCCCCCAACATGATCAGCGCTTTTCAGCTTAGCTATACAGGGTGTCCCATTCATGATGGTAAATATTTAAATGGTAGATAGTATGGTTCATTTGCAGAAAATTAATGTACTACATGAACCCTCTATCTTTAACCGTTACAGAGTTATAGCATTTAAAAAAAACTGCCCAACCCCTTGACTTGTCCCACAAATTCTAAATTTTCTAAGCCCCCAATTGTTCGATCCAAGATTTGATCTTACTTTCTGAAACTACATAAAATTTCATATAAACACACTTTTTACCGGTTAGAAAAATAACCATTATTTCAAAGATACAACCGTTCAAACTTTGAAAAAATTGTCAAATCTATTTTTCATTAAAAATCCAAATGATTATTTCGTAACGGTACTTTGAACTGACAAATCTGCAAAGTTGACAAAAGTTTCACCATTATGTTATGTTTCGAACTGTATATAAATATTAGGGACATAGATTTGAAAATTTGCGAATGTGACGTTTTAAAGGTAAAAAATGATACAAAGTATCTACACTGCATGCAGATACATCGGAACATGGATATGTCTTTGGCTACCGACTGCGTGGAACCTGTTGTGTTGAAGATATCGACGTAAGTTTTATAAAGATCCCAGTATAGTTATACTGGATGAATTCATTCGACAAAACACGTCCCACGCTTTCGGTAGGCATAAGACATATCCATGTACCGATGTATCTGCATGCAGTGTAGATACTTTGTATCATTTTCAAGACATACCGTCCCGCATAGTGTACAGGAGAATACAAATTAACCCAACCGTTGCCCCGTGTGTGGATCAAGCGATCATACACTCTACATATTTATATGCGCCTGTGCTTCGTTAGTACGTCAATCCGCGATCGATCGCGTCAAGCCGCGGTCTAGCTAAACACACTTACTATTAGATACTTAAAATAGATAGTACTCGTCTAAGTCTAAAGACGGTAAGCGCGACGACACAATTTTATTGCATTAACGTTTACGTTATCCGCGCTGCACAAACTGCATCATCTGCACTATTCTCCTCGCTAAATCAGAATTGTGCACTGTTAGTTGATATATCATCGATCGTGATAGTACGCGGTATGCGCGATACAAGTACGGTCGTAAGTTCCTTACATCCACGGGAAAAACACGTTGGTGACCTTGGTGACACTGATTTCAGTCGGCTGGATGGGATTGGCCATCACAAGAAAGGGGTGGATCCGCCGCGGAAGTGTAGTCCAAGGTCCGTGGAGCAAGCATCTCTTTCGCACTGTCGCCGATGACGAAGCAACGCCCATCCATTGAACTTCTTCGACTCAACCGTCTCTCCATTGCCTGCATACGAGTGTGTGTGTATGTGTGTGTGTGTGTGAAGTTGAAGCTATTTCCCAACCTACCCCAACGATTTTCTTACTGAGTCAGGTTAGTGACTAATTGGTGAAAACAAAAAGATTGCTGTGAAGGAGGAGCCATAGCGCTGTGCACGAGTGAGGGAGACAGGTTGTCTGGATGTGGCTGGTGTTGTGAGCAGATTTGAATCACGAGGGGATGGCAGTTGAATGATGTTGACTTGTTTTATGGGTGCCTGGTTGTTTAGTCAGTTCATGATGCGAAGTTTTTCGATTTCGTGAGTTCCCTTTGATGACTGACTCGGATTGACTGAGGATCGGCCACTACATTCATAGAACTCGGAAAAATTTTCAATGGGCTTGTTTCCTCTTCTGACCCCCGAGTAGAAAAACAGACATTTCGTGTGACGGACAGATTTTTAGGATGACCCCCAGCTATAAGGCATATCCATGTCAAAAACGTGATTTTCCAGAAACATTTCCAATGTAAAGTTTTTGCCACATTAACTTGGCACTGTTAATACATAATTATCTTGATCATATCATGTGATTTGCTTTACATGAAAATCACGTTTTTTTTACTTTTAAAACGTCACATTCGCAAATTTTCAAATCTAAGTCCCTAATATTTATATACCGTTCGAAACATAACATAATGGGGCAACTTTTGTAAGCTTTGCAGATTTGTCAGTTCAAAGTACCGTTACGAAATAATCATTTGGATTTTTGGCGAAAAATAGATTTCACAATTTTTTCAAAGTTTGAACGGTTGTATCTTTGAAATAACGGTGATTTTTTAACCGGTAAAAAGTTTATTTATATGAAATTTTATGTAGTTCCAGAAAGTAAGATCAAATCTTGGATCGAATAATTGGGGGCTTGGAAAATTTAGAATTTGTCAAGTCAAGGGTTTGAACAGTTTTTTAAAAAATGCTATAACTCTGTAACGGTTAAAGATAGAGGGTTCATGTAGCACATTAATTTTCTGCAAATGAACCATACTATCTACCATTTAAATATTTACCATCATGAATGGGACACCCTGTATAAAGGCCGTATGCAAAGACACAAAGCATTTCTCTAATACACGCACCAATACAACTTGTTCAGCGCCATTCGACTAATGAGAGCATACACATAAGCCGAATTGAAGCTTGAAGCTCCTAGAGTGCCGAAAGCTCGCATACGTTTTTCGCGAATTAAACTATTTATCCGATGGCTAGTTTTTCCAAATCTCGTGCCTTGTCCGAAGCTTCCACCTTCAAAATTTCGTCAAGATCGGAGTACAACTCCGAATCGTAAATCGGGTGGGGAGGGGTTGGTAGTTGTTTTTAAAAATTCTGTCCAGACATCGACATTATTTTTACAATTTGAGTTAATCCAAGAGAAAAAATGTACCCAGGAGAATGAAATGTAACATAAATGCAAGACATTGTCCTGTCAATTAAATTCGACACTTTAACACGCAATTCCTCACTGATGCGCCTCCCGGAAAGTGTAATATACCAACAATTCTGTTCTCCCATATTCCATCTAGAAACGGCCTAAACACTCGTACTTTGTGACAAACCCACGTAACTAAGTCTTATCAATTCATCTCAGATTTCCTATTCAATTATTTATAAGCAAGCAGGAGCGCTAAATAAAAGTCGTGGCTGGTGAACATTAAAGAATACAATCCGCCCTATCTGTTAGAACCATTCGTTTCATGGAGGAGTACATGTATCTACAATAATTCGTAAGGGCCTATCCTTTAGGCCTAGGCGATAGCTGCTGTCTCACACGTAGGCAGTACCGATACATCCAGCTACGTACCTACTAAACATTCTCGTTTTGTCTAAATAATATACAGAGACCCAAGCATTTTAGGGACTAAAAAAACAGAGTACGGAATATGAATTGCGAAAAAAGCGGCATTGCATTATGCCGCAACAGGTCTCTGGCAATAGTCGTTACTCATCATTACATAGTCCGTGCACACATGAATTAGGATCAAGTCATACGTAACCTACTATACGCCTTGTTTCACTTTTTCGACTTTGGCACACAACACGGAAAGCTACACGGAAAAGTGGGTGGCGAAAAAAAAAGTGTGTGTCACAAGATGAGATTTGCAATATTAAAGCGCTCTCCTTTACCACATTACATTCTCCTAAGAAGTCCTGTGCCCTACTTGACTAGGGCGACATGCATTCAAGTATGTGATACTCTGGTACTTCTGTATCTTTTATCCGTCTGATGGAACTCAAGAAGTTTTCTATTTCCGAATATATGTTGGAAGGGAGAAAAATGAGGACAGTTTTGATATAATGAACCGAAGGAGGTCGTATTTATATTTTCGTATGAGAGCATTACATAAAGTAGCACTAGTGTAGAGAGTGGAATTGAGTGGATTTTATCCTAGACCAAGCTACATAATGGATAATGGATTCTAGTCATAGTCATGTAAGTGATAGTGTATCTAATATCTGTGATATTAGTGCTGGTTACTGCGTAGTTGCAAGTAGTTTAGCAAAACATCTAAGCTGAATCAGGTTAGTCAGGAAAAATAGTTGAGTAATTTTGCCATATAAACGATTTTTGAATCAGGTGTGTCAAGATGAAAGTGTCAATTTATGCAATCGATATGAAATAATAAAAAAAAATACCCAAAAAGCCTACAATCATTAAATTCCTTCAGGAACTTTTTCTTTTATAAACCTTTAAAATAAAGGGACTTCCAGCTTAAAGCCAAGTTGACAAGCACTTGTTGCCCTTTAATTTTTATGAAAATTTAACGATTTGATCAAGGGAAATTTAACTGTAGCTTTGCCATAGAGGAACAATAGAAATAGCTCTTGCTCAGTATAAAATAATATTTAGACTGTAATTCAGATAGTTCCGCGCAAACAAATAAGTTCCATAACTCTAGATGCAACGGCTATAGTACAAGGGAACATCCCTCTAGGTCTAGAGTGATAAGGAAAACAACACATCAAATCAGCAGTGTCTGTTGATTATAAAATTCAAGGCTTTTTAGCTGCCATTGCCATATGAAGAAGATGCCCGTGGGGACGTAGCCTAAGGTAGCAGAATGACCGTGAAAGTCGGGTCAGGCCGTGCCATATAGCGAAAAAAAAGGCTCTTAAACGAGCTAAGCAGCGGCCTATGCTTGCTGTAGCTCAGGTCGGGAGACGTGGGCGGGATTTTCGCCGCTCGTTGCTTAATTTTCGTTAATTTTCTCGGTCAAGTGACCGCATCCTGCAATTTCGGAAGCCCAGCCATTATTTAGCGTCCGCATCTGCTGAGCCTCTCCAACCAGCTCTCGGTATTCCTTTCACTCATGCTCCGCTGATGCGACCTTTCAATTTTCGCTTAGGTTAGGTAGGGTGGCAGCCTAGACGACTCCGCATAGACTGCTGAGGTCCATAGCGATACCACATATATCTCGTACTCATCCCGTGTCGTTGATGGCCCCTATCAGAAGATCGTCGTTGAGCTTGAAGGAACCTGACTCATTGGCGAAGCTCAAGAGGTTTCTCCAGCAGAGTCCTGCGACTGCTTCAAGATCGTTGAAGAAGTGTGGTCCTAGGTACTTTAATCACCTTCTAGCGAGTGCAGGACAATCGCATAGGATGTGCTTTAGACTTTATTTCGTGTTTGGTATTTGGCAATTCCTGCGGCCGTCGCTGGTTATTAGCTTTAGTCTGTGGGCGTGTTCCCCTATCAGGCAGTGGCCCGTTACTATGCCCACTAATAGTTCACACTGGCTTCTGGGCAGTCCCAAGAGGCTTTCAATTTTCCTTTTTTCATAAGAATTCCAGAATATTTTCCTTATTCTGGAGTCGTTTGTGTTGAGCCAGTTAGCTATGGTCTTTTCACGCATATTGTCGTCCATTATCTTTTTGCAGGTTTGTATTGGTGTCGGCAGCACTTGGGCTGCCCCTCGTTCGAGGATAACCCCTGTTTGGCTAGTCCATCCGCTATTTCGTTACCTAGAACCCCGCTATGGCCCGAAACCCACCAGAGTTCCAGGATCCTAGCTGATCCCAGAGCTTGAAGAGCTGTTAGGCAGTTATGCACTGTCTTCGACTTGATTGTGACGGACTGTAGCGCCTTTAGTGCTGCTTGACTTTCAGAGTGTATGACGATTCCACCCTTTTTCCGGGGTGATATCATCACCTCAGCTGCCTTTTGGATCGCAAGCAACTCCGCCTGGAGAATGCTGCACTCATTCCATAGTCTGCAGGAAAGGTTGCATGGAAGTTCCAACGAGACTGCTGCTCAAACTCCGGCTTCCATCTTGGAGCCATCCGTGTAGAGGTTTAGCGCCTTTCTGCGTCCATGATCAACTACCGGGATCTGCTCCCTATCGGGTATATTGACCACGAAGTTTGTGTTGAAACCTACTTGTGGTTTCATATAGTCAGTATTAATAAATGGTAGCCTAATACTGCGGTGGCCATGTGGCCTATCTTTGAGGTGTCCTGCCTCTCTAAGCCTTAAGGCACATTTAGCTGCCTCATTCTCCAGATATAGGCCGATCGGAGGCAGGTTTAGAAGGGTGTTCAGAGAGAGCGAAGATACTGCTCTTAAGACACCAGTGATCCCTAAGCAACATAGTCTCGGTACCCTCTCCATTTTCTGTAGGATTCTTTTCGTGTTGAGTGCTGTCCACGAGACCACAGCTCCGTACGTTAGTATCGGTCTTACGACAGCCGTGTATGTATATCCAGTGAGTTATTCTTGGTTTGAGAACCCACTTTTTGCCAAGCATGCTTTTGCAGGTGTGAAAGGCGATGCTGGCCTTCCTGTTTTGTTCCTCGACGCTACGATCCCAGTTAAGTCTACTATCCAGGATCATCCCTAAGTACTTTGCATGGGTTGACAAAGTTAACTCGGTGTCACCCATCTTCGGCAGGATAAATTCCTGAATTCTGGTTCTCCTTGTGAAGAGGACTAGTTCAGTTTTCCGAGGATTTGCACTTAGACCTCTTCTATCCGCCCACCTTAGTATCTTACTGAGAGCCATAGTTGTAAGTTCTGACAGTGTGCTCGGGTGCTTGACTGATACGAGTACCACAACATCGTCTGCATAGGCTACCGCATGTATTCCGCACGATTCGAGGGATGTTAGTAGATTGTTCAGTACGAGTATCCATAGGAGCGGCGATAGCACTCCGCCTTGCGGAGTGCCTCTCATCGTACTCTTGGTGGTTTTAACATCTCCCCATTTAGACGTTACTAGCCTGTTCGAGAGTAGTGCTTCGATCCATTTCCTTAGAGTAACATTCACCTCGGCAAGTTCCAGGGCCTTCACTATAGCCTCCATAGTGACATTGTTGAAAACCCCTGCTATGTCCAGGAATGTACCGAGAGTGAATTCTTTGTATTGAAGGGATGTTTCGATCGTGGAGACCACCTCGTATAGAGCGGTTTCTACCGATTTCCTTTTCATGTAAGCGTGCTGATTTCTAGATAGGTACGAAGAGTGGATGGTTTTCCTAATGTATCCATTTATGCATTTTTTCATTGTTTTTAGCGAAAAGGACGTTAGACTGATAGGTCTAAAGTCCTTAGGATTGACATGGCTGCCCTTGCCTGCTTTGGAGATAAACACCACTCTAGACTCCCTCCACGCCAGAGGTACGTAGCCTAGTCGGAGATATCCCTTTAGTATGGCAGCCACCCAAGGAGCTATTGTGTGCATGGGTTTTTGCAGCATTGCCGGTATGATTCCGTCAGGGCCTGCCGATTTGTACGCGTCAAACGGGCTTATCGGCCATTTTACGCGTCTCACGTAAATAGCCCCGGAATGTTGCTTCTTCTTGTGTCGCCATTTCCTGTTTCCGGCCGTGTTACGAGGGTGCGATGGTCCTCACAGCCAGGGAAGTGTGCGTTTAAAGTTCATCTAGTGTATCTGCGCTGTTTTGTAACCTCCATCCTCCTTGTTGAGGGTGGAGGGTGGTATCGGATTTTTGAAGATGACTTAGCTTTCAAGCTTCCGTCATGCTTTCAATTTGTCTGCAAAAGTCATTTTCGCTTAGTCAGGCGCCTGCCGTCCATTCGTTGCGTATACCCTACGAATTGTTGTTTGGCGATTCTCAAAACTTTCCAGCTCACCGTAGAAGTCGTACAGCCTACGGCTGTATCAAACACACCATCCATTTCAATCGTAAACTATTCCGAATATTCACCGAAGAATCTTCTGTTCAGATGTGTTCAGCATGTTTTCGGAGGTTTGTGTCAAAATCCAGGTTTCGCAGTCATAGGATGGCACAGGTAGTTTGATTGTTTTATTTGTGCGGATCTTCACTTTTATGTTCCCATGCTTTGATGTATTTTTCGGAAGAACCGAGAAAAATTTAATGTTAATACTAACTATTGAAATTTATAAGTGTTTTTAATGAAAATATTTATTGTTCAAATGCAACACTCTCAAAATTAAAATTACATGTTAATAATTTATGTAATCGAAACAAAGGCAAACATTCAGTAGTTTTGATTTTTATCGACACCTACATATCCAGTGATAAATATTGTAATTAAAATTGAAAGTTTACATTCATCAATTAGCTCCGAAGCCGCAGCTTCCACTTTGACTCACTCAATTATTAATGTCACAGCACTTTACTGCAAACTTTTCAGTGTTTCTTGTATGATTCTGACATAAATGAAATTCCAAATGATGATGAGCCAAAAGTGTAATTAAACTCCCGAAATACAAATCACATTTCGCAATTCCAATTAAATGTATTATACAGTTAGTTGGAAGAGATATTCAATTGAGAATTTTAAAATGATATCAGAATTAATTGAAACATACATTTTATAATTTATTATTGATGAGCCGCCATTTAGTGGTATTCAAAGCATATGACTGATGATGATGACATCAACTTCATATACTGTATCCGAAAGGACCGACAGTTGTTGGTTTAATTTACGTTGTGCTGTGCACTGCTAAAAGTATACTTGTATTTTATGTAAAATTCATCGTGAAAACAACAACAGTATCACCCATATAAGGATCATAGTCATGCAAACCGAAGAGCGTTTTACTTTAGAACGATTTCTAAAGATAAAAAGAAAAACTTAATAAAATACTGTAGGTTAAGGGGGGGGCGAAAATTCCTCTTACATAGTCCTCCGCGTGGGCACCCCCTGGAACGGCAGTGGTCACTGACCATTGCTAACCAATGTCAAGCCGCGATGATTTGGTTGAGGTGAACCTTCCCCTGTGGTGTGGGGCGTAAAAATAATACCACGGCCTTTCCCTTTGACGGCCTGTCGTAAAACCGACAAATAAAGGACAGGAAGTGTATGCCAGCAACTTGCACTATCCGAAATTTTTATATGCTAACGATACGTCGACTACGCCTTGGATAAGGACTGACTCAACGATTACGACTTTTGGCTATCGTACAATGACAAAGATTGGATTCTGGAATGTGTGTACTCTCCTGGACAATGGATCAGAAGGTCCCCAGAACGCACGATTTCTTTAATTAGAGATTGAATTTCTGAGGTATAAATTAAATATCTTAGGAGTTAGTGAGATAAGATGGTGGAACAGCGGAGAATTTATCTCTCCAACGGGCAGCACTGTAATGTTGTACTCCGGTAAACCACTTTGTCATTAGTAAAAGATTCAAGAGTTGCCTCCTGGACGTGCGAAACAAGAAGGGTGCCGATATTGGAATGGGAAGAGCAGAGACCATTATCTTGTGATCGCTAATGTTCGATTACGTATTGCAGCTGTGCGCCGTTCTACCGACGAAAAACCCAGGCGCCGCAAATTCAACACCGCTCGACTAAAAATTCCAACTGTCTTACAGCAATACAATGACCATCTTGCGCAAAAAGCAGCTGAGATAACTAGTCACTCAGCTAGTGATATAAATAAAAACTGGGATGTCATAAAAAATGCGTACATTAATAGCGCGGATTGTCGGAATAAGCCCCGGATGTCCGACGTTTCATGGCAGCGGATTGCTGAAAGAAAGGAGCTGAAGGTTCATTTGGCTGCAGCATCAGACGACAATCGAAGCAGTATCGAACTCCTTTCCTGTCAGAAAGCTCGAGAAGTTCAGCGTAGTGAGCGACGCGATACAAGAGTTTATGCGAATTCTCTTTTAGCTACAGCAGAAGAAGCCGCAAGAAGTAACAACTTAAACGCCGTACACGGTATAATCGAGGAGTTTACAGGTGGTCGTAACTCCTGCCAACAACGGTGAAGGATAGTGATGGAAAGCTGCTTATCTTGGAAGAAGATCAAATGAGACGGTGGAAAGAACACTTCGCTGCGATCCTGAACCGCATAACCTCTGCTTAAGTTCCCCCTCATATAGATAATTCAGCTAACCATCCAAATATGCGTATACGGTCCACTGCCCCGACAAAAGGGGAAATACAATAGTTACTGCAATTATTGTACTAAAACGAGGAAAGGCCGCCGGACTCGACGGTATCCCTGCCGAACTTTATCAAGCAGCGCCAAGCGTAACTGCCGACTTTCTGCACCCACTTGTTGATAAAGCGTGGAATACAGAGACCTTTCCCACTGATTGGAAGGAAGGTTTGATCATCAAACTTCCTAAGAAGGGTAGCTTCACAGACTGTAATAATTGGAGAGGCATTTGTGTGCTTCCTGCTGTTGCCAAGATAATAGCTAAAATCGTCCTGGAAAGACTAAACGCGAATTTAGAAAGCACAATTGATGAAGAGCAGGCTGGTTTTCGATGCGGATTCTCCTGTGTCGATCACATTAACACCTTGCAAATCATCATCGAGCAATGCGCTGAATACGATTCTCCGCTTCACTTGCTTTTCATCGATTTCGAGAAGGCTTTCGATAGTGTGAACCGGGATTCTATATGGGCGGCCGTGCACAGGAGAGGCATCCCTGAGAAGCTTGTGGCTATTACTAAGGCAACCTATAACGGCGCAAAATGTCGCGTTCTGCATAAAGGTAAGATGTCGGGATATTTGGAGACTCGCAGTGGAGTTAGGCGGTGGTGGATCCTCTCACCGGTCCTATTCCTCATAGTGATGGGCGATGTATTGCATGCAGCCCTATCCGGACACGACAGAGGAATTCAATGGACTTTGACATCTTATCTACAACATCTTGACTACGCTGACGACATATGCCTACTCTCCCACAAAATCACGGATCTGTCTGCAATGGCGTTAGATTTCAAGAGGGAGGCAAGCAAGGTTGGACTAAAGATTAATACCAACAAGATCAAGGTTCTTAGCCCTCCATTGCGAAAAAGAATCCGACATCTATTGCCATCAATATTAATGGGCAGTCTGTGATGGGCAACTTCGTCTACCTTGACGACGACGAATTGATACACAGCAAAAATGGCAGTGGGTAGGTCACACATTGCGGAAGGATGATAATTGCATTGCTTCACATGCCATTTCCAACCAAGGCCGACCAAGGAGCGTCAAGCGCCGGGTAAGTCTTTCGTGGAGTTGCGCCCCAGAACAGAGTACGATGGCGCGCAAGAGTAGTTGACGCGCTATGCCCCATTACGGGTTAAGGCAAAGTAGTAAATGGCAAAAATTGATGTCGGATGTTGATGGAAGGATCTAGTTAGCTGTCACTGAAAATGGGCAAGATGCAGCCCAAGGAAGCCCTACCTCCCCTACAAATGAATCTTCAAATAAGCGATAACTTTTGATAGAATGAAGCCAGCTACTTGAAATTTTAGTCAAATTTTTGAAGTAGGATATAGCAAGTTAGTATAAAAGATGGAGCCGATATGGCCCAGGGAACCCCTACCTCCCCTACAAATTAAACTTAAAGTAAGCGGTAATTTTCGATAAAATGAAGCTAGTGACTTGAAATTTTGTTAAAATATTTGTAGAAGGTTCCAGTTGGCTGACATTGAAAATACGTAAAGTCCGACAAACGAAATTTCTACGTCCCCTTCAAATGAAACTTCAAATAAACAATAACTTTCGATGAAACGAAGCTAGTGACATGAAATTTTGGTCAAATGTTTGTACTTGGATCAAATTGGTTGTTTTTGAAAATGCGCAAGGTCCGACAAAAGAAACCTCTACCTTCCCCACGAGTGACTCTTTAAATAAGCGATAACTTTCGATAGAATGAAGCTAGAGATTTGAAAAATTCGACAAATATTTGTAGTGTGTGTTAGTTAGTTGGTTTTGAGAATGGTCAAGATCTTTCTGAATGGGCGCAAACCTCTCCTATAGACTGGCCATAGGAAACTCACTTTTAATGCATATAGTCGTTACCAATAGGTACTTTTGGTATCACCACTAGGTCTGTAGAAGTCTAGGAAACATAGGCTTCAGAGTCCAGGCCGAAGCGAAGCTTTGGTCTGCTTTTTAACAGCTATACAGAGCAGAGTAGGCTAACACCACACAATTACACTAACAATTTGGTCTGAGCTGCTTTGGATAGACGGTTAGCGCAAGAGCTCTACTCGGTGAAGTAATCTTGGATGTAGTATGGGCAACAGCTTGTCACCTTTGGTAGCTGAAGCATTTATGTGCAACTTTGAGAATGAATTGAAGAATGAGAACCTGTTGCCACGTATTTGGTTCAGATACGTCGATGACATCATTTGCTGTGGTCAAAAGAAATAAAGTCAACGATTTTCTCAACATTCTTAACAGTCGATATGACTCTATCAAATTTACGTATGAAATGGAGAGTGATGTTGACAAGACACTCACTTTCCTGGATCTGAAATTGAAACGCGTCAGCCACAATATTGTTTTTGGTGTTTACAGGAAACCGACGACGACTGACAGATACATCACATCTGACTCGTATTGCTCCTACCAACACAAAATTACTGTTTTTCAATCAATTGTGTATCGGTTACTTCGGTTGTCACTGTCCGCTTCGGAATACATGAGCGAATATGAACACATATTTAAATTAGCCGACACAAATGGTTTCAAAAAGTCAATTATCGACAATTTCATACGTAAATCAGCGACAAGATCAAAAAACGAGATCGCCACTACATTGTTTGATCAAAACAAATCTTTCGGACTTCCAACGAACATCGAGTTGCATTCACCTACGCTGCGACTATTACCAACCATTTGAGAAGAGCTTTCGAAAGGTCAAATATGAAGATTGTTCATACGAACCCGAATAAATTGTGTTCTCTTTTAGGATCAACAAAAGACCCGATACCCATAAAAGACCGAAGTGGAATATACGAAGTGAAATGCTCTTCTTGTGATAAAAAATATATCGGGCAGACAAAACTAGCTTCCGTTTTGCCGAACAGCTACGTAGTGTGCGTAACAAAGAAATGCACACAGGGATAGCAGCACATGTATACGATCTGGACAACACTGAACCGCATAAAATTGTTCCCATAGAAGAAAATTTGAAAATAATCAAAAGTGTCAACGACCCACGTAAATTAGATGCCTACGAATCGTTTTACATTTCTTGCGAAAACGCAAATTTAATGAATTTATGTATGTGACGGTGTTATAGAGTCTCCTCTTTTTGACTTGATAAAAACTAAATAAGTCATCTTGCACTTTCATTTCTTAATTTGATTTGTTATTTTAATGTGTTTTGATTTATTTATTTTAATTTGTTGTTTTATTAATTTCAATATATTAGTTTTGAATTGTTATACCCTTCACGGATGTGATAGGGTATATTAACTTTGTCATGAAGTTTGCAACGCACAGAAGGAAGTATCTCCGACCATATAAACTATATATATTCTTGGTCGGTATGACGAGGCGAGTCGATTAAGCTTTGTCCGTCTGTCTGTCGGTTTCTATGCAAACTAGTCCCTCAGTTTTAAAGCGATCGAGCTGAAATTTTGTACAGAACCTTCTTTCTATTGCACGCAGTATATATGTCGGAACCAACGGAATCGGACCATTAGGTCATATAGCTGCCATAGGAACGACCGGTCTAAAAATTCGTCTTTGTGAGAAAAACTTTTTTATTTCCAAAGATATCTTTTTCAAATTTCACCAAAATCAATAGTATCTATAGTTAAATCACATGCACGAATTTGGTTGAAATCGGACCACTACGTCATATAGCTGCCATAGGAACGACCGTCCCAAAAGCAAGTTTTTGTCAGAAAAACTTTTTTTTATTTCTGAAGACATCTTTACGAAATTGCATATTATTCAATCGTATTGACTGCTAACCCACGTTCCTAAATTTGGTTGGAATCGCCACACTATTTCATATACCTCTTATACGAGTAGGAACAGTGAAATCGGAACTAGTTTTACTACTAATTTCAAAAAGGCAAATGTAACCACAAAACACAAAGCAGGTATGATACCCTTCATGCGAAGCGTGAAGGGTATCATACCTTCGGCAAGCTGGCCGAAGGCAAGCTTGTTTTTATTTATTTTTAATTTATCATTTTTGTTATTTTAATTTGTTAGTTTATAAATTTGCTTGTTTAGAATTATAAGATTTATTTGTTAATTTAATAATATCATTTTGTTATTGTATTATTTTGTGTATCTTGTTACCTTTTACAATTTTTTTAAATTTTTTCTCTTCAATTGACTACTATTCAAACTTGACACTTAAATTACTCTTATTTTTTCTGTGATTTTATAACCAGTGCTCATCAAGCGTTCGCTGATGATGGTTGGCCATTGCTCGCATCCGAAATGCATTCGATAATTAAATAAATTACGAAAATCAAAACTAGTTTCGCGTTTTTTCTTTTCGTTTTTTATTAGTGCCCCTTTGCGGTCTATAAGGAATTTAGAAAATCATCGTTAAAGTAGTCTGCGTTTTGAAATGCAGGCGGTGCAGGTGTTGAAATTTTCGGGCAGTTTACAGTTTGGAAAGCACATAAAATTCATTTCCTGTCAATAAAATGTTCGTTTTGTGTAATTATATGGGATAGTAAACATACTGCTGCCTAAAGAAAATTCGTTCGATTTATCTGTTTTAAGAATTTAAGCTTTCTCTTGAAATTTGAATTGACGTTTGAACTCTAACTAAACCAAGACACACTCAAACAAAGACATGCCCCGGTTTCGTGTTCGCTACCCTAATTTGCTACCGGTTGTTTTTTGCCGCTTATTCTGCCCTACTCAGCTCTGTATAAATATCTCATCTTTGAAGGGCTGTATCTCGAGACCTATTGGCGCTACATAGCTACTCTTCGTCTCAAATTGTTGAATTTTATCTATTTTATTAAAGCAAAAGGGGCATTTTGCGTACAATGGATGGTCCTCGAGATATTTCCGAAAAACTGAAAAAAGTCGGAAAAAATCAAAGTTTCTCGACCACCACCCAGCTAACTCAGATCTTTGGGAGTTGAAAACTTGGTTCTACATTACTCTCATGTATCCTAACAACATGAAAAATCAGATTTTCATATTTTTCCCCAATGTTTGCTCTTGTTTTGTATTATTTGACCGGCCTACCATTTCCAGTCCGGACTTTGATTCTGATTGAAAAAAAAACTATAATATTATACTAGTCAACTTTTGAAGTGACTCATCTGATAAACTTTCATTAAATAATGGATTAGATTTAAAAAATACTCGTAAAATAACTATATTCAATAAGTAGGCAATTTGTGACACTTTTGTTGGCGATGACAATCAAAGCAAAAAGAACCAGTTTTGCCCCAATCCGCTAGTTGAGAGCACGAGTTTGAAAGCTATTAAGTATTCGCCTTGTTTGTTCTCAAATTTTGTTGCATGCGTGATGTCCCTTTTGTTGATCTGGTCTCATTCCGTACTACATTTATTCTTCTTGTAGTTGTTTTTCTAGCTAGGACGATCAAATGCATCAGATTTATTGAGCAGTGATTTTTCACACAAAAGTATTAAAAAAAATAACTGGCGCAACAGTCCAATTTGAACCACGGCCTCGAGATGAGTTAGCATCATCTCATTTTCTAGATCGTGACGGTTTTTGTGCAGAGGTATGTGATCAGCAACACGCTCAACCGAGTTATTTACCCCATTACCCATACTCATTTAACAGCTGAGTGGGCTCATAGTCCGACACGTAAATCCCCGGAATCGAACCGGGACCCAGTGCGTTGAAGGCGAACGTGCTAACCGTTGCGCCATCCGGACTACACAAAAGTATTACCAAGAGTATATAACTTCGTTCATTCCGTATAATTGACCAAAAAAACGCATAACTATAATAATACGAGTATTCCGCAGAAGTCATACTTATCTTATAAAGGTTTTATTCAACATTCCTGCTAAAACCACTGCACTAAATCAAACTTTACACAATAGCTAACCCTAGAGAAAGCAGGGAAGTTCTATTATAACAAACATAGAAAACATGAACAACAACAACAAATTTCAGCGGAAGAAAGAAACTCTAAAACTTCAAATATGCAATAGACTACATTTCCTCTAAAGCAGAAATATTGAGAGTATCTATGGATTCCTCCCTCCATTAAATGCAGCAAATTGTCCTCGTTGTGCAGTGCAGCAAAAATGGTAGCAAATAGCTTTTTGCTATGCCCTTAGAGAATCTCGAAGCTGTCACGAGCTTGAAGTATATTGAAAGCAAATAATTCCCTTATGAGACATCCAGCAAATTGCAATTGCCTACTCTCGACTTCCTGCAGCGCAACCATAAGGATGAATCCTTCCGTGATCATTCCTCGGAGATGAACGGAATGCTGTGAACAAAAAAAAAATGTTATTTCCGCATAATGCCTTGTCTTTCCAGAGCTTCTGAAAATAAAAGAATATTATACGAGTACTACTAAATCTCCTTCAGTGCAAGAGCTGGGCAAGAGGTGAAGGCTATTCTAATTGCAATGGGAGACTGAGACACCATGAGGCATAAATCAAACGATTGGTTTTGAAAATTATTGGTAGCACCTTGCTTGTAATGAATTCAATGGAAAAATGTGGAAATATTATTCATGGTATTCCCAGGACAAAAGGATGTAGTGTGCATGGCAAGATGAGTGAATGTTGGCAAGAACGGGTAAATCATGCTCGTAGTGCATGTTGGCAGCAATGTAATCAATAAACCATATGCAGGTGCTATGCATTTTGAAACAGACTACCTGTTGGATTATGGCCAAGGCACTTTCACATGCAGCTGTCTTGTTATGCTATACTCAGATATATGTACTTGCACTGACTTTTCGAGGATATGCTGACACTATTCCCAGAGCAATACGAGTACGTGACTTCGCATCCAATACTATAAGTATGCATTTTCCATATTGTTTTTGAAAATGTAAATGTGAATAACGTGATACATAACGATATCAAATATGTATGAATACAGATCTGATGTTGAAATGAAATGGGGGAATTGTGTTAAAATAAACATCCGAAGTGTAGCTGAGGAACAATCAGCGTCGTGATGAAAAAGGTTCATCACATCTCATGGATGATTCGCTGACCTCACACTGGGCGCCAGTTGCAAGTATTGGATGCAGGGTGTATATAACGAAGTGAATATGATTATCATAAACATCGTGGCCCGATAGCCCGACGTCGGGCCTTCGCCGCCTGGGTCGTTGTCATCCAATTTTGGAAGCCCAGTACATGCGCGGCGTCCGCATGTACAGAGCTCTCCCAATGAGCTCTCGGTCGTCTTCGAAGTATCGCTCCGTCGACTCGTTCTGCGTTCATTACTCTCTTTGGCATGCGATCATCTTCCACTCGTTGTATGTGCCCTGCCCATCGAAGTCGTTGTACAGTAGTCCCTCGTTAAGACGAACTCGACGGGGGAAAAGAATACTCAGTTCGTGTTAAATAAATACGTGTTATCCGAATTCGGTTAACACGAACTGGGTTCGTGTTATCCGAACCCGAATTTACACACACACTGCATCCATCTCCACGCAGTTAAACACAGTTTATATCCATTCTGTCCAAAAAATTTCTATAACCAGGCCCGGAGTCCGAAGCGTATATACCCTAGACTTGTACAGACCTAGTGGTGATACCAAAAGTCCCAATTGGCAACGACCATATGCATTAAAAGTGGGTCTCTTATATGGCCAGTTCATAGGGGAGGTTGGCACTCATTCAGTGGGATCTTGACCATTATCAAAATCAATTAACTAATCCATTCTACAAATATTTAACCAATTTTTCAAGTCTCTAGCTTCATTCTATCGAAAGTTATCGCTTATTTGAAGTTTCTTTTGTAGGGGAAGTAGGGGTTTCGATGGTCGGATTTTACGTATTTTCAATATTAGTCGACTGGATCATACTACAAACATTTGACCAAAATTTCAAGTCGCTAGCTTTATTTTGTCGTAAGTTATCGCTTATTTTAAGTTTCATTTCTAGGGGAGGTAGGGGTTTCTTAGGTCGGATCTTACCCATCTTTAATGCCAACTAACTCAATCTCACTTTCAACATTTTACCAAAATTTCAAGTTGCTGGCTTCATTCTATCAAAAGTTATCGCTTATTTGAAGTTTCATTTGTAGGGGAGGTGGGGGTTCCTTGAGTCGGATCTTGCCCATTTTCAATACCAATAAAGTAGGTCTTATTAGCAACATTCCACCAAATTTTCAACTCGGTAGTATCATTCTATCGAAAGTTATCGTAATTAAATGAATATTTAATTTTTGGAAATTTGTAGGGGAGGTAGGCGTCCCTTTGATCTGATTATGTCCAACTTACATAATCTTAAGCAGCTTCTCACTTCAAGGTTACACGCCAAAAATCAGGTGTCTACGTCAATTGGTTCAGGAGTTATAGACAAAAAACCTGAAAAGTAGGGTAGTACGGGGATCTTTGTAAGAAAATTACCGTTAGTTTTCAACTTATCAGTTTTATTTTCCCAGGAGAGTATGAGATTACCCTCATGAGTAATCTACCAAAGCTAGAGCATTTCATGTTTCTTTAATCGGGAGTTATAGATACATTTAATTATTTTACATATGTAGGGGAGGTAGGCGTTCTCTTGGCCTGATCATGCCCATTTTCAATACCATCCAACTAGATCACACTTCCAACATTTGACCAAAATTTCAAGGCTCTAGCTTCATTTTATCGAAAGTTATCGTGCGAACGGACAGACAGACGGACAGACAGACAGACAGACGGACAGACAGACAGACAGACAGACAGACAGACATGGCTAAATCGAATCAGGAGGTGACCTTGATCATTTATATATATACATTGCTATACCTCCGGAGCCTCCTTTAAGGTGTTACATATTTCCGTCGTGACAAAAACAATATACCCTATACTATAAGTCTAGGGTATAAAAAAAAAAATCATGTACAGAAAAAATAAATTTTTTTGATAACACTTATATATAGGATACGATGACATACGAATTTATATTGTATTTCTACCTGTGTTTCAGAAAGTTGGTAATTGTGGTTTGTTGGTAAGTTTTTGGAAATTGTCGAATGCACTTTCTTCTTATCTTGTCCAAATTGTCTTCAAAACTTACATCTAGGTTTTCGGTAGAAGTTTTCGCCAGCCTTTGTAAAATCTCCAATGCCGTTATGACTTCACTTCGATTGGGCTTCTTTATCTCCTTGACCACTTGTTCTTCCTCTTCTTCTTGGTCTTCTCTTTCCTGTTCTTCTTCGTCGGATAAACTACACACTGGTAAGTTTTTGTCCAGTGAAAGGAACTCCGAAAAAGTAAGAGCTACAGGTGGTTCAGTTGCCACTACGAGTCTCTCCCAGTCTTCTGGTCCGTCGATCATAGTTTTCAGGTTTAGTAGAAGCGAAGATGTTGGTCCAACTTCCATGGGATTGTCCGAGTTCACGGTGGTTCAAGCTTTTTTGAAACAATTCGATATGGTTGTTGGCGAAATGTTGTTCCATGAAGCAGTCATAGCTCTCATCGCTCTCAAGATGTTCCATTTTACAAGAGCCTGGTCGAATTGAATGGAAAGTATGGCGTTTCGCACAAGTCGTGTTTTAAAATGGCACTTGAAAGTAGCAATGATCCCCTGGTCCAATGGCTGGAGACGACTGGTGCAATTTGCTGGGAAAAATACGACTTTTAGACTAGGCAGCTCCAAGTCGTAGATGTTATGAGCGCTGCAGTTATCCATTGTTAGCAGGACGTGTCGATTTTCCCCTGCCATTTTCCTTTGAAATTTCATTAGCCATAAATGAAATGAGGTCGAATCAACCCAACAATTTTTTGGTTGGTGTATTTAAATGGCAAATTCTGACGATTCACTTTGTTCATACATCTTGGGTTTTGGTATTTTCCAATAATCCATAATTTCAGCTTTTCGGAGCCTGTAGTATTGCAACATATGACTACAGTTAATCGTTCTTTGTTTTTTCCGCTACCGTGGCACTTGTTTCCCTTAAAATCGAGAGTACGATCTGGCAGCAAGTTGTAGTACACCCCTGTCTCATCGATGTTAAAAATATCTTTACCGTCGTAGTTTTTTTTTACTTCTTCAAATTCATTTAGCCATTCGCTTACTGTTTTTTTACTGACCTTGTTCAGTTCTCCGCTCACCACAAGAGACCTGATTTTAAATCTTTTCTGGAATCTCCAGAGCCACCCATCGCTACATTTAAAATTTTCGAAACCAAGTGAATCACTTATTTCTTTAGCTTTTTCTCTAACTTGTGTTTCCGAAATCGGCACATTATTATCTCTCACTTTTGTAAACCACTTCAAAAGTTCCTTTTCCACGTCCTCGTTCGTAGCTTTACGGAGCCGCTTTGATGAGCCGGATGATCTCGAAGCAATAGCAGCGTCTATTTTTTCTTTGTTTTTGATGATTGTCGACAAAGTTGATTTTGGGATGCTGTATTTTTCCGCTGTTTTCGTTTTCGATACCAAACCACATTCCAATTCTTCCAGAATTTTTCTCTTTATCGAAAGATCAATAGATCTTTGGACACTTTTCTTAGCACTCATTTTCCCTTCATAAACTCAAGAAACACGCGATAAAACTAGAGCAAATCGTCAAAGTAAACAGTAACGATAAAGGGCAGATCGAAAGTCTAAGCATAAAAGCATAAACAAAACTTCCCGGTAAACAAAGCCTCCTTGGCTTTCCTTTTTTTTTCGTTTCCATCGTCAATCATAAAATTCGTGTTAACCGACGAATCTCGTCAGCGCCCGGTGCTTTATTTTGTTTTAGTGACCGCAATGCGATATCAACTTCCTCTACTGTCAGAGGTTGTATGGGTGGGCCTAGATCAACAATATCATCGAGAGTTTCTTGTGTGGGGATGTTAGATGGTCGGTTTAGAAGCTCTTCAAAATAAGAGGCCCATCGTTTGTTAATGCCATCGGTGTCGCTGATGATGTTTCCATCCTTGTCCTTACAGAGGCTAGTCCTGGGTTGATAGCCGTAATTGGATTTACTAGTTTGTACGCTTGTCTGGTGTTCCTATAAGCTAAGTTTTCGTTAAAATTCAGCAACTGCTCGTCAAAGTATTAACGTTTCTTACGTCTAATTATTCTATTCGATATTCGCCGTAGCTCGTCATATTTTTTTTTTCTGGTTGCTCGTTGAATCCATCGCTTATAGGTCTCGTTTTTCGTGTCAAGTGAATTTTTGCATTCTTCGTCGAACCAATCATTTCGCGCTCGACGGGCTTTATATCCCATGACCTTCTCTGCGACCTATTTTATGGTATCCTTGAGTTCTTCTCAGAACCCATGGACGCCTGTGTTGCCTATGTTGTGTAGCACAGGTGATAGTCTTTCCTCAAGGGCGGTAGTATCCGCCACAGCCGTAGCGTAGTTCAGAAGCTTATCAACCGCAATGATTTTGGGAGGGCTGATTCTCGATTGGTGCACTGAGGAAATCCTAAATCTAAAGGACGTCTTCACCAAGTGATGATCTGAGTCGCAGTTTGCTCGATAGGAGCGGACATCCATCACACTAGACGCCCATCTCTTGCAAATGAGGACATGATCAATTTGGTTGACGGTATGTGCGTCTGGACACTTCTAGGTCTGCTTGTGAATGCGTCGATGCGGGAAACACGTAGAGCTTACGACTAGACTCCTACTGCAGGCGAAGTCGTTAAATCGCTGGCCGTTGCCGTTACATTTTTTATGGAGACTGTGGCCTCCAGTGGTCCCCCGGTGCCAACTTTCATTTCCCACTTTCGCATTAAAGTCTTCCAGCAGCATTTAGATGTCGTTTGTTGGAAGTGAGTCGAAGAGAGTCTCAAGGCGGGCCAAGAACTCGCCTTTTACTGCGTCCTCTTTAACTTCACTGGGGGCGTGATGAGCCAGGCAAAAGTTAGTCGATGAAGCTACGATGAGAGAATATTTGTAGGGAAGGTGGGCGCCATTTGAGACGAGTGAGCCCTTTTTAGTGCAACTTTATGGGAAAAATAGAATTTTGTCCATTCCTAAAATCAATTAACCAACCCACACCACAAACATTTGACCAAAATTTCAAGTCGCTAGCTCCATTCTGTGGGAAGTTACCATATATTTGAGATTTCATTTGTACACTCAGAAAAATTTCCCGTCAAAATGTTTAATAAGTATCCCATTAATTTAATAGGATAGAGTTTCCATACAAAACTGAGATAAGTTTTATAGTATCAATCCGATTTGTCCCATGGGGATAATGTGATCGAAACTATTAACCGGAAATATAGGAAATATAGGAAACTTATTATTTTAACAGTGTTCGTAATTAATTTTACAGTATGTCATATTAAATTAGAAAATCCGCATCAACAGCATAGTGTGTCCCATTGTTTTAATAATTAATTGTAATTGTTTTTATAGTAGGTCACATTACTTCTGGAATCTCCTTGACGATTGCTTTAGAGTTCACACTTCCAATGACTGCGGTAGCTCAATAGGAACACAATCGATTTGCCAGCCGAGAGGTCTCGGGTTCGACTCCTGCCACAAACACATTCGAAAAGCTTTTCTCCCGAGGCTCAAGTCAGCTTAGCTAAAAATTAATACATTGCTTAAAAAAACTAATGCAGCGAAGGTGGGACGACTTTCACACTGACTTTTTAAATTTATTTATATTCATTAGTATCTTCCTATTAATTTAATAGGATGTATGTACGTATTAATTTTATGGGATACTGTACTGTAAAATCAATGGGTTAGAAATAATTGAAATAACCACATAAATCATATTGAATAAAAATTAATAGTATCGACTATTAAATTCCTATTGATTTAATGGGATTTTTTCTGAGTGTATGGGAGGTAGGCGTCCTTTTGGCCTGATCATGACCATTTTCAAAACCTGTTAACTGGATTCCTTAACAAACTTTTGGCCAACATTTGACCCAGCTAGATTTATTGTATCGGATGTTATCGACTATTCGATGTATCATGTGTAGGGGAGGTAGGAGCTGCTTTTGTCGGATTTTGCCTATATTTTGAATACCACCTAACTAGATCTTACTACCAACATTCTGTCATTTTCAGCTCGCTAGTGTCGTTGCATTGAAAGTTAAAGTTAAAGGGATATTAAATTTTTTTAAAGTTGTAGGGGAGGTATGCGTTCCCTTGGTCTGATTATGTCCATCTTCAAAAAACTGAAGCAGCTTCTCATTTGAAGGTTTCATGCCAAAAATCAGGTATCTACGTCAATTGGCTTAAGAGTTATAGATAAGAAACCTGAAAAGGAGGGTAGTACGGGGCTCTTTGTGTGAAAAGTACCGTTAGTTTCCAACTGATCGATTTTATTTTTCCAGGAGAGTATAGAATTGCCCTGGCGAGCCAAATGGTCTTAAAAGACTGTTTCCCCGTGCCTGTAGTTGACGACGTACTGCAAAAGCTGCAAAAAGCGAAGGACTTGGAAAATAGCTTCTTCCACGTCCGAATTGAGGAAGACAGCAAGAAATACACAGCGTTTGTTACCAAGGATGGATTTTACGAGTTTAGCAAGGCGTCCTTTCCTTTCAACGTTGCCGCTTGTGTTGACGAAATTTCGTTTGCCGACTCTCCGACACATCCTGATGATGTAAATAAAAGAAAAATCCGTTTTAAAGAAATTCTTTCTATTTCGAGCCTTACTTTCGATGATTTCACTGAGCTGAACTGGCGATATACATATTTCCCCTTCACTGGACGATCTAGTCGCGGTCTAAATATAATATGCATATTTTCGTTAAGTATTATGCCATGACGCTGTCTCCTATTCTACCATAAATACGGATATAAAGGAAAAAGGACGCCAATGCCTCTGCCTCGAAATTTCCGTCTAACTCAACCAGTAAAATACAGAAACAAAAAAAAACAATCAGGAAGCGCGGATTAGTACTCTGGATCGGACCTTGACTTCCACAGTATTCTGAGTTGGACCTGAACGTTCACAGTAAATTGAAATGGACTTCAACCTTCACAATTATTTTAAAGTTATCCCTCTACTTTGTATGGTAAGAAAGAACTTGTAGCTCACTTATAGCAACATGAATGATTTAGTAAAGTCTATACAAGTTGTGCCTTTAACGAAAACCTGCATCCTTTTTGTCAGATTGTCATTATCTCCACGCTGATGAAAAGTTTCATTTGAGTAAATTTCATTCAAAATGCAAACTAAGTACCCACGAACTGCTGAGACTACGCAGAAACCGGGTTAGAACTATTTGTGGGCTCCTTACGGGTCACTTTACCCTGAGGGGTCATCTGCATAGAATGGGAATTGTCTCTGACCCAAGCTGTCGCTTCTGTGAGAGCGAAGATGAGACTTCCCAGCACATTCTCTGTGACTGTGATGCACTTCATCTCCGACGCTTGAAGTGCTTCGGCGATGCATTCCCTGAAGCGGAAACGATTGCCTCACTAACATTCGAACAGCTGAGCAGATTTGTTGGGATGATTGGTCTCGAGAATTAGTCAGATCACTAATCTGCGTAGACTTCAGGGTGTAGCACAATAGACTTCCGGGTCGCAGTGCTTGTTGGCCCTCTGGGACAACTGCCCTCCATCTAATCTAATCTAATCTAAACTAAGTTGGATGATATGCATTTCCAATATGCTATCAAAGAGAAAACTTTTGCTTTAAAGTAAAACTAAATTATTAATACGATACGAATACTCGTATATGTATCATAGAGAATCACGGATGCATACTCGTACATGCATCCGTGATTCTCTGTTGGCATACATCTTCAAAATACGATCATTGCTTTATGATACTTTCTTATCGCCGCCCAAAAGGATTCTCGAACTTCTGGTATGTAATGTGTAATGGAGAATGAAGAAACATCCTGAAATTGTTGGGTAGAAAAGATCTCTTTGACATTTTTAAAGTATTATCTTAGAGGATCACGTTGAAATGAGATAACTCATAAAATAAAAGAAATTCACTTAGAAGAAAGCAAAGGTGTTTCTTAAGCATCTAAAAGATAACAATTTCAAAAACGATTATCTTAATGAAAATGAAGTGAAAATAAGGTCAAAGAAATAAAATTGGAGAACATTATGGGTTTGGCATTAATTGGAGAATTCTTTCTATAATATTTCATTAGAGAGAATTTTCACAAAAGTCGAGAAATTTTCGCTTTAGGACCTGCATATTTCTCTGTGTGGGTTCTAGGTTCTTACCACCTAAAGCGGAAATGTGTAACGGACGGTTTGGTGGGCATCCGAAGATGCCCGTGGGGACGGAGCCTAAGGTAGCTTATGACCGTGTAGGTAATGTAATGGGACCCTGGGAGCAGCACTACCACACCAGAATATGGTTCATTACAAATGGACTACCGAAAGCGGAAATGCCGCAATTAAGGATTCTCTATAAATGCAATAGAGAGAATTCTCCCATTGAGACCAAATTCATAATGTTCCAAAAATAAATATAAAATCTTCCGAACGCAAGAGAGTATCTACTGAAATTCTGCATTATCAGCACTTCATCACTATGCTCCCAGTACGACCGTTACTGCACGTGAACTTTCCATAAAAATACCAGCCCATAAATTGTCCTCGTTTCTCTGTCAAATGAAATCTACGTCAAGATGCTAACTATTAAACTGCCAACCGGAATTCCATGTTCAATTTTCTATATATCTGCTTCAATAAAACTTTTCAGTTATTATGAAAAGCTTTCAACGGAACTCTATTCCACTTACCCTGCATATCATTCCAGAACGAAACACGTCAGTTTTGCCCGTTCGCACACGTTGACGTCATTCGACGAGGCTGCATCCCTAGGCTTAAGGTCGTCGGGTCGAATGAGTTCAGCCCGTAGCCAAGAACGACTCATCGGCGGTAAGAAAGCAACAATCACCTCGGGCCAACAGCAAGCGCCTCAACCCCCCGCAGCATCACAACTGACCATGGCTCCACATCAAATGCAGGAAATTCTTCCGCCTCCCATAGGATTTCATCATCCTACCCTGCACCATCATGTCCACCATCAACAACAGCAACCTCCATCGCTTCAACATCAACAACAGCCACCCCCGGTTGGACCATCCCTACAACATCCTACCGCTGCACTTCTTGCACAGCAATTACAGCAACAGCAGAAGCAGCAGCATCATCAACAAGCGCCGTTGGTCATGCAGCAGCAACAACATCATCAGGCGGAAACCACCACCTCATCGCAAAACGCCATTTTGTTATTGCAAAAACCCCCTCAAAGCCAGCATGAAGTTCTCGTTGTGGAAAAGATTAAACGTAGCGCCATGAAAACTCAAGCCACTCAAACCGACGTCTATCTAAATCGCAAGGGTGTGACCCCGCATCAGTTATCGCTGAGTCCTAGAACTATACATCGAGTAAGTATTAGATTGCTGGTATGCATGTGTATCTGTAGCCTTTGCATGCAATTTATCTACTTATCGTATCCCGGAAGCGTTTTCTTTTGCATCTTTTCTACGGGGATTTTCTCATCTGTTAGACCATTTCAAGGTACTTACATGCATTTTTAACGTGAGGAACGAGAAAGGAGCAGAAACTGGGTTAAAATAGTCCAGTACGTGAACATGCCGGGTGCTCGCATGTCAAATTAGGGTGACATACGACAATGTTGCAAAAACTGCTTTCCCATAAAGTAGCTTTGATAGGTTTTGTCCATTATTAACTCTGTGCATAATGGTGTCTGATGACTGAATTGTTTGGTATGGATTTTAAGAGGTAGATTACTATCTTTATCGTTTTATGATTTCATTTTCAATTAAGTTAGCATATTTTGTCCCTTTGGAATATGGCTTCCAGTAAGCTCTCATTGGGTTTTCTTCCAGCTTTTTTCTTTATCGGTTGTTCTGGGAGATGGCGACAACCTGACAACCAACCAAATCTAGATCAGTTCATGTTCACAAGGTATTGAAGGAGCTCAAAGTATCCGATATAAAGGCACCTTGGTGATCGGGTGACTATTTGTTCAGATAACGATGAGCGCACCACGAAGCTTCTGAGCTAGAATTTCCCTAGCGCTGACTTAAATGACTAGAACCTCGTTTTAAAGGCGACTAAAGCTGACATACACGACCAACAATTGTCTGATCTTCGGTTTAAAGACCCCAGGACCAACTTCCTTTCCTGTCGTCGGTAAACCTCACTTTACATCCAGGGTCCGAGCATAAATTGTCATTTCTTTATTCCATGCGATCTGGAATGAGGACCGGGAATAGCTCACCGGAGCAAAATGCCGTGACCGTATCTGTCCAAGAGCAATTAGAGCCGCAGAATCTTGAATGCAAATATGCAGCGAGTTCCGAGGTGACATTGAACATATTCGCATGGACTAGGGAAACCGAACGTCAGTTAATTTGTGGGATTGGGATCGTTTTCTGTCTACGCTCAATCCAAGTCATGAGATGCTTCCATCATGTCGGCCACGGTTAATGTTTCATTAAAATTTCCTTTTTTTAAATAGCATATTTGATCACCTGATAATAATGTGCCATAAATCTACGGGATAGTGCCACTTAGCACTCTCAGCTTAAAGGCTTTGGATATACGATTATTGCTGGTGCTATCGAAGATCTCTTAATCGAAAAAATCAATTTCCTCCTGTCAAGTATAGATTTAGTATGTGTTTACTTATCCATATGAGATTTTCCAATACACTTACTTTCGATTTACCTTTGGTATAAGCGTGGTGAGTTCGATGCGAAAAAAATTAAACGTGCCTTGGAAATCCAAAAATCTTTGGATGGTTTCCAAAGGATCTGTCTGTGAAATTTTTGTATCGCTTCTGGCGTGTTCCCTTAGTTTGGGATGAAACCTTGGTTTTTCTACTTTACCTAGGTATTAAAAATACCTGACAAGCTTTCAGACTAACCCCTAGTCTACACTCATAGACAAAATCGTGCGATTGTCTATAGACAAATCGAGGACTTTGTACTTAGACAATCGCGAACAATTCGGAACATTTTTATGAACTTTGTTGCTCGTCCACATCTACATTTAGTTTCTGAGAGACATGGCAATTGAAAAGCGGCCTGTGGAATTGCTGCTTGTGCAGCCTTAATCTCTGCTAATGAAAAAGGGAAGAAAACCCGCAAACGTTTGTTTATACGGACCTTGTTTGTAGATGGTCCTAAATTCGGGCTTAATCTATTAGTAAAGCTGAAATTGGAAGATATGTAGTTTAGGCTTCCAAAATTTTACCAGATTAACCGCTACGGATTTTGAGGTATTGCTACAAATGGTTGGAGGTAAAATTTCAAAACAAGATACAAGATTTAGAGAAAGCATTCCACCTGCCCTCAGGTTGGCAATAACGCTTCGTTATCTGGCGAGTGGTGATTCATTTACTAGCCTTATGTATACATTCAGGGTTTCCAAGCAGACGATATCATCGTTTGTCGCGGAAGTTTGTGAAGCCATAATATCTTCGTTAAAAAACTTCGTGCAGGTAAGTACAAATAATAAAAAAGTGATAATTTTAGTGAAAACATTTATTTTAATAAATATATTTCTAACTTTAGTTAGAAAATATAAAAGAGTTGATATGTTTTCTTGATAATAATAATAATAATAACGATAATTATCTGACCGCACGCTATATGCTCTTGCGAACACGACGAAATGTTGCATAAAATGTCTTAAGTTTTCCATTCTTGATGGGAACTCATAGACACACGATAGACAACTCATAGAGATGTACATGCAGAACACTCGAATTGCTCCCGATTTGTCTCTAGAAAATCGCAGAACCTTGTCTATAGACACAAGTTGCGGAACTTATCTATGAGTGTGGACTAGGGGTAATAAACAAATCCTGCACTAGCCTCTGTATGAATAAGGATGGAAACATCATTAGTGACAACGATTTCATCAACAAACGCTGATAATAATAGTAATAGAGGTAGATCTTGCATCTTAAACACTAAACCGCATCAAAACGCCGGGTCCAGACGAGATCCCAGCTAAGCTACTAAAATCCGGCTGGACAAATTTTTGGAAGAGACCATTCCTGCGGAAGGGCGTAGGAGCATCATAAGTCCCATACACAAAAAAAGAGATAAACTATGGTGCGCAAATTACGGAGGCATCTCACTAGTGCGTACGGCTTCTTACTACTTTGCCCCAACCCATAATGGGGCATAGCGCGTCAGCCACTCTTGCGCGCCATCGTACTCTGTTCTGGGCAATGGGCGCAATTCCCCAAACGGCTTACTCAATACGACGAAAACTTGCAGTTTTCTGGTAACTCATGCGGAAACTTGTGTAGTGTACTGCTCCCAGACAGTACCAGGGACAAAACAGGCTCAGCTTGGTCTTGATGCTGAGATAACTGCTCGGCTAACATGCCATATGCGCATTAGCCTAGTTGATACGACGAGCGATGTCCTGCTCCGTACCATTATTTTCGGCAACAATGCTACGCAGGTAGATGAAGTTGTCCACATTTTCCACAGGCTGCCTATTAATATTGATGGCAATAGGGGTTGGATTTCTTTTTCGCAATGGCGAACTAAAAATTTTGTTCTTGTTGGTATTCATCATAAGCCCAACCTTACTTGCCTTCCTTGCCTCACGCCATTGCGGACAGATCCGTGGTCTTGTTGGTGGTGGGCATTTGTCGTCAGCATAGACAAGATGTTTCAGATAAAATGCTAAAGTCCATTGAATTCCTCAGTCTAGTCCGGATAGGGCTGCATGCAACACATCGCCGATCACTATGAGTAATACGATCGGTGAGAGGATGCACCCCTGCCGAACTCCACTGTGAATCTCTACCTTTACGCAGAACGCAACTTTTCGCACCGCCGTAGGCTGCTTTATTGCCACAAGCATGGATGCCTCTCCTGCGCAAGGCCGCCCAATCCCCGTTCACACTAAGCCTTCTCCAAATCAATGAAAAGCAAGTGAAGTGGAGAATCGGACCCTGCGCATTGCTCCATGATGATTCGCAAGGTGTTAATGTGATCGGCACAGGAGAATCCGGATTGAAAGCCTGACTGCTCTTTATTAATTGTATTTTCAATGTGAGCCTTAAGTCTTTCCAGGACATTTTAGCTATTTTTTTGGCAATGGGAGGAAGCACACAAATGCCTCTCCAATTACTAAAGTCTGTGAGGCTACTTCGGAAGTTTGATGATCAATTCTTCCCTCTACTCAGTTGGAAAGGTATCTGTAATCTACGCTTTATCAGCAATTGGGTGCAGCAACTTGGCAGTAAAACTTACTATTTTGCCTTAACCCCTAGCGGGGCATAGCGCGTCAACTACTCCTGCGCGCCATTGTACTCTGTTCTGGGCAATGGGGCGCAACTCCCCAAAAGACTTACCCAGTACCTGACACTCCTTTGCCACAGATCGACGCCATGTGATTCGAGGACCCCCTCTTGGTCGGCCTTGGTTGGAAATGGGGTTCCATTTCATGGCATGCAAAGCAATGCAGTTATCACTCTTCCGCAATGTGTGACCTATCCACTGCCATTTTCGCCTGCGTATCAATTCGTCGATTGGCATCTGACCCGTACGCCGACTTAGCTCTTCATTTGATATTGTTTCGGGCCAGAAAATTCTTAAAATTCGACGAAGACATGAGTTGACGAAAACTTGCAGCTTTCTGGTAACTCCTACGGAAACTTTCCATGTACTGCTCCCATACAAAAGCACTGATAGTACCAGGGAGCGAAACAGGCCCAGCTTGGTCTTGATGCTGAGATAACTGCTCTGCCAGATTTTGGACAGCATGCCGTATGCGCGTTTAGCCTGGTTGATACGACGAGCGATGTCCTGCTCCGTACCACCATTTTCGGCAACAGTGCTACCCAGGTAGACGAAGTTGTCCACCTTCTCCACAGGCTGCCCATTAATATTGATGGCAATAGGTGTCGGATTTCTTTTTCGCAACGGCGGGCTAAGAACCTTGGTCTTGTTGGTATTAATCTTTAGCCCAACCTTGCTTGCCTCCCTCTCGAGATCTAACGCCATTGCGGACAGATCCATGATTTTGTGGGAGAGTAGGCATATGTCGTCAGCGTAGTCAATATGTTGTAGATAAGATGTCAAAGTCCATTGAATTCCTCTGTCGAGTCCGGATAGGGCTGCATGCAACACATCGCCGATCACAATGAGGAATAGGATCGGTGAGAGGATGCACCCCTGCCGAACTCCACTGCGAATCTCAAAGTCCCCCGACACCTTACCTTTATGCAGAACGCGACATTTCGCGCCGTCATAGGTTGCCTTAATAATAGCCACAAGCTTCTCAGGGATGCCTCTCCTGCGCAAGGCCGCCCATATAGAATCCCGGTTCACACTATCGAAAGCCTTTTCGAAATCGATGAAAAGCAAGTGAAGCGGAGAATCGTATTCAGCGCATTGCTCGATGATGATTCGCAAGGTGTTAATGTGATCGACACAGGAGAATCCGGATCGAAAGCCAGCCTGCTCTTCATCAATTGTGCTTTCTAAGTGGGCCTTTAGTCTTTCCAGGACGATTTTAGCTATTATCTTGGCAACGGCAGGAAGCACACAAATGCCTCTCCAATTATTACTGTCTGTGAGGCTACCCTTCTTTGGAAGTTTGATGATCAAACCTTCCTTCCACTCAGTGGGAAAGGTCTCTGTATTCCACGCTTTATCAACAAGTGGGTGCTGCAAATCGGCAGTTACGCTTGGCGCTGCTTGATAAAGTTCGGCAGGGATGCCGTCAAGTCCGGCGGCCTTTCCTCGTTTTAGTGCAATAATTGCAGTGACTATTTCCTCTTTAGTCGGGGCAGTGGACCGTATACGCACATTTTGATGGTTAGCTAAATTATCTATATGAGGGGGAACTTCACCAGAGGTTACACGGTTCAAGACCGCGGCGAAGTGTTCTTTCCATCGCCTCATTTGATCTTCTTCCAAGATAAGTAGCTTTCCAACACTATCTTTCACCGGATGTTGGCAGGAGTTACGACCACCTGTAAACTCCTTGTTGACACTGTATACGGCGTTTAAGTTGTTACTTCTTGCGGCTTCTTCTGCTGACGCTAAAAGAGAATTGGCATAAACTCTTTTATCGCGTTGCACACTACGCTGAACTTCTCGAGCTTTCTGACGGTAAAGGAGTTCGATGCTGCTTCGATTGTCGTCTGATGCTGCAGCCAAACGAACTTTCAGCTCCTTTCTTTCAACAATCCGCTGCCATGAAGCGTCGGACATCCAGGGCTTATTCCGGCAATCCGGGTTTGGGCCAAGGATGGTATTTGCGCTATCAATGTACGCATTTTTTATGGCATCCCAGTTTTCGTTTATGCCACTGTTTGGGTGACTAGTTATCTCAGCCGCTTTTTGCGCAAGATGGTCATTATATTGTTGTAAGACAGCTGGATTTTTTTGTCGAGCGGTATTGAATTTGCGGGGCCTGGGTCTTTCGTCGCTGGGGCGGCGCACGGCTGCAATACGCAATCGAACATTAGCGATCATAAGATAATGGTCTCTTCCCATCCCAATAGCGGCACCCTTCTTGTTTCGCACGTCCAGGAGGCAACTCTTGAATCTTTTATTAATGGCAAAATGGTCGATCTGATTTTGTGTTCTGCGCCGATCAACAGAGGACCAACTGATTTTGTGGTGGTCCTTATGCTCAAACATAGTACCACCGATGAAGAGACTGTGAAAGTTGCAGAACTCTACAAATCTTTCACCGTTGTCATTACGATCACCAAGACCGTGTCTCCCCATCACATGTCTGAGCCCATAGTTATCAGCGCCAACTTTCGCATTCAAATCACCCATAACCATTACAATGTCACCTTTAGGTGTTCTGCTCTGAACGGCGTTTAGTTCTTCGTAGAAGGAGTCTTTTGCCAAGACATTGTCGGGTTCAGTAGGGGCATAACATTGTATTATTGAGTTGTTCCTCATTTTGGTCCGGAACCTGGCGGTCAAGACCCTGTCAGAGACCGGTTCCCAGGATAAGAGACAGTTTCGCGCGGCTCTGGTTAAAAGGAGCCCTACACCTGACTCACGGCGACTACCGGTAGCTTTACCGGAGTACAACATTACAGTGCTGCCCGTTGGAGAGATGAATTCTCCGCTGTTCCACCATCTTATCTCACTAAAACTTGGCGTTGCTTCATTAAGTTCGGCGGGAATACCGTCAAGTTCGGCGTCTTTTCCTCGGTTTAGTGCAATAATTGCAGCGACAAATTCCTCTTTAATCGGGGCAGTGGACCGTATATGCACATTTTGGTGGTTAGTTAAATTATCTATTTGTGGAGAGGGGGGGGGGGGGGAGGGAATTTCACCAGGAGTTACACGGATCAAGACCTCGGCGAAGTGTTCTTTCCATCGCGACATTTGATCTTTCTGAATGTAAAAACATATTGACTACAACCAAATGCTTAAGCGCGTACTTTGAGGACGCATTAGCGAAGCGCGCCTGAGGGAAAGTCCGAGATCGCGGTGGGTAGGCTCATTCACTGCTAAATCCGCAGATTCAACCTCGCCGGCACTACCTTGGGTTCTGCAGACCTTTTATTTAAATTTTAGAGTGGCTGTGTGGAGCAAGGATCCACGAATTACGTGCAGCCCCATGGAATCTTATCGGAACCATATCTTAAATTTATGGTGGCGATGTAGTGTATGAAAGTATCCACGAATCACATGCGACCGTGTAAGATTTATCTGTTTAGCTAGAATGGAGTCGAAGGAGCATTTGATTACATTCCTTCGAACCCAGTCTACCGTTGCGGAGTTAACACAGTTCAGCAGAGACCAGCCTTATTGGTGGATGCAGGTTTACAACAACGGCATGTGGTTTAGTCGGGGTTCCCGTAAGCTCCCGAGAATAAACTCACGGAGCTGGGCCACTTTGTCTCTGCTAGTGAGTCTTTACCAATGACCATAGAGCAGAATCCCTATTTCTCAGTTCACCCTGTCTGAATTTAGGCGGCTTTCCTGGATTTTGGTTGAGCCGAACTATTACGAATTTTCCGTTTGTTTAGTGCGTAATAGTTCTGATTTAGCTTCTTAGGAATTCCGTGTGTACCTGTGTACCCTATCCCTGGCTGACAGTAAGGTATCGATAAATTAGCTTGTAATGAACCATATTCTGGTCTGGTAGGGCTGCTTCCACCGGCAGATCTATGGCAGCACCTGATAAGTGAGGATCTGTCGGTGGTACGAAACCCGGGGCCGAGGGTCCCATTACACCTGGACCCCAATGTGAGCGCGAGGGCAACTAAGCCGTCCGCCAACCGTTCCATCCTGATCATCTAATTTTGTTATTCCAAATTTTTACCTCCTTTGTTTGTGTTGTCTTCCCCAGGCCTATGAATTTTTATTAATACGTAAAGCACAGGGGCAACGAGCGGCGAAAACCCCGCCCACGTCTCCCGAGCTGAGCTACAGCAAGCATAGGCCGCTGCTTAGCTCGGTGAGGAGCCTTTTTCTTCGTCAGATGGCACAGCTCAACCTTCACGGTCGATTAAGCTACCTTAGGATCCGTCCCCACTGGCATCTTCGGATGCCCACAAAACCGTCCCTTACAAGTTTTATTAAAGAGAAAGGATCTAAATACTCGTAACTGAACAAACAAAAGAAAAAGATAGAGATAAAAAAAAATCGAATTCAATCCAAAGAGTAATTTATTTGTAAGTATTACAAAATATGTACATATTAGGACAATCCTGAATAATACGAGTACTAACCGAAGCCAATAAGTATATGTTGTACCAAGCGAATTGCAAGAGAAGAAGTAAAAAAACAAGATTACAAAAATGTATTTTTCCGACTAGATCGCGAAAATTTGTTTTCTGACTTCCCTTGCCCTCCCCCTCCTCTGCTTTTGACGCGATTAGTTTCCCTCATTGCTTTTAGACGAGGGTTGAACAATATGGCGCAGCTGAACCCATGGTTTGGGGAAGAAGCGCTGAGCCTCATCGCCATCGGAAGGTTCCCATGCTAGTTGCAGGGACGGCTTGGGGACACCTCGGCTAGTTTCCTTCTGTTGTATCGGGCCGACGCACAACAAATTGTTTTTGTAACCAAAGAAAAGGCAGCCGGTGACGCTTTCTAACCCCGTCCACACTACCGACAGACGAGCTAGTTATCAAGCGCGCGTCACTCTTGGTCACTCGCTGAGGAGGATTTGACACTTAGGTGTCCGGCATAGTCTGAATGATCAAGGTCTCCGTCCTCATTTGATCCAAGCTCAAAAAACATTCCCTCTAAATGTCCCGAACAGAGAAGAGTCGGGATTATTCCGAGCATTCCTTTGTGTTAATATCCGTATCAGAGATCACAGCTCCAGAAGCAACCGAACTCAAACGTAAATAGTCTAATGTTTCGTAATCGGGATAGGGAAAACTAGCCGAATGGCTTCAGCGGTCCTAACAATTGGATTTTTTTGATGTCAGACAGTTTCCCTTTATAACGGATCAGGAGACCGAAAAGAGAAATAATGTGTAGTGTGAATTCTGTAGCACCAAGCAGGATTCCTCTCAATACCTCTCGAGACGTGGATTTTCATAGATTCATAGATCATCATACTGCTTCAATCTTTCCACTCTCCAACCACAAATCCTGTTGCACATCACAGAAGTAAGTGCATAATGGTACAATAAACTAAAAAGAAATCAATAAAATCCCTTGGATAACCCTCGAAAAATTCATTCGATTCATCCTGACAATTGCCCTCTATTGAACCAGGACTTTCTAGTCCTTTAAGCCGGAATACACGGAAGTCCCTACGGCAGAGCGGCACTTGAATATGAGTGCTTTTACAATTCGACATAAGACTTTGTACTTATTTTCAATGACACTTAGTCAACCTTAAGTCGCAGCACTTCCGCAATACAGCAATACAGTGCCATGTGATAAGCGTGGGTTGGTGGTTTCCACCTGAATGTCCTTTCCAGTCGGCAAAATGCCTTTTTCCTCTTAACGTAAAGTCAAGTGGAAAAATGTTTAGTTCCTTGAAGCACAGCAGAATAAGAAAAAAGTGCTTTATGATAAAATGCCTGATTCAAGTTGCTGTATTGATGCCGAAGGAGGAAAGCAAGGCTATAATTTCACTTTAATGAAACTTCCAGTAGTGAATAATTTAAATAGTTGAAATGCTTGCTCCTCTGCTCTGTGGCGAAGTGGCAGTGGAGACATTTGGGAAGAATTTAAATTTAAATTGATTTTTTGTTTGCTTATAAAATAAGGTGGTTATTTAAATTCACCGAAAGTGGCTTCTTACGAGTAAACGATCAATCAATGATTATTTGTTTTTGTAACCTTCACGAATGTGATTGGGTATATTAACTTTGTCATGAAGTTAGCAACGCACAGGAAGCATCTCTGACCATATAAACTACATGTATTCCTGGTCAGTATGACGAGATGAGTCGATACAGCTTTGTCTGTCTGTCTGGCTGTCCGTCTGTTTCTATGCAAACTAGTCTCTCAGTTTAGGTTAGGTTATAGGGGCTGCTCCGACAAGCGGAACACACATAGACCACCATTGGGTCAGTTGTGATACTACTAAAATGGACTCAACAGAGAGTCCTTCCGACTAGTACTTAATCCGCAAACCATCCGGAGCGAACAATGAACCTATGAATGTGACCCGCAGTCACCTCCTTCAAGTCGTCCAGATCGGTGAAGTAATAAGAGAGCAAGAGCAGGGCAGGTGCAGAACAAATAAAATGAACACTCCTCCCCATTCTCGTCCTCACAGCTTCTACAATAATCGTACGGTATTCGAAGTCGCCTGGAATGCTCTCCAATGAGGTAATGGCCAGTGATAACCCCCACGACACTACTGATTCGCTTTCTACCCAGCGAAAGTAACCCCAAAGCGGTTTCAGGATTCAGCCTAGGCCATATTTTGTTGGAAATAATTTAAACTCATACACGCACAACTCAATACATATTTGAATTATATAACTGAACCATAGTCATGTACTTCTACAATACTTTTAGTCTTCAATAAACGTTCACGACGACAACAAGTATTTTTCATTCTTTCCATCAGGTTATGGGCCCAGTCCCAATAGAGACTCAGTTAATTTTGTTTGTATAGTCGCGTTACAGTAATTTTGAAAAGATTTACTTAGACCGTGTATTGTTATTTCGATTTTGTTTAAAACGCATGCAACGATGGCCGCGGACGAATCAAAATACACGTTTCCAAAGCTGAGTAGCGACAATTATTTTAACTGGAGTTTCCGCGCGGAGTACTACCTGAAAGAAAAGGGGCTATGGCATGTGTTCGTTGAGACTCCCAGTGCTCCTGATCCTGATATTAAGTGGAAAACCGACAATGAAAAAGCATTTGCCATAATTGCACGTTTGATCGACGATACGCAAATTCAGCACATACGATCTTGCACAAATGCTAAGGCAGCCTGGTTGGCGTTAAAAAGCTACCATCAACAAAATACTCCCGGTAGTCGAGTTCGAATTCTACGGAACATCATGCGATTGCGAGTGGAAGAGTCCGACGACATTGAAGAGCATGTCAATAAAGTGAACATTCTGTTTCAACAATTGGTCGCGCTAGGAGGTGATTTGAAACCAGAATTTCTTTGCTGTGCCACGTTATTGGGCTCTTTGCCGAGCAGTTATGATGGATTAATTACCGCATTGGAATCGCGCAAGGAGGATGAGCTGACATCAGAACTGGTCCGATCAAAAATCGTTGAAGAGTTCCGGCGTAGGAAGGAAAGAGACGGTAGCAGCAGCAACGGAGCAGCATTAAAAATAACAAGTAAGAAAGTGACAGAAAAGAGCATTACTTGCTATTTTTGTAAAAAGCCGAATCACAAACGATCCGAATGTCGAAAATTTGCAAAATGGAAGCGCAATCAGACGAAGAACGATTTAAACATGGTTGAAGATCAAAATCGAAATGAATTGTTGTTTGTTGTTGGCAAAGTGAATGGCTGGATTTTGGACTCGGGTGCGACGTGCCACATCAGTTGTCATAAGGAAAACTTCTCCTGGTTGGATTCGAATTATCGCGAAAACATTTCGGTTGCTGACGGCAAAATAGTCACCGCTATTGGGAAAGGAACCGTGAAATTAGACATAATGAACGACAAGGGTGCAGTAACGAATGTTACGATGACTGACGTTTTGTATGTCCCGCAGATTGGTGGTTGTCTTATTTCGGTTCGTCGACTGGTAGAAAAGGGATTTGACGTTCGCTTCGCTAACCGTAAATGTGAGATCAGAAACGCTGCAAACAATCATCAGTACGCAGTCGGAGATTTGGTAAATGGTCTGTATCAAATGCGTGCTGTAAATGTTGTGAATTTGGTCGAAAGCAAATCATCGTGTTGTTTGCATGAATGGCATCGCATACTCGGACACCGCGATTTCAAAGTTCTGGATAAGCTGGCTGTGAGTGGCATGATCGAGGGAATGCGAGTTGGAAAATGTGGAGCACATTGTAAGGCGTCACATTCATGCGAAATATGCGCGAAAGGGAAAATGACACGTACGAAATTCCCTGAAAGTACGAATCGCTCAAGTGAAATAGGCGGGATGATACACAGCGACTTATGTGGACCAATGCAGTCTGCTACTCTATCAGGTAAACGATATATCTTGTCATTTGTCGATGATTATTCGCGTTATACTACTATCTTTTTGTTGAAAGAAAAGTCAGAAACATTATCAAAATTTAAAGAGTTTAATGAATTATTAAAAACGCAATTTAATAAACAAATCAAGGCTATTCGCACTGACAGAGGCGGAGAATACTTAAGTAAAGATTTTGAACAATACTTGAAGAGCGAAGGAATAGTTTGCCAGCGAACAGCGCCGCACACACCGCAGCAAAACGGCGTGGCGGAGCGCAAAACCTGAACATTAATGGAAATGGCCCGCTGCATGTTGTTTGATGCGGAATTACCAAATCGGTTTTGGGGCGAAGCTGTAACCACAGCCAATTTTCTACAAAATCGTTTATTATGGAAAAGTGTCAACAAAACACCTTTTGAGCTGTGGTTTGATTGGAAACCAAATTTTGTCAATATGAAGCGTTTTGGCGAAAAATGTTTTGTTCATATTCCTGATGCTCAGCGTAAGAAATTAGATTCCAAAGCGAAAGTGGGCTTATATATGGGCTTGGACATGGAATCGAAAGCATATCGATGTTTTATTCCAAGCGAAAATAAAATGATTATTTCGCGCGATGTTAAGTTCGCCATGGACATGAATTCACCGCAGAGGAAGATAGAAAAGGATATTTTATCTATTCCTAAAACAACTGAAGAAAGAATTAAATCGGTTGAATATGTTGAACTTGATATTCCCGATGAATCGGATCCGCTTGAGGAGGAGCAGAAAGAAAATATATCCGCAACATTTGATGAAAACAATTTAGTTTTGAACTCTGAGGATGAATTCGACACCGGGACCGATAATTGCAGTGAAACTTCCAATAACTCGAATGGTCAGGAAAGTTCATCGAACGATTCCAATGATTCGCATCGTAATCAAAGGCAGGAGATCGAACGAATCGACATGGTGGCCCGTTGTGAGCCAACAATATATGAAGAAGCTGTCACTTGCATTAACAAAGATAAATGGATAAAGGCAATGGTTGACGAAAAAAAAAAAATTGTCAATTGCGAATATTGTCAAAGCTCAGATATGATTGCAGATATTTTAACAAAGCCATTAGTAAAGGCAAAATTTCAAAAAATTTGTTTCTAAATTATGTTTAAATTAGGGAGGAGTGTTGGAAATAATTTAAACTCATACACGCACAACTCAATACATATTTGAATTATATAACTGAACCATAGTCATGTACTTCTACAATACTTTTAGTCTTCAATAAACGTTCACGACGACAACAAGTATTTTTCATTCTTTCCATCATATTTGCTTGACATGTGTTATCGGTACTCCACCTAATGTTAGCCCTCGTCGTCGCCTCAGCCTTTAAGGCCAATTTGCAGGTTTCCAGAGCCATGCCAAAGTTTCGAAAACTGCCACTGACCTCACTAGTAGTACCCTCGCGACCCAGTGCAACAGCTGTACAGTTGCCGTCAAAGCCACTGTAGTCCGGCATCCAACAAAGAGTAATGTTGAGAGAGCTTCACATCAGTAGAATTAAGGTACGACATTCTGCAAGTATCTTGGAGTGAGTCACAGTAGAATCAAGCGATTTAATCACGGATTGACTATCTGTATAAATTATTACATCACTAGCTAGCCATGATATAGCTTCGTAGATAGCCGTAACCTCCGCCTGAAACACACTACAGTAATCAGGGAGGCGGAAAGACAGTCTGATGTTAAACTTCTCCGAATGAACACCAGCCCCGACGCCATCGTTGCTCTTGGAGTCGTCGGTGTAGATGCTTATGGCATTAAACTCTTGAGCGGTGCTAGCCGCGCACTCCTCACGAGAGGGGATCAGGCAGTCGAAATTACTTTCAAACTCAAGCTTCGACACGGTATAGTCCGTGGTTTCAGGAACGTCGAAGTTGTTCAGAATGGCCGAGTGGTCGGTGGTGGATGTGGTCCAGTGACTTGTTTCACGAAGGTGAATGGCCACATCAGCAGAAATCTGTTCGGCAAAAATGTCCAAGGGAGCCAGGTTCAGCAGAGCTTCAAGGGCCGCAGTAGGTGTTGTTTTTAGAGCTTCCGTTATGGCGACACAAGCCAACCTTTGAACTTTCTCCAACAAGCCTCTGTAAGATGCGATTCTAAGCGCCGTCCACCAGGCCACTATCCCATACATAAGAATAGGACGCACTACCAACACATAGAGCCAGAAAATCACTCTCGGTTGCAGTCCCCATTTCCTACCGATCGCCTTTTTGCATGAGTACAATGCAACAGTGGCGTTTTAAACTCGCTCTTGAATGTTAGACTTCCAGCATAATTTTTTATCCAGGATGAGTCCCAGAAATTTAGCTTTGTCAGTGAGAACAAGCCTATTCACGATGGTTCGAACGAAGGAACCCTATATCTCCTGGTGAACAGAACAAGTTCCGTTTTGGTCGGATTCACTCTAACCCCAACCTCACTCGCCCACCTCACCAGAACATACAGGGCCTTCTGCATTAAGTCACTGAGAACGCAGGGAAACTTATGTACCTGAGATACCGATTGCAATGTCATCGGCATAAGCAGTTGGTTTACCCCTCCAGTTCCAGAAGAAGCTTTTTGACCGCCAGATTCCAAAGAAAGGGAGTGAGAACCCCACCTTGGGTCCCCTGCTCACATACCTTCTCGCAGACGTTGTGCCAAATGTTGTGCAGATCACCCTCGACGTCAGCAACAGATTAATAAGCTTGCAGATTGAGTCATGTATACCAAGCTTTGCAAGTGCGTCAGTGATAGCCATCGAATTTATATTATTAAAGGCACCCTAAATATCCATAAAAGCACCCATCGTATATTCCTTGCATAGGCTAATGGGTCTAAGGTCCTTTGGCCAAGCGTGCGAAATTTTCCCGCTTTCGGAATAAAAACAACCCTGACCTTCCTCCATAGATAGGGAATATAAACCAGCTCCAGGCATTCCCTGAAAATGGATTCGATCCAAGGATACAGTACATCCAACACAAACTGTAGATCTGCGGGAATGCTACCGTCAGGTCCAGCGGACTTGAAAGGGTCAAAACTGTTAATGGCCCATATTATCTTCTCCTACGAAAGAAGAATTGACGCAAAATCACACGGAATAACTTTGCCTGAATACCCATTACAGAGAGGAGTAAGGGCAGAGCTATCAGGGAAGTGTGTGTCAAGCAAAAAGTCAATAGTCTCCTGACTAGTGTTTCCAGCACCGAACCACACATTCTGCATCGATCATCGTCCACCCGTTGCTTGCATATATGTTTAAGATATGCACGGGTGGGGACTACGCCGCGCCATCCTGAATGACAATCATAACCCCTTCTGTTTCGGCATAGAGATACCCTGCACGAAGCCATCTGTTTGACAGGTGTAGATTGAAAAATGGCTGCCATAGGCAACACACGTGTCTACCATGCATTGCCTTTGCCTTCCATTCGTCGATTCGCACTTGGTCGGACTTCACCAGACTTAAAGGAGCAAATGACTGATCCATCAAGTTAAGCGGAGTAAAACCGTCGTCTGCCTTGCAGACAGCGTTATGCAGAGGACTCGATGTTGTTTTGCCGTAAAAATAAGCGCGAAATGTGTCGATCTGCCTATGGTGTTGACCTGCAATGTCGACTAAACCTCTACCTCCGATGTCTCGAAGTAAACACATTCTCTCCACCGCCGATTTTGGGTGTAACATTCGGAACTTGGTCATTGTTACACGAACTCGCCGTTGGACTGCCTCCAGTTCGTTGGCAGACCATGGCACAATCCCGAATGAATAGGTCAGTGAAGGAATGACATAGATGTTAATCGCGCTTATTTTGTTTCTTCCCGACAAGTTCGTTTGGAGAACCAGTTTCAACCTGCGCATAAACTCCTCCAGAAGAGGAGTCAACCATGCGTGCGTGCGCGCCCTGCAGAATTCCTAGGTACTTTTAAAAGTCTGCCTCCGACATTGCACCTATGTGGATATCGTCCAAGATGAAGCCGGGATGCGGTTCGCGAACGCCTTTACGAATGGCACGGATTTGGCATTTGTTCAATCCGAAATCCATTCGAATGTCATGACTGAAGTTTTCTGTGATCCGCAGGAGACTTTTAAGGTATTTATCGCTTCCCGAGTATAGTTTGATGTCATCCAGATACATCAAGTGAGTGAGTTGTAACTTTGACAACAAAACGTGCTTGATGGAAAAACCGCACCGCTTAGCCGAATTCAAAAGTGATGAAAGGGGATTCAGCGCCAAACAGAACCAGAGAGGACTCAAAGAGTCCCCTTGGAATATGCCTCTGCGAATATGTTTTGGCTGCGAGAGCATTTTACCTTCGGTTGATGGCACCGAAATTGTTGTTTGCCATCCTTTCATCACTTTTGACATAAAATTTTTCAGTGCAGGATCCACTTGATACATGCGAAGGACCTCGATTAGCCAAGTGTGGGGGATGCTGTCGAAAGCTTTGGAGTGATCGATGTAGCAGGAAAACAGATTTCTCCGTTTGCACGGAGCTTGGCCTACTACAATCGAGTCGATCGCGAGTTGTCCTTTACATCTCCTAAATCCGACTCTGCAGCCCTTCTGCTCCTCAGCAAGGATGTTGTTTTCCTCGAGGTGCGTGTAGATCCTGCTACTAATATTAGCTGTTATATATTTGTATAAGGTCGGCAAATACGTTATTGGCTTTGTTTCAGCAGGATTTTCTACTGTTCCCCGTTTGGGTATTAAGTAGGTTATTCCTGCTGTGAGAAAAGGCGGAAATTCCTCAGGCTGGTTGATTAGCCGATTTATTTGACGTGCAAGCTGACCACATACTCGGGAAACGTTTGGGTCAGAAATTCTGCACCTTGTCAACCCCAGGCACTTTCCAATTTTTCGACCGCCTTATGACTTCGCGGATATCTGATTCGGTGACATCAGCGAAATTGATACCAGGCAAGCTGGCATGGCGGGTGGTTTCGGCTGTGATTCACTCTGCGTGTTGTATATGTTGAGTGGGAATTTGCCAAAGTCCACGCCAGTACTGTTCCGCGTCAGTCACCGAGAAGTTGATAGTGGGTCTGGGTTGTTGTTCTTCGTTGATTGACTTGAAGAAGCTCCACTGGCTTTTGGCAAAAGCAGCATTTTGGACTCGTCTGGAGAAGCTCAGCATGTAGCGTCGTAGACGATTCATGACAACTGCGAGCTTCTGTTTTAGTGTGTCTAGTACTTCTACCAAGGGAGTTCCGGGTAGAGTGGAGTACTTGAGGAGAATCCTATTTTCTTTATTTTTCAACCTCCAACTGGTATTACCAGCGACAGATTGAGTCAGATGGCCAATCTGAATATTATTTGAATATCCGATGGGAAATCGATTTTAAAGTTTCTTTAAAGTTTGCACAGTTGTATTTGTAAGTAACGGTGATTTTTACAGCCGGGAAAAAGTGGTTTAAATGAAACAAGTAGTTTCAGAAAGTGAGGTAAAATTTTGGATCAAATGATTACGGGAGTGGCAAATTTGCGTTTTATTCGGCAAGTCCATCTTTTTGACACAATTTACATAAAATTTTATAACTCTGTAATGTTCAGAGATAGAGTGTTCATGTCAAATGTTAATTTTCCACTAAGAAACACTACTATCTACCATTAAAGTCTTTACTATCAAGAACGGTACACCCTGAATAGCGATATCTCAAAAAATAAATTCAATCAAAATCTGTTTACATTCTATTCAGTGATTTATTTGAATATCTTTCCTGCTACAGTTTTTTTTTTTCATGTATAATATCGACAGTCCAAGCACGAACTCTCACTGTTTCCCTTCAAATATAGTAGCCCATCTGTTATCATAATAAAATCTTCAATTCGAATTATCTTAAGGGGCTTTTTTGGATATCGAATGCCTGTTTTTAATTAGAGCTAAAACGGAATTCAATTTAGGATATCACTTAAAATACTCCTACATATATTATACGATGTGTTGTTTCATCTGGTTATCCAACGTAATTAAATTCCTGTTATTTATTCTGTTGTATGAAGTATTGGGCATTGTATCGTATTTACCGAATATTAAATATACGTTTTGATTGCAACCCAAAATCAACAGCTTTCATGAAATACAATAATTGAAATGAAATGTTTTGTTGACGAATAGGAGGAAAATATTTAGGTTTCTGTTGTTGAACATATTTGCAAAATTCATTGCATTCTGATAGGCATTTCTGCCACTGGTTATTTGGAGAAAGCAGAAAAACATGTTTTAGTACGTGTACCACTAGTAAAATATCACATGTTTGATTATTATTAGATTAGATTAGATTGATAGATGGGCTGTGGGCGCCAAAAGGTCCATATAAACCGGGACAAAACGTTTTATTGCGCTATAGCCCCAGGTCTGGCAACAATCCTAAGCCTGTCGATCAAGTTTGATCGCGCTAATGAATTTGCTTAAAAGGGTGAGCGGGATCGAAGCAATGTCATCTGCTCCAGGGAAGGCGCAGCCTGTACTTGGCAACGTTGGGCCAATGCCTCACATTCGCAAAGAACATGCAGTGGTGTTTCATCACCACCTTCGCAGAAACGACAGCTAGCGTCCGATACTATAGGTATATCCATAATTTTGAGGTGTTTTTAAAAAATCATATTTCCTGTTACGCGAGTAACCATATATGAACATCCAGGCTTGCCCAGGCCTGGGAAATATTCCCATTGGACGGCGCCGTTAGTGCACTACTAGTCTACACATACACATATTTCTTGCCGAACTTAGCGGAATTCCGCAAAATAGCTCAGGTCCACAAAAGGGCTCAGGTCCGAGGCTATCCTGGCCAGCTCATCAGCCGCTTCATTCCCAGAAATGCCGACGAGGCCGGGAACCCAGCATAACGTTGCCCTGTTTGAGAAGTCAACTTTTTCTAGTGCGTTTTGGCAATTATGCACTAGCTTGGACGAGGCAGACCAGTTGGTTAGCGCCAGGATTGCTACCTGGCTGTCAGTAAAGACTGCCATATTCTGTCTACGGTATTCGGCTTTCAAGCATAGCTTCACGCGCGACTCGATGGCATGTACTTCTGCCTGGAATATTGTGGTGAGGTATAGAAATACCCTGGTTAGGGCGCGCTATTCCGTCACCTTGCTATTCGCCGTCTTTGACCCATCCATGAACCACTAGATGGTACATATCTGGAAGGAGAGTGAAATGTTTCTCCAATCAGTTTACCCTGCTCCAGATTGCAATGTTGAAAACTTGTTGCATTATGATTCTTTCACGAGATGATCCGATGGCATACTGGGAATGCAGCTCTCACTGAGACAACTTTCCTGTTACGGATTCGGCTCAGTGGGGATTTACGTGTCGGACTATGAGCCCACTCAGCTGTTAAATGAGTACCGATTTATGGGGTGAATAACTCGGTTGAGCGTGTTGCTGATCACATACCTCTGCACAAGACAAACCGTCACGATCTCGAGTCCATGGTTCAAATTGGACTGTTGCGCCAGTTATTTTTTTTAAATCAAATTTGTAGTTTGGCAAAGCTACGTCTTCTTTGATTCGGCAATTTTGTTTTGTAGTCCAACTATTCGCTGAAGTTACCGCGGGGATGACTAGAAGCCTGCCTGAGCGCTCACTGATATTAAATAATGCGGCGTATTAGACGAGGTCGAAGATTACCGTCCTCTATTTTTACGCTGATTACTAGTGAAGGAAGAGTTCCAGTGTTTGTAGCCGTTAAACTCGGAGCAGTCCCTTAAATTGCACCACTCATCACAGCAGTTACATCTCACAGATGTAGTATTTGGGTGCAGGACTTGCGAACGGAGCGCATCCAAGGATTGCGGTTACCGTCAGTGCCTGCGCTTTGTAGAAGTATTTAGAGCAGTTGCGCCGAGATGTATTGCTCCCAATATTCGTACAAAAACGGAGTTAAACATGTAGTACACATACACACTTCCTTCTTGCATTGAAGGGGTCTGGCAGCTCTTGGCCATTCTGATGAATTTGTCGTTCCGGTACGTAAAACCGGCTGCTGGTGGAGCGCTTTTCCTAACCAATAAACAAACCATTTCGGGGTGAATTATACGACCCAGCACGGTATCGCCAAAAAAATCCGTAAATTTATCCCTGACTTTTTCACCTCAAACTGGATGCTTGGTTTCTTGCATTAACCTTCAGGCGTGATTTATTTTGAATTATCGTTGTTTTGACTTGACGCAGTCATGTATTTTAGTTTGGAACCAAATTTGCCAACCGCATACAACACCATATGGATGATACAGCATATTAAGTATAGACAAGTACTAGACACTAGTAATCCCAAATACAGTCAGTATAGAGGGAAGGCGTAAGCCTGCTTGATAAGGTGGTGTCTCAAGGAGCGCATTGGCACTTGAATCTAGTAATCGAACACATCTAGACAATATTTATAAATATGCCTATAACTCAGTACAGTTTCTAATCTCAGTTAATGTCTGTCATATGCAGATTTGTGCAATACTTAATTTTAAAATTTTTAAATGCTACACAAATTAAACAATGCTGACTACAAACCGTCGTTCCTGCGGCAGCCGGTTCTACGCACCGGAGCGACCCATTTTTACAACGGCTAAGAGCCACCACACCCCTTCAATGTAAGAAGGATGTGTGTATGTGTATCTCGGCGCAACTGCTCTCAATACTACCTTTCCGCGCCGGCATAGAAAACAACCCAGGTCCTTGGATCTGTGGCGTATGCAATAGAGAGCTACATCGACGTCAGTGAGATGCAACTGCTGCGACGAGTGGTGTCACCTGAATAACTGCTCCGGTCTAAACCATCACAGGCACTGGAATCCTTCATTTACTGCCAGTCAGTGCAGAAATCGAGGTCCACAAGTAGCGAGCTCGTCGAACACGCCCCACCTTCCTACACCAGTGAGCATCCACTCGAGCTTTCAGTCAACCCCACGACCTCTGCGAATAGACCCAGTAGGATTCCCCAACAAAACAACCTTACGCCTGCACCACCGATCGCCATTTTCGATACACTCTCACTCGTCCAACTAAATTGCAACGGGCTGCAAACCCGAATTGTCTAGCTCGCTTTATTCATGGACAGAAACCGCATTCAAGTTGGAGCCATCCAGGAGACGAAACTACATCCCAATTCGTCCCTCAACGCTCATGGAAATTACATCATCATCAGGAAAGGCAGGTTGGCCAAGGAGCGCTTGCTTTCATCATTCATCATTCCGTGCAATACCGGGAAATATTGTAGATGTCGCCAACAACCACATCACCATGGAAATGCAAACCATCGCCATAAAATCAGGCAATGTTCATATTGAAATTTACAACATATACGAGTATATTCCACCGGTATCCAGTTGTCCCTCAGGTTACCATGTAAATATCAACTCTTTCCTCACTGGTCAACACCGTCTCCCACTTGGTGACTTTACCCCTGACCATGAACTCTGGCACTCACATCTTAACAACGACGCCAGAGGTATCGCCATTGCAGAACAACTTGATGCCTCAGACTTCTGTACACTGAATGACGACACGCCCACCCGTATTGCCGGTACCTGTTCCAGCTCTTCAGACATCATGATTGCCAGTGCTAGCGTCATAAATGAAACACAATGGGAGCCGGTCCTCACACTATCATCGGATCACTTACCAATCGTGATAAGGCTTGACAAACCGACAAATATTGTATCTGTCCAACATCGCACTTGTGTCAACCATAACAAGGCTAACTGGAATAAAATAAATAACTGGCGCAACAGTCCAATTTTAACCACGGCCTCGAGATGAGTTAGCATCATCTCATTTTCTAGATCGTGACGGTTTTTGTGCAGAGGTATGTGATCAGCAACACGCTCAACCGAGTTATTTACCCCATAATGGGTACTCATTTAACAGCTGAGTGGGCTCATAGTCCGACACGTAAATCCCCGGAATCGAGCCGGCGCCCAGTGAGTTGAAGGCGAACGTGCTAACCGTTGTGCCGTCCGGACTACAACTGGAATAGCTTTACCGAATATACTAGTGCTAAATTCCTCGCCCTGCCAACTCCCACCGACGTACGTAAGGCCGAGTCCAATTCCAGGAAAGTCCATAATAAAGCGGCTTCAAAATTTATTCCTGCAGGAGGCATTCCGAAAATTCTGCCCAACTTTCCTACCTCAGCCGCCAGACTGGCAGATGGGAGAGATAACATCAGGAGCACAAACCCAAACGATCCCAGAATTCACGAAATGAACTGTGAAATTCAAAAACTTGTAGCCGAACACAAGAGGTTAAAATGGAGTACGCATCTGAATGAATGCAACCTGACCTGAGGTATACGCAGATTATGGTCGATAGTCCGTGCCCTCTCTAATCCACCAAAACAGACAGGGAATGTCGCACTACAGTTCGGAGAAAATTCAGTCACCAACCCTGCCCACTGTGCAAGTCACTTCAATAGGCAGTTTATTGAACATCCTCCACCAGACAGACAAAAGCGCATAATCCGCAGGAGGATACATAACCGAACTGCAGACAACATACCTGTCTTCACCGCGGACGAAGTGGCTGCAGCAATCAGAAAAACGAACAACTCGAAAGCCTTGGGACCTGTTGGGATTGCAATGGCAATGCTTAAACACCTTGACTCACCAGCTATCGAATACCTCACGGCTACATTTAACCTATCCGTCACATCCCTGATCGTTCCGGAATTCTGGAAGAAAGGGAGACTGATCCCAATCCTAAAACCTGGAAAAAAAGCGACACTCGGCAAGTCGTATCGTCCCATCACACTTCTATCCTCAGTTGCCAAAACGCTCGAAGCACTAATCCACCCTGTTCTTGCGGCCCACATCCAGCTTGCAAATCACCAGCAAGACTTCAGAAGGATGCATAGTACAACGACGGCCCTGGATGCCATTACAACTCGCATCCACAATGGCTTTAATCAACCTCGTCCTGTCACAAAACAATTCTGGTGGCACTTGCCCTGTCGAAAGACTTTGACACAATCAGCCACTCAGCACTTCTGTCTGACTTATACAATGCATCTCTTAAAACGCAAACTACAAAACGGATTGCCAATTATCTCGCGGGCAGGCAGTCCTACACCGAATTCAGGAGCAAGAATTAAGCTAAGGAAGATACATCAAGGTGTGTCACAAGGAGGAGTTCTGTCTCCCTACTTGTTCAACCTTTGCCTATCTGGACTTCCAACTCCACGTGAAGGAATCGAAATTATCTCCTATGCCGACTGCCCCATTCTGGCAACTGCAAACAACATCACGGAAATGTGCGAACGAATAAATAATTACCTGGAAGAACTTAATTCCTTCTTCACGGGCAAACATTTTACCGTATCAGCGCCGAAACCCTCGGCAACATTATTCATCACCTGGACGAAGGAAGTGAAGATGCAACTTGGGATCTCAATTGGCAATCAACTTATTCCGACCGTGAACCATCCTAAAATTCTAGGAGTAAACCTGAAGAGCATGGCCACGTCATCCCCCTATGCTTCAACCGTGTGTACCAGAATGCGCGGTAGGAATAAAATCCTTAAAGCATTGGCCGGTAGTACTTGGGGCAAGGATAAGGAAACTCTACTGGTGACATACAAAGCAGTCGGAAGGTCAGTAGTCAACTATGCGGCTGCAGTGTGATCACAGAATCTCTGTGACACACAATGGAATAACATCCAGGCTTGCCAAAACGCCGCTCCCCGTACTGTGACTGGCTGTCTCCTGATTTCATCCGAGGACCAGCTGCATTAGGCAACAATGATGCTGCCTCTAAGGGCCAACAACAAGCTTCTTGCGAAACAGTACCTGGTGGGTTTTTACCGGAGGGAACACCCCAACACCGACCTCATTGACAAGATACCACCACCAAGCCATGTCAAGCGTGATTTGACGGACCTCGAAAGAGACGTCCAAAGGTACAAAAGGGTTCGCTTTGACCACAACACATACAGATCAGCTATCGCAGCAATACATCATGAGGAGGTACAAACATCAATCCCAGCACTAGGTCCAAATAGAGTTCTCTCGACAAAACTACCAGCCATTTCTCCCGATGAGATGAGATTACTTCCGAGAGCAGCGAGGACAACCCTTGCCCAACTTCGGTCTGGCTGGTGTTCGCGTCTTAACTCCTACCTGTCTCGCATTAACCGGGATGTCAGGAACACATGCCCCGCCTGCATTGGTACACCTCACGATGTGGACCACATTTTTAACTGCCCAGCTGCACCCACACACCCGACCCCCAGGTCGTTGTGGGCGAACCCCCTAGAGGCAGCTACCTTCCTGTCGCTTACCACCGAGGAAGACGAAGAACAATAACTACATGTAACACACTCACACAACGAACTTCTGACCATTGCTACAACAACAAGAACAAACCGTCAAAGAAAAAAACTTAGCAGAAGCTTTATTAAAAATAATTCCCTACTTTCTAATCCAGTTCGCCGGCAGGCATCCACTCTCATTGCCATATAAGCCTGATTCCATTTTCAACTTGTCTAGACACCTAATTCTATTAGAATTCGCACGACAACTGTCGACAATATTTACACAGTGAAGGAATTGGAATTTTCTGTTGAAAGGATACACACAGTCAAGTCTCGGGTCAAATTCCTTAAGCCTTAACACAATCCAGAATTTCTGTAACATTCAACACCTTATCCTAAGGCGACCGTTCCCCCAAAAACTTAATTGTTCTGATTGCGGCAACATCAAACGAAGGAAAATTTATAGCTTCGTGAAAATGGGAACTTTCCAACGAGCTTTCGGAAAATCTTGTTGAGCGGTTGTGATATCACTTAGTCAGGTGACGTAGCACCTTTTTGGGGGGTTCTACTCGAAAATCCGTTTTCGTAAAAATTGACCTGTTTCCAGACGAGTGCAAATACATAATTCAAAATAAATCACGCATGAAGGTTAATGCGAGAAACCAAGCATCCAGTTTCAGGTGAAAAGGTCAGGGATAAGTTTGAGAATTTTTTTGGCGATACTGTGTTGGGTTGTATAATTCACCCCGAAATGGTTTAGTGGCTAGGAAAAAGTTGATTTTTAAATAGGAAACAATAGTTGGGCTTAGATCCTTTTTTATAACAAGGACAGGCTAAGATACCCAAGGGTGGGCACTGCGACCATGAGATCTATTGTGCCATAGCCTTAATTAATCCAAAATACCCTCAACCAGCCTAATGAAGGCTAGTAGATCCTTTGTAGGGGTGCTCCTTACGACCGCTGAGCTCACGAAGGAGTCTCCAAGAAACAAGAACCTGGAACGGGCTACCGCCGGACATTCGCAGAGAAGATGTTTAGTAGACTCTGTGTCCTCCAGGCAAAGCCTGCACTCCGTATCAGTGGATAGACCCATTTTGATGAGGTAATATCTCACCCAGTGGTGCCCCGTGAGGTAACCGACGGTTAGTCTCAGGTCCGCTCTACCCAGGCGGCTGGTTTCTTTGAGACCGTAGGGTTTTATAAGGTCTTTGGACTGCCGCAGTCCTGGAAGACAATCCCAGTGACGCAGTCTTTCATTGGCAGACCACTCCCTCACTAGTGATCTTGTTTTAGCCCAGCTCAGACCACAGTAAGGATTAGGCCCGAAAAATATATCCGAAGAGCCTTGTCTAGCAAGTTCATCGGCAGCTTCGTTACCAGGGATGCCCTGATGGCCAGGTACCCAACATAAAGTAACCCGATTGGTGTTTGTGAGACACTGAAGGGTATAAAACACTCACTAATTTCGATGAGAAACTATGTGAAGAAAGAGCCTTAATGGCTGCCTGACTATCAGTGCAAATAGCGATGTTAGCGCCTTTGAGTTTCTTGTCCAGAATGTCTCTGGCGCAGGCCTCAATGGCATGGATTTCAGCTTGAAAAACCCTAGGCCAGACTCCCATAGCAATGGAGATCCTGGTGTGCGGTCCATAGCCTCCAGCACCAACACCCAGCTCCGTTTTAGATCCGTCGGTAAACCACATGGTGTGCCGGGAGACAGAGCCAAGAATGCCACTGTCCCATTCCCCGCGAGTGGGGATGGAGACCGAGAATTTCCTACCAAATCATATTTCCCGAGTCATATAATCAGATCTCGAGCAGATCTGCATGCCAGGGATCCGCTCTAGAATGCCCATGTGTCCCTAATTGGACACAACGCCATCGTATGTTAGACACATTCTAAGAGCGCTCAGAGCCGCAGACTCTTGTATGAAAATATGCAGCGGAGTAAGTCCAACAATCGCCTCAATAGCCGATGTCGGACAAGTACGGATGGATCCTGCCATACCAAGGCATGCAAGGCGCTGTAACTTACTACAAAGTTGTATGGTGCAACGCTGATTCGTTTTGGGCCACCAAACTAGCGCCGCGTAAGTCACAACTGGACGTACAACCATCAAATATAGCCACTCGATCATTTTCGGGGTGAGTCCCCAAGTTTTGCCAAACAGAAACCTGCAACCCCATATGATCCGAGTGGCCTTACTGATAACAGCCTCGACGTGATTGCTCCAGTTAAGCCGCCAGTCCAACAAAATTCCTAAGCATTTGACTTCAGTGGAGAACTGAAGTACCGTTCCGCCAAGGCTGACAGGGTTTAAGCTTAGATTTCTTCTTCGAGTGAAGGAAACTAAGACTTCAGATCAGTATTTTGGTCCGGAGCCTGGGATATTTTGATAGTGTTAAAAATATTTTCATTTTCAAATTCGTGACTATTGAAGGAGTGCCTTGATTTAATGGCATGTATTGCCTAGTTAGATGAAATAATGCGATACCTCAAACCATAGAGACCAATATTATTCAAACCGTACTCCATATTTCAATAACATAAATTTTATTTAATTACAGGTAAGAATGGTCTCACAAGGTGCTCAAACTAATGGCATTTTAAATGGTCGCAAGCTGACGAAGAGCCTGTCCGAAATGACTGGTGCACGGGGTCCGGACCAAAACGTGGTGTTGGACGAACCTAAAACGTAAGCGATTTTCCGTTTTGTTTTCGAACATTTGTGGACACATCCATTAAATCCTGTTCAATTATATTTCTGCTAGGCCAACCGAACACGAACAACTGCATCGAACGTACTCGGAAGAGCCACCACGTTCGCCACTTATGGTGCCCACTTCACACTTCGACGAACGCTACTTTGACCAACTGCCCTCGACACGGCTCGTTTCGTCCTCTCGCAACGCGCCCGATCAATCGTCCATCCATTCTCGTAATCATTCCCAGGACAGTGCAACCTCGTTCCGGTCATCTGATATGACAATAATGACACCGGCATCGTCGTCGGCCGGACTGTCCTACGGGGCCAGCATGGGACGTGGTCCAATCTCCTCGACACAGAGTGTCGCTAGTATGGCAACGACAGCTTCCATGACAAGAACATCTCAGGATATGGCCGGAAGTATCTCACGTGCGGCAAGCGTGAGTAGTCACGGAACATTTGACTATGAATCGAATAGTTTGCCACGACGTACGTGTGGTCATCATCCGCGAGAGGAATTCTACACGTACAGTTTGCCCCGTGCCCATGCCCCAGCCACATATCATCAGCATGAAGTTTGCAGACACGTAACCGAATGTTCGGAACTCTTGAACGGAACAATTGTCGCGGGTGGTGTGACATTCCACAAGCCTCGGGTGTCCCGAGAAAGTTCCACGGATTCGACCAATCTACCGCTGGAGAGAAGGCGGGCTTCGGTCGGTCCCGAGATAGCACCCAAAACCCATGCCGTACTACGTAGACAGTCCATGCCGTGGCATTATCAACGCGTTCCCATCAGGATTGAGAGCCGGGATACGTCCGAGGAAGTTTGCTCCACGTGTGAGTCGGAAGGTGATTCCGGAGCGCTGGAACGACAGACTTCCGAACACGTAGACGACGATGGCGTTGCCAAAGAAGAGGTAAGGAATTATAGATGAAAGCGAGTATAGACATTGGAAATTAGGCGAACTGAATTGCGGGAACGTACGATTGTGTTTTGCTGGCTAATCTACTATTAGGAGTTATAATTATGGCATTCATTGCTTGTTGCTATGGTTATCCTGCAGATTATAGGGTTTACTGCTTGGTAATTCAGAATTCATTATATATGGGAAAATTAGTTTTTTTTCTCGATGGTTTGTTGGAGCACGATGTTCATAAACTGGATGACTGCATGGAAAAATCGCAACAGGGATCAAAAGCGTTCGATAGCTTTATTAGCTGAACGAAGTTCTGATAAGACTTCTAACCACTAATTACTCTAACCCCTAGAGGGACATATCACGTCACGTCAACTATTCCTAACAGACTTAATTGAGTTTCGGTAACGTATAACAGGTTTTAGATAATGCATGTTACTAGCATACACCTTCGGCCCATTTAGTCACATTCTATTCACTATGCCTCGGATAAGGACTGACTCAACGGTTACAACTTTTGGATATCGTACAATGACAAAGATTGGATTCTGAAATGTGCGTTGGTTGGTTGGTATAAGTGGTGGCTGAAGCACAACTTGCCAGAGCCCAATTAGCGCGAATGCGCCGTTTTGTAACCACAAACCTCGGCAAAATCGGTTGTAAGATGGTTGGGCTAACAGGGGATGGAAGGATGCCTAGATCCAATCGGAGGAGTTCAGGAAGTGTAGCAGCTCCCCGATCTTCACCCCCGATACATCCCCCAGGTTAACGAGAAAGGCCTCGCCCAATGCTCGATGTCTGGCCCTAGCAAGGGCCGGGCATTCGCAGAGGAAGTGAGTGAGGGTTTCCTTTTCATCCTCATTTCCACAGCTGCGACAGTGCTGAAATGTGCGTACTCTCCTGGACAATGGATCAGAAGGTCCCCAGAACGCACGATTTATACAATTAGAGATTGAATTTCTGTGGTATAAATTAAACATCTGAGGAGCTAGTGAGATAAGATGGTGGAACGGCGGAGAATTTATCTCTCCAACGGGTAGCACTGCAATGTTGTACTTCGGTAGAGCTGCCGCTAGTGGTCGTGAGTCAGGTGTGGGGCTCCTTTTAACCAGAGTCGCACGAAACTGTCTCTTATCCTGGGATACGGTCTCCGATCGAATCATGACCGCCAGGCTCCGGCCGAAAATTAGGAACATCTCAGTAATACAATGTTAAACTCCAACTGAACCCGACAATATCTTGGCGAAAAACTCCTTCTACGAAGAACTAAACGCCGTTCAGAGCAGAACACCTAAAGGTGACATTATAATGGTTATGGGTGATTTGAATGCAAAATTTGAGGCTGACAACTATGGGCTCAGACATGTGATGAAGAGACACGGTCTTGGTGATTGTAATGACAACAGTGAAAGGTTTGTAGAGTTCTGCAACCTTCACAGTCTCTTCATCGGTGGTAGTATGTTTGAGCATAAGGACCACCACAAAATCAGTTGGTCCTCTGCTGATCGGCGCAGAACACAAAATCAGATCGACCACTTTGCTATTAGCAAAAGATTCAAGAGTTGCCTCCTGGACGTGCGAAACAAGAAGGGTGCCGATATTGGGATAGGAAGAGACCATTATCTTATAATCGTTAATTTTCGATTGTGTATTGCAGCCGTGCGCCGTTCTAGCGACGAAAGACCCAGACCAAAAAATCTCGCTCGACTAAAATATCCAGTTGTCTAATAACAATATAATGACCATCTTTCGGAAAAAAGCAGCTGAGATAACTAGTCACCCAGATAGTGACAAATGAAAACTAGGATGCCATAAAAATGCCTACATTGATAGTGCAGATATCACCCTTGGCACAAACCCGGATTGCCGGAATAAGCCCTGGATGTCCGACGCTTCATGGCAGCGGATTGTTGAAAGAAAAGAACTGAAGGTTCTTTTAGCTGCAGCATTAGACGACAATCGAAGCAGCATCGAACTCCTTTGTTATGTACCACGTCATAACGTAATTGCAAAGTATCGATAATAACTTATGAATCGATACTTCGAAATTATTCACGCAACCCTATACAATTGAAGTTATGATAAACAATAACAAGTCGAACTCAAGATAAACAACAGCTGGACTTCAAGTCGAACTTATGATAAACAATAAGAAGTCGAACTCAAGATAAACAAGATGAACTTAAAATAAACATTCAGATATCAAATAATATAAACACTTCGGACTCCAAGTCAATTTTAAAGGCACGGATAATAAATTTGTATTTCACAACTAGAAGAAATTGCAAGCAGAGTATAAAAGCAGGCCTCAGGCAGAGGTAGAGAGCCAGTTCAAAAGAGTCAGTTTAGAAGTAAGTCAGCTCAATTGCAGTCCAGTAGTCAGTACAGTTCAGTTCAAGTCAGTTGGTGCAAATCAGTTAGTCAGTTAGTCAGTACAGTTCAGTTTCGAGTCAGTCAGTCCAGTAGCGAGTTAATTCAGTTGTAAGCCAGAGTGTTCAATAAACTGTGAGAAGAGAAAATTGAAATTGTTTGATTTAGTGCTGTCGCTTGATGAAGTTAAGGGATTCTCCTGTCCCGCAACAAGAGTGAAACATAATTATGGGATTCTCTTGTCCCATAACACCTTCACCGTTAGAAAGCTCGAGAAGTTCAGCGTAGTGTGCGACGCGATAAAAGAGTTTATGCGAATTCTCTTTTAGCCTCAGCAGAAGAAGCCGCACGAAGTAACAACTTAAACGCTGTATACGGTGTCATCAAGGAGTTAGTACAGGTGGTCGTTACTACTCCCAACATCCGGTGAAGGATAGTGATGGAAAGCTACTTATCTTGGAAGAAGATCAAATGAAACGCTGGAAAGAACATTTCGCCGCGGTCTTGAACCACCGTGTAATCTCTGGTGAAGTTCCCCCTTATATAGATAATTTAGCTAACCATCATAATGTGCGTATACGGTCCACTGCCCCGACTAAAGAGGAAGTAGTCACTGCAATTATTGCACTAAAACAAGAAAAGTCCAAACTCGACGGTTTCCCTGCCGAAATTTATCAAGCAGCGCCAATCGTAATTGCCGATTTGCTGCACCCACTTGTTGATAAAGCGTGGAATACAGAAACCTTTTCAACTGAGTGCAAGGAAGGTTTGATCATCAAACTTCCGAAAAAGAGTAGCCTCACAGAATGTAATAATTGGAAAGGCATTTGTGTGCTTCCTGCCGTTGCCAAGGTAATAGCTAAAATCGTCCTGGAAAGACTAAAGGCCCATTTAGAAAGCACAATTGTTGAAGAACAGGCTGGCTTTCGATCCAGGTTCTCCTGCGTCAATCACATTAACACCTTGCGAATCATCATCGAGCAATACGCTGAGTACGATTCTCCGCTTCACTTGCTTGTTATCGATTTCGAGAAGGCTTTTGATAGTGTGAACCGGGATTCTATATGGGCGGCCTTGCGCAGGAGAGGCATCCCTGAGAAGCTTAAGCTTCTGACTATTATTAATTTAACGTATGACAGCGCGAGATGTCGCGTTCTGCATAAAAGTAAGGTGTCGGGGGACTCTGAGATTCGTAGTGGAGTTCGGTGCTTCCTCTCACCTCATAGTGATCGGCGACGTGTTGCATGCAGCCCTAACCGGACTATTCAGAGGAATTCAATGGACTTTGACATCTTATCTACAACATCTTGACTACGCTGACGATAAATGCCTACTTTCCCACAAAATAATCTATCTTGCCGCAATTTCGTTAGATCTCGAAAGCGAGGCAAGCAAGGCTGGGCTAAAAATTAATACAATACCAACAAGACCAAGGTTCTTAGCCCGCCATTGCGAAAAAGAAATGCGACATCTGTTGCCATAATTATTAATGGGCAGCCTGTAGAGAAGGTGGACAACTACGTCTACCTGTGTAGCATTGTTGCCAAAAACGGTGGTACGGAGCAGGACATCGCTCGTCGTATCAAACAAGCTAAATGCGCTTACGTCTTGCTGTCCAAAATCTAGCAAAGCAGTTATTTTAACATCAAGACCAAGTTTGACCTGTTTCGTTCCCTGGTACTGTCTGTGCTTTTATATGGGAGCAGTACATGCACAGTTTCCGTAAGGGTTACCGGAAAGCTTCAAGTTTTCGTCAACTCATGTCTTCGTCGAATTTTAGTAATTTGCTGGCCCGAAACAATATCAAATGAAGAGCTAAGTCGGCGTACGGGTCAGATGCCAATCGACGAATTGATGCGTAGGCGAAAGTGGCAGTGGATAGGTCACACATTGCGGAAGAGTGATAAATGCATTGCTTTGCAATGAACCCCATTTCCAACCAAGGCCAACGAAGATGTGGTCCTAGAATCACATTGCGACGATCTGTGACAAAGGAGTGTAGCGCGCTGGGTAAGTCTTTTGGGGAGTTGCGCCCCATTGCCCAGAACAGATTACGATGACGCGCAGGAATAGTTGACGAGCTATGCTTCGCTAGGGGTTAAGGCAAAGTAGCAGTAGCAATAACGACATTTTCAATGGGCAAGGAATGTACTATATATCGAATGGACGATACCCGCATGCCTAATCGAATATTGTTAGGATGCATGAGTGGAGAAAGGCTGTGAGGAAGACCGAGAGCTCGTTAGGAAGACTGAGTACATGCTGACGATACTGATAATGTCCTCGCTTGCTAGAGCCAAAAAGAATCCTAATAACCCTAAATTAAACTTTTCCGCATCTTAAATTTGCTATGGTAATTAAAGAGGGCGGAAAGCTTTCGTTCCTTTGTCTCAAAATCGTTAGAGAACACGAGCGTTTGTTTTTTTTTATATTTTAGGAAATTACCCACATTATAGGAATGATTCCCTCATCGATCCCCTAATTCATGGCCTTCTCACGACGCCTTTAAACCTTAACAGTTTTAAAAGGAGAAAGAATATATAATTGACACAGATGCTGAAGCATTTTCGTTAGAGTCTCGCGGAAATCCCTTACCGCATCGGAAAAAAAACTAGAATGGTGAAGGAAAAAGAGCTCCTAACGAGGTAATGAGGAAGTTAAGAGAAGTGTGGGGATCACGCGGTCGGCTCCTTCAAACTAATTTTAGAAACTGATGACAAGCCTTCAGATAGAAGTAGTCTCTTCGAGTAAGACTCATCACCTAATGAACAGATTGGTGTCAGTTAAGTACATGAAACTGAATCTCGAACTAAATGGGATTTTCAAAGTGTCCTGTCCGGGATACGAAAAAGTTTCTCCCTCTCTCAATTCCCCTAGTCCCTTGTGGGGCATAGCGCGTCAACTGTTCCATGTGGCCCAGTTGACGTTTGCGACACTGCGCTACCGGTCGCCCCAGGATACGAAAAAGTTTACATGGAGCAATCTAAGGAACTGGCTTCCGTTCGCTGAGAAAAACATTCGCAAGAGGCAGACATCGATCGGAAACAAAGTCTCACTAAAATCAACAGAAGCGCGGCCGGGGCACTGCATCACCGATCGATTATCAAAGAGGGAACCGAGGCGAGAAAACAAGACACACTGAGAGTCTAGCCATCTTTAAGAAACCGTAAACTAGGAGGCTGAATCATGACGTCGGAAAATTGTAATTGAAACTACAGGAATCCTTAACAAAGCAATATCTTGAGAAGCGGAGAATGTATTTGTAGCTTTTTGTGTTATCTGTAATTTGTATTTTATTATACAATTAGTGTTCATTTATCATTCAGCTTCCTTTTAAATAGACGTTAATTTGTGTTTTCGTTAGTTGACTATTGTGCCGAAGAAGATCACAACTAGTGATCGAAATGGGTCTTAACAATAAGAAGAAAGTAACACATCTTAACAAAATCAAACATTTTTTTATAATTTTTTCTTCTCATTAGTTAAGGATCGAGAAGATTAGCCTATGTTGTAATGTTGCAACGAATTTTTCCAAATTAATTTTTATGTTTTTATACCCTAGACTTTTAGTATAGGGTATGTTGTTTTTGTCACGACGGAAATATGTAACACCTTAAAGGAGGCTCCGTAGGTATAGCAATGTATACATATAAATGATCAGGGTCACCTCCTGATTCGATTAAGCCATGTCTGTCTGTCTGTCTGTCTGTCCGTCTGTCTGTCCGTTCGCACGAAAACTTTCGATAGAATGAAGCTAGAGCCTTGAAATTTGGACTAGATGTTGGAAGTATGATCTAGTTGGTTGGTATTGAAAATGGGCATGATCAGGCCAAGAGAACGCCTACCTCCCCTACATATGTAAAATAATTAAATGTATTTATAACTCCCGATTAAATAAACATGAAAACCTCTAGCTTTGGTAGATTGCTCGTGATGGTAACCTTATACTCCCCTGGAAAAATAAAATCGATCAGTTGAAAACTAACGGTTATTTTCTTACAAAGAGCCCCGTACTACCCTACTTTTCAGATTTTTTGTCTATAACTCTTGAACCAATCGACGTAAACATCTGATTTTTGGCATGTAACCCTGGGGTGAGAAGCTGCTTAGGTTTTGGGAAGTTGGGCATAATCAGATCAAAGGAGCGCCTACCTCCCCTACAAAATTCAAAAAATGAAATATTATTTTAATTACGATAACTTTCGATAGAATGACACTAGCAAGTTGAAAATTAGGTAGAATGTTGGTAGTAAGGTCTTATTAGTTAGCACTGAAAATGGGCAAAATCCGACCCAAGGAACCCCTACCTCCCCTTCAAATGAAACTTCGAATAAGCGATTACTTTTGATACAATGAAGCCAGCAGCTTGAAATTTTTGTCAAATGTTTGAAGTGAGATTGAGTTAGTTGGCATTAAAGACGGGTTAGATCCCACCTAAGGAACCCCTACCTCCCCTGGAGATGACACTTAAAACAAGCAATAACTTACGACAAAATAAAGCTAGCGACTTGAAATTTTGCCCAAATGTTTGTAGTAGGATCCAGTCGGCTAATATTGAAAATGCGTAAAATCCGACCAACGAAACCCCTACTTCCCCTACAAACGAAACTTCAAATAAGCGATATCTGTCGATAGAGTGAAGCTAGAGACTTAAAATTTTGTTTGTATGTTTGTAGGGTGATCTAATTGGTTGGTGGCAATGATGGGCAAGATCCGACCCAAGGAACCCTTACCTGCCCTACAAGTGAGACTTTAAATAAGCAATAACTTTCGATGGAATGAAGCTAGCGACTTGAAAAATTCAACAAATATTTGTAGAATGGGTTAGTTAACTCATTTTGAGAATGGTCAAGATCTCCCTGAATGAGTGCCAACCTCCCCTATAAACTGGCTATATAGGAAACTCACTTTTAATGCATGGTCGTTGCCAATTATTACTTTTTTTGTCACCACTAGGTCTGTACAATTCTAGGGTATATACGATTCGGACTCCGGGTTTATTCTACTCCTGTCACCGAGATTAGAAAGTAAAAATGAAATATGATAATCCTATTCGGATAGGCTTCAAAATGCACAGGAAACTGGAAAGAAGGAATCATAAGATTGCAGAAGATTGTTGTGATCAGTGAATTGGTCTGTTCAGTTTAAAATGGTCTGCTACTACCTTGATTTGAGTGTGTTGTCTCGTTTGGCAATTGTCCACGTTGTTGCGTTACTTTTTGTTATTTTCCCATAAAGCTAACAGGATGTAAAACAATCTCGACGAACGGTAATTATCGTTTTCAAGAAAAACAATTGAGACTGCATGTTTCTGCTCCAAGAGACGCCAGATTTTTATGTATCTGGGTTAGCGAAAAAAGATTGCTTTGTTTTTCAATCCGTAAAAACGTATCTCCAGATCGTTGCTTGTTGCTGTGTTTGCATTGGTCGGTCATCTCCATGCAATCTAAAGGGGAATATATGTAAAAGTTCACTAGTATTTGATCATTTTTTTTTTATTTTTTTTTCTCCCGGCCGACTAGAGGGTAACAACACTTCAGTATCGCGATCCCCACCAGTCCGCATGCTGGACGTATATTAAGAAAACCCTGAACGGATAAACTATGTCTCTGAAAATAAATAAAAAAAGTCCGGTACCGAAAGTTTGCTGTCTTCAAGTTCTTATAATAGTCTCGATTAAGTGAGTGTCTGTACACCAAACCAGAAACTACCATCCTAAGCTTCAGCTTAATGGACGCTTATTTAGCAATGAGCTGATAATTTTAAAAATTCTGTTCAGGAGGGGTTCCAGGTCTTAATTGACAAGCTAAATTATAAATTTCTATATGCCTATTCCTTATCATAATACGCTGCCGTCACACTACTCGCCATGTTGAAGGATAAATGGGGGGAAATGTATTCTGTTGCATTGGTTAAAGCACACCCTACTAAGTACTCCCGACTAGAATCTCGACGATGAAGAAAGTTTTAAACCATCTAAAACACTTCATCAATTTCCTTTTTTTTTTCTTGACAAAGTGCCGGGATAATGCACTCCAATATTTTATCCTAACGTTTTCTAATTAGACTACCATCATAAAAGCATCCTCCAAAACATCCTTCCTACCATTTCGAACCATTCAGATGGCACTAATAACATAATGAGAAATATCGATTGAAAACTTATACTGTGTTATTTATTTACCACACATTTGCAGGACGGCGACGACGACGACGATGAGGAGGACGACGAAGAGCAAGAAATATTTATAGACTTCAAGCCACATATATCGCCTACGCCTAGTCCTCGTACACGACGTAAGAAACTTCAAAAGACATTATCCGAGGGTGAAATTCTCCTTGAAAAACGTCAAGGCCAACGCGACGGCATACCTGTGGCTTCAGCATCAGAGGAGGATTTAACGGTCCAACCGAATGCCTCCACATCGCAAGAATATCAATATCAGAATCTTCCGATCAAAGATGAGGGAATCTTTGATAAACAGAACTTGTTAGCACTCCCTCCGGACTCGACAAATGGAACGGGCACATTACGCATAAAACGTGAAGCATTTCGAAAGCGTTCAATCAGTTTGGAGGATACAACGGGCGAACAAGTGACTCGATTACCGAAATCCACTCCACCGTCACCGTGTCAAGAGGAATTGTCGGTGGCCGTTCAATCGGCATATCCCTCGACAGATTCACTGACCAATGACTTGACACGTGACCATTCCGATGGTATTTGGAACGAGTCACAAGCAACAGTCCTTCATGCGGAGCCCAGGTAATAAATTCTTCATTTAGTTTATCAGAAAATCCTGAAATTTTATGATTATGACATTTTTCTCATACTTGAAAATTCCGTTTCGTCCTTTATTTTATGCGCGTCCACTTATATAGGGAGAATGAGCTAGTGCCGCCACTTTTGACTCCCTCGTCGCGTCGTAAACATTTACTCCTTCAGCATCAGCAACGAAGTTCCATAGATACGGATGCCTTAGACTTGGAAGAGCAATTCTCATCTGATCAGGTTAGTGTGACTTTTTATTTCTTTTCAATAGATTGAAAGCGGAGCTTTCCAATTTTCCACCAGCTAAAATAACTAAGCTGGTGGAAAATTTTTCAGTCTGTCGGATATTGAAGTTGCATTTAATTTCGCGGGACATGTCCGGGGGGAGCTGGAAAGTTAATACGTTAGGATCAGATTATATTTTTATCGAGGAAAATCTGAAATTGAGTTGGGGAGAGAGAGATAGTCAAAGGAAAGGACGGTCGCATAAAAAACACTATGGATTATAAAAAATGGGAAAGGACAGGACTACTCTCCTATAGCTAACAATATTGCTGATGTATATATTGGCAAGCCCACTTTGGAATTCCTTTCGCAATTTTACCATACCACATCCAATCAGAAACCTTTGTCCATAAAACGTATTTATTGTCGATACTCAACAGTTCCGTAATGCACGCAGACCATAAAAATTGCCTTGCTCGTTGGAACGATATATTTTGTCGAAAATCCTTACACGGTCATTTTCTCTGTGGGGGATTTGAGCTTTTGGCCATAATGAGGGCAATCTCTAGTCTGGAGGTCGCATCAGCTATTAATCATTTGACATGAGAAAAATGAAAAAAAAAAATAGAAAAGATTTTGTTGTCCTTGTTTCAGTGTCATGGCTCAAATGATGCCACTGCTTTGCCAGGTCTTTTATCTGTCATCATTCTCCCTCTTATGTCACCGCGTGTCCGCCGTGCGCCCTACGCTTAATCGTTACGAAGAGACTGTCATTAGACGAAAAAGTTGAACAATTCTCGGGAAAAGTTTGGAGCCAAGAAATCCATTATTGTCGTTATGAATCCATCTGATGAAAATGGGACGATATTCAAAGTGACATTTAAGAGATTTAATTTTTTTTTCTATTTTGGTTTGCGCTGGGCGTTATTGTTTCATGCTATTGTTTGGAACAATGAAATGTTACTTTGAAAAATGACGTTTTCAAGTTGGGTGGATGCTTGTATATTTTGTAGATATTTTCTAATTAGGATTGACATGGGAATAAAAGGGCAATGAACGGTGAACCTAACTTCACAAATTAAGTTGGGGGTTCGCTTGATCGCATTAAGTACTTTAACTTTGTTAAAATACTTCATGCCACACTTTCGGATACAACCGATATAAGAAACAGTAGTCGTGTTTTTTTACACAACTGAAAAGCACAAAATTGTCACGGATCCAAGGCGTGGTAGGGAACCGATAATTTAAGAAATAAATTATATATATTAGACTCGGCGGTGTTTATGAATTGGCGTTTGAGGAGATTTTTTAATGGACGGTTTGGTGGGCATCAGAAGATGCCCGTGGGGACGAAGCCTAAGGTAGCATAATGACCATGAAGGTCGGGCCATGCCATCTAGCTATGCGGCCTATGCTTGCTGTAGCTCAGTTCTGGAGACATGGGCGGGGTTTTTGCCGCTCGTTGCCCCTGTCCTTTACGTATTAATATAAATTTATAGGCCGATCGCATCGGATTCCGAGTGTAATGGGACCCTCAGCCCTTGGTTTCATACCACCGACACATCATTACTCATCAGGTATACTCTATTGCCCTAACCCCTTGTGGGGCATAGCGCGTCAACTGTTACATGTGGCCCAGTTGACGTTTCGTTGGCATAATCTGGTTTCGGAGAATGCAGTTGCCAGCATACACCTCCTGCACATCCATGGCCACGAACGTCGTCGTGGACGGGATTCGAACCCGAAACGCCGGTAGTCAAACATGAGACTGATGCCTCAACACACTGCGCTACCGGTCGCCCCGGTTCATTATATACATATACTGTAATGAATGGTGTTGTTCTTCAGGGATTGTTGTCCATCGTTTTTACATAGGATAGTGGTGAATGAAGAATTCTACTACCTGTGATTTCTTAGGTGGCACCATTCGTCGGAACAGTTGCACCTCACTGAGGTGGTGTTAAGGTGCACAGTCTTGCTGCATATTTTCCTTCTGGCGTCGAAGGGGTGTGCTAGCTCATGGCTCTTGTTGAAACGGGTCTCTCGGTGCGCACAACCGGCTGCCGCAGGAGCCTCTAGAAAATGTGAAACGATTTGTCTATTTATGTAGTATTGGTGCCGAAAATAGCGGTACGGAGCAGGGCATCGCTCGTCATGTGAACAAGGCTCAATGCGCTTTCAGCATGCTGTTCTTGATCCGGCAAAAGCAGATACGTCAGTTCTAAAACCGAGCTGGGTCTTTCTCGCTCCCTAGTACTGTCTGTTGTATTATAGGAGAGCAGCGCATAGTTTCCATAAGTCTTACCAGCAAGCTGCTAGTTTTGTCAGCGTTGAATTTTAAGAATTTTCTAGTCCGAAACATTATCCAGTGTAGAGCTGACTTAGTGTACGGGTCCGATGCCAATCGACGTATTGATACACAGGTGAAAAGAGCAGTGGATAGGTCACTCATTGCGGAAGGATGATAATTGCATTGCTGGACATGCCATGAAATATGGAATCCCATGCCTAAATAAGGCCTACCAAAGGGACCTCCTAGTCGTAGTCCGGATGGCGCAACGGTTAGCACGTTCGCCTTCAACGCACTGGGCCCCGGTTCGATTCCGGGGATTTACGTGTCGGACTATGAGCCCACTCAGCTGTTAAATGAGTACCCATTATGGGGTAAATAACTCGGTTGAGCGTGTTGCTGATCACATACCTCTGCACACAAAAAAACCGTCACGATCTAGAAAATGAGATGATGCTAACTCATCTCGAGGCCGTGGTTCAAATTGGACTGTTGCGCCAGTTATTTATTTATTTAAAGGGACCTCCTAGAAACTCATGGCATCGATTTGGGGCCGGCGAGAGTAAGGCGTTGTTGGTTAAGTCGAGGGGGCAGATGCATCCAATTGCCCAGAATAGTACGAGTATGCGCAGGAACACAGTAACAGTACAGTAAGAGGAGGTTAAGGCAAAGTAGTAATGCTAATCAGAATACATCTGAGAACTGTGCTGGGGTTATGTCTGGGCTTCGCCTAATCGGAAAATCTGCTTGAAGATTTTGAGCATGTGAATTGCGCTGATACAGGGTGACGGACTGGTCCCCATTTTTTTCAATTTCACACTCGATTACGTGATAAGAAAGGTCCTGATACAAACGACGAAAACACTATCGACCGCACAAGTTCAAATAGTGGGGTACGCAGACAATAGGTGCGTTTTTTCCTACAGAGCAGAGCAGGTTAAGCGACGAAAAAAACGATCCAAACGGAGTAAGTTGTTGTCTTTGTTAAGGGAGTGTGTGTTGGTTTAGTTAGAATTCAAATGTCAACTCGAATTTCAAGAGAAAACTTCAATCCTTAGTACATATACAATCGGACAAGTTTCCTATAGGCAGCGAAATTATTTTGTATGCTTACTATTTCATATAATTATACAAAACGAACATTTTATTGGCAGGAAATGAACTTTATGTACTTCCCAAACTGTAAACTGTTCTAAAATTTCGACGCCTGCGCTACCTGCATTTCAAATGTGGAACTATTTAACAGAGTAGAAATCCTGCACTAACGTTCTATCGAGAGCAACTCAGATCAAATTGTTAGTGTAATTGTGTGGTCTTAACCTGCTCTGCTCTATACGGATCTTGAAAAAAACGCGCCTAATATCAGCATTTTGTGAACTTCATATAGGATGGCATGGGAAACGCTACTAACTCTCGACCAGGTAAAAAAGGAAGTTCATCTCTACATCAACAAGGCAAAAATCAAAGTGCTGACGCAGTTACGCGTTTAAACACCGAACATTGTAGAAATTCGCTTAGGCGATGCAGTTATCGAAAGAGTGAACGTCTTCATCTACCTAGGGGCGAATATCACCAACAATTGTGAAGAAACTGTCAAAACCAAGTGTCGAATCCAGATCGCAAATCGGAGCTATTGCTCCATGCTCCCCATAATAAAAAGTAGCTACATACATAGGAAGGCAACGCTCCAAAATTTAGTGTCCATTACACAGTCCAATATTTGATTACTTGTTGATTAAAATATTTGACTAATAATATATAATATTACAAGTAATTTTTGAGCAAATTTTTGACCCCCCGGAAGTTAGCACCCCAAGCTTGGAAAAGTTGAATTTTTTTAAGAGTTCCCTGCTTATTAACAATAGTTCTCGAGGGGATGCGGCGATAGTTCTTGGGTTTTAATGGCTTTTTTTTTAATAATTAAATTTGGGGGGCCAAATTCACGCAAAAATTTTTGTTTTGCAAAAATAGTTCAAATGCTTAAAATCGATGGATAATAAAGAGCTCTAGAGTTCCTGACTAATTTTAGAAAAAAATTCGGAAAAGTAAAAATTTTATAAAAAAAAAAAAAATCTAGGGGTTGCAACCTGACGATATGTACTTTCACCAATGCAGGTTAGTTCCCATTCATCAAATCAAGATCCAACTTGTTTTCTAATTGAAAAAACCTCCCACAGGTCAAGAATTCTCAGGTTATGGTAACCTGTACAGACACTCCCACTCACCCCTTAAGTGATTTCATACGGATGAAAATCTCGAAAAATAACATATACATACCTGTTTGGCACTATCGAACTCATCGGAATTTTCAAAATGCTTATACAATTCTACAGCACTCCTTAAAGGACCTCCAGACAAGCTGAGAACTCCAAGGTGCTGGTGTCCTGCATCCCCCACTCACCCCTAAAGTGACGTCACAATTATGAAAATTAAAAAAAATAACACATACTCGCTTTGATACCGCGAAACTCACCGGAATTTCCCAAATCTTCATAAATTTCTACAGCACTCTTTAAAGGACCTAAGGATAAGCCCAGAACTCCTCTATCCCTCCCCCCACTCACCCCTAAAATGACGTCAGAATTATGGAAATTTTAAAAAGTACGCTACACTCGCTTTGAATCCCCCAAACTCACCGGAATTTCCAAAATCTTCATAAATTTCTACAGCACTCTTTAAAGGACTTAGGTTAGGTTAGGTTAGGTTAGAGGGGCTGCCATGAAGTGTCACAGCTCACTTAGACCACAGATGGGTCCGTTGTGATACCCGCGGTATTTAACACCTGCAAAATTAATCATTAAACCAGCCGGAACTGATAATGAAGCGAAAAATCCTAGTGACATCCATATCCTTCAAGTCATCCAAATCTTCAAAGAAGAAATACCCAAGAATCCTTTTCCTCCTTATCGCCAAGGCGGGACAGGTACAAAGGAGGTGGGAAGTACTTTCCTCCTCATCCTCGTCATCGCAACTTCTGCAAAAGTCATTGTAAGGACGCTGGAGTCTTCTGGCGTGCTCGCCGATCAGACAATACCCAGTGATAACTCCCACCAGAACGCTAATGTGCTTCCTATCCATTGATCGAAGTTTGGAAGATCGCCCAGGATCGATTCTGGGCCATATCATTTTTGTCACTTGGCAGGTGCTACTGGTACCCCATATTGTATTGACCTTACCAACCGCATCCTCCAGTATCTTCTTTTTGCAAGCTGATATGGCCATTTCAATTTCGTGAGGCTCCATCATGATCTCCCTAGTCGCTGCACGAGCCAACTCATCAGCTTTACAATTGCCAGCAAAACCACTATGGTCGGGAATCCAGGACAATAGAATGTTGAAGGCTTTTCCCAGCTCAATAAGGGACGAGCGGCACTCTTCCACCAGCTTAGATGAGGTGGAAACGGAATCGATGGATCTTATCGCAGCCTGGCTATCGGTGTAGGTAATAATGTCTCTAGAGGCATTAAAGGACTTAAGGAGGCATTAAAGGACTTAAGGACAAGCCCAGAACTCCGGGGTACTGATGTCCTCCATCCCCACTCACCCCTAAAATGATGTCAGAAAATTTGAAAAAAAGTACCCCAAACTCTCTTTGAAATCCCCAAGCTCACCGGAATTTGCAAAATTTTCAAAAATTTCTACAGCATGGAGAGGGGATGGAGGACGTCAGCACCTCGGAGTTCTGGGCTTGTTTTTAGGACCTTTAAAAAATACTGTAGAAATTTATGAAGATTTTGGAAATTCCGGTGAGGTTATTTTTTTAATTTTCATAATTGTGACGTCACTTTAGGGGTGAGTGGAGGATGCAGGACACCAGCACATTGGAGTTCTCAGCTTGTCTGGAGGTCCTTTAAGGAGTGGTGTAGAATCTTATGAGGATTTTGAAAATTCCGATGAGTTCGATAGTGCCAAACAGGTATATGTTATTTTTGGAGATTTTCATCCCTACGAAGTAACTTAAGGGGTGAGTGAGGGTGTGTAGGTTACCATAACCTGATAATTCTTGACCTGTGGGAGGTTTTTTCAATTAGAAAACAAGTTGGATCTTGATTTGATGAATGGGAACTAACCTGCATTGGTTAAAGTACATATCGTCAGGTTGCAACCCCTAAATTTTTTTTTTTATAACATTTTTATTTCCGAAAATTTGTTCTAAGATTAGTCAGGAACTCTAGAACGTTTTCTTACCCATCGATTTTAAGCATTGGAACTATTTTTGCACGAAAAAAATTTTTGCGTGAGTTTGGCTCCCCAAATTTTATTATTAAAAAAAGCCATTAAAACCCTAGAACTATCGGCGCACCCCCTCGAGAACTCTAGAACTATCGTCAATAAGCAGGGAACTCTTAAAAAATTTCAAGTTTTCCAAACTTGGGGTGCCACCTTTGGTGGGGTAAATTTTTGACAAGAATAACATTAAATTTTATTGATTCATAGCAATAAATTTGATATCAAAGAAATTGTATGTGAAATTCGTCAAATTATTTGACTGTATAATGAGCGATTTAGAAAATAAGAAATCCGGCCTGTTTTATGCATTGGATACGATACACGCTAATCATTATTGCCTAAGATGATAAACTCCTTCAAGAGGAGTGTCCTACGAAAAATCATTGGGAGCGATTCGCGATAGTTACCAATGGCGAAAACGGTGATCACCTCCGAGATAGAAGATCTCGTGGTCGACCAAAAAAGTTTTGGGCGGACTCCGTAAACGAAAACTGAAGTGAACTGCTCGGCATCCGTAACTGAAGGAGACCATTACGCGACCGAGAAGACTGGAGACGACGCACGGCTATCAGAAGTAAGTGCTAGGAGATTTCAGTTTCTACGCAATAATTTTTACAGGAGCTGCGAGGATAAGGATAAGAATGAAAATTCGTCTTGTCCTCTGGATACCTGTCCTACCATGGCAATGTATAGGAAAGACTTCCTTACTCATTTGCCCTAAACCCTGGCAGAGCACAGCGCGTTAATTATTCCATGTGACTTAGTTGGTGTTTCACTGGCATAATGCCCGGTTCACATTATTCCAGTCCAGTAATCCAGTCCAGTAATCCAGTCCAGCAATCCAGTCCAGTGCTGGACTGGATCATATCGTCAACATGATTCCAGTCCAGTAGTCCGGCGAGTGTGTTGTTGATTCGGTAACTATAGTGACAATGATTTCTGTACGAGCTGGAATGAAAAAGTAGACCGACAATCCAGTGACTGGACTGGATTACTGGACTGGATTGCTGGATTGGATTGCTGTCCAGTGCCGGTTCACATTATTCCAGTAGCAATCCAGCGCTGGACTGGATTACTGGACTGGATTGGCTACTGGAATAATGTGAACCGGGCATAAACCAATTTCCGACGATGCACGCTGACGTTTCGTTGGCATAAACAAATTTCGGACGATTCACGTTGCCAGCATGCACCTCTTGCTCCCATTTAGCCGCCTACCTGCAAAAAGTCATAAGATGTTGTGGTCGACCTTCCTTGAACTTCCTTGGTTTCTGCTTTTCAATTGATCTTGACGACATCATCATTTAATTATGAAGGTTTTGTTTTGCATATTCAAAGCCTTTCAACACAACGTTAACTGAGCTTACATCCTAACTTAACAATAAGTCTTAGTTATTTTCGGGCGGCTGATTCTATTTGACCTGCCTAATTCTTAAATTTTGAAGTAAATTTAGCGTGGTTATTCCCATTATCTTGACTATACAGAAGTACTCATATATTTTTTTTTGCAATCTTGACAGTTATTTATTGGTGTCCTTAAACCGTTTTCTAAAATTTTGATTTTTATTCCTTTTGTTTTTTTTTTTTTTTTTGTGATTTTAAATTGTGATAAAACTTATTAACTAGAACTTACATACTACTTTAAAACCATTCTCAAAATTAAAATTAAAGAAGGAATTCAAAAAGAAATATCAAAAGAAAAATGAACAAACAAAACGAAACAAAATCAAATCTAAATAGTAAAAATTAAGTAGATGTATTGTAAAAGGAAACTCTTTTTTTGCCGCTTCTTTGGAACACCACGACTTTTCTTCCTTTTTTATTACCAGTAGGTCGACAGTCGTGTCATTGGTCATGTCGTCAGTCTAGAAGCGTCGGTCACGTTGTCCGTGCAGTCCACTAATGTCTGCGATGTTGCCGGCCACTATAATTATAGAAATTGCGGAAGATCGCATCATTAGTGGATTTCACTATGGCGCTAGGCCTCAAGCTCAACGAAGAAGATGGATCCGAAGTAACTGTGACGCTTTCTCGGTTCATGGCCGCCCTGAATAAAGACTTGACATTAATATTTGGGTGTTGCTCTGCCTTTTGGTAGAATCGCCGAGTAAGGTTCACAACTCTGTCTGCAATATTTTTAATTTGGGCGCAGCTGTATACTTCACTGTTCTTGAAATATTTTTTTTTTGGTGAGTAGAAGTGCCGGCGCTTTCCGGTACAAAGACGTAGAACTTTTCTTTAAAAAATTTGTTTTCGCTTAATTTCTCTTTTGGAACAGGTGAGCCAAATTGGTGAGGCATGTGTAAGAATAGGGCGAATGAGGGATTTGTAAGTGATTATTAGTTAATATAAGCTCTCTTAACCTAGCCTAGCCTAGATATTTCAAAGAGGCCTTAAGGTGGACTGTGTGTTGCGTGTTGCCTACCGTAATGACAACTTTTTTTGCTTTATTGACTAAAATTCGTGAACCGGAAAATCTGGATGGGTTCCTGAAAAGACAAACTTGTGTTTTTCTGCGTTAATACGGATACTCCAACTTTGGAGATACGACTCCAGTCGGATCAAGTAGGTGTTGACCCTTAAGGCGGCCGTTAGTGGGTCAGTGTCAGCAGCAAAAATTAGAGTGTTATCTGCGTATTAAATTATTCCCGCTTGAGGATCTTCAGGAGTTGGGACGTCCGTCGTGAAGATATTGTGCATCACAGGTCCGGTAATTGAACTTTGTGGTACCCCTGAGTTCACTGGGAATAATTCAGAACTGTTGTCACCAAGGGTAACTTTCAACTTTCTATTTAAAAAGAAGCTAATAGCAATTCTAATTACCGAAGATGGGAAACCAAAATTAATAAGTTTGAAGATTAAGCCTTCGGTCCACACGTAATCAATTTCGATTCATTTCATTTTGAAAATTCTAAGAATATACACCGATATATTTTATTAATATAAGAACATACTATACATATTTAAAGTCTAAAACGTGTTAGTTATCTTTAAATTTTCGAGGTTTCTTAAAGAATTCTTCAAGGACTTCATCTTCTGTTAATTCAATTCCAGGCTGAATATTTAACAAAGCAAGACCATTAAGACGCTCCTGTCCCATAGAGTTCCTCAAATATGTTTTGATTCTTCTCAGCGTGGAGAATGTCCTTTCTGGAGTAACTGTTGTTACTGGTAATACTGCCACACTGGGTTCATCACAAAAAGCAGCTCCAAGGAAAGTAGATGCAGCTCCGCGGGAAGTAGATGCAGGTTTATAACTCATTAAGTTGAAGAAAAAAGTTCTTGGACCTTAAACAACCAACCATATTATCTTCTTAATGTCTAAGAATTTTCAATTTACCGATTCGTTTTTTTTTCTTCTGCTCTGGTTCAGATCCTGCATCAACGCGAGTAAAATAAGAAAAAAGATTCCTTTTCATTTTGACGGCGATATAATAAGCACAGCACTTAAAATATGTTTTTCAGACCACAATTAGAACTTTACAGCTATTATTGGTGGCGGTTCCAAAACTCCAAAATCAGAAATCTGATCCGTTACTGTTTCAGTCGCAAGTCCGTGGATGCTCGTTGTCTCAAAACCACTTTTGGTCCACCCACTTTGACTTGACTTGACTTGTTTACAAATTGACCTTTTTTTACATTTGTTGCTCTCAGTGATAAATTTAGAAACCAATTGAATAAGGCTGTAAGGGTCCATTAATGGGAGTGTCAAGGAAATTTGATTTGATAGCAGCCTGATGGATTTGTTACTTGAGTGGAAGAGTCGTTTTCCATGAAATTCTTATGACCGCACACTTTGCCGTCTTCTTCATATTGTCACAATTGGGACCTTACGCATATAATACAGGGTGGCGCAAAAGAAACGAAGGGGTTTGAATAGTCTATAGTTCCTTTATTTTTGAATCAATCGAATTTCTTTTTTTTTTCTTAGTATACTTCATAAATGGGGAATTTTGTTAATTTAAACGTGAAAAAAAAATTGCGTAGGTGGTGCCCATCCTCAGCTTTGCATAGTCGCGCTCTTTCTAAAATATTTTCCATGAATTTTTTCAAGATTTCCGGAGGTATCGCTAAAATTTCTTCTCGAATATTATTTTTTAGTTGGAGTATGGTCTGGAGTATGTGTATAGCATATGAATAAGGCACAGACCATACCCCAGCTAAACAATAATATTCGAGAAGAAATTCGAGCGATACCTCCAGAAATCTTGAAAAAATAATGAAAACGTTTAGAAAGAGCGCAATTTGCGAAGCTGGGAATGAGCACCAATTACGCGATGTTATTTTTCACGTTTAAATTAACAAAATTCCCCATTTGTGAAGTGTACTACAAAAAGAAAAGAAATTCGATTCATTCAAAAATAAAGGAATTATGGACTATTCAAACCCCTTCGTTTTTTTTGCGCCACCCTGTATTTACTACTTTGCCTTAACCCCTAGCGGGGCATAGCGCGTCAACTACTCCTGCGCGCCATCGTACTCTGTTCTGGGCAATGGGGCGCAACTCCCCAAAAGACTTACCCAGTACCTGACACTCCTTTGCCACAGATCGACGCCATGTGATTCGAGGACCCCCTCTTGGTCGGCCTTGGTTGGAAATGGGGTTCCATTTCATGGCATGCAAAGCAATGCAGTTATCACTCTTCCGCAATGTGTGACCTATCCACTGCCATTTTCGCCTGCGTATCAATTCGTCGATTGGCATCTGACCCGTACGCCGACTTAGCTCTTCATTTGATATTGTTTCGGGCCAGAAAATTCTTAAAATTCGACGAAGACATGAGTTGACGAAAACTTGCAGCTTTCTGGTAACTCCTACGGAAACTTTCCATGTACTGCTCCCATACAAAAGTACTGATAGTACCAGGGAGCGAAACAGGCCCAGCTTGGTCTTGATGCTGAGATAACTGCCCTGCCAGATTTTGGACAGCATGCCGTATGCACGTTTAGCCTGGTTGATACGACGAGCGATGTCCTGCTCCGTACCACCATTTTCGGCAACAATGCTACCCAGGTAGACGAAGTTGTCCACCTTCTCCACAGGCTGTCCATTAATATTGATGGCAATAGGTGTCGGATTTCTTTTTCGCAACGGCGGGCTAAGAACCTTGGTCTTGTTGGTATTAATCTTTAGCCCAACCTTGCTTGCCTCCCTCTCGAGATCTAACGCCATTGCGGACAGATCCATGATTTTGTGGGAGAGTAGGCATATGTCGTCAGCGTAGTCAAGATGTTAGTGATTAGAGAGTGAATTTCTGAGGTACAAATTAAATATCTTAGGAGTTAGTGAGATAAGATGGTGGAACAGCGGAGAATTCATCTCTCCAACGGGCAGCACTGTAATGTTGTACTCCGGTAAAGCTACCGGTAGTCGCCGTGAGTCAGGTGTGGGGCTCCTTTTAACCAGAGCCGCGCGAAACTGTCTCTTATCCTGGGAACCGGTCTCTGACAGGGTCTTGACCGCCAGGTTCCGGACCAAAATGAGGAACATCTCAATAATACAATGTTATGCCCCTACTGAACCAGACAATGTCTTGGCAAAAGACTCCTTCTACGAAGAACTAAACGCCGTTCAGAGCAGAACACCTAAAGGTGACATTATAATGGTTATGGGTGATTTGAATGCGAAAGTTGGCGCTGATAACTATGGGCTCAGACATGTGATGGGGAGACACGGTCTTGGTGATCGTAATGACAACGGTGAAAGATTTGTGGAGTTCTGCAACTTTCACAGTCTCTTCATCGGTGGTACTATGTTTGAGCATAAGGACCACCACAAAATCAGTTGGTCCTCTGTTGATCGGCGCAGAACACAAAATCAAATCGACCATTTTGCCATTAGTAAAAGATTCAAGAGTTGCCTCCTGGACGTGCGAAACAAGAAGGGTGCCGATATTGGGATGGGAAGAGACCATTATCTTATGATCGCTAATGTTCGATTGCGTATTGCAGCCGTGCGCCGCCCCAGCGACGAAAGATCCAGGCCCCGCAAATTCAACACCGCTCGACTAAAAAATCCAGCTGTCTTACAACAATATAATGACCATCTTGCGCAAAAAGCGGCTGAGATAACTAGTCACCCAGATAGTGACATAAACGAAAACTGGGATGCCATAAAAAATGCGTACATTGATAGCGCAAATACCATCCTTGGCCCAAACCCGGATTGCCGGAATAAGCCCTGGATGTCCGACGCTTCATGGCAGCGGATTGTTGAAAGAAAGGAGCTGAAAGTTCGTTTGGCTGCAGCCTCAGACGACAATCGAAGTAGCTTCGAACTCCTTTACCGTCAGAAAGCTCGAGAAGTTCAGCGTAGTGTGCGACGCGATAAAAGAGTTTATGCCAATTCTCTTTTAGCGTCAGCAGAAGAAGCCGCTAGAAGTAACAACTTAAACGCCGTATACGGTGTCATCAAGGAGTTTACAGGTGGTCGTAACTCCTGCCAACATCCGGTGAAAGATAGTGATGGAAAGCTACTTATCTTGGAAGAAGATCAAATGAGGCGGTGGAAAGAACACTTCGCCGCGGTCTTGAACCGTGTAACCTCTGGTGAAGTTCCCCCTCATATAGATAATTTAGCTAACCATCAAAATGTGCATATACGGTCCACTGCCCCGACTAAAGAGGAAATAGTCACTGCAATTATTGCACTAAAACGAGGAAAGGCCGCCGGACTTGACGGCATCCCTGCCGAACTTTATCAAGCAGCGCCAAGCATAACTGCCGATTTGCTGCACCCACTTGTTGATAAAGCGTGGAATACAGAGACCTTTCCCACTGAGTGGAAGGAAGGTTTGATCATCAAACTTCCAAAGAAGGGTAGCCTCACAGACTGTAATAATTGGAGAGGCATTTGTGTGCTTCCTGCCGTTGCCAAGATAATAGCTAAAATCGTCCTGGAAAGACTAAAGGCCCACTTAGAAAGCACAATTGATGAAGAGCAGGCTGGCTTTCGATCCGGATTCTCCTGTGTCGATCACATTAACACCTTGCGAATCATCATCGAGCAATGCGCTGAATACGATTCTCCGCTTCACTTGCTTTTCATCGATTTCGAAAAGGCTTTCGATAGTGTGAACCGGGATTCTATATGGGCGGCCTTGCGCAGGAGAGGCATCCCTGAGAAGCTTGTGGCTATTATTAAGGCAACCTATGACGGCGCGAAATGTCGCGTTCTGCATAAAGGTAAGGTGTCGGGGGACTTTGAGATTCGCAGTGGAGTTCGGCAGGGGTGCATCCTCTCACCGATCCTATTCCTCATTGTGATCGGCGATGTGTTGCATGCAGCCCTATCCGGACTCGACAGAGGAATTCAATGGACTTTGACATCTTATCTACAACATCTTGACTACGCTGACGACATATGCCTACTACTGTATTTACCCTATAAGTAAAGTAAAGGGATTGCTCCATAGTAAACAATGCGTGCAAACGATTTTTAAATTTGTTCATAAATAAATCCCTCCCATTAAGTGTTTAATCGACAGAATTTTGAAAAACTTCCCCCCCCCCCCCTTGTCAAAATCTTGGATCCGCCACCGCTACACGCACTGCTGTTTCTGAACGACTGTCCGGGGGGGGTCATATTGAGTTGTTACTGGAAAATATCTACAGAAAGTTGTAGCTGCTCTTCAATGTTGTAGACCTGCTGCCCACCATTCATTAGTTTGAGTTCCTTGGGATTATTGAACTTGCCCGAGGTGATCTGGACGACCTGAAATGGGTAAATGTTGATCGGTTTCTTCGCCTTATTGTGAGCTGTGGCTAGAAGATGTCTCAAATGTACCCAGTAGTGTTCCATGTGTGCTTCATTTCTGAATGCAACCCATCTAACGTAACGGCTTTTACCAAATGTAATTCTGTATACCTGACAGTTCTGCATTACAACTGAATGCAGTAGTATAATACAGAAAATATTTAGTTAGACAATATACAATTCAATTACGAGACAAAGGCCTCTCAACACATTTATACTGATCACCCTCACAATAACCAATTGTTCGGGCTAAATCCGGAATCCCAAAATAAACACCAATTACAATATTTACTATTCCTATCGATTGTACCCTGTATCCTGCTATTTGATGTACCGTCTTTGTCGACAATAAAAGCAAACCGATGGACCTAAATACCGAATGTACCACATAAGCAAAATTCTCTGCTGAATCTTTTCTGATTTCTAAGGTACATTATATGACTAATATATGTATAGTACAAACTTCTTCGTTTCTTCCATCTACGACTCTATCTGTATATGCATTACATATTCCAGTTAGTGGTCCTTCCGCAATACGAACCATCTGTGGTTTGGATCCAATTCCGGAAGTAACGTAATTTTCTCGAAAACCATATATAAATATGGTTTTCGATACGTTTCGACATTCGTTATCTAAGATATGTGCGTATAAGTAAAGTTTCACATGGAGGGAGACACACCGGTCATAGGAAGTTTAATAAAACTAAATGTCCCCATAGAGGTTATTGGTTGAAACGAACCGATGTCGGCAGTATTCCATATTTCATTTTATGGGAAAATGCTGTCAATTTGAAAAATTGATTTTATTCACTTTTCTGAATGGTAATAAAAAGATGGCAACAAGGAGAGAGATTGGTCTGGACAACGATTAAAAAAAAAGTTTTTTGAAATATTGAAATATGACGAAATCGAAATAGTCACTGACAGTACATCAAACAATTCTATTTTGAGTTATACGAGTATAATTGTCTTAGCCTATCCTTTATTTGTGTTACGCTCTACTGAATACGTGACTAAGACAATAGCAATCATTATGAGTGTTTATTGCTGAAGTCACAGATTCCGGGTCAAAAATCAGAAATTTGTACAAACCGACGCGTGTCCGACGTCTGTCCTTTCTGGCGGAAGAATTTTATCGTCATGCAAATTATTTACAAATGTCTATTTAATACAAATAAAATACTTGTAACAACCATGACTTCGCCAGGCAAATATTCCCACCGGATGAAAAGTTGTCTTCCCTGAAGTCAACAAACAACAACAAACAAAGTTTTCAAGAACTCTCATCAAATTTTGCATATATCCTTTTGCATTGACTGGAACGAAAGTAAGTTCTTGGCGCGTTTGTCTCCATTCCTTTAAATTTTACGTTTCTTTTTGATTTTCATCACGTCCCATTCTCTTGTCATCACTCAATCCGAACCGAGAAAAGACCATTAAACCCTAGAAAGGAAAGCATATATTTTGAACATCATGATTCACAAAAAAAGGCAAATCCGTACAAAAAGAATGGAAGAGGTCGTTAAAGTACTCGCGACAGTTAACTGAAAACTTCATCAAAAATTGAACACCTGCCTCGCGCGAAAAAAAACAGCACGTTACCTTTTCCAGGTTGCGCGGCGTTTTATTTGTAATTTTATTCAAACGACTCCTTACCGGGGAATAAAAAAAAACGCTTTTCGTCCCTCCGCTTATCCATTTCCATCAATTGATACGCACGAAGCGTAGAATTTCAGTGGAAAATGGATTTTTGTCGTCGGTACGAGTATATGACGAGTTGAAGGCAGGACGAAAAAAATTACGGAAGATACAAACTGAGCGAATAAATCCTTTGCGGATGAGAGTATTTTATCGGAATGGTTTCACGTAGTAGGATTAGGTGAATACTAATAAAAAACTAGGGTATAAAAAGAAAAACTGGGGATAACATAGGAGATAGCTGACCGGAATTACGATACATATAAGCACTTGGAGAAATAGATGAAAGGACTTTGCGATTTACGCGCTGCCTGTTGGAAATAGATTTCAGCGCTTTGACCTTTGAAAATATGCCGCGAGTTGGGAAAAATCGATTTTATGGGAATATTGATATTGGTGTTAAGTATGTACGTACTCATATATTAAGATATAAAAGTTTCTAAATAACAATTTTCACATTCGCAAGCTAAGGGATGTGTCTAATTTTCTTAGTTATGTCTATTGTTTAAAACTGATCGGTAAGCCAATGTCGAATACAACAATTTTTTTCTTTTTGTTTTATCGTATCTAACTCCTGGAATATTCTAAATTTGTTTTCTTTTGTGCAGAAAGTACAGTGAGTCACAGTCAAAATGATCCACCTTATGCCAGAGAAAGAATTACTTAAAAAATAACTGAAAAACCATTCAGATTAAAATTATTTTTGTGTAAGTTTATTGTCTCAATATGTAAGTCTTTTATTTTAGTATGTTTTTTTTTTCCTTTTTAGTACACAAAAAATTATATAAACTTCAAAAGTCCAAAAATACACCTCACAGTCAAAATGAACCACTTAAATAAAAGTATAAAGCATGTGCAAGGTGCCCTGTTTCAGATAGTAAATACTTTAATTGTAGATAGCACCGTTCATTTGTGGAAAATGAACACTAAAGTGGACACTCTGTTTTTAACCGTTGCAGAGTTATAGCATTTTTAGGGTTTTGTAAAAAAACAAAACCCTTATGAAATCGGTGATGCGTCCGTCTGTCTGTCTGTCCATGAAACAGCTGAAGCTTGTATGAAATTTGGTGGAAATATGTAGAAGTACTATAATTCGCTGGAAAAGCGATGCGTCGTAATAGGTTTAAGGGGAGGTCCCCATAGAGGGGAAATGAAGGTCGATTTTTTTTTTTCATTTGGTATAAGCAAGTGGGGTATCGTAAGGAAGGTATCGTCGAGCACATTCCATTTCTGGAATTTTCTTCAAATTTGAAGAAAGGAGAAAAGAGGGAGAGGGGAAAATATGTGATTCAAGTTTGCCCCCCCCCCCCACCCTTCCATTCCATTTCGACACAGTTATACTCAGAAATGTGAAAATTTACAGAAAAGCGGCATTTCAGTAGCGTAGAAAACTAAAAATTACGGAATTTTGAAATCTCACCAAAAAAGGTTAATAATAGCACATTTATATAGTTGCGGTGCACTCCTCAAGCACACCCGAGGTCAAAAATATTGACACGTAGAGGCGAAATTAAGGTCAATTTTTTTTGGCCACTGGTTCACTAGAAAGAGGAACAGAGGATGATTAGAAAATATTAGATTGTAATTTGTCACAGCCCCCTTGCATTTCGACGCCGTTACACTTAGGAATATGAAAACCTACAGGAAGGAAAATTACATACTTGCAGATTGTTTTTCTTAGAGCGAATTGTATTTTAACAATTTCTGAAGGTAAAGATTGGTGGGTGAGGAAGGAGAGGGGGGGGGGGGGGGGGGGGAGGTTAGTCGCGCTGACTCAATTTTTTATTATTTTATTTTTTAGGCAAGTTTGCAATTTCCAATGTCGTCTTAACATGACTGGTTAAGCATCTCGAAGAGTAGGGCAGTTTATCTCATATAAATATAGATATCTATTTACAGTACAGCTTCTCGTATTAAAACTATTACTTTGAAAGGTGATGGATGGAGTCTTTTTTTATGAATTGGCTTGTATATCACGATTGAGACATTTTAATTATGGTGTTATTATCCATCTGAGTGGTACCAAGAAGATCAGGGAGCCAATATTTACATGCCAAAATAAGCGCTTGCTACAAAACCCGTAGATTGCGGGCATAGCCCTCCATATTCCGGTTTCATTTGTAATTGGTGTCAAAAAGCTTGACTTTCCGAACAAAATCAAAATGTGTTACTCTTCGAATCATTTAATCCGAGATTTGACCTCACTTTATGAAACTACAATACATAAAATTTCATATTAGGTTAGGTTAGAAGGGTTGCCATGAATGACATAGCACACTTAAACCACATATATGGGTCCGTTGTGATACCCCAGACATTTACCAACCTGTATATTAGAGTTTAATCATTGAACCAGCCAGAGCTAATAAGCTTATTGACATCCATGTCTTTAAGGTCATCCAAATCTCCGAAAAAGAAGGACCCACGAATCTCATGCCTTCTTTCGGCTAAGGCAGGGCAGGCACAAAGAAGATGGAAAAAACTCTTCTCCTCATCTTCGTCATCGCAACTCCTATAAAAATCCCTGTAAGGAAGTTAGAGTCTTCGGGCGTGTTCGCCTATCAGACAGTGTCCAGTTATATGTAACTCCCACCAACACGCTGATGTGCTTTCTTCCCATTGACCGAAGTTTGGAAGAGCGACCAGGATCGATGTAAGGCCACATCAGTTTTGTTATTTGGCATGTGCTGCTGGTACTCCATTTAGTGTTAGCCCTGCTAACCGCATTAGCCATTATTAACATTTTACAGGCAGCCGTGGGCATTCCAATTTTGTGAGGATCCGACATTATCTCCAGCCTGGAGTTGCCATTACTACAAAGATTCAACTGTTCAAACTATCCAAATCGATTTTTCATCGAAAATTCAAATGATATTTTTACAACGGCGCTTTTAATTGACAAATCTGCAAATTTGACAAAGGTTATCCCAATGTGTTGGCTTCCCAACGATATATTTCTTTGACACATTTGAATTTGAAAATTTTCGAATAATACACATTAAAGTAAAAAAACGTGGCCTGGAGAAACCGACCCGAAATATTCTAGAAAAACTGTAAAAAAGGACTTTTGTTTTGACCCCCTTTCCTCTAGACTTCCGGACCCCCTAGCAACAGAGACTTTGGAGCATATATCCAGTGGACTCTCCATATTAATTGTGCCAAATTTCAAATCTACACGATCTTTTTTTTCCTATTTTTCGTTGGTAGCATGGTCTACCTGTTAAGTCAAGGTTTGAAGTAAATTTTCACATCTCCACGCGATCTTTTTTTTCTTTGATGCGTATTATTCGAAAGTTTTCAAATACAAATGTGTCAAAAAAATATACCGTTAGAAAGCCAACACATTGGGGCAACTTTTGTCAAATTAGCAGATTTCTCAATTCAAAGTACCGTTGCCAAATTATCATTTAAATTTTAGATGAAAAATCGATATTGAAAGTTTGAGCAGTTATAATACAATATCTTTGAAGTAACGGTGAATTTCGAAACCGGAAAATTTTATATGTTTTATGTGAAATTTTAGGTAGTTTCAGAAATTGAGGTCAAATTCGGATTAAATGATTGGGATAGTGGCAAATTTTGATTTTGTTCGGGAAGTCAAGCTTTCTGACACAATCTACAAAAAAATGCTATAACTCTGTAACGGTTAAAAACAGAGTGTCCACTTTAGTGTCGATTTTCCACAAAATGAGCGGTACTATCTACCATCAAAGTATTTACCATCTGAATCGGAGCACCCTGTATAGTATATGCTTTTAACATTTATTTAAGTGGTTCATTTTGACTGTGAAGTGTATTTTTGAACTGTTGAACTGAAGTTTATATCATTTTTTGTGTACTAAGAAGGAGAATAATTATAAAACACACTGAAATATTGTAAGAGACTTACATGTTGAGACAATAAACTTACATAAAAATAATTTTAATCTGAATGGTTTTTCAGTTGTTTTTTAAGTAATTCTTTCTCTGACATAAGGTGGTTCATTTTGACTGTGACTCACTGTATATGAGGAGCCCAGTTTCAAAACTTTCTAATTACCTTTGTTGTTTAATTTGAGTTAGCAGTACAGAATTGCTCTCCAAAACGAAGTTTACGATCGGGATTATTAATATCGCACCTTATCCCTCCCAGTTTCGTAGAATTTCTCCTCAAAACATCAATTTGTCTCTAATTTCCGCAATATGTTCGTATGTTCTGTTGCAAAACTGCTCAATAGCATGACCTATATTGTTGTCAAAGCTTCGTAATTCTTTTCTGTTTTATTTGCAAAACTCGCTATCTTTATACCCTAGGCCTTATACAGATATAGGGTACGAGTATATTGTTTTTGTTCCGACAAAAATATGTAACACCCTAAAGGAGGCTCCGGATGCATGGCAATATATGTATATGCATAAATTAACAGGGTCACCTCATGAGTTGATTAAGCCATGTCTGCCTGTATATCCGTCCGTTCGTCTGTCAGTCTTTCTGTCCGTTCACACGATAATTTTCGATAGAATGAAGCTAGCGACCTGAAATCTTGCCAAATGTTTGTACATAGTTGGTTAGAATTGAAAACGGATAAGGCTCCACCAAACGAACACCTACCTTCCCTACAAATGATACTTCAAATAGGCGCTAACTAGATATAATGAATGATGCTAGCGACTTGAAATTTTGGTCAAATGTTTACAGTAGGGTCTAGTTAGTTGGTATTGAAAATGGGGCCAATGAAACGCATTCCTCCGCTACATATGTATGTAAAATAGATAAATGTGTCTATAACTTCAGATCATCATCGTGGCGAGACACCACGTCGACGGGACTTGGCCGGCTGGATCGTTGTCCTCCAATTATCTCGGTCACATGACAGCATCCTCCAATTTTGGAAGCCCAGTAGCTGCTCGGCATCCGCATATACTGAGTTCTCCCAACGAGCTCTCGGCCGTCTTCGCAGTCTCGCCCCGACGAAACGATCTGCCGGCATTACTCTCTTTGGCATACGATCATCGTCCATTTGTTGTACATGCCCTGCCCATTGATGTCATTGTACAATAGTTTGACGATTTTCGAAACTTCCAGCTCATCGTACAGTTCATACAACTCATGATGGTACCTGATGCGCCATCCATCTCCACCGCAAACAGCCCCGAAAATTCACCGCAGAACCTTGCGTTCTAATGTGTCTAGCATTTTTCCAGAGTCTTCTGTTAGGGTTCATGTTTCGCAGCAATAGCAGCACTGATCGTGTGATGGCTTTGTACACGCGAAGCTTCGTGTTTCTGTGCACATGCTTCGATTTCATTATGGAGAGAGCCGAGCAAAAAGTCTTATAAGCTAACTGGATCCGTCGCTTGATTTCGTCAGTTTCGTTGGCGTCCCTTGAGAAGTTGCAACACAGGTATATGAAGTCGTTCACGAACTCGATGTTGAGGTCCCCCACATTGATGCTCGGTGTCCTTGTCGTCGATTGATTCATTATTTTAGTTTTCCTCTCGTTGATACGTAGTCCAACTTCTTTTGCAGCGGTATCGAGCGTATGCAGAAGTTCTTTTGCGTCGGCCAATTTTCAGGATGTGATGTTGATGTCGTCGGCGTACGCTGCCAATTGTACCGACTTGATGAGTAGCGTATTGCTTTTGTCCATATTCATAGCCCGAATAGCGTATTCTAGTGCTAGGTTGAAGAACGTCGATGCCAGGCCATCGCATAACTTCAGACCAGTGCGTGTTTCAAATAGATCGGTAAGTTTATTATGGATCCTGACCTGTCTCTGTCAATTGCCCTAACCACTTGCGGGGCATAGCGCGTCGACTGTTCCATAGTGGCCCAGTTGACGATTCGACGGCATAAACTGGTTCCGGAGAATGCAGTTGCCTGCACATCCATTTCCACGAACGTTGTCGATGACGGGATCCTGATCCTGACCTGTGAGACGGAGTTGGTCATCGTCATCTTTGTCAGTCGCACTAATTTACCCGGTATACCAAATTGCAGCATGATGTTGTACAGTTCTCCACGAGCGATATTGTCGCATGCCTGCTTGAAGTTGACCAAGATTTGGTATACATCTACGTTGCATTCCCAACACTTCTGGAGTGTCAGTTTGACCGTAAAGAGCTGATCAGTTATGGAGCGACCAAAACTGAAACCGCCTTGATATTCGCCAATGATTCTTTCTACGTACGGCTTTATTCTATTTTCAAGAATTTTCGTCAAAATTTTATAGGGCGTGCAGACTAGTCATACGCCACTGTAATTCTAACACCACAGTTTATCTCCCTTTTTGTGAAATGCGCAAATTATGCTTCTGCGCTAATAGTCTGGGATCACCTCGTCCTCCCATACTCGCAGGAGTAATTGATGTATGGCATTAACTAGACCCGTTCGACCGAATTTTAGCAGTGCAGCTGAAATCTCGTCAGCGCCCGGCGCTTTATTTCGTTTTAGCGACGGTACTGCGAGATCAACTTCCTCTACTCTCGGGGGTTGTATGGGTGGGCCTAGATCAACAATATAGTGAAGAGCTTCCTGTGTGGGGATGCTAGATGGTAGGTTCAGAATCTCTTCAAAATGAGAGGCCCATCGTTTGTCGATGCCAGCGGTGCCGCTGATGATGTTTCCATCCTTGTTCTTACAAAGGCTAATCCTGAGTTGATAGCCGTTCTTAATTGTATTTACTACAATAGTTTGTACGCTTGTCTGGTATTCCTATTAGCTAACTTTTCGTTAATATTTAGCAACTGCTCGTCAAAGTATATTCGCCGTAGCTCGTCATATTTTTCTCTTCTGGCTCTGGTTCCTCGTTGAATCCATTGTCTGTAGGCCTCGTTTTTTCGCATCAAGTGAATTTTTGCATTCTTCGTCGAACCAGTCTTTTCGCCCCTTAATATCCCACGACCTTCTCTGCGACCTCTTTGATGGCACCCTTCAGTTCTTCCCAGAACCCATGGACGCTGATGTTGCTGATTTTGTGTAGCATAGTTGATACTCTTTCCTCAAGGGCGGTAGTGTACGCCACCGCAGGAGCATCACTCAGAAGCTTATCAAACGTAAACATTTTGGAAGGGCTGATTCTCAATTGGTGCACTGAAGAAATTCTACATCTGTAGGTCGTCTTCACTAAGTAATGATCTGAATCGCAGTTTGCTTCTCCTTAGGAGCGGACATCTATCATATTAGACGCCCATTTCTTGCAAGTGAGGACGTGATCCATTTGGTTGACGGTATATGCGTCGATGTAGTCCGGGCGGCGCAACGGTTAGCACGTTCGCCTTCAACGCACTGGGCCCCGGTTCGATTCCGGGGATTTACGTGTCGGACTATGAGCCCACTCAGCTGTTAAATGAGTACCCATTATGGGGTAAATAACTCGGTTGAGCGTGTTGCTGATCACATACCTCTGCACAAAAACCGTCACGATCTTGAAAATGAGATGATGCTAACTCATCTCGAGGCCGTGGTTCAAATTGGACTGTTGCGCCAGTTATTTATTTATATGCGTCGATGCGGGAAACACGTAGAGCTTACGACTATATTCCTACTGCTGGCGAAGTCGATAAGTTGCTGGCCGTTGTCGTTGCGTTTTTATGGAGACTGTGGCCTCCAGTGAGCCAGAGATTGAAGAATCGAGTCTTAATGCGAATTGCAGAGAGCCGTTCATTTACGAGTTTTAAGTCAGCAATGTGCGGCTTGAGGTGATTGTTCACTATAAATGCTACTCCAAACTCCCTGCGGCCCGATGGCATGCCACTTGTAGAAATTGTGTGCGATTTCTTTTCGCTCCCAAGCCAATTTGTTTCCTGGACTACAGTAATGCTCAGTTTGTACTTTTCGACCAGTTGAAGGAGGTCCTTCTCGGCCCCCGGTTTTTTCAGGGAGCTTACATTCCAGGATCCGAAAGAATACTCCTTTAGTCGTTTGCATAGTCGTCATTGTTGATCCGTCATATCCGAGGCTTTTGTTCCAGGTTTCTTGACGTGGAGTTCTTTTTACTAGGACGAGTTTTCAGCACATCGCTTAATCCCATTCAGGGGATGGTCTCGGAAATACGAGTAGCTGCTTCAGATGGTTTCATAAACGTGCTGGAGTTCACACAACTATGTTGTAGGCTCAACTACGCAAATCACTCCATCCCAAAAATCCTGAGACGCTTAGGTGTTGGTCAGCCATTCAGGCTACAGCTCTCTGCCTTTTCCAAACTGTCTTACCGCTATTACTTGGCCGTCAGCGGTTTGATACACTGCCGTTACCAGGGGGCCCGACGAGGAGGACTATGGAAAACGTCTTTTGCCGTGTTTCCATAGCCTAGTCATGTAATAACAACACTTTTCGAAAATTATTTACTTATGAGACTGGAGTGTGGAATTTTCAGAAGTGTTTAAATCTGTGATCAGTTTACGAATGTTTCCGGTAAGACCGGCAAAAGTAAAAATTTTCACCTCGCGCTTACTTTATGTACCTATATAATTTTAGTCTTGTCAGGCCGCTTGTTTCCATAGCAGCCAAATTCTCCCAAAAAAATAATTGCACACTAACTGTAGACTCACTTCTTTATGCATTTTCCTATTTCTACTAGTTAACCTCAACGCATTGTATAGCATATGACATGCGCCAGCTACTTCTGAGGCCTCGTTGACGATCGTAATAGCCCGTTTACAGCCCCGTAAAGTAGCCCGAGTATGGCGGAAGCGAGAGGGTGTACACATTCGGCTCGACGTGTCCTCGTCGTTCCATGTCTCGTTCGACTTCACTCCTGAAGCGGCCTTTTCGGTCCCGGCTCAAAGGAACGCGAGGCACGAGTACGGGACAGCCCAAGCGCTCAATGTTCACACTCTCTTGCTTCCTCGCGATCTCAGTTGTTTGTCAGTGCCCACCACACCACATCAGTGAGCATTTCTGCTAGATATTTTCCAAAAAGTAGTCGTGGTTCGTACTCGGGCGAGAATATCAACACACCACACACCTCGCCCAGTCTCCTTGTCTCGGGCATCCTCGCCGAGCATGCTCGCCTCGTCCCTTTTGCGAGAGTGTAAACCAGCCATTAGCATATAGAAGATTTACGATGATACAAGTACACGTTTCTGGCACACACATTTATCCATCTAGTCTACGAAAAGCCAGAAATTATTGCATGATTATGCTGGGGCCCACACCATCCAAGTCCTGGTACTCCTGAAATATATTATTCATTCCTCTAATAAAATGTTCAAAGCCTTCTCTTTTCAAACAAGAGCAGAGTAATTTCTTAGTATGATGGCATGACAAGTATAGGTAGTTTGAAAAAAATCTCCCATTCACTTCCCTCAATAGCAGGCGGACCACTTTCGTTATTGCCGAAATACTGCAATATTGTGAGCATATATAGACAGTCGTTATACTCCCAAATGCAACAGCAGCACCGACAAGAACGAAAATTCTTTAGGGTAGATTATCTACCATGTAAAACATTTAACATACTTATGAAGTATGATCACAGAGAGAGGGTCACCCCAAACGTCTTAAAAAGAACAGAACACACAATCTCATTTAGGTAGGGTACCCTGAAACCTTCTCCTATTATGCATAATGGCCTATAATAAAACACAATTGCCTATTAGACTTTAATTTTGCATATAAAGACACATTGCCTAGGGGTAATAGTGAGCTTTCCTTTTAATGGTTAAGAATTTGGGAACATGCATATCCTACGCGTATCCTGTGAAGTATTTTATGGTTTAGGGGGGTGCGGGACAATTTAATTACTCCTTTAATCACCATCGTCATTGTGGAGCAACGGCCCATCGTCGGACCTTGGCCATCTGGATCGCTGTCTTCCAATAGTACAGATATGTTTTTTTCCAATTGTCTCGGCAAAAAGACCACGTCCTCCAATTTTCAAAGTTGTTCTGCGTCCACACCAAATGCGCCTTTTATGTTTTTTATGTTTATACTAAAGCTTAGGGGATACCCTTTGATGCGAGAGCACAGCTTTGGCGGGGAGGAAATTAGAGTAATGGGTCTGGAATGGGCTCTCAGTTATCTCTGAGCCTTGTTCCGCTGCTACCTTTCAAAACTTGCTTAGGCATTCGGTCTTATGATGTTCGAGACTTCCAGCTCATCGTAAAGAGGTTCTACCGGATTTGCCAATCATTTCGGTCAGAAAATGCTCCGAATATAACAAGGATCGTATTTTGTTACCTTTATTTTATGCAAATTTCAACATACTTATCCTAAAGATAGCTCAACATTTTCCATTGCAGTCAGTCCCTCACGTACCATCACCATTGTATAAGCCAGCGTCGACACAAACGGTTTCACTGCCCAAGCCTTTGCCAGAGCAACAACCATCAATGTCTGCATCACCAACAATTGTTACAAATGCCCAAACCCCATCAATAGCTGTGATTCCATCGCTAAGTATAGACGGAGATGATCACCAGGTTCCCTTCAAAATCCAGCCATCGTCAAGACGTTCATCGCGAACTCTGTCACCATCATTACAGGAACGTCGAAAAATCGAACCTATGGTACACGTTCATAGTCCGCAAAGGTAAGAATGTTTTTGACCCAGAAGAATTTCTTATAACTATGGCCATATTTCAAACATAGGCCCACAGAGTCCCCGCTGGATGGACCACCTACCCAGCTAACGGAGCAGTATCTGAGTCGGGGCGATTCTGGACCAAAAACCAACACGGATATATCTGAATGTAGTACCAACACTGACGACTATGTCACATGTACAGATACGTCAAAACGAGTTCCAGGTATGAAGACTCCACCAACCACAGCAAGTTCATCATCTACACAAGTGCCAGGTTTGATGAATATTTTTGAAAACTACTTATATGTAGCTGATGTTGATTGTGTCGCAAAATGTTGCTTAGTGTTTGTGTTATAATGCTCGTAAGCCTTATAGCCTTTGATCCTGATGCTGTCCAAGTGTGTGATGAAATCCTTTTGTGTTTTGAATCAAGCCACCGCAAGTTCGTCGAACCTTGAGTAGATGTTTGCTGCGAATGTCTGTGCTGTTTCAATATTAGATGATTGTAGTTTCTAGGCTATTTTAACTTCTAACACTTAGTGGATATATCAGAACTAAAATAAAACCAGCTCAAGCACTAAGCGAATTGGCTTAGGCTGAAAATTTTTGGGTGGGGATCATTGCTAAGTGGTCTTGTTGACTGCTTAGCAATGGTTCACTCCACTTTTATTCTCAAAAAAAAAAAATTAGTATTTGTATAATAGAAGTTAAAATAGCTTAGAAGGACCTAGCCTGCCCTAACTTATCCACAACGAACTAAATCATCACATTCTACCCAGTTTCAGCGCAAAGCTCTCAAACGGCCACGCATGACGGTGGATCATCGTTTGAAAGTGCATCATCCCTGTATTCAACACGTGGTGATGGACTGTCGGAAGAACATCCAAACGAAGATGATCCTAGCACGGCAGTAGCTGAATCAGCACCTGCCACAACAGTTCCATCTCCGTCCCATTCTGTGAGTAGTAGTTCCTCTGGTAGCTATAATTTAACCAATATTGCACGTAAAAAGGCGGCTTCTAAGACGACGTCACCTTTACGGGCAAGTGCCATCGTCAAGCCAACAATACCGACCAAAAAGAAATCGGAATCAATTTCGGATGACGAGCGCAGCGAAAAGAGATACTCATCGTCCGGTTACTACGAGAGTCCGCACGACGAGGAAAATCGACAGGGAAAAATGAGAAAACCACGCGATTGGAACGAAGAGGAGCGAAGAAGAAGACGAAGTAACATGAAATTGGACATTGAGCGGGAAAACCTTAGGGCATTAACGTCACCAATCAAGAAGCCAAGTCCCAACACTTTTAAGCAAATCTCCCCTGAAGATCGGACAGCCATGAACATCCTGGACGGAACGAGTCCCAATAAGGCAACGAAACGCTTTCGACCGAAAGTTCGTCGTCAGACACGCAATCGCAGCACGTCAGGCGAAGACTCCTTGCCAAGAAAATCGAAAATGTCTTCATCCAAAAGTCCGGAAATCACAACAAAACCCTGTCATGCCCAGCAGCCGATAGTCATTAGTCCGTCGAAATATCCCAAAACGCATATAAGCCCTAAAAAGTCCAAGGATGATTCGGGTTCAGAAAAACGGCTGAAAGCTAAATCGTCTGAATCGTTGCGTTCGGTCTCGCCAGGCTCGGATTCGGTGTTTTATAGCGAAGCTGATCTGGCCGCCGATCAACAGGTTCACTGTTCACATTGCGGTAAAGAGGTGGAAATTGTCACAGCCGCATCGGAATCGCACGAATCTATTGCTATGGCTGCCGAAGAGGAAACTTCCAATGGACCAGATATTGTTAAGCCACCTGCAGACTTTGCTGATTCGCCGGTAACAACGAAAACATCACAACGACTGTATAAGAAAATGGATAAGAGGTTCAGATCGGAAGAACGCCATGGCGATCGAAGGCATTATAGGTCAAGGCAGGAGAATGCAAGAGCCAAGGTATTAGAATATTTTTTTTTTAATTAATTCATCTTTTTCGTTCTTTTATAGGTATTCAAAATTGTGGTAGTTACTCCCTCTCACTAGGCTGCGTAGAGTGACTGCCGAATACTAAACTGATGCGGGGAAGCTACGCATCCAAATTCACCCGGATAGGCTATGCTTTTTCCTCAATTTTGTGCCAGCTTTGTAGCAGCAGCTTTAGTTTCTACTCTGAACGCCGCGATAATCTCTACTTGAGGAACTTTTTTATATTATTTTCTTAGACCCATAGCAGTCCGGATGGCGCAACGGTTAGCATGTTCGCCTTCTACGCACTGGGCCCAGGTTCGATTCCTACTGAATCCGGTAGTTTTCGATAAACAAAGGGGATTTACGTGTCGGACTATGAGCCCACTCAGCTGTTAAATGAGTACCCATTATGGGGTAAATAACTCGGTTGAGCGTGTTGCTGATCACATACCTCTGCACAAAAACCGTCACGATCTAGAAAATGAGATAATGCTAACTCATTTCGAGGCCGTGGTTCAAATTGGACTGTTGCGCCAGTTATTTATTTTAGACCCATAGGTATCGACCTCTCAGACAATACAACATTTGTATCTCTGCTAAAACATTTTCTGAATGAGTCCTTTGAAAATCATGGATCTGAACGGAATCGCTTTATAACTTCAAAGGGAGGCGAGCCGGGTTGAGCTCCCATTTAATATCAGTGGACAACTCATGGAAAAGGTGGACGATTTCGTCTACCTAGGAATCATTACTGCCGTAGATACTACTCAGCAGCTGATTTTTTGTTGGCATAAACTAGTTTCGGAGAATGCAGTTGCCAGCATGCACCTCCTGCTCAAGAGACACTGCCGGCAACTAAAGTCAATTGTACGGCAGTGACGTGCGACTTTCATCATCAGTGTGCGACTCCTTAGTCCTTACCCAGTAAAACTTTCAACCCTCTTTCTCCACCATTCTCCCCACGGAACTACTTTGCGGTATTGCGTCGCAGGGCTGGTTTTGGCTAATAAGCCGTTAATCCATTGCGTCCTTTTTCGTATTAGCTCCTCTTTCCTCAGTTCCCTATGGATGTCGCATATTTTGCGAGTTACGGCGTCCCAATTTTATTCAGATCGTAGCGTGTGCTCCACTATGTTATGGGGATTGAGGTCACTGTCAAGCTCAACCTCCAGTACTTCACCCTTTCAATGTAAACATTGGACAGTGAAAGATTACCTATGTACATGTTCCGGGTCTTCCGCTGTTCCTGGGCACTTCGGACAATCGGGCGAACCGTCCAACTTGAATCTGTGTAGGTACTTCCTATATCCGCCATGTCTTGTAAGAAACTAAGTTAGATAGTGATTCACCTCTTAATGTTTGCGGTTCAGCCACAATTCGATTCGCCGGATAAGTATAGTACGAGTATATGTGTCAAGCTTGCCTTCGGAGTTACATCCCACCGCTGTTCCCATTTCCTCAGAGACTCGCACGTTTCTCGTTTTTTTGTGCGCGTTGGATACGTCCGGTGGATCCAAACATCGGTCTTCATCTGCTAGAATATCTATGAGGATCATACCTGATACAACGTAGGCAGCCTCACCTGATGTTGTTGGGTATGCACAGCAAACTCTCAATACGTTCTTTCGATAAACGGTGTTGATTCTTCGACTATTACAGGCGTGACGAAGCGCGTCGATCCAAACGCATACGGAAGTATAAAGGTGATCACTCTAGATAATAAGAGGCTCCTACTCGGTCGTGGTCCTCCCACATTTGGCATCATCCTTGCCAAAGCCACAGTAGCATTAGATTCCTTCTTGCATATGTATTTGAGGTGCTCTCCAAATGTCAGCTTCGCGTCAATCATCACCCCCAGATGCCTAATTGCTGGCTTAGAAATAATGATGATGTTTCCGTTTCTGATCCTCAGAGTGTTTTTGTTTCTTCGATTACTGATGAGAATGACTTCGGTTTTTTACTCAGCTAGCTCCAGTCCTACTTTATCCAACCACAACTTAATAGTTGTGATTGCTTCGGTGGCAATACAATTCAGCAAATGCCGGATCCTTGGCCACCACGACCACAGCTATGTCATCTGCGAACCCGACTATCGTTATTTCTTTAGGTACTGGTATATCCAATATGTCGTTGTACATGATGTTCCACAGCAAAGGGCCGAGTACAGATTCTAGTTGTACGCCTGCTGTTTCATTGTACTCCCTTGGTCCTTCGCTGGTTTCGTACTGTAGGATTCTAAACGAAAGGTAGCTCTGTATAAATCGCGTCAAATAGTCAGGCACACCTATCTGCAAACACAAATGAATGCACTTCCAGTTTGTCGAATTGAAAGCACTTTTGATGTCCAGTGTCACAAACGCCAACCATTTGCCATCACGAAGTGCCTGTTTCCCTAGATCTGTAACTGTCAAGGTGGCATCGGCCGTGGAGTGCGCCCTTCGGTAAACCAAACCAAACTGTCGGTCTGACAATGCTCCCTTTTCCTCTACGACAGCAGCTAGCCTGCTAAAAATTATTCGTTCCAGCACCTTCCCTGCGTTGTCTAGCATGACGGTATGAATTTGGTTTGCCCGGTGAATTGATGGGTTTTGGTAGCAGAATCAGTCTTCCAAACAGCAGGGCAAACTCGCTCCTGCAAACAGGATCCAAAAACACTGGCGAACTTCCCGGGAACTGTGTCAACTCCTACTTTCACATGCTTCTACTATCTTCTTTATTAGCTGCGACGCCTTTTGGTCTGCATGTCCTTCGATACCTCCCTTCTGATGCAAGATTTAGATGAACGCTCTCTCGTCGAAGTTTTTAGCCGATCAGATGTGCCAATTTTATTTGTTAACGTAGCCTCCGAGATGAAAATGCGCCTCGTCAGAAAAGATGATTTTTCGCCCAAAATCGTTGTCCAATTCAAGCTGCTCTAAGGCCCAAACTGCGAAGCGATAACGAAGCCGATGGTCGTGCGCCTTCAATTTTTGAGTCAATTGTACCTTGTACTCGTAAGCGAATAATCCGAAATCTTTGTGCAGAATTCTCCTCAGGCTAGTGCGTGAAATGTTGAGCTGTTGAGATCGATGGCGAGTTGATGTTCGTGGAGTGAGTCTCACACTCTCGGCAGCCACATTCTTGTCTGTGCGCACCGTACGACGACGGAGACAATGAGTGTTGTCCACTAGCATGCCAGTCCCACGAACTTTTTGAACAAACTTGCGTACAGCAGGCGCGGTGGGTGCTTCATTTCGGACAAAACATCTTTTCAAAAAACGCACTGTTTGGGCTACACAGCACTCACTTTGGAAATAAGTTTTCAAATTTCCCAACGTTGTTCAAGTGTAAAGCGGCTCATTTCCTTCTGCGGAGGTATGATACCGACTTTCTGTCAAGATTCGAGCGGGAAACAGCTTTCACGGTGAAAATGACCTATGATTTAAAAAGGCCCACCCTGTACATACTGTTTTAGAACAATATTGTTGTTACGGAAGAGCTACTTACCTATTTTTAAACATTTCTGTAGTTTTTTTTTTACGTTATCCGGCAACTTTATACAATTTTCGCCTTTAGATACTTAAGGCTCCGAGACCAGTGAAATGTAGAGTCTCTGATTCGCCGTCTTCTGCAATCGAGTCAGCTGTTCATCACACGATAGTTCCAGGAGGAAGAGTATTGGACTCTGGCACTTTTTCTCCCCTGTTCTAGATTGTGGCTAGGAATGCTTTCAATTTCGATATTTAGTTTTGGGCTAGCTTACTGTAAACATTGCTATGGTTATTCATCATCATCATCGTGGCGCGACAGCCCGACGTCGGGCCTTGGCCGCCTGGATCATTGTCCTCCAATTATCTTGGTCACGTGACCGCGTCCTCCAATTTTGGGAGCCTAGCAGCTGCGCGGCGTCCACACCTACTGAGCTCTCCCAACGAGATCTCGGTCGTCCTCGCAGTCTCGCTCCGTCGACTCGTTCTGCATTCATTACTCTCTTAGGCATGCGATCATCGTCCATTCTTTGTACATGCCCTGCCCATTGAAGTCGTTGTAGTTTGACGATTTTCGAGACTTGCAGCTCATCGTACATTTCATACAACTCATGGTTGTACCGGATGCGCCATCCATCTCGATCGCAAACAGCCCCGAAAATTCGCCGTAGAACCTTACGCTCAAAAGTGTCTAGCATGTTTTCGGAGGCTTGAGTTAGGGTCCATGCTTCACAGCCATAGCATAGCACTGTCGTATAATGGTTTTGTACACGCGGAGCTTCGTGTTTCTGTGCACATGTTTCGATTTCATTATGGGGAGAACCGAGAAAAAAGTCTTATTAGCTAACTGTATCCGTCGCTTGATTTCGTCAGTTTCGTTGGCGTTCCTTGACAAGTTGCAACCCAGGTAAATGAAGTTGTTCACGAACTCGATGTTGAGGTCCCCCACATTGATGCTTGGTTGTGCAGGTGTCCTTGTCACCGATTGCATCATTATTTTAGTTTTACCCTCGTTAATACGTAATCCAACTTCCTTTGCAGCGGTATCGAGCGTATGCAGAAGTTCTTCTGCGTCAGCCAATCTTTGGGACATGATGTTGATGTCGTCGGCGTACGCTGCTATGGTTATTACTGTCACCGTAATAGAAGTTACTCTCCAGATTTTGCCTAATTTGGTTCCTTCATAATCAAGGCCAATTCTCTGACCATGTCTTGCTAGATATTATTTGTAGATCCGTAGATTTGGCGTCAGGTGTTCGAGTGTAGTTTCATCTCGAGAGTAAGACAGATATATTTGATACCACCTGTCAGTGTAAGCTTTACGTAGAAGGGCCTCTCTCCAGTCAGAATCATTGGCTGTACAATACATGTCCGATCTTCATCTAAAATTTAAACCCTTAGAAAGTACGTATATATCTACACTCGCGAGCAAACAAATCGACTCAACCCTTAAGCGCGCATACGCGTACTTTTTTATTTAAACAATTTAAATTTGCGTATTGGAAAATTGACCCTCTACAGTACCCACGAGTTGCGCTACAAACCATCCCTATAAAAAAACACCCACAATCGGTTTTAATTATCAGTTGCATATCAGAAATTACATCACCGGAAATTGAACTCATTGTTTTGAAGAAACTATGGATACTACGCCTGAACAAGCTGCTCAAGTCGTTTCCCTGTTGCAACAAGGCCTCAAGCAGCGAGCAGTCACTTGACAGCTTCACCTGAGCCATCAAGGGTATGCAGATTATTTCAAGAGATTGGTGCCTTTAATCGAAGACTCAGAACCAGCCGCCATCGGTCCACTTCAGAGAGAGACCGAGACCGTTTCATTGTTTCATTCTCGATGCGGACTCGGCACCTAACGGGTGTTGATGTGCAGCGACAACTGATACTTGTTGGGGTTTGGCTATCAGCGAGTGGACAGTAAGAATACGCTTGAGGAAAACCAATCTCACTCCACAACGGCCTGCCACGGACCCGAAATTAACCGCAGGCAACCGGAAAGCGCACCTCTGATTTCCTAGTGAGCATCTCTTTGAATAGAGAGAATCAGAGGAAATGAAAAAGAGCGAGAGAAACGAAGTAATTCGGCACAGGAAGTAGGAAGGAGGATGGAAATTTGACATCTCTTGTGCTTCTATATGGACCGGGCGGGTGTTCCGCGGCAGAGAGACAGACTGGAATGTTATTGTTCCAATAGGAGAAGTAGGAGAGGGGATAACATCTCATGTGCTTCCTGTGCTTTTATATAGACTGCGCGGGTGTTACCCAGTGGAGGGCGTGTGTCTCTCTATTTACTTTTTACGACTGGAATTGCTTCAAATAGTTTAGTGTTGAGTATATGCGGATTGCTCCTCCATAGATTCTCTATGGAGCATCTGGATTGGAGCGTCGCGCAATGGCGGTTAGTCTTGTTCACTGACAAGTGTAGAATATGTCTGCATGGTAGTGACAGGAAAGGCCGGGTCCACCGGCGTCCGGGCAAGTGATGTGGAGGATACCTAACCACAACCCATTTTCCTAAATTCCGATTTTGCTTACGCTTTCACCCATATAGGATTAATTTAAAAAGTGTTCAACAAATTTTGATAAAAATGGTACGAACTTAACGCTGAGGACTCAAGCTTTTAAATGACATATTTTTATAAATAAATACTGTCTTTTTTCAAAAATTACATACATACATATATGCGCGATTATGGGTTGAGTCGATTTCGTTGCTCGCGAGTGTATTTTTCGGTATTTTGGTATCTTCCGTGTTGCTCTTGTTTGATTTTCTGAGAGTACTGACTTGGTTGGTACCTACCCTTTTTGCCAAGATGCAGTGTTTCCTGGCTGCTGCTTCATATAAATTCATGTAGGTATGTTGTTTAGCGGGGCGACCGGTAGCGCAGTGTGTTGAGGCATCAGTCTCATGTTTGACTACTGGCGTTTCGGGTTCGAATCCCGTCCACGACGACGTTCGTGGCCATGGATGTGCAGGAGGTGCATGCTGGCAACTGCATTCTCCGAAATCAGTTTTTGCCGAGAAACGTCAACTGGGTCACATGGAACAGTTGACGCGCTATGCCCCACAAGGGGTTAGGGCAATTGTGACAGAGATGTTGTTTAGCAGCAGTCTTTTTATTGATTTTTTATGTGAGTTCCGACTGATTGATACCCCATTCTAACTCTAGTGCTCTTAGCAATATTGAACAGGTTCCTCGTCTTTTTCCCTAACAATCTGTCTTCGACTGCGTTCTTAATCATTCCCAAATATAATCATTCATTTATATTATACCCACTCAGAGTGAAGAACGAGGCAAGGATCAAATATCAAACAGTTCGCCAATTCTTCGACCGGCTGGTTCAAGTCCCTGTGTAATGCCGGAACGAACGTCTAGTATTCGTTCGCACAGTAGTGATACTAACGACCAAGGAGTCTATCATGGAAACTATCGTCTTGGTCTGTGGGTGTGGCTTACCGATCGTGATATTTGGCAACAACATGACCTTAGGAATATTGGTAAGCACTGTTCTTTTGGTAAATTTCCCAATTGAACAGTGAGTTTTATTATAATTTTTGTTTCATTGCATTACAGATCGCTCGCGGACGGCTGCGGAAAAGCGTGGATCCATCGAAACGGAAGAGGAGTTTCGGAAAAAGTTTCAGGCAATAACACATCGTCTTGTACATCGGAAATCCTGCTTTGAAATGTATCGTCGTCAAACATCGAATACTTTTGGTAAGTACAAAATATTCTTTTTTTCTAATTTTTGGTTATTTTTAGATGGAACTCAGGATATCTTACTATTTTGCTAAATGAAATTAAACCACAAATCAAAATTAGAAAGAACCAAGAAGGTCTTAAGGTGCAATTGGTTACTATAACACCCAACACTACACAAAAAAAAGTAGAGTGGAAAAAGAGAATACAAAATTTTTTAATCATTAATATTACGTTTACACTATCCCCAGATTACTTCATCTGCGCTAGCTGAGATAATCTGCGACTGTCAAATATTGTACATACAATTTTGAACTCACCACACCCAGATTAAGCAGCAGATGAAGTAATCTGGGGATAGTGTAAACGTAATATAAGAGATGGAAAAAAAGAATGCTATGCAAATAGAAAATATTGAAATAAAATCAACCAAATTTCGTGACGAAAATGTCCCCACGAAGTGTTTAAAAAGCTACAATTTCACATTAAAAAGCACTTCGGACAAAAAACACAGAATACTGAAACCAGGAAAGGTTTCAGGTTCAGTAGACATGGTCTTGTTTACGTTTTTGTCATAAATCGAGCCCTTGGCGTCGCAAATTGCGAAATTTGTCACAACTTAACTTTCACATGATCGGGGACTCCTGGGCTCATCAACTCATCGACTCACCGGCTCATCGATTGATGGATTTAACAAGTGGAGGATTTAACACAGCCAGGCCCGTGCGTCGGACTGTCGGACAACTCACCGGGTACAAACCTCTATTCGAGCCCACGTTAAATCCATCAGTCAATGAGTCCAACAATAAATTATTGAAATCGAAGTCTCACGGAAGGAAATCGCCATTCGCAATGATTTTTCGGAATCACCGAACAACCAATTCACCGTGTGCAAATCTCCATTTGAGCCCATGTTAGGCTAATGTTAAAGGGCTCATGAGCTCATCAACTCGAAAGGAGCTTAGTATTACAGTAGCTCTTAACCGGCTTCGGATCAACCGGTCCTCGGATTAACCGGCCTATCCCATGGAATAGACTTTTTTTTTCTTTAGCGTATAATAGATGATCATTGATTGTTTGACGGGCTTTTACTGGAAAGTTCCTGGGGAATTAAACGCGGGGTGACGCGTCATTTATGTGTAACATGTTTAAGGCCCGTTTTCTCAATGTCCGGTTAAACTGCCAGTTAGCTATCCGGGACACTAAATTTAACTTTAGCACATCAAACGCTCAAAATATGATAATGCAGTCCACAGCGCAGCTAATGCAGTAGAAAGTCAGCTAATTATCTTGGCGGAATTCTACCACCTGTTCAATTCTATTCTACGTCTGTGCTACCTCTCAGCAGCTGAGTTGGTTTCAGATCCGTTTCCTTTGAATGAATATCCAGAGCTCTGTTCCTTGTGACCAGTTTAATTGTCTCATTTGAATGTGCAAACGTAAACAGTTCTAGCTGTCAAAATTTCAGCAGTACGTATCATCTGTTTGGAATTATTGTCCGATAAATTCTTAACCGGAAGATGAACGTCGGTTAGCGTTTATCTACAGGATAAGATTTAACCAGACATTGAGAAAACGGCCCTAAGTTTTGTAGCCGGCAGAACGCAGCAGGGGAGGGAGTTCGCAAGTTTGATTCCTCCCTTACTTCTCAGTCTATTTTTCTTTGAATCTACTACAAACGTGCTCCTGTGTTTCTTTTTCTTCGCCTCTTAATTTTCGGAGTCTTTTTTTTCGCTTCTGCATGTAAGAGCACACGCACACGGCAAACTTTTTAGTTCGCAGAAAAACTAAATAGTTTAGTTAGAAAAATTGAACGCACGGTGGTTTATGAGACCGCGCACACACCAACAACTAAAGAGTTTAGTCTGCTGTGTGCGCGGTCACATATACTGCCGTGTGTTCTATTTTTCTGACTAAACTATTTAGTTTTCCTATGAACTAAAAAGTGTTCCGTGTGCCCGAGCTCTAATCCGTATTTATATACGGGTACAATAAAATGCAATAACGTCTTATTTGCTTGCTTATTCATAACACCTTATGAAATATCATACGTACTATGATGAAATATGTACGCAGGTGAAAATGGCAGTGGGTAGGTCACACATTGCAAAAAAGTGATAAATGCATTACCTTGTATGCTATCAAATGGAACCCCATTTCCAACCAAGGCCGACCAAGAGGGCGTCCTAAAATCACATGGCGTCGATCTGTAGTAAAGGAGTGTAGGGCGCTGGGTAGTTGCACCCCATTGCCCAGAACAGAGTACGATGCTGCGCAGGAGTAATTGACGCGCTATGCTCCACTAGTGGTTAAGGCAAAGTAGTACATATTATTTCCCACTGCGTGTATGTGACGGCAACATTGCGACGAAACGAGGGTGTGGATGTGGAGCGCTCGGGCTGTCTTGTGGTCGTGCATCGCAGGGTCTCGCCTCCGGAGCAAAGTCGGACGAGGCGAGGCGCGGAACAATGAGCACAGGGCACAGGGCTACTTCGCGAGAATGTAAACGGGCTATATAAATCAAAACGAGTCCGAAGCGTATATACCCGAGACTTGTATAAACCTAGTGATGATACCAAAAGTACCAATTGACAACGACCATTTGCATTAAAAAGGAGTTTCCTATATTACCAGTTTATAGGGCACTCATTCAGGAGGATGCTGACCATTCTCAAAATCAGTTAACTAACACATTCTACAAATATTTGTTGAGTTTTCCAAGTTGCTAGCTTCATTCTATTCAAAGTTATTGCTTATTGGAAGTTTCACTTGTGGGGGGGGGGGGGGGGATAGAGATCATGCTATGAACATTTAAGCAAAATTTCAAATCTCCAGCTTCATTCTATCGAAAGTTATCGCTTATTTGAAGTTTCATTGGTAGGGGAAGTAGGGGTTTGGTTGGTCGGATTTCACGTATTTTCAACAGCAGCCAGCTGAATCCTACTACAAACATGTAACCAAAATTTCAAGTCGCTAGCTTTATTTTATCGTAAGTTATCGCTTAGTTTAAATTCTATTTGTAGGAGAGGTAGGGGTTCCTTAGGTTGGATCTGGCCTATCCTTAATACCAACTAACTCCATTTTACTTTAAACATTTGACCAAAATTCCAAGTTGCTATAGTATTTATAAAAAGTTTTCGCTTATTTGAATTTCATTTGTAGGGGAGGTAGGGGTTCCTTGAGTCGGATCTTGCCCATTTTCAACACCAACTAACTAGACCTCACAGCACTAGCATTCTACCAAATTTTTAACTTGCTATTATCATTCTATCAAAAGTTATCGTAATTAAAGGAATATTTAATTTTTTGAAATTTTTAGGGAAGGTAGCCGTTACTTTGATCGGTTTTTGCCCAACTTAATAACACTCAAGCAGCTTCTCACCTCAGAGTTATATGCCAAAAATCAGGTGTCTACTTAAATTGGTTCAAGAGTTATAGACAAAAAAGATACAAAGTATCTACACTGCATGCAGATACATCGGAACATGGATATGTCAATGACTACCGATTGCGTGGAACCTGTTGTGTTGAAGATATCGAAGTTGTATAAAGATCCCAGTATAGTTATACTGGATGAAATCATTCGAAAAAACACGTCCCACGCTTTCGGTAGGCATAAGACATATCTATGTACCCAAGTATCTGGTGGCAGTGTAGATACTCGTCATAAATTCTGCTTTGCTTTGTCCTGTCCGCTTGGGCTCCTTTCTCTCGCGGGATCATTTCGTTTTCATTTGCATCGCGTGTGTGCAATATTCACCTCCTCTCGTGCACCCTGTTCCATCTACCCGTTCGGTACAGTTTGCAGACTGCAGCCTATCGACATTTCTCTGAGTACGTTTCTGCTAATCGCAATCACGCTTCCCACCATCTTTTCCCAATCGGACGTGTATTGTGTTTGTGTATCTATTGCAAAATCGCTCCCACACTATCCGCCTCATCCCGCCCCTTTAATCAACAGTCCGGGTCCGGCACACACAATCCGTTTCTCAAGTAACGCGTGCGACTCTATGCGATTGTGTCCGGCAAACAGAAAGGGAAACTAACAAAAGTAAACAAAACATTCCAACACACGCACAAAGAGAATGCACAAGAAAAAATTTGGAATTTTTGCAGAAGGGAGGGGGGAAGGGGCATTTGATCTTCTGCAGACCTCTGAATGTACATCATGTCACGATGAGCTGCCCGGAACTATAACATCCTGCGACGAATATTTCTCTATTTCGGGGCTTGGGAGATTTTAACTCGCGCAGTACGAATCCGCCATTTTGTTTTATGATATGTTTATTGCATTGTGGTGAGGGCCCACATTGTGGGCCAGTCAGACCTCAAATCGCCGCCATTGCAAATGCACAACCATTTGGATAGAATGAACTTCATCCGCGATGGCTCTCGCTCTCTATCTTCGGGGGGCGGGAACTATGTAATGTACACACTCTCAAATTGCGTCTGCGCATGTCCAAATGTTAGTCGAACTGACTACTTGCTACCTTTTCTGGGACCCTAGTGATTCAGATAGTACAACACGGGCTATTTTATTAAATGATGAATGGGAATTGGCGGAAATTGAAGGTCATTGAAAGTCCGCCCGTTCACCCGTACACTATGTTATTTCTTGCCGTCCAGAACGTCAACCTTTATCGCTATCAAATCAACATCCCAACATGTACACACAGGATCCCCGCAAGCGCGCCGCTCGCGCGGATCTACAAGCAACAGCCATGCACACTCAAACGACATGCACAACCAGAAAAGAAAAATTTTCAATGGGCTTGTTTCCTCTTCTGACCCCCGAGTAGAAAAACAGACATTTCGTGTGACGGACAAATTTTTAGGATGACCCCCAGCTATAAGACATATTCATGTCAAAACCAAACAAAGTAGGGTAGTACGGGGCTCTTTGTAAGATAATTATCGTTAGTTATCAACTGATCTATTTTATTTTTGACATGGACATTTTATTTTTGACGTGCCGTGGTTCAAATTGGACTGTTGCGCCAGTTATTTATTTTATTTATTATTTATCTACACTGCCACCAGATACATGGGTACATGGATATGTCTTATGCCTACCGAAAGCGTGGGACGTGTTTTTTCGAATGATTTCATCCAGTATAACTATACTGGGATCTTTATACAACTTCGATATCTTCAACACAACAGGTTCCACGCAATCGGTAGTCATAGACATATCCATGTTCCGATGTATCTGCATGCAGTGTAGATACTTTGGATCTTTTTCAGGAGAGTATAAGATTACCCTCATGAGCAATCTGCTAAAGCTAGAGCTTTTTATGTTTATTTAGTCGGGAGTTACAGATACATTTAATTATTTTACATATGTAGGGGAGGTAGGCGTTCTAGGCCTGATCATCCTATTTTCAATACCAACCAACTAGATTATATCATACTTCCAACATTTGACCAAAATTTCAAGGCTCTAGCTTTATTCTATCGAAAGTTATCGTTCGAACGGGCAGACAGACAGACAGACAAACAAACATGACTAAATCGAATCAGGAGTTGACCCTGATCATTTATATATATACATTGCTATACTTCCGGAGCCTCCTTTAAGGTGTTACATATTTTCGTCGTGACAAAAACTATATACCCTATACTATAAGTCTAGGGTACATACCTCTCCCGCCCTTCTGCACACCCGAAGACTAAAGTTATGCGCGTTGATAGGGCGGTAAATTACTGCTCGAGCGCCCGGATGGGGGCGAAAATGTATTTCCGGCTGGATCTGCTCAGCTCAGGCAAGATTGATATTCCATGATTGCACATATAACCCAATTACAATCCGGAACGTGATCGGGATTGTAAATACGCGGTCGTTTCTTTTACTAAAGACGGCAAAATTCTGTGACACATATTTAATGAGAATTATTCAAATTGCATTCAATACAATATCAACGCTATTTTAAACTTGGGTATAAAAACCATAAATTACCTTGACATAATTCAATTCGACATTCCATTCGTCTGCTCCGTAAAACATTTAAATTGTTCTATTTTCAATAATAATGTAAGCCAGCTGTTTTAATAATACTTATTTCCGGATCAGTTGATACACGCTAACACGACATTGGTCTCATACGTCATCACCCAATGAATAATGAATGGTCTGGTTTGTCGAGATTTATTGAGACAATTTTTTTTTTTTGTGAATATGACCAAGTGGCCATTTAGTAGATGCACAAAATTAAAAAACAATAAGATTCTAAGGTATTCCTCAATCTACGAGTACACTTGGTGAAATCTCATTGCCTATTCATATTGCCAAAATTCGAAAAGACATATTACATCCGAAAAGTATCTATTGCCACCGCTTCTCTAAATATTATGACAAATATTATTTGCAGGTTGTCAATCATCAATTAGATTACTGACAACCAAAAGCATGCACTTCGTTTTAAATTTCAAGGAGAACGAAATCCATGAAATTCCTACCATAAAAATTACATAATCATTAGACATTTACTACACGCCACGTAATATGCTCTTGTAATAGTAAGCAAACAATTTCCACCTTCTGCCGTGTGCGATACAATGAACCCAGAACTATTCTGCAAGTACTCAGCATCTGTATCTTAAAGAAAAGATAAAAGAAGCCTACCTCTCGTCGAACTTTATTGATATGCTTTTGCTCTCTGAACGCCTCTCGGAAAATTTAAGGCATTTTCCCGAAACACACATGTGGGCCAAAGTGGTTTCAGTTCAATCGAAGATTCTAAACTTGAGACACGATTGTTTTAATTTTAGCCGATTTTCAATAGACAACGTGCTTCTGCGTTTTTCCAAAGGAAAGGAAAATCGGTCAAGTGGTTCTCCTGTAGTTTTATTCGTGTCATATGAAGTTGGTAGTTTGACAGTTTTTCTTTTTTATAACAACTGATAAAAATACAATATATTTGATTGAAGTTAGTGGAATCAATGGTTTATAAAGAAACGTATCATTGAATTCTCGTCAAATTCTGCATTACGAAATTTATTTGATTCAAAATGATTGGTACGTATGGGAAGCAGTCTGCACGACTTTCCGAAAACTGCATATTTTTAAGAATCACTAAGTGGTAATTGTCTGATCATGTGAACTTTTAATACAAGTGATTTAACTATAACAAAAACTATTTTAAAATCAGATCTTTCAAAAAGAACACTTTTTACTGGAACTCAAGGGCATCGCACTCTGATCATTGAAGAATCTGACGAAGAGTTCGTATTTCCGCAGATATATCTTCCAGAAGTGGGAAGTTTATTTAAACAAAAACTTAGAAGTTTCAGTCGATGGAATATAGTTTGCAGTTTAATTCGATATATAAATGTGTCTGTTTTATGTTAGGTTTATATTTATTTGTTTAAGTTAGCCCCGTTCGATTCATTCGAACGAAGATCACTTTTCATACAAAGCTACTGACCCACCTTTGACGCAGGTCTCGTATGGGATTACAGTTTAAAGTGAATTGGTTGAACGTCAACTTCTTTTTCGACAATTGGTCCCTATACCTTTCTTTACTGAGCCCTCAATTCGCCCTCATACGACGAAATTATCTGTATTGTGGCTGTTCGAACTCACTCGTTCGTCACAGATCCAAGCTGTTCGATTCATTCTGGTTCCTCGTCCGATGGTATCGAACTATTACTATACAGGGTGTTCCGCTCGTTCCGATACGAAGAACCGGCTGCCGTAGGAACGCCCCTTAAAGGATCACGACCATCAGTATCATACGAACATAAACGCTAGCTCTGGGTGTAACATACGAGTATTTACAATACTTCGTTTAAATTTTTCAATTTTTCCAAGCTCGGAAACTATGTGAAGATATACTTTCCGAACCCAACATGTACTCGTATATACTTATAGTATGTATATGTATTCTTACTAAACGTGCTGAAATATACGGCGTGCTCAAATTTCAAGGAGATAATATACATTATTATCTGCAGTTTTTGTGTTCCTTAAAACGAGTCTCTATGTTTCGTTTTGTTTGGCTAATACAATATATTTGGCATCGCAATCCTTAAGCAAACCTCACACTAGGCAAAATTTTGTACAAATTTCGAACGTTAATTTTTAATAAAAAATTTTAACAAAATTTTGCACGGCAGTGGATGTCTCATAGGCCCTTAACTAGACAAATTTTTGTACAAAAATAAAAGAGCTTTACTCTTTTCAAAAAAATTCGGAAGGAAATATCCAAACCGCTAACCGCAACAATTTTTAAATGGCGTTGAATATTTTTGCAGACGCTTTAATTTTTTGGCGGCTATTTCACATTTTTGCGATTGAAGTTCCGTATGAGGGCAATCGCGCTCATCCATTCTGTCTGCGCGCAGTTTTCAAGGATTCACAGTCAAGCAAATTTCCAAACCCCTGGCAAAGTTTTAAACCACAATGATTTTGCAAATTTTTGTAAGTCTGAGGGGACTTTCACACTACTGGAAATTTTTGATCAAAATTTCGTTCGAAAAATTGAACAATTTTTTTTTTTTCATAAATTATATGGTGGATTCTTGCTTACAGTTGGAAATTTACTGCACTGATAATATTCGCGCCCTTTTGTAAATAGATTTTCATTGCGCCTGGATTGGCGTGTTCATATATGGAGAGATCTAGGGCCAAAGAAAAACGAAAAAATCGAAAAAAAAAAATTCGGAAAAATGACCGACTATGTTTACGCGACACAACAAGTACGGGTTTTCGGACCGCTGTAGCTGCGGCTCCAGGTGATTGTGGGGACTCAAATTTAGTATGACTATTCTCTCCGGTTGTCTTACGAAGTGTTGTAAATTTCAGGTCGATATGACGAAAAGCAACCGAGATATGGCAGTTTGAAAATCGCTATTTTTCAAATTATTCTTGTTCTCGTTGATCTCGTTGTTCGCTGACAGTGCTACAGCCTCGTAGGGAGCGTATCGAGGTCTGGTTTCTTTTCTCACGGATTGACTGTGTCCCAAGGGTGTGCCTTTTTAGGGTTTTGTAGTAAAACAAAACCCTTATGAAATCGGTCAAATGTCTGTCTGTCCGTCTGTCCATGGAATATCTCACGAACGGCTGAAGCTACATACATGAAATTTTGTAGGAATGTGTAGAATTACTATAATTTACCGGAGAAAGCGAATCGTCATAATAGGTCAACTTTAAGGGGAGGTCCCCATAGAGGGGAAATTAAGGTCTAAATTTTTTTTTCGTTTGGTACAGGACAGTGGGGTATCATAAGAAAGATACCGTTGAGTACATTCCATTTTTAGAATTTTTTTCAAATTTGAAGAAACGGGAAAAGAGGGAGAGGGGAAAATATGTCATCCGAGTTTGTCCCCCCCCCCTTGCATTTCGAGACCGTTATACTAAGAAATATGAAAATTTACTGAAAAGCGCCATTTTACTAGTGTAGAAACCCTAGATTTATAGAATTTTGAAATTTCAACAGAAAAGATTAATAATAGCACATTTCTATAGTTGCAGTTAGCACACCCCTGCACCCCTTAAGCGCACCCTAGGTCAAAAATATTGCTGGCCAATGATAACCAACATCATAGGCAATAATACCTATAAGTTTCATTACAATCACATAATATTTAATAATAGTACATTCATTTAAATTTTGAGATTTTGATGAAATTCATACAAAAAATGCACATAACTGGCTACATACTAGTACTGCATACTTGAATATTGTTTATTGTTTTCCGTAAAGTGAATTGGAGTTAACCATTTCTGAAAGAGTGGTCGCTGACTCTATTCTCTATAATTATTCAAACAATTTATTTTCAATATTTTTTATGCAAACTTACAATTTGCAATATTGTCTTAACATGAATGGTTAAGCATCTTCAAGAGTAGGACAGTTCATCTCTCATTGGCATGGGACACTACAAAACCCTCGGATTGCGGGCGTAGCCCTCTATCTTCCGGTTTCATTTTCATTTGCTCTGATCCGTGCAGTAGATAAAAAGATACATCCAAAAATGTGAAAAAAATATAGAGTTTCTCGCTTTCTTGGAGTTTTTTTTAATGAATTCATTGAAAAAACCCGTGGTCTGTGTTTCAACTAAATTTGGTACATAGCTTGCTTTGATTATTAAGTACAAAACGGTTATATTTTAGTGCTGCTGGAGATGTGCGTCGTAAAAGGACTCTATTATTATGAAATGAAACAAAAACCAAAGCTGGTAGGTAAGGGTGTATTCTAAGTCGTGGTAATGAGACCAATGCACTGGAGTTCTGTTAATGGCATTTTGAGTCCTTCGACCACTACTGATGCCATTTTGCGTCCTTTGGAGAAGGAAACGGACATTTATGATATGACTGGGGGGTGGTGACGCGAATGCTGTAGACTATTGTTGAAGGCACTTTGAGTCCTTTGGACTAGAAAAATGATATTCTTGGCAAGGAAGCGCTCTACTAACTTTTTTGAAATCATTCGGATCTTCAAAAGACTTAAGACACGTTCATATTCAATTCTTGCAACTGTTGCATAGCAAATCTAATCGAAAAATGATTAAATGAGATCTGCTATCGAACATTAAGTAAAATCATATCGGCCCCAAATTTGCGTCCACGAATAAGATACTAATAAAGGAAGTATTATTAATGAGGGAATTCTTCCGTTCTATTAGAAGTGATAAAATACGCTAAAAGTGCACTTTTAACGTAAACAAAGTCTACAAGCAGATCAAATGACAACTATATTTTAGGGACAGAAGGTGCAATTAAAGAATTCCGGAATTCATGACCTGTTTGTATCTTCATCCACACCGTTTTATGTTTTTTCGTGTGTTGAAAATTGTCGTTTCTTTAATTATTAATTAATTATTAGCCACTGAATTAACATACAGGCCCGGAAAATTAAGTGTTAATATACCTCCTGCTGGATGGAAATAAGGCAATAGTGATTTTTTAGGGTTTTGTATTAAAAACAAAACCCTTATGAAATCGGTCAAATGTCTGTCCGTCTGTCCGTCTGTCCATGAAATATCTCACGAACGGCTGAAGCTACATACATGAAATTGTGTGGGAGTATGTAGAATTATTATAATTCGCCGGAGAAAGCGATTCGTTGTAATAGGCTTACTTTAAGGGGATGTCCCCATAGAGGGGAAATGAAGGTCAAATTTTTTTTTTCATCTGGTATAGGCAAGTGGGGTATCATGAGAAAGGAAACACCGAGTACATTTCATTTCCGGTATTTTCATTTGAAAAAAGGGGAAAAGAGATAGAGGGGAAAATATGTGATCCGAGTTTGTCCCCCCCCCCCCCCCTCGCATTTCGATACCGTTATACTTAGAAATATTAAAATTTGCAGAAAGGCGGCATTTTACTAGTGTAGAAAACCGAAAATCGTAGAATTTTGATATCTCATCAAAATAGGTTAATAATAGTACATTTCTATAGTTGCAGTTAGCATACCCCTACACGCCTTAAGCACAGCCGAGGTCAAAAATATTGATGGCCAATGATAACCAACATCATCGGCAATAATATCTTTAAGTTTCATTACAATCACAAAATATTTAATAATAGTACACTCATTTAAAATTAGGCATTTTGATACTATCCACACAAAAATTACACCTACCGGCCTCATATGTAGGTGTAAGTACTACTTTCATGTTGTTTTTCGTAGTGCGAATTGCAGTTATTTAATTAATCATTTTTGAAAGGGTGAAGATTAGTTGGGGGCGCTACGTCGTAATTGGCAAACTTTACCGAGTGGAAGGGGGGAGGGGTCCACATAGAGGCGAAATTAAGCTCAAAATTTTTTTTTATCGACTGGTATAGGCAAGTGAGGTGTCGTGAGAAAGGTAATGTTGAGTACATTCCATTTTTTCGCATTTTCTTGAAATTCGTAGAAAGGGGAATAGTGAGGGAGGAAAAAATATTAGTTCGTAATTTGCCCCCCCCCTGGCATCTCGAGACTGTTAGAATCATGAAAACTTACAGGAAGGTGGGTTCCGAATAGCATATAAAATGGAAAATAATGGAATCTGTATATCTTCTCAGAATAGGTAAGTAATAGTTTATTTCTGTAGTTACAGTTAGCACACCTCTGCATGCCTTAAACACGTTCGAGGTCAAAAGTACTGATGGCCAACGATAACCAACACCTTAGGCAATAATATGTTCTAAGTTTCGTTACAATCACGTAATATGAATTGGCATGTAAAATGTAAGTGGGTAAGACAGTTTAATTATGTTTTTTTTTGTCCATCTGAGTGGTATCAAGAAGAGCAACGAGCCGATATTTATATACCAAAATAAGCGCTTGCTACAAAACCCTCGGATTGCGGGCGTAGCCCTCTATATTCCGGTTTCATTTTTTACTAATTTACTTAAATATGTTTTTCCGAAAAATGTTTCATTGCCTTCTCTCCAACTGATGGAGTTTTCCTTCTTGTTCTTAATTATATCTCTGTATTGAATGCATTTATCTAGGGAAACGGTTATTCGGACTAGACTGACGTAACAAACAAAATTCAATAAATAATATGTAACTAATAAAAAGTAAAAAATTAAATAGATTTATTAAAAACGCAAACATATTAAAATATATATAAAAAATAAAAACCTACACGAAAGTAAAACACTTTCATACATATGCTCAACCAAGTTATCATATTAACCCCAAACGGGTACTCATAGTCCGACACGTAAATCCTCTTATCCTATCGAAGACTACCGCATTCGAATCGAACCGGAGTCCAGTGTATAGAAGGCGAACGTGCTTACCGTTGCGCCATCTGGATTACTACTACTACTATGCAAAAAGATGTGATATCTCCCAAAAACAACCCTGTTGTAAAAAAAATCCCCGCCAAGAAAAACTCTTCAGCCCCAAAAAGGTTTGGCGGGGAGCTTCCATCAAACAAAATAAATTGAACAATCTGAATAAGAAGGGAGTAGAAAATAGTCTATTAATCACTTCTGGACTGAAGTGAATTTTTAGTCTTTTATAAGGTGGGAGCTTTATAACGAGATTCGAGCGAGAAGACAACAGTACTTGGCATAAAAGCTTTAAGCGCGCAACTACTTATCCATCATTTTATCGCAACGACATCGTTGTCGTTATCATTGTGCTTCTTGTTGGACTCATCAACTCACCGCCGAAGGGATTTATGACAAAATGGCAATAATAATGACTACGATGTTGTTGCGACAAAATTATGGATAACTCATTGCGTGTGGATCACGCTTTAGGCTACGAAGCTCCCCGCTAATCAGCGTTGCAAGAAATTAACTAATTCCATCAGGGTTCAATATGCGTACCCTAGAGCGAGGCGCGAAGCTACGAGTACTTTGGCGGTATTGTGTTCATATCAATCCTTTTTGCGGCTGAAGAGTTTTTCTTGGGGGGGATTTTTTTTACAACAGGGTTGTTTTTGGGAGATTGGACTTACTGGTCGAATTTCAAAAACTCAGATTAATTTCAGATCAGATCTCGTAAGTGGTAGTATCCGCTGCTGCGAACCATCAATTTCATGGAGCGTGCGGAAAAAAATTCTCCTCATTTCCACCGTTCTATGAAATTGATGGTTTGTTGAAAGTTCGCTCGTGGTTGTTTGCGATAAAGTGTGGCGACTATTAGATATTATTTCTGTAAAATTTTCAATCCGTTCTCCATTTGTTCTACGTCAGATCACATCATTTGCTATCAGTTCTCGACCTGTTCTACATCAGTATACAGGATGTCTAGATCGAAACTGATGAAGAACGGATAGAAAACTGATGGGGAGCGGATGGAAAACGAATTAAAATGAATTGGTAGCAAAATTGATGGTAGAGGAATGAAGAACAGATAGATAAATTGATAGCAAAACTGATGAAAATCAAAACTACACGACAATTTACTTTTGGAAAACTTCTTGATGACTAAACTACCACATATATGTAATTCATTACAGTCAGATCTTTAAAACAACCTGGTCACTTTTTGCGGGCGACACTGCTTTTTAAATTTCAATTCATCTCTGTGAAGAGTTTGGTAAAGACACAAACCAAAATTAATAGCACACATAAATTCAGGCGCATCCGTAACCGAGAATTATTTGTAAGGGGGAACACATCTTTTGCACTTGAAAAAAAGAAATAGACTTTCGCATTCGGTTTTTACTTACTACATATTAGTAAGTTACTGGACATTTACATGACGTGACCTTATACGCAAGAGTAAATGCTGAAAAATATAAAACAATTTTTAAATGCATTCGGTTTTATCCGAAATAAAGAATGCGCAAACCATCAATCAATAATTTGAAAGCAGTATGGTCAATCTCTGGAGATTGCAGTTTGTTTGGAACCGTACTTAAAGATGGTTTAATTTATTTCGTATTAATTATCACTATTTTGATTTTTGTTTCATACTTCCTTTCTAGAACTGGTAATGACAAATTCTGACCCGGAGAGTCTTAAACGAAAATTAGAAGATTTATTGCGATTGATGATCGTCGTTTGGGCCAAAGAGAGTCAAGCCATTAGAGCTGTAGGAGGAGATTTAGATAGTGGTATTGGTTTCGTATTTTATTATTTATTTAGATTGTCAATTTGTTCTTTTTTTTGTTAATATAAAAATTTATAGTAGCTGGTTTTTTTTCAACAGACCAGATCAGAGCAGAACAGCAATTGCAAGCGTTACACTAACAAAATCGTTCGGGATAGAGCTGGTTGTTAGTGCAATGCCCGTTACAAACAATGGCCCATCGCTGTCAGTTACTATCGTGAATCTGGGCAAGCAATATTCTGCCAAACGCCATCGCCACAAACCGCTATACTCGTAGATACACTATTACATTGACTTCCAATTGCCAATCATGGCCCATTGTCGGTAGCAGACATAATTTTGTTGTTCTACACTTGATCTGGATCTGCCAAAAAAACACAGCTATTATAAATGTGTGTATTCTTGTTATTTATCCTTGATTATATTTATTTTCCATTTATTTTAAGATATTTTGTTTCTTCTTGTAACAAACGCATAAGTTGTACAAAAAGTCTCCTTATCGCTAACACTAACACGCTTACAACTAATCGTTAATATATTCCGAATACAAAGTGTGCAACAAATATCAAAACGTGTATCTCATAATCATAACTCCTACATTATGTTATCATTAATTCTATTGTAAAATATCATAAACTCCCATTCTCTCTCTCAATTACAGCAACCGATAAAACAATCACGGTCAGCAGTAAAACAGGCGAATTTGGCTTTCGCATCCATGGCTCCAAACCGGTAGTTGTTTCTGCAATAGAGCCCGACACGCCTGCGGAATGCTGCGGTCTCGAAGTGGGCGATATCCTATTATCTGTGAATGGAATTGCAGTGATCGACAAGAATCATTCAGAAGTTGTGAAAATTGCTCATGATGGTTGTGATACATTAGAAATTGAAGTGGCTCGTACTATTGGAATACTTGCTGGCGAACAGGATACTACGTCAGCAGCGTTATACACAGGCTACTTGTGGCGACACGCCGCCCCCACTAAGGGAAATGCGAATAATATGAAATGGGTTCGACGGTGGTTTTGCCTAAGACCAGATCACTGCCTTTATTATTATAAGAGCGATGCTGTAAGCTGAATCAGAGATATTTAAAATTACCTGAAAAAATCTCATCGAGTTTTTTTTTTAGGATATTCAACCGGTCGGTGCTATTCTCTTGACCAATCATACCGTGGAACGATGTTCGAAAGATATCGGGAAGCCACATGCATTTAAAATTGACTCGAGCGATGGACATACTCTTTATTTAGCTGCTGATACGGAGGAGGCTTCAAATCGATGGATTGCAGTTATGAGTCATGCATCGGCGCAAACCGATCCTTGGCTGGAAGCTAGGTAAATTTTATGTACGAGTATTAAATGTTTCCATTTGTTTTTCCGAAAAAAATTCCTTTCGTTAAAATTTTTTTGTAAAGTTCCTTTTGTTAAAAGTTGTAAGTTTGAACTATGTCCACTTTGTCCTTTAAGTGTACAAATTCGAAAAGCATTTATTTGTAAATAAATAAAAAGTTCATTTGTTTTGTCTCTTCCTTATTTAATACTTTTATGCCTACTAGTCTTTTGGGCCTCTTATCAATTTAGTTTCGTTAATTTAAACAAGTTAGCCTTCGGCTTTCTTCGTTGTGACTTATGGTGCATTTGCCACTTTGAAATTAGTAGTGAAACTTGTTCCGATTCCACTGTTCCTATGAGACGTATATGACATACTGGGTTGATTTCAACCAAATTTAGGAACGTGGTTTGGCAGTCAATATGATTGAATAATATGAAATTAAAGGTAAAGGTATCTTCAGAAATAAAAAGGTTTTTTTTTTTAACAAAAACTTGCTTTTTGGACGTTTCTATGACAGCTATATGATAGAGTAGTCCAATTTCAACCAAATTCAGAAATTTGATGGTTATAGATACTAATAAATAATGTGAAATTAGAGAAAGCTATCTTTAGAAATAAAAAAGTTTTTCACACAAAGACGAACTTTTGGACCGTTCGTCCCTATGGCAGCCATATGACGTAGTGGTCCGATTCCATTGGTTCCGACATTAACAAAAAATTACAACAGTTATTCCAAAGAACCTTTATTGTCTAGAGGTTCATTGTTAATGAGCCTGTAGACAACACAGCTGTAGGTGTATGGAATATGTTGTTAAATGGATTTATCTAAAACAGTTCTATTTTTTGGTATTCAGGCTGGTACTAATAGTTAGGAAGGTAAGCGACATAAATGGGCGCCACCTTGCGAAATATGATAGAGGAATGCCGTTTAGCATGAATGTTAGTTGGCCCCATACTTTCATTTTAAGAGATAGAGCCACCTTGGACCCCGCGGCAGAGCGGCTGTGCGGGCGAAAAACCGGAAAATATGAGCCCTTTTTTTAATATTACCTTCATAAATTTTAAACGGTGCCTCGGACCGAAAAACTTAATTTGATTTGAATTAAAGAACGTCTAATCCTACATCCAATGCATTGCTCAAAGTTTTAATTGGGTTTAGTAGTATAGTCAAAACCGATAGTCGAAAAACGTCACCTTTTGAGGCTTTGGAGGAAAATCACACTGTATCGCTTTTCAAGCTCTCATATCTCTGAAACCGATGCTACAAATAAAAAAACTCATTAGTCAAAAGTTGAAGATATTTCTATTTCAAGTTTAGCTAGCCCAATACTTTTCAAATCGGCCCGTTTTATGTGAGCGAAAATGCAGAAATGGTTTTTTAGCGATTTGAGCCTTAATAGCTCTATCTCGATAATATAACAGTTAAAAGTTTTGGTTTAGCCTCAATTCGTAGATATTTTAACCTGGTTTATAATGCTAAAAAAAAGCTTTTTATTTTAAACATATTTAATAAATAAGTTTTTTTTTAAATTAATAACATCTGGAAAAATGTGAATATCTTTTGAACTAATGGTTGTATGTTCTATGGAATTGCCTTTAGTTTCATTCGACTCAAAATGACCAAATACATCAGGAAACAGCCTAAAACTGACTTCAAAGATTTTTATTTTCAACTTATTCATTAAAAAAAGCTTATTTAACAAATAAAACAATCTGAAAAAATGTGAATATCTTTCGAACTAATGGTCGTATGGAATTGCGGTTAATTTCATTCGGCTTAATATGATCAAATACATTAGGGACTATCCTAAAGCTGGCACAAAAGCTTTTCATTTTCAACGTATTTAATAAAAAAAAAGCGTATTTAATTAATAACAAAATTTGGAGAAAATGAAAGTCTTTTGAACTAGTAGCCGTATGGAATAGCGGTTGAATTAATTTGACTCAGAATGACCAAATATATACGGAACCAACGTGAAGTGTCATATAAGTTGCTTGAACTTTGAAATTATGGAAGAAATTATATCATTTAATTAACTAATTATTTAATTAATTAAATTAGTCTGACAAAAAACCTAGCAAAACTTTTATAAACAAGGTTAAAATATCTACGAATTGATGTCAAACCAAAACTGTTAGCTGTTATATTTATAGAGCTATTAAGGCTCAAATCGATAAAAACCATTTCTGCATTTTCGCTCACAACAACACTCAAAACAATTTGAAAAGTATTGCGCTAGTTAAACTTGAAATAGAAATATATTCGACTTTTGTCTAATGAGTTTTTCCACTTGTAGCATCGGTTTCAGAGACATGTGAGCTTGAAAAGCGATATAGTGTGATTTTTCTCCAAATCTTCAAAAGGTGACGTTTTTCGACTATCGGTTTTGACTATAATATTCAACTGAATTTTGACTTTGAGCAATGCGTTGGATGTAGAATTTGACACTCTTTAATTTAAATCCTATTCAGTTTTTCGATCCGAGTACCGTTTAGAAATTATGAGGAGAATATTAAAAAAGGGGCCCCATCTCTTAAAATAAATGTATCGGGACTACCAATAAATCATACCAAACGGCATTTCTCTATCATATTTTGCAAGGTGGTGTCCATGGATGTCGCTTACCGTCTCAACCAAAAGGAGAATCACAGAGGTATGCCTACTGGTAAATAATTGATTTTATTTTTATGGGATAAGGTTGCGTTTTGTATTGAAATGTCAGATGTAAGTCTAAATGTATAGGTTTTCAATAACTGCGCTTTTGGTAATGTGAGGTCTCTGATTTTTTTATATTTTATTCAAATCTTATAACAGATAAAGTGTTAAGTGTTTTTTTTAGAGACAAGAGCAGTCACATATTTGCAGCTGGTTTCGCAGCCGATGGGTCTTGGGTCTAAGAATCACTTTTAGAATAAGAAATCGAGATTAAAAAAGAGAGCGGAGAAGGGAGAACCGTATCTCCGTTTTCCGATATTAGCATCTTATCACTCTAAAATAAACTATATTCTCCAATTTTACTATTTCAGTACCCGATATTTACGTTTACCAGCATCAAGTGTACCCAAAGCAGACTGTTTCGGATATCTATTGAAACTGGGCAGTAGATGGCGAGGCTGGTCGAAAAGATACTGTGTCCTCAAAGACGCATGTTTGTATTTCTATCAGGAAGCTGGCAGTAAGAATGCCTTAGGTAAATGCTACAAATATATTTATTTATGTAACATACGTGCATTATCCAATTTCCAATAAATTATTCCGTTTAACATCAACTTTCAGGTATGGCATGCCTTCAAGGCTACCGAGCTCAACCCTACTCGAGCAGCACAATTGGCAAGAAATTCGTTTTTGAATTGGCGCCCTGCGAGGGTAAACTAAGACATTTTTATTTCAGCACGGATTCAGAGCTGGATAAAAAGAGGTTTGTAAAAAACTTGTGTTTAATTTAGGTTTTAAATTACATTAAACGAAGTCCGAGGAGTCCGAAGCGTATATACCCTAGACTTGTACAGACCTAGTGGTGATACCAAAAGTACCAATTGGCGACGACCATATGCATTAAAAGTGAGTTTCCTATATGGCCAGTTTATAGGGAAGGTTGACATACATTTATGAGGATCTTGGCCATTCTACAAATCAATTAACTAACCCATTCTACAAATATTTCTCGAATTTTTCAAGTCGTTAGCTTCATTCTATCGAAAGTTATTGCTTATTTGAAGCCTCACTTGTAGGGGTGGTAGAAGTTCCTTGGATCGGATCTTGCCCATCATAGCCACCAACCAATTAGATCACCCTTCAAACATTAAAAAAAAGATGTCAGGTGTCTAGCTTTACTCTATCGAAAGTTATCGCTTATTTGAAGTTTCATTTGTAGGGGAAGCAGGGGTTTCATTGGTCAGATTTTACGTATTTTCAGTATTAGCCAACTGGATCCTACTACAAATATTTGACCAAAATTTCAAGTCGCTAGCTTTATTTTGTCGTAAGTTATCGCTTATTTAAAATTTTATTTCTAGGGGAGGTAGGGGTTCCTTAGGTCTGATCTAACCCATCCTTAATGCCAACTAACTCAATCTCACTTCAAACATTCGACCAAAATTTCAAGTCGCTGGCTTCATTCTCTCTAAAGTTATCGCTTATTTGAAGTTTCATTTGTAGGGGAGGTAGGAGTTCCTTAGGTCGGATCTTGCCCATTTTCAATACCAACTAACAGGATGTTACCAACTGCCAACGTTCTGCCAAATTTTTAATTCGCTAGTGTCATTCTATCGAAAGATATCGTAATTAAAGTAATATTTAATTTTTTAAATTTTGTAAGGGAGTGTAATGAAACGCTCTTGATGCCTTCAATTTTTCTTGTATATTGACACGTTATTATCCTTCTCTCGTCCCACTCCCTCACCACCGCTTATGTCCACGTCAATAACGTAGACTTGGTGAGTTCCAAACTCACACTTCTCATGCTCCTGTTTTGTTTTCTCCGTCAATCTTGAATTGTTTAAGCTGATGACTTGACATACCCTCAATGGGCCTGTTTTTTTTTGTTTTCCCTCGACCATTTCGAATTGTCACTGTGCCCATACCTTGACAATTGAGAAGTGTCAAAACAAAGAGAAATGTCATACAGCAATAGGGGGAAATATGCCAAACTCATCATGGATGTTGCATGTTCCCAAATTTCAAAGGGGTAGCGTTCCGAAAGGAATAAATTTCCCATGGCGATCGAGAGGTGGACTTCCAGTAATTCACCTCACAGTGACGTCCGGAAGAGGAGCACCAGCCAGACTGCCGACCACATGCCTTTTCGGCAGTGAATGTAGCAGCGGGAGGTTGTGTTGCAAACGTTGCAAGTGTTCGATCTTCTGTGTTTTTGCAATTTATTAAAAATAAAAAATACACGAAAAGTGGAGGTGAAAAATAAAGTTTCGGCCAGCAAAGAAAAACGGAAATTTCAGAAATCAGGAAAAGGAAGGTAAATGGGGTGGGAATATCTAAATTCGAGGCACGGCTCCCATATCTGAGGCGCCGGAATTTATCGGCGGCTCATGCACAATGATGTTCGAGAAAAAAACCTTCACTAAAATTCGGCGACCAGATATGGAAGTCGCTCCAAATTCCATCGCTCACTCAGTGACTTATTATGTATTTTAGCCTATTCGGGCGGTGGAACGGGGTGACCGCATGGTCAGGGAAACCCGCGTGCATTTCGGATTCCCAAACCCAACGGAGTGTGAAAAAACGGCTCAGTCGTACATCACCATCTGCCGCCCGAAAAGAAGGATCATCCCGCGACTGCTGATTTAGCGAAAAGAAGCATCATCCCGCCGCAGCTGATTTACCGGCGAAGAATCCTTCCGCCGCGGCTGTCTTTACCGGCGAAGGATCATCCCGCCACTGCTGATTTAGCGAAAAGAAGCATCATCCCGCCGCAGCTGATTTACCGGCGAAGAATCCTTCCGCCGCGGCTGTCTTTACCGGCGAAGGATCATCCCGCCACTGCTGATTTAGCGAAAAGAAGCATCATCCCGCCGCAGCTGATTTACCGGCGAAGAATCCTTCCGCCGCGGCTGTCTTTACCGGCGAAGGATCATCCCGCCACTGCTGATTTAGCGAAAAGAAGCATCATTCCGCCGCTGCTAATTTACCGGCGAAGACTCATCCCGCCTGGTACCTCATACTCTACCGAAAAAAATCGTCCTTCGTCTGGTGTGGGACCCCCTCCCGGCCGGCACGAAAAAGGAATGCAACACAACCACAGTCTTGGGGCGTCTGCAACCCACCGACTGAGCCGAGGCTTCGCCCTCGTTTAACGTATTAAAAATTAAAAGAAAAAGAGAAAAAAAAAAGACAGCCTAGATCAAATTTGTAATTTATTATGTTATTCTTTGTTAGTGTTAGGTTAGCGCATGTTAGATTGTAGAGACAAAAGTATTTATCGTGTAAAGATGTTAGTTTAAGACACACAATACTAATTTCACGTACGAGATTTCCGCTATCAACGAAGCAGCAACTAAGCAGCACTTCTGTCGCGGCCGCCACCGGAGTTCCTGCCAGTCAACACCTGCAACAAAAAAAAAAAAAAAAGAACTAAAAATAATCTTTCCGTGAGTAAAAATATAAATATATGTACTATATGTGAGTGGAGTCGCTTGTGAAGTTAGTATACCCCGAATATTAAACCGCGGTCTTAAGTGTGTTAAATATTTTGTCTTCTTTCGCAACGAAACAAAAAAAAAAAAAAGAGAAAATCAAAACCTAATTTTTGTGGTCCTTCTTCGGTTTCCGCACTTGATAATAAATATGTGTAGTAGTAGTATGGAAACATAAATAAAATTTGTGATGTATAAAAATATGATGTTTGTTGTGTGAAGCGTCGCGATAGGGGGTGTCTTGGCACGACCGGGGGGGTGCTGTCGGGGCATGCCGCCCGGAGCAGATTTCGCTTTCCTCGACGACCCCAACCGCTTTTTTTCGTTGTACAAGATGCTGGTCTTGTCGGTGCGGAGTGTTCGTGGGTTCTTCGTTGTCTTTTCTCGCTTTACCGATGTGTTCGCGACTTTAGTAGTTTTTACGGGGTGTTTGGCTCTCCAGCCGAACCAATTGATTTTCTGACGCGTCCCTCTCCCGCTCTTTTTCTTTTTTTAGTTATTATATTTCTACAATCGGGCTATACAGCACCTGAATCATCGTTTTGAGCCATGCGACCATCCGTCCCAGACCTTCCTTTTTTTTTCCCCGACCCGCATCTCATCGAACGGAGCTGCTTGCAAGCAGGTGCTAGGTACCGGTGGAGCGCTTGACAACATACAGCACTAGGCTCATTACAGGAGGTAGGCGTTCCTTTGATCTGATTATGCCCAACTTACTAAAACCCAAGCAGCTTCTCACCTCAGGGTTGCATACCAAAAATCACATGTCTACGTCAATTTGTTCAAGAGTTATGGACAAAAAACCTGAAAAGTAGGGTAGTACGGGGCTCTTTGTAAGAAAATTGCCGTTAGTTTTCAACTGATCGATTTTATTTTTCCAAAAGAGTATAAGATCACCCTCACGAGCAATCTACCAAAGCTAGAGCTTTTCATGTTTATTTAATCGGGAGTTATGGATACATTTAAGTATTTTACATATGTAGGGGAGGTAGGCGTTCTCTTGGCCTGATCATGCCCATTTTCAATACCAACCAGCTAGAGCATACTTCCAACATCTGACTAAAATTTCAAGGCTCTAGCTTCATTCTATCGAAAGTTATCGTGCGAACGGACAGACAGACAGACATGGCTAAATCGAATCAGGAGGTGACCCTGCTCATTTATATATATATATATTGCTATACCTCCGGAGCCTCCTTTAAGGTGTTACATATTTCCGTCGTGACAAAAACAATATACCCTATACTAAAAGTCTAGGGTATAAAAAGCATCAGATGGAATCAGGCATCAGACGGATTTTGTCAGCGATCCGCCTGTCATTATTGCTGAATGAGATACGCGTAAAACAATCAAAATTTAAGCCTTTGTGTTCTCCATGCATCATCGGACGAAATTTTTTTTTTTTAATTCAACAAATGGTTGATAGAGAAGGATATGGAGGAAGCATGTACTCTCTCTCGTTTCGTGAGTGATTGGTAAGGGGGACTTAAAATTGTTAAGTAATTTATACACTAGTCCCTTTTTTTCTACACCTTATTGATTGAAAATTGCATATGTATACGATTTAACTGACGCAGTTAGATGTGCGATGCAATAAAGCCCCAGTGTGCGTCCTCACAACAGTCGCATCCGTAAGCGACTAAGAATTTGCAATTCGGACCAAGTGTATAGCCTGCGCAGTGCGCATAATGAATCATTGTACAAATTTTCACATCATTCCGTGCAGCGACTTAAGCCGCTTCTAAGCGATGCTACGAACACCTTCCAACGTTGGACGGTTGATACTTTGTAGCATCCTGTGGCAGAACGTCAAGCTACGAGCTTCCAATGCCTGCGTTCACATGTTGGAGCGCTCCGGTTATTCAGCAATTGAAATGCATTGTAAACGGAAAAATCAGTGATTTTTTCCGTTTACATGCATTTCAATTGCTGAATAACCGAAGCGCTCCAAAATGTAAACGCAGGCAATGTCAAGCGTCGAACCTTCGCATTATAGCCGCCATACATTATCCGATCCGTCGTCCGATCGATCGGCCGATGGATCACCACAAAATATCTGCCGATCTCCACTGCACACGGACTGAGCGATTTTCATACGATGCGATAACGAATGACAATTCAGAAAATAGATTATGATTCACTCCCAATCCAACCTAGATTCATTTTTGTTAACTATTTGGATGTGTGTGGTATTTTCGTGTACCACATATTTGATATTTCAATTGCAGTGCCATTTAAATCATTAGAATCCTTCAAATTCCATCATTTAATAATTTGGTAATTTGACATTCACTTGCGATAATCACATACACTACCCAATCGATCGTCACCGATCGATCGCACGAAAATCGCACTAAAATATCGGCAGATCAAAATTGATCGCCCGATCGGTGCGATTTCCACATACACACGCCAATCCGTCGGCCGATATTGATTTCGGGCGACGGATCGGCCGATCGATCGGTGTGTGTATGGCACGTTTAAGAAGACGTTCGCTCTGTTGGCGAATTTTGTGCACGAATCAAAGGAGCTCGAACGTTCCAACGTTTGAATCAAACAATTGCCGAGCCATTGAGCAGAAACATTTGAAGCAAGCGCGGCTACAAGGTACGACGACGATTTGGTGAACGTTTTGGAATCAACAGTGTGGAGAATCATTTTAATGAAAAGACAGGAGCAGGAAAATACCGCCATGGCGGCGGAAACAGATGCTACCTCTTCTTCCGCCATCACCTGGATAATTAATTTCAATTTAGTTTATCAATTGACAACTCGGCCAAACTGCCAAACGTATGAATTAAACGATCGAATTGCTGTTGCCGTTGAGACATTACCATTACATTTGTTTCTTCAATTGCCGAATCATTTGATTCAAACGTTGGATCCAATGTTGGACCAAACGTTGGACGCATCGTTTAGAAGCGGCTTTAGGGAGTATAAGCGTACATACATGCACACAATCACTTTTAAAGATATGTAGAAGATATATCCCAGCAAAAAATTTCGTATCATTTGGAAGATAAATTGCCCAGATGATACGATGGCGATTCTTCCATACGATAAATTTATAGATTATTTGTCGCCTTTTCAATAATTAGGGGATATCTCTCGCCCCTATCGCCAAGATGATATTTCACCAATTCAAAATAAATGCAAAACGACAAGTGTGGTATTCTCATTGTTTGTAGTTCTAGATAGCGAAAAGGTTAGCACTATGGACTTGCAACCTGGTTCAAATTCTACAAATATCTGTTGTAGAAAAGGATGAAATATAAATTATGAGCGTTAAAAAAATATTTAAGATAAAAAAGGCAGAAGATTAATCCAATAAAAAAAGCCATAATAATTTTTGTTTTAGTAGACTCTCAACGCCAAAATTTCTTCTACGCGACAATTTGTCAATTCATCAATTTATCTTCGTCGCGATTCGCTTTCTTGTTGCTGACTCGTTTCGCCAAAGTTTCTCCTGGAGGTTTAGCTTTCGGTAACTATTTTTTCCCGAAGGGAGTGACTCCCGCGATAAGATGGCGATAAATTTATCTTCCGAGGCGAATCGTATTCTTATCGTGGAAAATAGAAATTGTTTGCTGGGATGTTGTTAATTGCCTTAACCGCTCCAGGGGTACGGGCAACAGCGAAAAGATGGAAGCAAAATATTTTCAAGATGGAGAGATCTAGCCACGCGAAACTAATCTAGTTGATCTGGAGATACACTCATATAGGTAAGGTTGTTGGATGACCGGTAGAAGAGAGTATATTTTAGGCTCCCTCTACTTTATTGACCTCGATAACCTGATGGACGTATGTATGTAAGTGGTGGTCATCTGCATCTTTTAATTGATAGATCTGGGTGGTTTGACGACTAGTCTCACATGGCGTTTTGTGCCTATGAGGTATCACAACCGACCGAGTGGTGGTCTATGTATTCTGTGTTTATGCGCAGCTGCCTCCTTGACCTAACGTAACTTAGGTTAGGTTAGGTAAGAGGGTTGCCGCTAGTACAACTCGCATTTTCGCTTTGATTTGGGCGCTGTTTAATTAGAACTACCAGGTGACCACTCCGCTAAATTGAATCAGCTGATTCCACTAGACTAGGCTTAGCTAATAGGAACACCAGACAAGCGTACAAAATAGTAAATACAATTAAGAACGGCTACCAACCCAGGACTAGCCTTTGTAAGGACAAGGATGGAAACATCATCAGCGACACCGATGGTATTAACAAACGATGGGCCTCTTATTTTGAAGAGCTTCTAAACCGACCATCTAACATCCCCACACAGGAAGCCCTCGACGATATTGTTGATCTAGGCCCACCCATTCAACCCCCGACAGTAGAGGAAGTTGATCTCGCGTTGCGGTCACTAAAACGAAATAAAGCGCCGGTCGCTGACGAGATTCCAGCTGAACTGCTAAGATTCGGTGGAACGAGTCTAGTTGATGCCATACATCAATTACTCCTGCGAGTATGGGAGAACGAGGAGATCCCAGACGATTGGCGCAGAAGCATCATCTGTCCAATTCATAAAAAGGGAGATAAACTGCGGTGTGAGAATTACAGGGGCATCTCACTAGTTTGTACGTCCTATAAAATTTTGACGAAAATTCTGGAAAATAGAATAAAACCGTACGCAGAACGAGTTATTGGCGAATATCAAAGCGGTTTCAGACCTGGTCGCTCCACAACCGATCAGCTCTTCTCAGTCAAATTGATACTCCAGAGATGCTGGGAATACAACGTAAACGTATACCAAATCTTTGTCGACTTCAAGCAGGCATACGACAGTATCGATCGTGGAGTACTGTACAACATCATGCTGCAATTTGGTATACCAGCAAAATTAGTGCGACTGACAAAGATGACGATGACCAACTCCGTCTCACAAGTCAGGATCCAGAATAGACTCACTGATCTATTTGAAACACGCACTGGTTTGAAACAGGGCGATGGACTGGCACCGACGCTCTTCAACCTAGCACTGGAATACGTTATTCGCGCCATGAATATGGACAACAGCAAGACGCTACTCATCAAGTCGACACAATTAGCAGCGTACGCCGACGACATCAACATCATGTCCCGAAGATTGCCTGACGCAGAAGAACTTCTGCATACGCTCGATACCGCTGCAAAGGAAGTTGGATTACGTATTAACGAGGGTAAAACTAAAATAATGATGCAATCGGTGACAAGGACACCTGCACAACCGAGCATCAATGTGGGGGACCTCAACATCGAGTTCGTGAACAACTTCATTTACCTGGGTTGCAACCTGTCAAGGGACGCCAACGAAACTGACGAAATCAAGCGACGGATACAGTTAGCTAATAAGACTTTTTTCTCGGTTCTCCCCATAATGAAATCGAAACATGTGCACAGAAACACGAAGCTCCGCGTGTACAAAACCATTATACGACCAGTGCTGTGCTATGGCTGCGAAGCATGGACCCTAACTCAAGCCTCCGAAAACATGCTAGACACTTTCGAACGTAAGGTTGTACGGCGAATTTTCGGGGCTGTTTGCGATCGAGATGGGTGGCGCATCCGGTACAACCATGAGTTGTATGAAATGTACGATGAGCTGCAAGTCTCGAAAATCGTCAAACTACAACGACTTCAATGGGCAGGGCATGTACAAAGAATGGACGATGATCGCATGCCTAAGAGAGTAATGAATGCAGAACGAGTCGACGGAGCGAGACTGCGAGGACGACCGAGATCTCGTTGGGAGAGCTGCTGGGCTCCCAAAATTGGAGGACGCGGTCACGTGACCGAGATAATTGGAGGACAATGATCCAGGCGGCCAAGGCCCGACGTCGGGCTGTCGCGCCACGATGATGATGATGATTCCACTAGACGGCAGTGGTCACCTCTGCTAGCTCTTGAAAGCGGTAAGCACCAATGATACTGAGGCATTTTCATCAATGGCTGGACACTCACAAAAGGTATAATCGATGGTGTCCTCCTCCATCTCTCATCTTCTGCATAAACTGCTGGAGATTAATCCCAATTTATTCGCGTAAGATCCGGTAAGGCAGTGTCCTGTGAGTAGACGTACCGTCGATATCAGCTTTTTTTTTTTAGCTCGACCAGTATCCTGCTCTTGCTAAGATCGGGTGATGGTCACAAGGCTCTGTGGTGTAGGTGCCGGTGGGTTGTTCTACTTCCTCTGCTATCGTTGCCACGACACCACTGTGGCGTAATTGCCAACTAAATTCAAATGTGTGCTGCACAGGGCATGTGGATTATCTTAATACAATAATAATAATAACCGGTTTTAACAAAAACCTGAAGCCGATCTTGAAGTCTTAGGACCGAACAGGTCTAGTTGAGGGTGGCACGTTATGTTTTCTTGTGAAAAATATTAGTTCGGTTCGGGTTAGCCTTAAGACCAGTTTTCCCGGCCTAGATTTGGATCTGGTCCAGCGCCAATTGCATAAGGGCTGACGAGGTTAAAGGGAACGTATCTCTCACAAACGCCACAATGTCATCGCCATCGGCATATGCGACTTTTAACCTTTCTAGTACTTCGTTGACCGTCAGGATCCAGAAGAGAGGGAATAACATCCCTCTTTCCGGTGTTCCTGTGCTAAATGTCTTATTTTTTACCCCTGATCGGATCATATGAATTCATATAACAAAAACCTAATTTAAAAATATCGCCTATATCGGTATATGTACATAACTCTGTAGATTTTTTACCTGGTAGGCACTAACAATTGTTTTTAATTGTTAATCATCTTAATTTTACATAAACTCAGAAATTATTCCGAAAATCAGTTCCTCTGTCTTTACTACGCCAGGTGTCTTTTTTATTCAACTGTGTAAAACTATTCCATTAAAAGAAAATATAATAATTTTAAATTAAATTAATTTCTATATATTTTAGGTGGATTGCTGCCCTGGACTATTCAATTGAACGATGGATGAAAGCAGGCTAGATAGGACTTACAAATACAGACAAACACATCATTCAACTACAATGCTCATTTTGTGTTTTACAACATCTTCTGGGAGACGTTACTGACGAAATGAATATTTTGGAGAAAAATCAAACAAAATGTTTCATTGACCCAACCCAAATAAAATAGTTTGGCTCTGGACTGGCGATTTCAAATTTGAAAACACATCATAAATTATTGAAACTGAATTTATGACTTTAGGAAAAAAAAACAAAACCCTTCTATTCTCAAAAATACTTCTCTTTAAGGAAGAGACTGAAACCATAGATTAGTCAAATATATTGTTAATAAAAATGTCGACAACAACTAGATTACCGTGTAATTATCGTAGTTTAGAAAAGGGGAAAATATATGGCAAACACTGTTAGTGTGTTTTCGAATACTAAGTGGACAAATGCGCCACTTTATCTCGAATTTGATGTGTACATTTTGCGTAAAAAGTCTTATGCACCGAATTTTTATTAAGTATTAATATTAAAAAAAACCTAGACTACATTGAAGGATGATTAGTTTCGATTCATAAAGATAAAAAGATTCATATTTAATGGAAATGCTCAAACACAGTGATAAATGTTTTGGAAACATAACTGTTAAGATTCGGATACACCAAGGGTACTGCGAAAGGAGAAAAATGATTAAAACAAAAAAAATTAAAAACGACACGGAAATTGGAATCCATTTTTTTTAAATACGTTCAATCAGACAGAAACCCATAGGGAAGACCATTTAGATATTAATGAAAACTGGATGTTGAACGAAATTATAGAGTATCATACTTTTATCGAAAAAAAAGAGTAAAAAATGTATAGATACAAATACGATTGAATTTCGATTACATATGTGAAGATGAAACACAAAATATGATATATATACACACACATAGATATATTGGATGTTGAAAATAAATATAAAAGATATAAATGTAAATCATATGAATGTTTTTAGAGCTTTAAAAGTAACGTTTAAAACAGAACTAGAAGTGTATATTTTTTGTGAACTGATGGCTATTGCTGTTGACGTGAAAAACGTGCCAGAGCTAGGAGCTAACAAGGCTAATAAGTTAGTGCATGAAATATCCTTAAATAATTTGTTCAATGCTAACTTCTTTTTTTTTGATTTCAATATGATATTTTAATGAAAGCAGATCGACAAATTATTAGCGTTTACTTTATCACACATGTCTTTCATTTAAGTCACAAATTGAATGCGGCTATTATGACCGATCAATGCAAAATTAACAAAAAAAAAAAACCAATCGCTCTCATCTCTAAAACGGTTTTAATCCTACAATGATTTATTATCACCAGAAAGCAATTTACTTTAATCTTCTTACCCCCAAAAACCAGAATCTTTTAGATATCACCATTAGAGTCCGAAAAGTCAAAATCCATTTGAACATCTGAATTTCTCGAAAACGGGGATCATAATTAATACTTTGGGTCATAATTTATCGAATTCTTGTCAATTTCTTAGTGTTGGAAATTGTCTTCAATTCTTCGTAACAAATTGCGGCAGTTAATTGCGGATTAGAATTTCAGAGGAAATGCTAGCGAATTTGATAATAGTGGTTGGTGAAGGTGACTGCATTATTGTCTGGCGGTGACGCGGAGCTGATGCACAAGACAGTGGCGTAGATAAGGGAAAGGGGATTAAGGGGGTATCCCCCCCCCCTCCGCCCTCCAAGTGAGTTCTTAGTGAGTGTTAACATAACCGCAAATCGCTCGTTATATTTAGTATTAACAGTTGAAAATTCGTATTAGACGTGTAGGATATTATGTTCCGAATATCTGTACTTCTTAAAGTTTACGCTTACTTTACTGTCTTATTTAATTGTGGAAAAGTACCACCATCTTAATTTGACCTACACAGATCTTTCACTGCAAAAACCTGTTGTTGTTATTGGGTGTACAACTTTGCTTCCGTCGTTTTTTCGTGGAATTAAAAGCTTAATTGTCAAAAAGTACTTACAGATGTATTAAGCGGAGAACACATATACGCGATCGCGATGGCGATCACGATTCCGTTGGCGATTGAGATCACAAGAGGAAGCGAACACACCATGTTGCAATCGCGATCGCGATCGCAATCGCAAGAAAGCATTTTTTTTTCGTGAAATCTGCCATTTTTAATACTTGCGATCTGCGATAAATTCAACCAGTAGCGTTTGATCGCAGATCGCCGACTACCTCGCGATCAAACGTTGCAGATGTCCACTCTATCGCTGAGAGATCGCGACAAGTATGTATATGCTGCTTAGCTTACTAACATGGAACGCGTTTGATCGCCATCGCGAACGCGATCGCTTATATGTGTTCTCCGCTTTATTCAAAGTACTGTCCATCGCTAGCGACAACTTTCGCCCATCACTCCAGATTTTTTCGGATTCCATCTCGGAATAAGGAGGCGTCTTTCGACGCGATCTATGATTGGATCCATTTTTCGACTTCCTCGTACGAACGAAGATTCTGATCAACCAGGCCGTGCGCCATGGAACGAGCGGAGTACGGCGGGTGTGGCAAGATTTCCCATTTCAGGGTTTCCAAGTATGTCTCGACCACTTTTGCGACGTGTGGCCGAGCATTGTCATGCTGGTGGATGACTTTGTCGTGTCTCTCTTGGTACTGTGGTTGTTTCTCCTCTAATGCTCGACTTAAACACATCAATTGCGTTCGGTACCGATCTCCTGTAATGTTGATGTTGTATCAATGGTCGGCATTCAGTGTGTTTGTTGTTTACATGCCTACGGATTCATCTTCATCCCCGGTGTTGAGGGATAGAAAGTTAGCTGCTTCTATTGGGTTCTCCCACAGCGATCTAGGAGTCAGGTGCGTGGGTGCAGCTGGGCAGTTAAAGATGTGATTTACGTCGTGAGAGGCTCCATTACATGCAGGACAGATGTTTGGGACGTCCTGGTGTAACGGACGGTTTTGGTGGGCATCCGCAGATGCCCGTGGGGACGGAGCCTAAGGTAGCATATTACCGTGAAGGTCGGGCCGTGCCATCTGGCGAAGAAATAGGCCCCTCAACGAGCTAAGCAACGGCCTATGCTTGCTGTAGCTCAGTTCGGGAGATGTGGGCGGAGTTTTCGCCGCTCGTTGCCCCTGTCCTTTACGTATTTATAAAAATTCATAGGCCTGGGGAAGACAACACAAAAGGGGAAGTAAAAATGAAGAATAAAAAAAATAGTCGATAAGGATGGAATGGTTGACGGACGGATCAGACGCCCACACGGTCGCACCTGGGTCCGGGTGTAATGGGACCAGAGGCCTCTGGTTTCGTACCACCAACAGATCACTACTCATCGGGTGCTGCTCCGATCTACTGGTGGGAGCAGCACTACCAGACCATAATATGGTTCGTTACAGGTGGTTCATTACACTGGTTGATGCGGGATAAGTAGAAGTTTAGTCGTGAACACCAGCCTGACCGAAGTTGGGCGAGTGTCGTTCTCGTAGCTCTCGGAAGTCTTTCCTCTACCGGAGAAATCACTGGTGGTATGGATGAGAGAACTGGATTCGAACCTAAACCTGCGATTGACTGATGAACCTCCTCCCGATGTATCGCTGCGATGGCCAACCGGTGTGCGCCACTATCACAGGGTACCCTTTTGTACCTCTGGACATCCCTTTCTAGGTCCCTCAAGTCGCGCCTTACATGTCTGGGCGTCGGCGTTTTGTCTATGAGGTTGGAGTTTGGGTGATCACTTCGGTAGCAACGCACCAGGTATTGCTGGGCAAGAAGCTGGTTGTGGTCACTTAGAGGCATCATCCTGGTTTTCTGATGTAGATGGTCCTGGGGTGACATCAGGAGACAGCCAGTAACAGTACGGAGAGCGGCGTTTTGGCACGCTTGAATCTTTTTCTAATGTGTGTCACAGAGATTCTGTGACCACACAGAGCCGCATAGTTGGCCTCTGATCTTCCGACTGCTTTATACGTGACCAGTAGAGTTTCTTGGTCCTTGCCCCAGGCACTACCGGCCAAGGTTTTGAGGATCTTATTCCGACTACGCATCCTGTCGCACACGGTTGAGGCATGGGGTGATGATGTGGCCATACCGTCCAGCGTGACTCCTAGGATTTTAGGATGGTTTATAGTAGGAATTGGATGATTCCCAATCGACATTCCAAGCTGCATCTTGACCTTCTTCGTCCAGGTGGTAAATAGGGTTGCCGAGGATTTAGACGCCGAGATGGTTAGGTTCTTGCTTATGAAGAACGAGTTAAGTTCTTCAAGCTAACCGTTGATGTGTTCGCGCATATCCGCTATGTTGTTCCCTGTTGCCAGAATGGAGCAGTCGTCAGCGTAGGAGATAATATCGATTCCTTCAGGTGGTGTTGGGAGTCCTGATAAGCATAGATTGAACAAGGTAGGAGATAGAACTGTTCCTTGAGGTACACCTTGTTTAGTCTTCAAAAGCTTTGATTTGCTGCTCCTGAATTTTCTATTGGATTGCCTGCCAGCAAGATAATTGGTAGTCCATTTCACTACTTGCGTCGGAACAGTTGATGTCGGACTGAAGCGCTGAATGGCTGACAGTGTCGAAGGCTGTCGACAGGTCAAGCGCCACCAGTATTGTTCTTTGACATGGACGAGCGTGGTTGAGACTATTATGGATTCGGGATGTAATGGCATCCAAGGCCGTGGTCATACTGTGCATGCTTCGGAAGCCGTGCTGGTGATCCGCTAACTGGATGTGGGCCGCAAGAACAGGGCAAGCGTTTTGGCAACTGGTGACAAGAGAGTTATTGGATGATGCGATTCGCCGAGTGTCACTTTCTTCCCAGGTTTTACTATTGGGATGACTCTACTTTTTTCCAGATTTCGGGAACGATCAGCGAGGAGATGGATAGATTGAAAGTAGCCGTGAGATAGTTGAGGCTGGCAGATCGAGGTGTTTGAGCATAGTCATTGAAATGCCATCTGGTCCCAATGCTTTCGAGTTGTTTGCCTTCCTTGTAGCTGCAACTACTTCGTCCGTGGTAAAAACAGGTATGATGTATGTGGTTCGGTTGTGAATCTTCCTTCGAATTTCGCGCTTATGTCTGTCTGGTGCGGGGTGTTCAATAAATTGTTTATTGAAACGACTTGCGCAGTGGGTAGGGTCACTTGTTGAATATTCACCGAACTGTATGGCGACGTTCCCTTTCTTGTTTGGTGGATTGGAGAGGGCACGGACTGTCGACCATAACTTACTCAACCCTGTGGTAAGGTTGCAGTTATTCAGATGGGTGCTCCATTTAGACCTTCTGTGTTCGGCTACCTGTCTCTGGATCTCGCAGTTCATCTCGTGATTTCTGGGGTCGTCCGGGCTTACGCTCCTTATGCCGTCTCTTTCGTCTGCCAATCTTGTGGCGGTGGTTGGGAAGTTAGGCCGAATTTTCGGAATCCGTCCTGCAGGAATGAACTTCGCAGCCGCTTTGTTCAGGACTTTCCTTATGTTTGATTCGGCTGTGCGAACGTCGGTTGGCGTTGGCAGTGCGAGGAATTTGGCGTTGGTATAGGAGATAAAACCGTTCCAGTCAGCCTTATTGTGGTTGACAAACGTGCGGTGTTCGGAAGATATGATGTTTGATGGTTTGTCAAGCCTTATCACGATTGGTAGGTGGTCTGAAGATAGTGCTAAGATCGGCTCCCATTGTGTTTTATTTATGAGGCCAGCACTAACAATCGTGATGTCTGGAGAACTGGAACATGTACCGGCGATGCGAGTGGGGATGTCATCATTTAGGGTACAGAAATCTGAGGCATCAATCTGTTCGGCTATTGAGATACCTCTGGCGTCGTTGTTGAGGTTGGAGTGCCAGAGTTCATGGTGAGCATTAAAGTCACCGAGCAGGAGGCGATGTTGACCAGTGAGGAGATGGTTGATATTTACGTGATATCCAGGGGGACAGCTGGATACCGGTGGAATGTATATATTGTAGATTTCAATATCAACATTACCCGATTTTAAGGCGATGGCTTGCACTTCCATGATGTTGTCATTGCTGGTGATATCAATTTCCCGGTATTGCACGGAATGGTGAATAATGAAGGCAAGCCCTCCTCCCGCGTTGGTCAACCTGTCTTTCCTGACAATAGCGAAGTTGCCATATGAGTTTAGGGACGAGTTGGAGTGCAGTTTCGTCTCCTGTATGGCTCCAACTTGGATGCGATGTCTGTCCATGCAAGTTCAGCGATCTTGTTCTGCAACCCATTGCAGTTGAGTTGGACGAGTGAGAGCGTATTGAAGATGGCAATCGGTGATGCAGGCGTAAGATTGTGTTGGGAAATCCTGTGAGAACTGTTAGCAGGAGTCATTGGGGATGACTGTGAACTTGTCTGGGCGCTCGAAGGTGTTGATTGTTGAGGCGTGTTGGACGTGGTTGCTAATTGTTGTTGTCTGTTCCTACACTGACTGGCAGTAAAGGAGGGATTCCAGTGCCTATGATGGTTGAGTCCTGAACAATGTCTTAAGTGGCACCATTGATTGCAGCAATTGCATCTCACCGTCGTCGCGTTTGGGTGCAACACTCTATCACATACGCAGCATATCCATGGTCCTGGATTTCTTTCAATGCCGGCGCGGAGAAGTAGCACTGAGAGCAATTGCGTCGAGATGTTTTGCTTCCAGTGAACATAAAAAAAAGACGATACGGGCATGTAACACACAAACACACTTTTCTTCTTGCATTGAAGGGTTTTGGCAGCTCTTGGCCGTTGTGAAACGGGTCGCTCCGGTGCGTAGAACCGGCTGCCGCAGGAACGGGGAAAAGCCCATTGAAGCAGTTGTTTTTCTTCACCTAGGCGTAGAGGATACCAACATGGATAGTAAGAATTCTTGGCACACACATTTATCAGAGCTCGTAACGCCGCTACAACAACAACAACAGACTGTCACTGCATATGCGAATGATGCTGCCATAATCGTTTCTGATGAATTCACGAGCGTCCTGGTGGGGGTACTGTAGAATGCGTTATCCAAATTCATTCTAACCGATTGGGCGAACCATTGCGTTTACCCAGACAAGACGGAGCTTCACTGAGTCTTACTTGCATAGCCAAATTCCTCGGGATCATTCTAGACCAGGGGTCGGCAAACTTTTTCTGAAGAGGGCCAGATTTTTTAAATGTTAGCCTCAGCGGGCCGGAGAGCAAATTCAAAATGCAACCGCTCACCCTGTGCTAGGATGCTGGCACAGTCGTTAACCGTTTATTTACTACACCCAAATCCAACGACGAAATCGATACGTGTTTCTGAAAATGACCGCAAAACCGTATCGATTTCGTCAATTCGAAGTAACGAAACAGATAAGACAGCATTTGTGATTTTGGTCTACATCCAGTTGTAGACCAAAATAAATCGAAATCGAGAAATGTAATCGTTAGATAGAAGAGAAATTCTTGCCGAAATGAAAGAGAATTTAAGTAATTTACTTATATTTTTGCATTGTCATTGTCGTTATTGTGGATAAATCCTGAGTGGATTCCCCCTTGTATGTATATGATATATACATACTTGCATCAAAACTAAAGCCTGACGTCGAAAAACGAAAAATTGTACTGCCTAAAGTTTAAATCATCTTCAGCGACTGAAATGCTTAGCAGTCCCTGCAGGCTAGACAAATTGAAAAGATGCTATGCTGTGTTAAACATCCGTATACAGGGTGACGAAAACGAAATATTCCACCCCCATTGATATCTCATATTAACATGTTGAACTGAATTGCACTGGATAGTCAAGTAAGAAAAAGCAGAGCTACTATAAACCAGGCTGTAAGATTCAATAAAGCTTATGAACATTTGCTGATCGATACTCAAATAATATCGTTTATTTCCGGGAACACTTTAGTTTGTTTTTTAAAATTAAACTTAAAACAAACCAAATTGCCAATAACTATCACCAATCCATCTAGCTAAAGTTGTATTGTCTGACTATTTTATACCGCAAATGCCATCGAAAAACGTATGCGTTCTGTTACCTGGAATTGACGAAATCGATGCGAGTTTAAATTCATTTAATCGCATCACACGCATCGATTTCGTCACCGGATCTGGAGTAGTGAATACATTAAATGCGTCACCCTGCAGGCAGTACAGAGTGGCCTGGTCAGTTTCTTGCCAAGAATTATGTTTCACAGAAATTTGGAATCTTGGTTTGGTCTAATTCTGCATACCAACTTAGTATGTGTCTGTAGGTTAGCTTGACAACATTTCATTGTGTTGCCACTCGAAACAACACTGTCGACTAAAGTTCGCGCCCTTACGGGTCAAATCCTTTTTTTCTCCCGAATTCCATCTATTTTAATTATTCTGAACTTAGTGGACAAATGTTTATGCCGTGAGGGGCACGAGCCTCAGCCGGTACACAGAATGAAGCCAAGTGAACCAAACTTCCAATGCCCAGGTGGGTGTTCACCTCGAAGGACTCTTTCACTAGCCTCAATAAGATCTTGTGATAAGAGTGTACATTACTTACACTAACACCTACATTATTATCTGCACAGGTAGCAATGTTAGCGCTACAAAGCATCTGAATTAAAATTTCCGTGGCGCAGGATTTAATAGCGGAGCAATAGGCTTAATACACGCTGGGCCAGCCGGCCATAGCGATTGAGATCCTAGTGTTTAGTTCAAATACCCCACCACAGACTCTCTGATCGGTTTTTACCACATGATTTACCTAGAATCTGGACAGGGATTGCTATTTGGATAATTATGTATTCGAATTGAGTTTCCAACGTAGCAAATAAATTTGTTTTAAATTCCACTCAAACACACTCCGTTGTGATAAAAAATCACTTTTCAATTATGTATTTGTGTAAATTTGATTTGTCATGTCAAAAACAATATTAGCTCGCGGGCCGGATGCAAACCAGAGGCGGGCCGGAGTTTGTCGACCCCTGTTCTAGACAGTAAAGTAAGTTCTGTAAGTAAGGAATCCCAACATTCGAGAACGACCATTGGACTTTACTCGTGTAGGAAGATCATTGGCAAAAATTGCGGCCTTCAGTCGAAGGTGATACATTGCATATACTGCTGCGGTGCGTTCCATACTACTGTATGGTATAAGCGTGTGTGGACGGCACTCAGGGTAGCTGCCTATTGCAACTTGCTGAAGAAAGTCAAAGTCTAGCTGTGTTGGCTGCAACAGGGGTGCTTAGAATCACTTCGTCGTCAGACGGATTGGGAATGTTGCTCAATTTGCTCTTGTTGGTTATTTTCGGTGAACCACTGGTGGCCAATTGTTGATCACACGCCTCTGTACAAGACCGTCACGATCTAGAAAATGAGATGATGCTAACTCATCTCGAGGCCATGGTTCAAATTGGACTGTTGCGCCAGTTATTTTTTTTTTACTGGTGGCCAATACGGCTCTATGTCTTCGTGAAACTGTCTACACCTCTCCGTTTTCGACAGGAACGACATCAGCCTAATTTCCTCTTGGAATCTTTGGGCAGATAATGTAATGGACGTCTACGGATGGCTCGCATATACTCTGAAGGGCTCGGAATCAATTTATCGCTCTGTCTTCCTGACCTTTGTAACGTCCTCCAGACGAAGGTTTCAGCGATTTTGTCGCATTATATTCCTAGATCAGCCGTTTTCTAGCAGCTGTGGAGTCTCACTCAAACATTCTTCGCCTTTAAAGGATAAGACAATTTTATTTAAAATTTGCACGTATTACCATCATAAAGACAGCAAAAGTCGATTAGTTTTTAAATATTTTGAAAAGAAAGATCGTCTACTACGAAATTAAAATTAATGCAAAACTTTGAACTACACAGTTGGAGTGAAAACCCATAAAAATGTTAAATGTATATTTGTTCTGTATAGGTTCGCATATAAACATAACGCCCATATTAAAACGAAAGCAAATTAGAATTTAATTAATTTTGTTCATTTTATACCAACTGATCGAAATACGAAACATCTAGACAAATTATTATTAGTGATTCGAAATACTAAGTAAAAATTCAAAATAGATTATATACAAAAATAATAAAATGGGACGAATTAAATAAATTAAATTAAATATAAATATATATATTAAAAATAGAACGATGAAAACTGAGAAAACAAGTGCTTTTAAATATTTGAATAAAATAAACAAAAAAATGAACATAAAATGACGAGAAGAACAATGACGTTAAAAGTTCATAGATAAATATCCATTTAAAAGAGTAAAATAAACAAAAAATTAAATAAATAAGCTAAAAAAAATGAGAGTAAATTTTTTACAAAATAAATGAAAAAAGATACTTAATAATCGATTGTATTGAGGTTTCCTTTTACAAGAAGAAAATATTGAAACGAATATAGAACACGAAAGGAAAATAGTGTTTGACATTTTGTGGTAATTAGAAAATATTTGTTAAACAAAATAGATTGCCTTATTTTAAGCACTTTACGTTCCAAATCGCTTCTCTGTCACACACACACACAATGCAGTAACGAAAGATACGCAAAGCCACATAATTAAATTATCTAATAAAAAAAAAACAAGACACTCAAAGTCATCAAATCAAACTAATATCATCGAAATCATTTCAGGATATATGCTCTTCCAATGAATGTTGATTTCCATCGATTGTCACCTGACTCCTCTCTACATAAAAATTTACTCATTTAAAATGTGTTAACTGCTCTCCCCAACGATTATGGGCGATAAAAACTAGATAAATATAAATCCGACGAAATAAATTCAAAAACAATAAATCAGGAACGAATATAAATCCTTTCAAATTAAAATTTCCATAAAATGAATAATGAAAAACTGAAACACTTGAAACGCGACAGCGGAAAAGATGAAAGTCCAAATTGGAATAATAATGATTCTGATCCGCAAAAAATGCAAAGAATTTCTCAGAAAAAAACAGATCTGCATATATGTATTGGCATTGATGGAAACAAAATTAAAACAGTTATTTAGCTAGTGCAATGTTTTAAGTTATGCAGAAGAAGTACTCGATAGTAAGTGCTGATTCGACAAACTTGTTAATTTTTAACCAGAAAATCAGCGTTCGGATAAATTATAAATTAATTTGTTCATCATTTTCAGAAAGTTTAATGTATGATGTTCTTGTTGAAAAAAAAGAGTTTAATACGTAATCTGTTCAATGTTTTAGTTGTATCCACAAAATCCATTTGCTTATAGAAAAATGCCAGATATGTACGTATGTATATTTACAAAATATGATTTAAAAAACATATATACCTTGTTATTTCATCATAATGTTTCATGTATTTGTATAAACATACATTTTTAGATAGACTTAATTTTAGATACTGAATTGTTTTATTTTATAAAGAAAATACAATTTATAATGCCCAGCACTGCCAAAGCCAATAAAATGAGATTTCAACATGGGAAAATGTATGTGTAATTGAAATAAAAATTATGTATTCATTTCAAGGGGAAAATATGGATGTCGAATTTAGGAGGTTCTGCGAACTATCCCCCAATGAACTTCTTCCTTGCCATTTTATACCACTCTGCGGCTTCGCGTTGCTTAGCCTGTAGTGTTGGCACTTCGCCCACTCTGGCTGTTTAATCTCAGCTTCCTTTTGCAGGCAGCTTGGTCTTGGATCGTATCATCGCCGAGATTAATGCGATGTTGTTGCTTCTTCATCTGATCGATCCACGTGTGTTTCCGTCGGCCTCGGGGTTTTGGTCCATCAAATGGAACATTTATTGATATTGCCTTCTCAGTTGGACTCCTTAGAACATACAATACCAATTTATACGATGATCTTCGAACTTTCCAGTAATCGTTTGCTCAAAAAACAAGCTGCCTTGGATGTATGTAGGTACTTTTGATGTGATCTTTTTTTGTCACTCCAGCTGACATCCGTAGCATTTTCACCTTGGTCGCAGTCATCTTACTGCTTTCCCTTAACCCCTAGTGGGGCATTGTGCGTCAACTATTAATGGTCACCATCGTACTCTGTTCTGGGCGCAACTCCCTTAAAGACTTACCCAGCGCTCTACACTCCTTTGCCACAGATCGACGATATATGATATTAGGAACCCCTCTTGGTCGGGCTTGCAGCTTTCTGGTAACTCCTACGGAAACTTTCCATGTACTGCTACCATACAAAAGTACAGACAGTACCAGGGAGCGAAACAGTCTTGATGCTGAGACAACTGCTTTGCCAGATTTTGGACAGCATGTCGTAGGCGCATCTAGCTTGATTCATACGACGAGCGATGTCCTGCTCCGTACCACCATTTTTGGCAACAATGCTGCCCTCTCCACAGGCTGCCCATTAATACTGATGGCAATAGGTGTCGGATTTCTTTTTCGCAATGGAGGGCTAAGAACTCTTGTTGGTTTTAATCTTTAAACCAACCTTGCTTGCCCCCCTATCGAGATCTAACGCCATTGCGGACAGATCCATGATTTTGTGGGAGAGTAGACATATGTCGTCAGCGTAGTCAAGATGTTGTAGATAAGATGTCAAACTCCATTGAATTCCTCTGTCTAGTCCGCATAGGGCCGCATGCAACACATCGCCGATCACTATGAGGAATAGGATCGGTGAGGGGATGCACCCCTGCCTAACTCCACTGCGAATCTCAAGTCCCCCGACAACTTACCTTTATGCAAAACGCGACATTTTGTGCCGTCATAGGTTGCCTTAATATTAGCCACAAGCTTCTCAGGGATGCCTCTCCTGCACAAGGCCGCCCATATTGAATCCCGGCTCACACTATCACATTGGGGCGACCGGTAGCGCAATGTGTTGAGGCATCAGTCTCATGTTGCACTACCGGCGTTTCGGGTTCGAATCCCGTCCACGACGACGTTTGTGGCCATAGGTGTGCAGGAGGCGCATGCTGGCAACTGCATTCTCCGAAACCAATTTATGCCAACGAAACGTCAACTGGGCCACATGGAACAGTCTAGTGACTAGTTACCTCAGCTGGCTTTTGCGCAAGATGGTAATTATATTGTTGTAAGACAGCTGAGTTTTTTAGTCAAGTGGCGTTAAATTTGCGGCGCCTGGGTCTTTCGTCGGTAGGGTGGCGCACGGCTGCAATACGCAATCGAACAATAGCGATCGTAAGATAATGGTCCCCTCCCATCCCAATATCGGCATTCTTCTTATTTCGCACGTCCAGGAGGCAACTCTTGAATCTTTTACTGATGGCAAAGTGGTCGGTCTAATTTTGTGTTCTGCGCCGATCAACATCTTACTGTGTCTTCTACATAGTCCAGTATTCAAACGCATACATGAGTGCAGGACGTACGACCGTTTTGTACAACTTGCCCTTAAGCTTTCGTGGCATCTTCCTGTCGCAGAAATCTCCAGAGTTTTCGCACCACTTCATCTAACTGACACTGATACGATGTTTGATGTCGTCGTCGCCGGTAGCTTCCTTGTTGACCATCGAACCCAGGTATTTGAACTTTGTACAGAACTTCAACTGCTCTCCTTTAATGTAGATATTTGATATCGGTCTCTCTGGCTCTGAGAACGGACAGCAAAGATACTCAGTCTTTCGTATGCTAATACTGAGGCCGTGATCCTCCAGTATCCTACGCCACTTGGTAAGTGCTGCCTGCAAAGCAACGATGTCTTTGCTACCCAAGACAACATCATCGGCGAAGAGAAGAGATATTTCCAGGTTGGCTCCAGGGCGACGGCATGCTAAGTGCCATGTAAGTTGCATGGGGACGATGGCTGTCGCCCGGCAAAAAACTTGTTTTGTAGTTTAGCCACTGGCGCTAAGCCAGAACAGTTGGTGGAATTCCATATCGGCAAGAAGCACGTTGTTATTTGCATTCGATAAGAGTTCGCGCCCATGTCGTGTTGGTCGGCCTATATAAGGCAATCCAACATCTGACTTGGTCGTTCCCGGTCACGCCTCTCTCACTGGCGCGAGCGCGAAGCAGAGGCGTTATTCTTAATAAAAATTCAGAACCAGACTACAGACACTGCCTTACTGAAAATGGAGGACATTTGCAGGAGGTCGTTTTTCACACTTATTTTTTTTTTTTTGAGGAACAATTAGCAAAATATGTTGAATTTAATTGTAAAAATTAAAAACTTTTTTTTTTCTAACAATACAAATTTTATTACACTTTCAAAACCATCAGACATTTCTGCCGCACCCTTGACCATAGGTTAGTTTAGATGGCGGGTTTACGACCAGCATAGACCGCTTGGGTCCATAGCAATGCCACATGTCTACGGTACCCATTTTGTATTTACATACTTGTATATGTATCAATCATTACTGCCGGATTTTTATTGAATTCAAAAGACTTTGCCACGAAGTGCGAAGTTTGAAAGACTTTTTATGCAGAGAAGCAACTCCTTTCAGATTTCGGAAAAAGTATTCCACTTGAAATTTTTTAATATCCTAGTTTTCCTCTGTATTTTTCAATAAACGCATAAGTAGTTGTTAAGAATAAGGTGGAGTAGGTCATTGCTAACCAAGTCATAATTACTCAGTTTCGCAACGCAACCCAGAGTAGAATTCATCGTGTGGACGAAACCAAGTGTCAAAAGTAAGATTTGGTTTGAGACTGATTGGTTTTTTGGTGGTAATGGGTAGCGAAGTTGAGTCATTACAACCTAGCTAGCCATTACCCACTCCACTTTATTCTGAATTTTTGTCTGTCTCTAGCAATTTCTGGTCACTAACAGATGAGGTGTTTTAAGGTTTCCTTTGGATTTGGTAGCTGACGATTTTTGCAGCTACTACTTATGCTTAGTAATATGTGTGCACGCTCCCCTATCAAGCAATGTTCATTTAGTATGTGTATCATCGCAAATTTTTCTTTAGGAAGTCTTAAGAAGTTTTAGTTTTCTTTGGATCGTAGGAATTCAAGAGTTGTTGGCGCTCTTCCAGTCAGCATTAGTTGGCTCCATCGTGACACAATCCACTTTTATCCTGAGTGTTTATATTGGCGCTGGTAGCATTACCGCTGTCCTATATTGTCAGAGCAGCACCGGGTTTTCCTAGTCCACAATCCCATTGATTAGGTTGCTGCTGTAGCCTGGAACCCAACGGAGTTCAATGCCCGGCCCTTGCTAAAGCCAGATATCGACCATTGGGTGAGGCCTTTCTTGCTAATCTGGGGGATGTATCCGGGGTGGAGATCGGGGATCTGCTATACTTCCTGAACTCCTCCGGTTGGCTCTAGGTGTCCTTGCATCCCCTGTTAGTTCAACCATATTCTTATAACCGATTTTACCGAAGTTTGTGGCTATAAAACGGCGCATTAGTACTAATTGGGCTCTGGCAAGTTGTGCTTCAACCACCACTTATACATACATACAAACACGCGCCAATTTCCAGACCCCACACTACAGACGCGGCGAAAAATTATTTATAAGCGTGCACATATATGGTCAGCACAGTCATATAATATTTTCCACTGCAAGGAACCATATAGTCCAGATGGCGCAACGGTTAGCACGTCCGCCTTCTATGCACTGGACCCTGGTTCAAATCTTACTGAAGCAAGTAGCTTTTTCGATAAAAGAGGATTTACATGTCTAAGCTGTTGAATGAGTACACCTATTTGAGATAAATGACCCGGTTGAGCGTGTTGTTAATCACACACCTCTACACAAAGACAAAACACACCATCTCGATCTAGTTATTGAGATCATAGCTAACTCATTTCGAGGCCTTGGTTTTCTAATTGGACTGTTGCGTCAGTTATTATTTTTTTAAGAAGCCATAAAATGTTTGTACAATTTTTCGTTCATATAATTTTGAACAAAAATGTTCAGTAGTGTGAAAAATCCACGGTCGTGCAAAACTCTGTATACATTTTTGAACAATAATTGCGTTCAGAAATTTGTACGAAATTGTTAAGTACATGTAAATTCGGTGAAACACACTTGTATGTACTCATAAAATGTGCGTCATTTGTTCTATCTAAAAGAAATAGAAAATTATCTTTTATTATATATGGATATTATCATATGTTTCGTTATGTTAAATAAAAACAGAAGGAAGAAGAGGTATGAGATGCATGTGAATTTCAAAAAGGGTTTTATGACGACATGTCGGATGTCACTCTCGTGGTCATTGTATAAATTTGTACAAATGTCCTTTTTGAAATGCGCTATTAAAATTACTAAATATCGAAGTCGTTTTCGGCGCCCCTGCTAATGGCGCCCGGGGCCGTCGCCCCTTTCGCCCCTCCCTTCGCACGGCCCTACTCACTACTCGACTCGACCTCTCCCCGTACTCAGCCCTACCTAAGCTCCTGTACATGAGCATTCGAATAATTCACAGTCATTTGGAATTTGTTATCCTTCGTGATTTGAACTCCTGAAGTGATAAGGAGGCACCCTCGTTTCCGAATACTTACCGATGCCTCATTCATCGTTCCATATCTAGACTCAACTCAGAACTTGATAACATCTAGTGTGGTAAAGTATAAAACTAATTTTGTAACTGATATTTATTAAAATCAAAAATAGCATTGAAAACCTTAAACCTTGAAATCATTTGACGCAGAAAGTTATCTCTTCGGCTCTCTATTCTGAAAGCAACAATCGTGCCTTTGCGAATCAATAATATGTCTCTGATTGTGTGATCAAGATTAATTATACTTCAAATCAGATTGCGGTTTTTCACTTAAACGAGTGCTGAAGTCATCTCTGCGATCACTGAAACCAGTAACAAAAACGTATTGGCGAAGCATGCTCCAGGTTATTGGCATGTACTCGTAATTACAAGTTATTCTTCGTTTTTTGCTTAAATTCAATGCGGAACATACTGCAAATAATGAAAACAACAACCACGAAAGGCACGGAAGACCTAAATACGAAATTTGCAATATTCATCGATGCACATTTTGTTACGTTTGACAGGTGCATTAATTGAAATCGGAGACGATATTGTATCTTTTTTTTATTTCTCCTAAGGTGTCGGATTCCATTCGAGGATTTGACCGGGCCGAACCTGCTGACATACCTCATGCCGAACGAACGAAAAAAAAAACATAACATGAAAAGCAAATCCCTTGACAAAGCCACAAGGCGCAGAACCGGCCCACCGATCGAATAAAGAAGTAGGAAATGTGTCCGATCCTTTAGTCCTTTTTCTTTTTTGTTCCGTCAAGACAATGGATACAGGTTCGTTTCGTCACCTACTGTCGCCGGATTATAGAAATCCTTTGTTCACAGATAAGTCTACTTACTGGACAATTATTGTTCGTAAGAGAAAAAAAGATGAAGTTTGAAGATATCCACAGAAGACGGATTACCTGATGCAACCAGTTAGCGTTCTAGTAGCAATATACATTAATGTTATGTGAGGAAAACGCCAATCATTAATTTAAAAAGATTTTGTCGGATAAATGAATTGGAAATAAATGAACGCTGGATGTGGATAAAGAATTATTCAATGTAAAGCGGGTCATGCATTTTAAGATTCTTTTTTAAACATTCTGTCGAGAAAAGGCTATCTTTTGGTTCATTCGCAATACGATAGTGAGTGAGTAGTATTTGGGTTTGCTCTTGTCACTTCATCAAATCGTGGGTAAAAAGAAAAGCTGAATCTTCTAGTCAATAAAACCGATTTAGTAGCAATATCTGCAACCGAGACTGACTGAAATTATATTGTAATAAAAGGATATGAACCAAAAGATCCAAATTGGACTGAAAGACTAAAAGACCAACTTGTCTTTAAGAGTGACGGAGATAATATCAACACAGGGGTTTGGTACAAAATCCACTGGAATCAAAATTCACCAATTCAAAATCCACAAAAAAAAATGTATGGGAAAGTTCCAATACGAGACCAGTCTTACATTATGTTCCTACTATACGGTCAAAGACAGTAATGAACGCAAAACGAGTCGACGGAGTGAGACTGCGAGGGTGACCGAGATCTCGTTGGGAGAGCTCAGTATATGTGGACGCCGCGCAACTACTGGGCTTCCAAGACTGGAGGACGCGGTCACGTGACCGAGACAATTAGAGGACAACGATCCAGGCGGCCAAGACCCGACGTCGGGCTGTCGCGCCATGATGATGATGACTATACGGCCGAAAAATTTAATTAAAGCGTCACATATAACGCATATAGGGGAACATGATGTATGCCCTGTTGGTTCATACTACCTAAAGTGGAAATTAAGGAAAGGGTGAACCCCCGAAATTTTAAATGAAACCGGAATATAGAGGGCTAAGCCCGCAATCCGAGGCTTTTGTAGCAAGCGCTTATTTTGGTATATAAATATCGGCTCCTTGCTCTTCTTGATACCACTCAGATGGACAAAAAAAAAACATAATTAAAATGTCTTACTCACTTACATTTTATTTACATGCCAATTCATATTACGTGATTGTAACGAAACTTATTACTGCAGGGGTGTGCTAACTGTAACTACAGAAATAAACTATTATTTACCTATTCTGAGAAGATATACAGATTCCATTATTTTCCATTTTATATGCTATTCGGAACCCATCTTCCTGTAAGTTTTCATAATTCTAACAGTCTCGAAATGCCACGGGGGGGGGGGGGGGGGAATTAATTACGAACTAATATTTTCTCCTCCCCCACTATTCACGAAAAAATGGAATGTACTCAACATTACCTTTCTCACGACACCTCACTTGCCTATACCAGTCTATAAAAAAAATTTGACCTTAATTTCACCTTTATGTGGACCCCTCCCCCTTCCACCCGGTAAAGTTTGCCAATTACGACGCAGCGCCCCCAACTAATCTTTACCCTTTCAAAAATGATTAATTAAATAACTGCAATTCGCACTACGAAAAACAACATGAAAGTAGTACTCACACCTATGAGGCCGGTAGGTGTAATTTTTGTGTGGATAGTGTCAAAATTACTAACTTTAAATGAATGTACTATTATTAAATATTATGTGATTGTAATGAAACTTAGAGATATTATTGCCAATGTTGGTTGTCATTGGCCATCAATATTTTTGACCTTGGGTGTGCTTGAGGGGTGCAGGGGTATGCTAACTGCAATTATAGAAATGTATTGTACTATTATTAACCTTTTTTGATGAGATATCGAAATTCTACGATTTTTGGTTTTCTATACTAGTAAAATGCCGCTTTTCTGCAAATTTTCATATTTCTAAGTATAACGGTATCGAAATACAAGGGGGGGGGGGGACAAACTCGGATCACATATTTTCCCCTCTATCTCTTTTCCCCTTTTTTCAAATTTGATGAAAATACCGGAAATGAAATGTACTCGGTGTTACCTTTCTCATGATACCCCACTTGCCTATACCAGATGAAAAAAAATTTTTGACCTTCATTTCCCCTCTATGGGGACATCCCCTTAAAGTCAGCCTATTACAACGAATCGCTTTCTCCGGCGAATTATAATAATTCTACATACTCCCACAAAATTTCATGTATGTAGCTTCAGCCGTTCGTGAGATATTTCATGGACAGACGGACAGACATTTGACCGATTTCATAAGGGTTTTGTTTTTAATACAAAACCCTAAAAAATGACCTTAAATTGTACTTGGTGGAAAATATTGAAATTGAACATGGTGAACTAAATTCAGACCGCACGACTTAATATAAATTAAGCCTTGAATTTTGTGTTTCGTGTAAAGATCCTGACAGAAGTCCATGGATTAATCCGCATTAAGTCGGTCTAAAAGTAGAGTGAAACTTGGACTTAACGAACTTCCAAAGGACTCCCAAAAATGTTCGTTATATCCGACGTTCTCTATAATCGATCACCCCAATTTCAAACATATTAAAATAAAATATTATAAAGTAGTTTTCAGCATTTACTTTGTTCTCAAGAAAAGAAACTTAGCAAGATATAAAATAAGATAGTCGAGCTACTAACCCAGCAGAAAGGCACTGCGACCATAATAGGGCTGCTGCGCCGTAGACCATTAAGTCAAAAAACCGTTCACCATTCTAATAAAAGACAGTAGCAGTGCTGATTGTAGCCTAACCGAGGAGTGACATCCTATAACGCACGATGAAGGAACATTCGCACAAGATGCGGTTGGTCGGTTTTCACGTCCTCCAGACAGTCAGTCTCGCTGAAAAGACTCACCTTGTTCAGGTGATATCTAACCAGGTGATGCCCAGATAAGTACCCCACTAGAAGTTTTAGATGGGTTCTAGTCATTTGAATAGTACCCTTGTGTCTGAAGGGCATTATAAGCGCCTTTTATTGACGTAGCCCTGGAAGGTTATTCCAGTACTGATGAGGTAATAGTGCAGTCTAGTCTGTTATCCGCAGTTTGGCCTAGGCCAGCCCAAAGCTACAGTAAGGCTTAGGCCCATGAAAGCGACTGGATGATCTTTGTCTAGCAAGTTCATTTGCAGTCTCGAGCCGCCCAATGCTCTGGTGGCCTGGCACCCAACACAAGAACACTTTGTTTTGGTTGCCAGAAGTTGGTGGAGTTCGTAATACTCCTTTACCAGTTTTGAAGAAACCTTATATGTTTAGTGTACTTTTACATATATACTTGGCTCTCTGAGTAGATAGCAATGTGAGCGCTGAGAAGTTCTGTTTCCAAGATTATTATACTCGCGCAGACCTCAATGGTGTGGATATCAGCTTGAAAAACGCTGGCGAGACTCCCAATGTTATCGAAATCCTGGTGTAGGGTCCAAAGAGACCTGTGCCACACCCTGTTCTGTTTCAGACCTATAGGTGAAAAACTTAAGCAGCTACGATATGGACAGGTCGTGCCATTTTCCCATTCGAAGCGGTCAGGGAGGAGGGCTGAAAATTTTCTCCCGAAGTAAACTTCCGTGATCATGTAATCTGATCTCAGGCAGACCTGCACATCAGAAATTTGATTCAGAATGCTCATATGACCGCCTTCTCCACTACATACTTCGTAAGTTAAACGAATTCTAAGAGCATTTAGAGCTGCTGATTCTTGGATGAATATATGCAACGGAGTAAGTTCAATAATCGTCTTCAGGGTTGGCGTAGGATAATTGCGCATAGCTCCAGTGATGCCAAAGCAGGCAAGGCGTTGTGTCTTATTGCACTTCAGTAACACAGAAAATTGTTGAGTTTTTGGCCACGACACAAGCGCTGTGTACAGCACCATGGGCCGCACCCATGATACAAGGAAGATAAAATATCGCCTTGCGCGTGTCGGCTCTCTGAGTACCTACATCACAGGCTCATACAATATTATGAATATTTAGTGTTTGGCTTTTATCTCTGTAACTATTAATCTTAGCAGAAAACTGAGGAAATTGAAGATCACGAAAATAAACATAAAAAATAACTGAACAACTTTATTCTATCTTAAATAGTTTTCGAGATAATCTTATTCAATGACTCCCCGTTCCCACGAAGTTCAAAAAATATATCAAGTAGAGCCCACACAGGAAACCACTGCACCGTGCGGGTCCTACACCGGGCGCGTGCTGCACACTCAACAAGCGAGGGATACTGTCGTGAGGGTTGCAATGCTGATAGCTATGAACCACCAGTCTCTCAAATATATCTGCGCTTATGACGTGATGGGCAGAACGATACGAAAATGAGACGCGGGAAGGCGATATCTTGTCTTCCTTGTTTCATGGGCCGCACCAGCATGGTATTTAACCAATTATCAATTATCTTTGTGGTCAGCCCCATGTCCGTCCGAAGAGACTTCTGTAAGCCCACATTTTGCATGTGGCTTAAGTACATTATCTATGTGAGTATTCCAGGGGAGTTTTGAGTCCAGTCCACGAAACATGGCATCTATCCATGCAATGGCAGCGTTCGGGGAAGTCCCTGAGCTGAATATGCACTCGTAGCCGGTGTTATCGAAAGCCCCCTCAATATCAAGAAAAGCACACTAACTTCTCCGAGTGTACTTCAGTACTCACACCTACAGCTATCGATTTTTAGTGAGCTCAGTAAAGGACTCTCCATTTCCCTCAGACTCTATGGTGGAATCAAGTTTGTGTAGTTCTTCACGTACTTTGGTCAGGTGTAATCTATTGACGCTGGGATACCCACATCGTCCAAGATCGTTTAGTGACCGTTATCTTAGGTTGTTCACTAATAGGTCTCCCGAATGCGAATGGCAGGGCTTATCGTTATTTACTTCCTAAGAATATCCAACGGCATCATGTCCATGGCCGCAGATGGGGCTCCATGTATAGCTCTGCAAATCGCCAAGCAAGCTGTTCTCTGTACTTTGGCTAGCAATTTTCGATTAGCTTCCGTTGGTTGGGCCAACCACCTCTCGATGTAACATTATGAGGCGCAGAGCCACCACATAGGGTTAATACAATATCTTGGGTTTGAGGCCCCAAATTATATCTATAGCCTACAGTAATGGAGCGCTATGGTTGCTTTGTTCGTGCGCTTCTTAATGTTCGATTTCCAATTTAGCTTCCTGTCCAATATAAGACCAAGGAAGTTAGCACTATTCCTAAACGCAAATCTCACGCCACCAAGAAAGGAATACTGAAGAAATGCTGCGTTTCCATGTAACAGGAGAATACTGGTCTTACTAAAGTTGATGCTTAGGCTATTAGTCCAATTTGTCGGCAGAGATAGCGCATGGTGCGTTACCTCGCTAAGAGTACCCGGGGAACTTTCCAGAGATGGCGATACAAATTTGACTAAAATAGTGTCGATAGTTCGTTATAACCGAGCTTGAGGAAGCCGGGAAAAAAGCTGATTCTTTGGCAGTGGACGCTTCACGAGGCGATGAAATGGTGAGTACAAATGTAATGTATCATGGGCATCTATTTTCAACTATTTGATCTGGAAGAAACTCTCGACACTCATAAAAAAACTCATGAAGACATCTGAAGGAGATAAATGCATGGTTTGTCAGGGTGTCTCTGCGGAACCCATGCGTGATCCTTCAAAGTGCAACCGAGAAAACATAAATGCTGATTATGTCGTGCTTGCAAAGAATTAAGTGAAGCTTCAAAAGTTGGGAAGCCTTCCTAAGGAAATTCACTCCTCTGCGAGGAGACCTTGGCTTAGAGACTTATTTTAAGAAGAGTGGAGCTGTGCACCATGAGAGCTGGTACCTGAAGTCCGGTGACAGCCATCTGAAACGTGCGAGGGCCGAAAGCCGAAAACAAAGTAAATACACCCCCAGCATTTCTTCGAACCCGGTCCACCCTGCCTGGACCTGAAGGACAAGCGCATTTTCTGTGATCAGAGCGCTACGCGTGTGTTGAGACCGAAATGCGTGGAAAGCAACTCCCAGCCTCATTGTATCATCTTCTGCAATTTGGTACACCACCTGCGAGGAGTCTGCATTGTAAGTGAGCGGCTCACTACTATACCAAGTTGAAGAGGAATGTGATCGAATAGTAGAAACCATATTGGAGAAAACCACATGGCAATATTTAGCGAAAGTACAACCTTGACCGGGAGACACCAAATGTAGGGAACTTGGCTGCTAAAATCTACGGAGAGACCCTCAGAAAGTATTGTTGGTAGTTTTTACATACGATCTTGGCCTCAGCATATGATACGGCAGGTTGCACGCACACTTTCACAAAATTAGGTCGTTCAAGCGAGTGCATCCCTCCCACGAAGATACCTTGATGAAACACACGAAGAGAATTTCCATTCAAGCTCAGATCTGAAAGCACCGGCGGTGCCACTCCAACGACAGGCGTCTCCTGGAGACTGAAACTGGACCAAAGGTGAACCTGGGAAATGGCGAACTTTGCCCCTTGCTGCCGAAGCAAGCTAAGCATTTGTAATGAACCACCAGTAATGAACAATATTATGGTCTGGTAGTGCTGCTCCCACCGACAGATCGAAGCAGCACCTGATGAGCAGTGATCTGTTGGTGGTACGAAACCAGAGGCCGAGGTCCCATTACACCCGGACCCAGGTGTGACCGCGTGGGCGTCTGATACGTCTGCCAACCATTCCATTCTTATCGACTATTTTTTTTATTCCCCATTTTTACCTCCCCTGTTTGTGTTGTCTTCCCCAGGCCTATGAATTTTTGTTAATACATAAAGGATAGGGGGAACGAGCGGCGAAAACCCCGCCCACATCTCCCGAACTGAGCTACAGCAAGCATAGGCCGCTGCTTAGCTCGTTGAGGAGCCTTTTTCTTCGCCAGATGGCACAGCCCCATCTTCACGGTCAATTATGCTACCTTAGGCTCCGTCCCCACGGGCATCTTCGGATGCCCACCAAACTGTTCGTTACACATTACTAAAATGCAAATGCAAGAATATGTGGGGAGAGAAATTGCAGCTGATCCAAAAAAGTGTGGGCCTATGGGCACTTGTCCCAGTTCCACACCGTACCTTTTCATTTAGAAATGGTCGACAAATCTCGAAAATCTTCGGCGCCCAATAGCTATGGGTTCATTAAGATTTTATTAAGTCAATGGCACTAAAATTGGCTATTGGCGTGTGATATCGTTAGCCACTAAGTCCGAAATCGCTTTAGGCCCCTTAGCATAAGGCTGTCTTAAGGCTCCTTTTTATTTCATACCAATTGAATAATCAAAAACAAATACGAAACTTTTTTTTACTTTACCTAAGGTGGGGTTTATCGAAATTACGGTAGCAGCCGCGGTGTAAAAATTAACATTGAATTTAAATGTAATCTGGCTGATCAACAAATCGTGGTTTGCTGGGTGGCTTATTCAATTTAAATTCAATGAAAATTTGTAAACCGCAGATGCTCCCGCAGCATCTAAATTTCGGGCTACTCCACAATAACATCGTGTTTACGCAGTCTATCCACATGGCAGAAGCGGACTTACCCCTAGCCCTTCGAAATCTAACCTCCATTAACAAATTTTACAACACTAGAATTGAATTTTAAGATACTTAATGTATGGGTTTCCTTACAAACTTGCATCCATTCCTTGGAAAGGCGTCATTTTGACTTCAACGCGATTTCCTCTTAGCACTTGAGCTCTTTTCCTTTCTTTTTGACCGTCTAGGAAACTTAATACTTCGGACACCGACAAAAAAAGAATAAAACAGTCTCTCCAAGAAAAGCCAACTGCTCTTAGTTATTCCATACTGACTGTAGAACTGCTGAATTGGTATTTGAAAGATCTTTTCTGGCGGTGCATTTTGTGTTTTGATTAAAGTTATTTATTTATACTGTAGCAACTTTGTTAGGCTCTACTTTCAAACAAACCCAATCAATTGCATGATCTTGATATGATGAGAAGATGACAAATCTTCAAATTGAAATTCCTACGTTTTATTTATGATGAATTTCATTGTACAATATATCTCCCGAGGAATTCGGATAGGGAACTCTGTCTGGAATGTTTTGAGAAGTTTTGAATTATTGTTTATTAATTTAAAAGGGTAAAGTCAATATTCATAGATTTTCCCATATACATATGTCATTTCTATCCATCACATCATTATAATACTACAATTGCTACAATTTTATAATTATTTTCGAGTATTTTCTTACAGCATTCTTGATCCCTAATGCATTTTGAACCCAATTCCAAGTATTCCTGTTTTGGGCCAGTTTTTGCCAAAGTAAGTAAACCTGCTTGTTTGCTTATATCGGTTCAAACTTCAGTTAGGACGGCCACTCAGTCTGTAGATACTTTTCGAGTACCACGAATAGTCCTGCTCATTGCTTTAGCTATTTCACTCTTTGTATTATATCAATCACCTGGGTTAGCTGTCTCAACCAGGTAATCATTTTGTGATCTCTCCTGGATATCCCTAATATGCCTCTCTGTCTCTCCGTAGATTTTTGAGCTTGGAGGTTTTTGGTGATCTCGATTATGGATGTTATTAATGTTTGGCATTCAAATGTCAATATCCTTTATCTTAATGCTTAATGGCATCTTTGCTTTGAAGATGATGGACTTACGATGGTACCTTCCCCCGGTGGGGCGTAAGAGTAAGTCACAGCCTTTTCAAGACTTGTCGTAGTTATGCGGCTAAAGACTATCATAGTTTCGGGCGATGCCACGCGGCTAGCTGCCGCTTTTGAGAGACCGATGATGAAACCTCACAGCACATCCGCGAATGCGAAAGGCTTGCTCAAAGACGCACCGAATGCTTCGGCATAACATTTCTCTTCGCCGAGGACACCTCTTCTCTAAAACCTTGCCAGATCAGTCAATTTATCGAGAAGAGTCGGTTGAATATTTTGATTTAGCCTGCTTCTCGATAGAAAGCGCAATAGCACAATAGACCTAAAGGTCGCAGTACTTGCTGTTCCAATACGACCCACGGCCCACCTCCTTTATCTATCTATCTATACCTTGTTGACGTTTCGACAGCATATTTTCGGATGGTGCAGTTGCAAACATGCGCTTCCAATCCGACCCGTCTTTTTACTGACAAGATCGGAACGCTGTGGGAGTTGTAGTAGTACCCAAAGGGGGTTTTTGATCCGTCCCATGTAAAAATATTATTATTAGTTTGTTTGTCCGGGCACCTCGCGTGTTCTGATCTTAACCAAATTTGGTATGTGGGTTCCTGTGCGACCCTGAGCACAAATGGAAATTGCAATTTTGATCATCGACTACCTAATGAAGCCAGATGGATCGTGGACGTCCACAAGTAAGGAGGCAATTGATTTCCTGCAGGATTCGCACTTGCCGGACAGTTTATCTGAAACTGCATTCGTATATGCACAGGAACACGTTACAGATCCATGCGGGTCTGTACCTATACTATAAAAGGAGAAAATTATGTGGGCCATATCCAGTATTGAGCCGTTAAATCTGCGGAGTCAGACGGTATCATTCCTCCAGACTTACAGCACCTGTCCGATGTTGTCTACCCCTGGATTGAAACAATTTTTAGAGCTTGTTTGGACTTACTCTTCATCCCTCGGGCCTGAGTAGAGGTCAAGGTGGTCTTTATTCCAAAAACAGGCAGAAGATCCCACGCACGCCCGAATGATCTTGGGCCAATTAGTTTATCATCGACCCTTCTTAAAGTACTAGAAGGGCTTATAGGTACTCACTTACGAAGTGAGATACCCGCAAATCTTTATCAAATTCTCAACATGCATAAGGCTTTAAGCTGTAAAGAGAAAAAGTCTTTAAGCTGTAAGGAGTTTACCATGGTAGTGTTTCTGGATATTGAGGGAGCCTTTAACAAAGTTAGATCAGCTGCAATTATTGATGCACTGTCGTCTCTAGGAGTGCACGACTCTCTCTGTAAGCTCATCAACCTGATGCAAACACCTAGGGTTATTTGCACTGAGTTGGGCGTGTCGTTCGCTCGTAGATACGTAAATAGGGGCACCACGCAGGGTGGTGTTCTCTCCTCCCTCTTATAGAACGTTGTGGCAAATGAACTTCTCCTGGATCTGGAGCCGCCGGGATGCAAGGTGCTATCGCCATCCCGGGAAAGCTCGCCACCACTCTTGTGATTTATTACAGAATGCACTCTCTATGTTAACAAATTGGGCCACAAAATGTGGCCTTAAAGTTAATCCGTTAAAGATGGAACTTGTTCTTTTTTTCAAGAATGCATAGGACACCAACACCAGAACCTCTGGTATTGGAGGCGGATGGCGCAACGGTTAGCACCTTCGCCTTCAACGCACTGGGCCCCGGTTCGACTCCGGGGATTTACGTGTCGGACTATGAGCCCACTCAGCTGTTAAATGAGTACCCATTATGGAGTAAATAACTCGGTTGAGCGTATTGCTGATCACATACCTCTGCATAAAAACCGTCACGATCTAGAAAATCAGATGATGCTAACTCATCTCGAGCCCGTGGTTCAAATTGGACTGTTGCGCCAGTTATTTATTTCATAGGACACCAACACCAGAACCTCTGGTATTGGAGGGAGAGAAATTGGCCTTACAGACAAGACTAACTTCCTAGGGCTGATACTTGAAGGAAGCTAAGTTGGAAGCTCAATATTCAAGAGCGTGTAAATAAGGCTAATGTCGCAATCTACTGTTGTAAGAACGCCACCGGAAAAAGGTGGGGCCTGTATCCAAAGGTTGTGCATTGGATCTATGTGGTGGTTATTCGCTCCATACTTTTGCACGGTATTGTTGTGTGATGAAACACACTTAAAACTGCAATCGTAGATTAATGGGAAAAGTGCAAAGATCAGCTAGTTTGGCAATCAGCGGGGCTCTCCTTCTGAAGCCATGAATATAATGCTCAACCTGCTCCCGCTTGATATTTTTGGTGAACAGGTGGCTGCACGCACGACCGTCCGTCTTCGCATTGCGGGCCAATGGTTAAATATAAACTGTGGGCACTCGACGATTTTAAATAATCGAGATATCCCTGCAAGGACGGACGCTTGCCATCGCCATCATCATGACGTATGTGAGGAACATCATTATTTCAACAGACAGTCAAACAGCGATTAGAGCCCTGGAATCCGTACGTATCAAGGATGGTGTTGGAGTGCCGCGAATCTCTCACAAAGATAAGAATCTTGATCTTTGAATTGTCTTGTGCAGGATTCCAGGTCACAATGGTTTCTTTGGCAACTGCCAAGCTGGCGAACTTGCTAGAAGAGGGACCTCGGAAAAATTCGAAAGTACTCTCTGCAAAGTTGAGATGCCTTTTGATATATGTATGTAAGCATACCATAATGCAGGCCGCGATAAGTTTCACTAACACGAGATGGCTAAGTGACAGCACTTCTTATAAGACAAAGCTGATATGGCCCAGGTTGGATATGAATCGTTCCGCTAAGCTATTGTCGCTGAAAAGAGCATCACATTGGTACGGTCGTTGGCACTGGGCACTGTTCAGTTAGGGAGCACACCAGGAGGCATCGGCTTCCGTATAACGACTTATGTAGATGCTGTGGGGATGAGGAGATAGAAGAAAGTATTGTACTTTCTCTGTGAATGCCCGGGCCTGGAAAGTATTAGGAAGGCTACTTTTGGGGCCTACTACTTTACCGATCTAGGTGACTTGCAGGACGTCGACGTTAGCCAGCCCCAACGTTTTATTGTGGGCTCGGGCTGGTTTGAGGTTTAGAATAGGTCGGGACAACATATGCTGTTGGGTATCACAACGGTCCCAGATGCGGTCTATGTGTGCTGTGGATAATTATAGCAACCCTTTAACCCAACCTAACCTAACGCTGTACTCATATTTGTTGAGATCAAAGTTCTACGTCAGGAAAAAGGAGTCTGTTGATCATGAAATGAAACGGAAACCAAACCTGGGGCGACCGGTAGCACTGTGTTTTGAGGCATCAGTCTCATATTTGACTACCGGCTTTCCGGTTCGAATCCCGTCCACGACGACGTTCGTGGCCATGGATGTGCAGGAGGTGCATGCTGGCAGCTGCATTCTCCTAAACCAGTTTACGTCGACGAAACGTAAACTGGGCCACATGGAACAGTTGACTCGCTATGCCTAAGGGGTTAGGGCAATTGAGAGTGTTAGGTACGAGTATATCCTGATTCGCTATACTGTGGAGTACTGGTGAAGGTATTTTGAATCATGTGGTAAGGACGGATGCCATTTTAAGTCCTCTGATGAGGAAATGAAGCCGGAAAGTAGAGGACTTCACCTGCAATACAGTGTCCCATGTCAATAGGAGATGAACTATGAACATTTATGTTAAGACGAAATTGCAAGCTTGAATTTAAAGAAAAGAGACTGTATGAATAATTATAATTAGTATCAGCGAGGCAGTGTTGGTTTTTCGGGAAGAGGACATCTAAACCGTTCGTTTGACACGTATTTAAACTGAAAATGCGACGAGGGTAGTTCGACGACGTGAATATCACATTTGGGCTATCCTGCCAGTGTGTTACGGCTAATTTGGATTGCAGCATGGCATATTCGGTCGCTCTCCCCAGGGCTCTTTACTTTTATGCATATTTTACAAAAAACCGACATGAGCGACCCATTTTTTACATTCGTTGTACCTCGTTAAGGGGCATTTCCGGTAGTACTAATATTTCGTAATTGCTCATATCAAATCTATGTACTAATTAGAGTCCGGAAAGAAACGCGATGAAGGTAGTAAACAAGGTCGTCTCCCTTACTAATGTTCTTTTACATGATTAATGGATAAACATTGTGATTATGTGTATTTTCTCAAATTATTATAATGAGTGTTCTTTAAACATTCCATAATTTTGGTAAACACTCGCAACCCAAAATCAAGAAAGTAAAAATACCAATTAAATTTCCAAAAACCACCAAAAAATAATATACTCATAGACATTTGAAATTAACGACTACTCCCATACAGTATACGTATTCAGCCGTAGTAATTCCCTGGAAGGAATCATCAGTAAAAACATACAAAAGAACTTTGAAACCGCAAAGAAATCATAAATTTACCTGAACTAAAGATCTTAGCGAAAGAGTAATGTTGTTGATAGTAAAAAAGTATGCTGTACTACATATATCTAAAGATATTACTCGTATCAGTCGAGTCGTGTTTTCTTTCAGTTCGTTCTTTTTACCTTTTTTCCTACATTGGTTGGTACTCGTGTTTTTTTTTCGTTGAGATTTTGTCTTAAATCCAACTCTCTTTCAACCGAAAAAGAATCCAACAAGACAACCATCTTTGGAACATGGAACAAGAGTACAAGAAATTCTAACAAAAGATAAAAAAAACCATGACTTGGGAAGAGACCGCGAAGCCTACACTCGTAGAGGGAGTAGTATATAGACAGAGGTTGCGTGTATTGAATTTGAATCCATTCGGCAAGCTTAAAGCCACTTTCAGCTTCCTGAGAAGTAGCTCTACCTTCAACATGGTTCTACAAAAAAACACTAAAAAGATATTTTGTTCATAGAGATGGATAGTGTGCCCAATCGAAAATGTTGTAATTGGAAATCATTAATTTAAAATTGAAAATACAAACTCTATTTTATATTTGGGATGAGGAGGCAACTAACTTTTTTAAATTATGGTCCTATCTTTTCTACCAATTTCAATAATCTTAATGAGCGTCAAAAATATCATTCCATTAAACTTAATGAATTTCAAATACGAAATCTGTAATGTGCAAAGGTGGTCACCAAATGGTGTTTTGGGGAAGGAGCCGGAAGTTTGCAAAAATGACCGTGAAGGTCCGACGGCGCTAGAAGCGAATGCTCCACATCGAGCTGAGTGGCGACACATGTTTATTCCAGCTCAGTTCAGGAGATGTGGGCTTTTGCCCGCTCGTTGCCGCATCCATCACACATATAACATATATCATGTGCCTTGAGGGTAGACAAACACAACAAAGGATGAAGTTTGGTCCCACCGACCCAGAAAAATTGATGGAAAAAAATTTAAGCAATGGCTGTCGACTGGTTCATGCTACACGCTCCGGACCCTCGTGTTCCGGGCCCTAACCCTCTATACCCAAAGACAATAAACTCAACCCATGAGGTTCCGTGGCCGGCAAAAATGACGGAACCTCCCAAAGCGAACATAAGGAGGTGAGGCATTTACCTCATCTCACAACCAAACTGAAAGGAGGTGAGGAATGATTTTCTTAAAGGAAATGCCGGGATTTCAAATTTAATACATGTAAAAATATTAATTTCGATTCAGTGGCAAACAGATCTCAATAAAATTGACAGCTAATATGACACTTAAAAAAATGTAACTGGTAATTTGGCAAGAACTAAAGTAGTTAATTCAAAAAAGAAAAAAAATTGATATTTGTAGCTAACTTAAATAACAAAATTCTGACATATCCACAAAAAAAAACTTACCCCAGATCCAAAAATCGTAAAAAGAGAGCTGAAACTGGGATCAAGTCAACATAAATTCAAACAAAAGACCGAAATACAACCAATAGAACGCGGCGTTGAGATGATGAGATTCATAAACGACATGGCTGCAAGTCCCGCAGGATGAGTATTTCAATAAATTATGGCTGCCTGCCTGCCAGGCGATTCGTCCCACGACTCTCAAAGCGCCTTGATATTCCAGAGAATGCTTGCGAATTTTCGACAACACTTGCATGTCGCTGTATAGGCGTTGGGATGTCTATTTTCCACTTTTCTAAATTAACGACATGGAGCTAACGCAGATAACAATAAAATCCACGGATTTACTAGCTGCACAGGAAGCCTTGTGTGGACGGTGTAAAATGGCGGCGTCCATGTTCGTACCTCTTTCGCTTTCGTTCTTCCAAAATAACTCTACGCTAGGGATGACAGCTCAAGCTCTGCGTCCGTAAATTATACCGTAACGGGGGCCGCAGTAGCACCAGGTGTTACTTTCGTTACTATTCTGGAGCTCCTCCCACACACCTACATACTTTCCGGGTTCAGTACAAGCTGAAGCAAATCTGACTTACTGGAAGCTAACAGAGCTCAATCAATCCAGTCAACCTAACGAGTTAGCTGCTTGTAAGTTTTTCCTTTATGCTCATAAGTCGGGTATCGTACGTCGTTCGATTTACATATGTTAGCTGCTCTGTAGGAAAGTTTTCTGTCCAGTTGTGCACGTCGATCAAGCAGTTCTGTAAGTTAGGTTTTCTGTCCAGTTGTGTAGGTCGACTAAACTAGGTTAGCTGCTTGTAGGTGAGTATAGTTGGTAGATTACACTAGGGTAGGCTCAACGTTAGGTTTTCTCATTTAGGCCCGTTTTCTCAATGTCTGATTAAACTCTTTGTTAACTAACAGGGACACAAATTAAACGAAACTATAAACAGCCCGATAAGCATTTTCATTTTCTCATACGTTTCATACAAATTACCACGCCATAAAGTGTGGAACTTATCTCAGACCACAATTATGGCAAAATCAGCTGATTTTCTTGGCGGAATTCTACCGTCCACGAATCTATTTTGTATTAGTATGGTCTCTCAGCATATTCATTTGCAGCTTAGTTTGTTGGAAATTCTCTTCTATCGAATGAATTTCCAGGAACTGTGTCCTTTATGGCCACTTTCATTGTTATACCCTAGACTTTTAGTATAGGGTATATTGTTTTTGTCACGACGGAAATATGTAACACCTTAAAGGAGGCTCCGGAGGTATAGCAATGTATATATATAAATGATCAGGGTCACCTCCTGATTCGATTTAGCCATGTCTGTCTGTCTGTCTGTCTGTCTGTCTGTCTGTCTGTCTGTCTGTCCGTTCGCACGATAACTTTCGATAGAATATAGCTAGAGACTTGAAATTTTGGTCAAATGTTGGAAGTATAATCTAGTTGGTTGGTATTGAAAATGGGCATGATCAGGCCAAGAGAACGCCTACCTCCCCTATATATGTAAAATAATTAAATGTATCTATAACTCCCGATTAAATAAACCTAAAAAGCTCTAGCTTTGGTAGATTGCTTGTGAGGATAATCTTCTACTTCCCTGGGAAAATAAAACCGACCGGTGGAAAACTAACGGTAATTTTCTTACAAAGAGCCCCGTACAGCCCTACTTTTCTGGTTTTTTGTCTATAACTCTTGAACCAATTGACGTAGACACCTGATTTTTGGCATGTGACCCTGAGATAGGAAGATGCTTAAGTTCTACTAAGTTGGGCATAATCGGATAAAAGGAACGCCTACCTCCCCTATAAATATCAAAATATTAAATATTCCTTTAATTACGATAACTTTCGATACAATAACACTAGCGAGTTGAAAATTTGACAGAATGTTGCTAGTAGGATCTACTTGATTGGTATTGAAAATGGGTAAGATCCGACCCAAGCAACCCCTACCTCCCCTACAAATGCATCTTCAAATAAGCGATAACTTTTGACAGAATCAAGCCAGCGACTTGAGATTTTGGTCAAATGTTTGAAGTGAGATTGGGTTAGTTGGTATTCAAAATGGGTGAGATCCGACCTAAGTAACCCCTACCTCCCCTTGAAATGAAACTTAAAATAAGCAATAACTTAAGACAAAATAATGCTAGCGACTTAAAATTTTGGTCAAATGTTTGTAATAGGATCCAGTTGGCTAATATTAAAAATACGTAAAATCCGACGAACGAAACCCCTACTTCCCCTACAAATTACACTTCAAATAAGCGATAACTTTCGATGAAGTGAAGCTAGAAACTTAAAATTTTGTTAAAATATTTGTAGCATGATCTTATTTGTTGGTGGCAATGATGGGCAAGATCCGACCCAAAGAACCCCTACCTCCTCTACAAGTGAAACTTCAAATAAGCAATAACTTTCGATAGAATGAAGCTAGCGACTTGAAAAATTCGACAAATATTTGTAGAATGTGTTAGTTAATTGATCAAGATCCTCCTGAATGATTACTGCCACCTCCCCTATAAACTGGCCATATGGGAAACGCAATTTTAATGCATATGGTTGTTACCAATTGGTACTTTTGGTATCACCACTAGGTCTGTACAAGTCTAGGGTATATACGCTTCGGACTCCGGGCCGAAGCGAAGCTTCGGCCTGGTTTTTATTTGAATTTGCAAAAGTGAACAGTTCTAGCTGTCAAAATCTTAACATCCGGTATCAGGTGTTGGGTTTTTGTTTAGGATAAATTTTCAACCGGAAACCAGGAGCTGGGCTTTGTTTTGGATAAGAGATTAATCAAAGGCAAGGGGACGGTTAGCGTTTATCCAATTAATAGCGCTAAACAGATATTGAGAAAATCAAATTGTGCTAAATGGCAGTTTATTCTTAAGAAAAATGTTAATCGGACATTGAGCAACCGGCCCTTAGCTACATAATCAGATCTAATCTATGCTAATCAAAAATTCGTTTTTTTTGTAATATATTTTGGGTGGAATCAATTGAACTAATCTGATTAGTTTGTTAGTCATGAAACTGCCTAAAGCAATCTTTTCAGAAAAAAAAACTTTTAACCTCAAAATTTTTTTCTTCTCTCAAATTTGAGTTTTGCCGCCCTAGGCAGCTGCCTAGGTTGCCTGTCCGGTAAATCCGCCACTGTTTCGGACTCCTCGATTTAGAAAAGCCTCAATAGTATGGACGGGCTAAAGATCCCGCAATTTTTCCGTCGATCCTCCAAAATATTGGCCAATGTCCCCCGTCCGTGACATGCAACCCTTCCGTTCACGTCTCCCTCCGATGGCTGTCACGCTGCGTCAGTAATCACTCATTCAACACTAAGTTGACGCCAAGTGGTTGGCGAGCGCGAAACATTAAAGAAAAGGTGACCATTACAAATCGGTGTTTGTTCCTTAGATTTAAACTATGAAATATTTATGAATGCGTAGACACTAAACGGCAACACCTGAAAATCTGATCATGCTCGAATTGTACTCCACTAACCGATTGTACTTGTACTCGTATGTAGTACTTGCTTCAGCCCAGAGTAACAGCAAGGGGGGTCAAGATAAGAATTTCCTCGTCTATAGAGTAGAAACGTACAAAGTATCTAGAAATGCTAGTTTGTTAGTGTGGTAAACTTTTTATTCTTCAGCCTTTGAAAAGGCGCTTACTTGCTTCACTTCTTGCGGATCGATGTCGATGTGAACGATCTTAAGACGCAAATTAATTACCTGAGCTTAAGGTAATAAAATGGAGACTTTGCATTTGAAATAATACTTTCCCCAAAGGCTCCCAAACACAAATCGTTTGTGATTTAAAAAAAAAGAACTATCGAGCTCTTTTTTAAAATATTTTTTTTTAACATAAATTCTTCTTAGCACGTTATCGTTGAAAGGAAACTTATCACATTTTTACTGAATGAATACGACAAATAACTAACCATTTAAAAGGAATGCTGCTAATGATTGTGGGAACCAGGATCAATTTCAGCTTATAGATAATCTTTTCAAATTTTGGAATCTTTTTTTTTTATTATGAATTTGAATTTTGGCTCCGGTGCGGAAACTTTACATTAGGAAAATTGAAGCAATCGGCATAATCTTTGATTATTTACCACAAATGCGGAATGTGGAAACGTCCCATTTGTATCTATACTAAAATTTGGACAAATTCAAAATTATCCTTATAGATAAGAGGAGATTGCTATGTGAAAGGAACCACAATCATTCTGACCTTGCAATCTGGCGTATTATTGCCTTAAATCTAAGAAGAGAGAGAAGAGACTCTCTCTAAGAAATGCTGAGATGTTATCGTCAGCTCCGCGACAGCAAGCGCCCACTGAAATATCTTTCTTTACTGGTATTCGATGGTTAGGAGAGGTGAAGCTCAGTAGATGTACATGTAACCTGCTGACTTTTTTAGTATGTTTCAGGCGCCCATCAACCGAAAGTTAGATACGGTTAATTGTTACGTAATTGTTATTCCTTAGGAAATGCGACCTTTATGGGACTGGACATGAAATTTCCAGGCATAACAAAATCCAAGACAAAAACCCCAAAAGCAAAAAACCCCAAAAGCAAAACCCCCAAACTCAGAATCCCAAATACCCAGTTGAAATATGATCTAGGATTCGGTATTCGGGTATTATTAGAGATTTTAGCCACGTTCGTTTCGCTTGGATTTCGGTCTCAGACCGAACACGGGTGAAAAGAACGAAACGGATCTTCGCCGTGAGAAAGTGGTCTAAGATCCGATGAATCGAAAGCGGCTAATAGCTGCATTCTTGTGATTGAAATTTTAATCCAGTAAATGGCAGTGTTGTGTATCAGTCATTGTGAGAAAAAGCATCACCCCAGCAAGACATTTGTCTCCGATTCCAGTGGAATCGAAAAGTCTTCGATCCTATTGCGGTTCCATTCATCGGTTTGTCTCCGAAGCTGGAAAAATTCAAATATTTTCAATTAAGTATCGAGTAAGCCTGAAATTTGAATTCATTTGAAAGTATCTTGCATTTGGCGACGCAAGTTGTCATATATGAAATATGGAATATACGGAATATGTTGTTTTTTTTTCTGTAAGCCTTGAATACAATCCGCCGTTAAATTAAAAGTGCCGTGAAATCAATACAAAAAGAGATTTCACGACACTTTTAGTTTCTGGACGAATTGTATATCAGGCTTAAATAGATTCAACCCATTTATACAGTCATCGATCCGAATTCGATCTCAGTGTCGATTCCCCGTTGGCTACAGTCATCGGTCCTGAATCGATTCCAGTCATCGATCCGGATTCGATTCTACGTTGACTCCAGTCATCGGTTCTCCATCGACTACCGTCATCGATTTTGGGTCTGTTCCTGTCCTCATTTTTGGTATCGCAAAAGCGGCCATGCCCATACAAATGTCTCCGACGTGTCCTCGATAAAGTCATCGATTCCTTAGTAGACAGTCTTCGATCCGACTGTATGTGATGCCGAATGAACGAAATTTTTTAGAGGGGATATTGACCGTAAAATAAAATCAAAGCTCAACATAGACACGGATAATTTTATCATTTTATTATTTTCTTCACCATATTCACTTAACTGCTGAAATTTTCGATGCGACCGATACCCCTCCAATTATAGGCCTCAAAAATCTTTGCATGAAACTTATCTTCAGCAACTCATTTCGGACGACTCCAAAACGCTTAAAATGAGCATAAACTCATCTGATGTTAAACCGGTGAGTAGCTCCATGCTATGAGATAGGTACAAACTCACCATTAATAACTATACCTCAGTGAGAGTATCGAAACCAGCTTGCTTTCCGTACTTAGTGAAAGTTTCTGCGGCAGACGGTTCTCCGCCTCGGAGCGAACCGTTTCGCAATGACTAAGATCTGCCAAATCCCTTCAATACAATAAGGAAATTGTGTTTGTTTGATATATGCATCGTATCGTTTTTTAATTTTCACTGGAAGCAACACATATCGGCTCTCGGTGCAACTTCTGTACGCTGGCAGTGAAAGAAACCCTGGTCCGTGAGGTTAGGTTAGGTGCAGAGGCTGCCGTGATGTATCACAGCACACTTAGAACAGCATTGGGTCCGTTGTGGTACCACGAAAAAATCGCCTTCAAACGAACCTATATATCAAACTAGCCTGTGCCAGCGATGTAACTGTTGAGCCTTGTGGCTGTCATATTCCTAAGGTCATCCAGATCATAGAAGACCCAAGAGCCCAACAACTTTCTTCTCGTGCCGGTTAAGGCCGGACAGTGACAGAGAAGGTGGAGAACACTCTCCTCCTCATCTACATCTCCACAACTCCAGCAGAAGTCGTGATGAGGAATCCGGGGCCTCCAGGCGAGCTCCCCGATTGTGCTTCCTGTTCAGCGACAGCAGTGTGACAGAACGACTAGGATCAAATATCGGCCAAATCGGCCTTGTTATTTGGCTGGTGTTGCCGCTGAGCCATCTTGTATTAGCCCTTATCACAGCAGCTGTCTTAATCGACAATTTGCACATGCTAAGTGGCGTTTTAATGTCTCTGCGTCTTTCGTCAACCACCCCAGTTGTACCCTCCCGAGCCAGTTCATCCGCCTTGCAGTTACCCACAAAACCACTATGGCTCGGGATCACACAGAGAGGGATATTGAAGAAGCCGCTCATCTCTGCGAGGGCTGAGCGGCATTTATCAATGGTTAGATGTCATGAGGACAGATTCGAGTGAGCGAATCGCTGCCTGACTATCTGTGTAAATAGTGATGTCCTTCACAGTAATGACATGACTGGCCAGCCAAGACAGGACTTCCGAGATCGCCGAAACCTACGCCTGTAGGACACTGCAATAGTCGTGAAGGCGGAGTGAGAGGTTAATTCCCAGTCCTTCCGAATAAATGCCCACGCCGACCCCCTCGTCGGTTCTAGAGCCATCTGTATAGATGACCATGTATTTAAAGGCACATCCCCTGTCCATAGACTCCTCGATGGAATCAGGCTGAAGAAGTTTCTGCCAAAATGATATTATGGAGAAATGTAGTCCGTCTCCCTGGAGAGATCCAGGTTGTTCAGTATAGTAGAGTGTCCCGCACACAGCGCACGCCACTGGCACGCCTCACGAAGGCGCAAAGCTGTGTTTGCTGCCAGTTGTTCGCCAAGAATATCCAGTGGGAGCAAGCCTAGAATCACGTCCAGTCCGGCGGACGGAGTAGTTCTAAAAGCCCCCATCGTGGCCAACGCAGCCAGCCTTTGTAAACATAGAATCAAAATGTTTACTCCAAAATATTTGTTGCCCTTTAAATAATACAAAAAAGTTGGCGTGCAGTTACACCCCACTTGGTGTTTATCGTACCTTTTTGAGGTCGGTTCTATGAAGATAAACATTTTTTGGGAAACTTGAGGTATGATCCAAGTTTTACAGTTGCAAGTTGCTAGCATACACCTCCAATCCATATAGCCGTTTTTAACTGACAAACTTGGAACGCTTTGGGAGTTATAATATAGTAGTACCCACTTGTCGTCCTTTTATTTAATTAGAGCGCCGGGGAAAATACACAGGAACTCTAGATACAAGTATCGAAGAGCGACTGCTACCGAGTGCGCTGGGATCCAGGTTTTGCATCCAGTCAAAGTTTGTTAATTTATTCACTTGTTTGTGTCACAGCAAATCTTTTTTCCAGTAAAGTTCAACTAGAGAAAATCTAGTGAAAATTTCCTACTGATAATCTAGTGAAAAATGTCGTATACTCATAAATCTAGTGAAAATACCTAGAAATACAGTTCGTGCACAAAAATCGAGTGAAAATAACTAGAAGTACAGTTCGTCTTGCCAATTCGACTGTTTTTCTCGTGCTCACCACTTTGTTTCTAGGAAAAAAAGTTTTGCACCTAGAAAACTAGATAAATTCACTGTTAAAGCTGCGATGAAGCAAGCCAGGCATCATTATTGTTTTTGCGTTTGGAGGCAGAAGTTCGTATGGTGAAAAGTGAACTGTTTGTTTTCTCAAAACACCCCATCATATTGACGCTCGGTGGCCGTGTTCGTTCGGTCACCGCCCTACGATCTAGAGAATGGAGGTTCGATTCTCGACATGAACAAAAAACTGCCTGTGGATACTAATAGAACTCCCATTGTGCCCCGAGCTTGTCAGTATAAAGACATGCTAGCAACTGCTCGTTCGAAAAGTAGATATGCTATCGAAACGACAGCAACAACATGTTGACGCGCCCATGCCCCTGGAGGGGTCAGGACAATTAGCAACATTTTGAAAGCAACCTATCAAAATTACCCCAAATGAATAAAATTTTAGTTGTGGCCTTTCTGCATTAGAGCGACAACATACATATACGTAAGGTACCGCTGGCTACTCAGTTCCGTTTACTAGATTACCAGTGTATTTCCTTTCGAGATTTTTATCAAAACAACTGAAATACTAGTAAATAGAACTAGATTCTCAACGAGCTTCTGATAGAAAATCACTAAGAAGATTTCCTGATATTCTAGTGGTTACTTAATCACTAGATCTTTACTAGAATATCTAGGAGCTAAATTCTAGTTGTGTTTAACAAGAATCTAGTTGAAAAAAATTTACTGTGTAATGTTACAACAGCTGCATGTTGCAATTTACATTGCTGCGAAATTCGTACCCACCACATCGACTTGGTTGTTCCCGGTTACGCCTCTCCACTTGTGCGATGCGCTAAGCAGAGACGTCTAAAGAGACGCGCTTCGCACCAGCGGTCGAAACCGGCGAACACGCATTTTTGGGCCCCTCTAGGGGGAGAATTATTCTTAGCAATTATTCACTGTTTTTTTTCTTACGGTAGCTCCAAGCTACCATTTATTCCAATTGGCTGCTTTTACACTTGTTAGACTGGATTTAAACAGCGCGGTTCCACAAGCGACTTAAGGAGCGGAACATCGCTGTCTATAAGAGTTCTTTCTAAATGCAGCCTTAGCTTCTCAACCCCATTTTCATCAGGGCTACGTCAAGGCTTCAATTTTGAATGTATTTACAAAATATCTACAGAAAACCCCTGTATTGGGTAGCATTAAAAATATGTGCTATGTTCGTATGAATTCAGAAGTCTCATCGAAAAAAAAACCTCGGAGTCCGATACTTGGAGACTTAAGTAAAAGTCCATCAAAGGGTTACTTACATCTAGTAAGACAAGGAATCTTGTTTTTACAGTACAATCTTGCGGTCTTATCTTATCAGACGATTATGTATGAAAGCGTGTATGTCAAGCTGCCTGGTAAAAAAAATGTAGCCCAGATATGTCAGAAAAGGTTTCCGACCCAAACACCCGACCAATAAGAACAAAAATCCAACAGCACTTATTCCGTAGTCCGTATGACAAAATGACAACGTAAAGTGCTGGGAGTTCTGTGCCACAAATGACTGACTGTTTCACCTGAGGTAGCTGATAAAAAGCCACCAACAAATACTTTTACAACACAGAGAATTTTCCAGTTGTTTTTTTCTCCGTATATTTTTCTTTCCATTTTCCAACTGTTCGTCGTTGTTGTTGTTTTTAGACACTGTTCAGCTCAACATTTTAGTGTTGAACATAAAACATTCATTTATTCATTTAGGTATCTTAAGGTAGTAGTTGGGTAGTAATCGACGTGTTGTAGAAGGCATACAATGCTGAGCGCGGATACAGGTAACCAAGCCGGGAGAAAAAAAAAAGGAAAAAGTTGAAGAAAACCAAAAATCCAATAAAAAATCAACCGAAAACTGGCTACGAGATTTCCACCTATCTCTTTCTGTTCACCTGAGTTCTTAAGCTGAAAAGGTGAGTTCTTCTCGTTGCACACTGTATCGAGCCAATGCGGCGAGCTACACCGCGACGTACGATTTTAAAGTGCTCAGATTGAATTTTTCAGTCTTTTGGAGTTGTTGTTGAGGTGTATAGTTGGTGTTTTGTTGGTCTTCGGTAGATCTTCATGTCGAGATTAAAAACTGGATATAAAACCATGTCCACGAGAAATGTAAGACCCAGACCTCAGACCCAGAGTGATGCACTACAGTAAATGGCCATGCTAATTATGAATACGGGTCGATAAATATTATAAATTATTTAAAACCCTGTGGAAATTAGGGATAGAGTTCTGAATAGCCGTGGTGGCTACTTTCCGCTTTTAGAACCGTTTCTGCAACAATTGATTGAAATTTGCGATTTACGAGTATTTACCAAACCCTTGTAATGGACGGTTTGGTGGGCATCCGAAGATGCCCGTGGGGACAGAGCCTAAGGTAGCATATTACCGTGAAGGTCGGGCCGTGCCATCTGGCGAAGAAAAAGGCCCCTCAACGAGCTAAGCAACGGCCTATGCTGGCTGTAGCTCAGTTCAGGAGATTGTGGACGGGGTTTTCGCCGCTCGTTGCCCCTGTCCTTTACGTATTAACGAAAATTCATAGCCCTGGGGATGACAACACAAACAGGGGAGGTAAAAATGGGGAATAAAAAAAAATAGTCGATAAGGATGGAATGGTTGGCGGACGGATCAGATGCCCACTCGGTCGCACCTGGGTCCGGGTGTAATGGGACCCTCGGCCTCTGGTTTCGTACCACCAACAGATCACTACTCATCAGGTGCTGCTTCGATCTGCTTGTAGGAGCAGCACTACCAGACCATAATATGGTTCGTTACAGCTGGTTCATTACACCCTTTAACAATACTGAAAAACGCATGGTAAACGCCACCATTTCTGGTTCACTTTTGTAAATATGCAAAATCCAGTTGCGGATCCAGCATCCATTTAGAGGGGTCCAGTTTGAATTGTCATAATAAAAAAAAAGACATACTTATGTAATCATATATAGGTATTTGTTCGAAGGTATTCGGGCAAAATTGTTTCCTCGAGTACCAACAAGATCTGGCGATTTGTACCGCTGCTTCCAAAAAGGGTCGCCCATTTGGAAGATTTTAGTAGAGGTCTTTTGAGCGGTAGGTTTATCAATCATATTAGTTCAGTGTGAGTTCGTTCCCGGATTCGATCCCTATTTGGATCCACCGCTGGCGAAATCAATACTGACTCTCCAAAATACCTCAATTTGAACGAATTCCTACTGTTCTTTGTCAAAGCCAGGTTTCTTGATTGCTCATTAAAACAAATACAATATTTCAAATTAGTGGTGAGCGAAACCTACTTTTGGTTAACTGTTAAAACTGCTGATGTCAATTTTGATTAGCAGCTAAATAAAAGTAGCAGATAAAACTTCAAATTGATTAAATTAATAAAAGAATAAATATCAGTTATGTATCGTCGTGCTTATGCCTAGCACTAACCTTTCCTTTTCTGATTAAACTACTGTTTTAGAATTTTAGTTTCCGTAAATTTTAAAGTCGTGGTAAAGACTATTTTAAGGATCACTAAAGAGTCGTGGAAATTATGTACTGATTGCACGTGTGGTTATGATCCCAACGCAAGTAAATTGCTTTTTTTGCTAGAAATTGAAGTTGCTACTTAATGACCTTGAACACTTAAGGGAATCTATCGTTACTAGCCGTAGCAGTGCAATTGTTGCTACAATGACAAGCAATATAAATACAGTTACAAGAGCTAAGTTGTCAAGCAGCTAATTCGAAAAACTGCTTAATTGGAAAACTGCTACGCTGATAAGTTCCTTCCGTAAAATATATCCCAGTTTTGAGTGTACTATATCCTCTGCCAATTTACAACTGTTATTTCTTGACGTTAGCAGTTAACTGCTGATGCTAGTAGTGATCCATCATCATTGTGGCGCTACAGCTCGGCGTCGGGTTCTGGCCTTCTGGATCTTTGTCCCCCATTATCTCGGCCATGTACCCGCGCCCGGTAATTTTTATAATCCCAGAAGTTGTCCGGCATCAGCATCTACTGTATCTTTCCCACGATCTCTCGGTTATTCTCGTAGCCTTACTCTTCTGATGCGGTCTTTCAAAATTTGTTTAGGCATGCGGTTATCGTCCATTCGTTGTACATGCTCTTTCCATTGAAGACGTTGTAGTTTAACATACAGACTAGTTTGATGCCTCTGTGGTTCTCTCCCCGCAAATTTACCTCCCTTTTGTGAATAGGACAAATGAAGCTCCTGCGCCAATCTTCGGGGATCACTCTCCTCCTCCCGGATTCGCAGAAGAAATTGATGAATCGCATTTAATCCGCCGTTCAGCAGTTAAGCTAAAATTTCGTTTGCGCTTTGCTTGGTTTAAGTGACTTCAGGGCGAGATCAACTTCTTCTACTTTGGGGGGTTGTGTAATGGGGTCATTATTGATAATACCGTCATCGATTAGGGCTTCTTGAATGGGGACATCAGCCATTGGACATTGGATACATTGTCTGTAAGCTTGGTTTTTGCGCCTTACGATTTTTGACATTCTTCTTCGAACCAGCGATTTCGCGCTCGCCGGACTTTATGTTCCACAACCTTCTCTGTGACTTCCTTGAAATTACTTTTTGGTTCTTCCTAAGACTCAAATTTTGTAGCATAGGTGTTAGTTTTCTCAAAGGCGGCTGTATTTGCCTACGCTGCTGCATCGCTCAGGAATTTGTAGACCGCAAACATTTTGGGAGAGCTGACTCTTGATTGGTGAACTGCAGAAATTTCACACCCATAAGTTAAGTAGTCTTAACGAAGCGATAGTCAGAATTGCGGTTCGCTCCTCGGCATGATCGGACACCGAAAACACTTGAAGCCCATCGTTTGCATAGGAAGACGTGGTCAACCCGATTGACGGTGCGTGTATCCGGAGATTTCCAGGTTTCTTTATGAATGTTGAGCTTACGACAAGGTTTCTACTGCGTGCGAAGTCGATTAGTCGTTGACTGTTGTCATTGCATTTCTTGTGGAGGCTGTGTTCTGTTGTGGCTCCCCGAAGCGAACTCTCGTTCCCAATTTTCGAATTGAAATCTCCCAGCAGTATTTTGTGAGTCGAACAATGTCTCCAGGCGGTCGTTAAGCTCGTCGTTAACTACTTCTTCCTTCACTTCAGAGGAGTCGTACATGTGATGAGCCAGAGGTGCGAATCGCACACAGCCTTTCATTGACGGACTTGAAATCAATAACGTGCGGTTTGAGGCTACTGTGCACTATAAATTCAACTCCAAACTCCTTGGATCTAGATGATTTACTGCTTTTGAAAATTGTGTGCGAATTCTTGTCGTCTATCTTGCTGCCAATCCAATTTGTTCCCAGGACTGCAGTGATGCTGAGTTTGTATCTCTCGGCCTGTTTTAGCAGGGTCTTCTCGGTCCCCGGTTTGTTCAGGGAGTGTAGATTCCGGGATCCGAAAGAAAAATCCGTTAAACGTTTGCGTGGTCGTCGTTGTTGATCCGTCCAATCCAAGGCATTTGTCCCAGATTTCTTGACAAGGAGTAGTTTTTCCAAGAATTGGTTGCCGGTCCATCGCTAAACCCTATTCAGGAGTGGTTTCAGGGAAAGTGGTTTCAGGTGGTTCATAAAGTGTTGGAGATCACAAAACTTATTTCAGGTTTGACTACGTGATCCATGCCACCCTAATGATCTGAGACACTTGGGTGTAACTCAGCCAATCAGGCTATAGCTATTCTTCCTTCCTCCATTCACACTACTGCCTTGGGGCAGGCTTTGGCGGGATTGCTTTTAGTGATTAGCAGCTAAAAATTACCAAATATGCTAACACTCGTAACATCTAATCATCACTTCAAATAAATCTTCGAAATTAATGTTTTGACGATTCTGTTTTGTGGAAAATTGGTACATTGATCCTACTTCTCAAAGGTAACCCAACAAATTTCTAATTTTTGGTAATTCTTATCTAACACAATTGTGCAATGTCTTCAAAAACCGTGTCAAATTCAAACCCATAAGTACCCATGAAAACAATCATTCTTCCTCGCTACCTGTTGCTAATTCGTTATTGCATTAATCGACTGTGACAAACCCAAAATCGAAAATTTTATTCAAACTCTTTTCTACCTGTGCAGATTTCATTGTGGATGGCTGTAAAAATCACGCCTCTTAACCTGGCTCAAAGATACAAAACACGAGATCTACCTTCGTCTGCGGCGGTAGAGATATAATACTATTCAGTAGTTTGCTCGCATCTGTGTGCCGGCTCTGAGCACTTTAGCACGAAACCAAATTCCATTCCAATCCGACCTCAAGTGCTGATGCCATGCAAGAAACCGAGGTTCTTGGAGTCTGGTTGGATGGACCATGACGACAAGCACAAGGTTTCTTCTGGTTCCAACCAGAGAATGGAAGAAGCCAAGAATTGAAGTATCAGCGAACCACCACGTCCGACAGCGAAGAATTGTATCTGAGTTTCTTACGAGATGGTAGTTGCTTTTTTTTTTGGGCTGTTTCTCCGGTGGTTGCCTCATGGTGAGGTATTTTTCTTTATACCCCCCGTCCGGCACCCATCTTCCAAATAACTACCATTTGGAAGTTGATACTACATAACGTACGCTCAGCATAGATGCGAATGGTTGGATTTCACTGTATCTGTCGGTATATCAGCGCTCGGTTGGTGTCTTTGGAAGCGGACAGACAAGATCAGAGATCCAAGATCCGAACAATACGAGACTACCTAAGTATCTTCTCTTCTTGGAGTGCCTCCGATCGCATGTGTATCAATGTGTGTGTGCGTGTATCTTTCTCATTTCGTCAATATCTGTTGAGAAGTGGCTTTCCAGTCAGTCTCAAAGAGTTTATCGTACCTTGCGCACCTGTAAAAACGAGTTTAGCGGGAGCCTGAGCGGACAAGGTGTGCTCAATGCGGTCCGCCATCTCGTTTTCGCGACCACTATGTAGGTATCGGTGTATCTTTGTTTGATCGCATCCAGTGGAAGATCTGAGCTGTCCAAGACGTTTGCCACTGAAAAAGTATCTCATTTTCTCGAATCTTTTTTTTTTATTTCGTGTGTATGAGAAGTTCCGCGGTACGTTTTATTATTCGGTTGGAGAGTTGGTAGCGTCATCTCGAGCTACTACCGTAAATGTGACGCAGTCGCGAGCGCGCTATTCGACCCGTCATTTGCGTAAAGTGTCGTAGAAAATTGCAACGGGCGACATCTTCAATGCATATTTCGCCGGCTACGCCAATATCGGTTAAGGATTTTTCATAATCGGTTGAGGATTTTCTTCAGGTGCAGGCAGTAGTGCAAATTGAGTGTCGTTACCGTGCGACCACGTCGTTCGTTACACAGTGCAGTGCTGGAGTTGTCGGTCGTACAGATAAGCTCAGCCGTGAACTGCGGCTGGTAGGCTCCAGCTGTACTAACGCTAGTATAGTATCTAAGTATCTATAGCGTTGTACTATAATATTCCCAGTTTTATGACAGTCGAGAGTGTGGAGTTGACAAGAGTGATTGCCGGTAGTGTGTCTAATAAAAAATGCTTGAAAAATTCAGTAGCTGCGGTGCAACCTGCAGTCGGCTCGGAGAATGAAGCGAGTAATTAAATGTACAACAATTAACGAGAATCGTGTCGATTGGTTAATTTATTTTTGATGGCTCGACCAGGTGTTGTGTTGCAATTTACATTTTACACTGTGTCGGAAAATCAGGATTTCAACAAATTCATTTTAACGGATCCGGTTGTAATAAAATATACCCGCAAGTGAAATCGGTTTTGCTACTGATCGCAGCGTGGTGCCAACCCTTAGGGTGTTCATAATTCATATGGTTTGTGGGTATACATGAATTATTATGGTGAATTGTTGTTAGAAGTGTAATACATTTGAGTATTACTTGTTCGTGGTGTGTGAATATAGTATAAGTGATAAAACTTAAACAATTTCAAGAACAAAGTCTGGATAAAGGATATGCGGAGCACATTACACAAATGGATATTATTCATCGAACCAGTTTAAAGGATTAATTTTTCTAAAGTAGATTTTTTTTATTTCTTTTAAAAGGTAATTTTTCATTATTTTAAAATTTATGTATGTACATACATACATACATACCTTTATACTTTTTAAATCATATTTTACTTTACTCAGGATAATTATGAATGTTTAATATCTTTGTACTTGTACTTATTTGGATATCTATTTGTTGATCCTACTGAAACTAAAGATCTCCTCGTAAGTATTCTACTAGGCACGTGCTTTTGATCCTTATTAGGCACATAGAGCGGATTTAAGGGATCGAACGGAGCACGTATGTACTCAGTCCTAAAATGGCACAAAGTTAAGTTGGGCATTGCATTGGAGATTGCACCCTCAGAGCTTAAGTTACGCATGGCTTCCCACCAGAAGTGGTTTGATTTTCCTATTATGGTGCATCGCGGGTTGACAGCTTGAGCTCTTTGAATTAACGCCAAAGGAACTATTGTCCTAAAGGGAAAATAAATAACCATCCCACCCACCACCGCATGAGTTTGAGCGATTGTTCGGATGAACAATTATCTCAAATTTTGAGAATATACGGAGGCTGATCACAAAGTTTCCGGCCTCAACATGAAAATGAAGCACCACAATCAAAATATTTTATCCATTTTTAGAACCCTGTGTTCTAACACAATCATCATTGTGGCGAACAACCCGACGTCGGGACCTCGCCGCCTGGAACATCGTTCTTCAATTATCTCAGTCAAGTGACCGCGTCCTCCAATCGTGGACGCCTCAACTATTGAGGCTTTCCAACGAGCTCTCGGTCTTCCTCGCAGCCTTGCTCCGTCGACGCGTGGTCCACTGAATATTTTCTTAGATATGCGTTCACCGTCATTCGTTGTATTTGTCCTGCCCATTGTAGGCATTGAAGTTTGAGGACTCTCGAAACTTCCAGCTCATCGGACATTCCATACAACTCATGGTTCTACCGGATGCGCCATCCGTTTCGGTTGCAAACTTCTCCGAAAAATCGCTGAGGGACCTTACGTTCAAATGTGTTTATCATATTTTCGGATGCTTGAGTAAGGGTCCACGTTTCGCAGTCTTAGCATAGAACTGGTCGTTTGATGGTTTTGTATATGCTGAGTATAATGGACGGTTTGGTGGGCATCCGAAGATACCCGTGGGGACGGAGCCTAAGGTAGCATAATCACCGTGAAGGTCGGGCCGTAACATCTAGCGAAGAAAAAGGCCCATGAACGAGCTAAGCAGCGGGCTATGCTTGCTGTCCTTTACGTGTTAATAAAAAATTCATAAGCATGGAGAAGACAACACAAACATGGGAGGCAAAAATGGGGAATAATAAAAAATGGGGCGATGAGGATGTAATGGTTGGCGGACCACTCGTGCTCGCATCGGGGCCTGGGTGTAATGGGCTCCTTGGCCTCTGGCTTCGTACCACCGACATATCACTTCTCATCAGGTGCTTCCTTCCATCTGCCGGTGGAAGCAGAACAACCAGACCCGAATTTGGTTCGTTACAGGGTAGCTCCTATTTCGAGGCCTGCAAAGAAGTAGAAACTGAGGACAGTGTGCTGCAAAAAGGAAAAAAAAAACGAACTGGTCTGCTGAGCTAGCTGGCAACCATTGTAGAGGAGACAAATAGCAAAGAGAAAAGAGAAAAAAATATTACCTACATTTCATCATTATTCAGATGATGAATCGGGACGCAGTGTGTTGAGGCATCAGTCTCATGTTTGACTACTGGCGTTTCGGTTTCGAATCCCGTCCACGACGACGTTCATGGCTATGGATGTGCAGGAGGTGCATGCTGGCAACTGCATTTTCCGAAACCAGTTTATGCCACCGAAGCGTCAACTGGGTGGAACACACATGGAACAGTTGACGCGCCATGCCCCACAAGGGGTTAGGGCAATTGAGTAGATGATCAACAGAGTTCAGAGAATCACGAGGATAGCAGTGGCGCAACACTGCATTCCTTGCAATAACACAATCATGATCGCTTAAAACTGCTGAGCATCTCGATTATAGAAACAAATGCAATAATGTGCACAAAAATATTAATGGAAGTGAAACGACAATCCTAGCAACAGAAAGGTACCCAGGGCTTTTCCGCGCTTTGTCCGGATGACGAAGATGCTCAAAGCGCCGGCAATTCAAAGCATTTATGCAGGCCTTAGGTACGTGGCTAAACCACAAAAGACAAACACAACACCAGGAATGCCTTGTTGAACTGAAACTAACAGCATGCATTACTGTATAGGAAGGATGGAGGTGCTACAGAGGAAAGCACAGCTACTACAGAGGGGAAAATACGTTAAGTAAAAATGGCTAAGTACTCAGAGTTAGAGCAAGTAGCCTTAATGTGCTTGTGGGGATGCAAATCAGTAGAGGGACTAAAAAGAACCCGATGGGGTCATTTTTAGTCCTGTTCCATACAGGGAAGTTGCCCCATGTTGGGCGCCAAATATATAATGGACGGTTTGGTGGGCATCCGAAAATGCCCGAGTGGACGGAGCCTGCAGTAGCATAATGACCGTGAAGGTCGGGCCGTGCCATCTGGTGAAGAAAAAGTCCCCTGAACGAGCTAAGCGGTGGCTTATGCTTGCTGTAGTTCAGTTCGAAAGACGTGAGCGGGTTTTTCGCCGATCTTTGTCCCAGTCCTATACGTATTAATAAAAAATCATAGGCCTGGAGACAACACAAACAGGGTATGCAAAAATGGGAAATAATAAAAAATGGGGCGAAAAGGATGTAATAATTTGCGGACAGCGCAGATGCCTTCGCGCTCTCATCGGGGTCCGGGTGTAAACCTCTGGTTTCGTACCACCGACAGATCACTACTCATAAGGTGCTGCCTTCAATCTGCCGGTAGAAGCAGCACAACCAGACCCAAATATGGTTCGTTACAGGAGCTTAGTATTTCTGTGCGCATGCTTCGATTTCATTATTGGGAATACCAAGAAGAAAGTCTTATTTGCTAGATGTATCTGTTGCTTTCACAGGTTACTGCCCAGTTATATGAAATCGTCTTCGAATTCGATGGTGAGGTCCCCGACGTTGATGTTTGGTTGTTCTGGCGTTCTCATTTTTGATTGTGTCATTATTTTCGTTTAGTCCTGGTTAATGCGTAGTCTAACTTCTTTTGCAGCCGTGTTAAGATTATTTAGAAGTTCTTCTTCGTCGGGCGGATTTTGGGACATGTTCTTGGTGTCGTTAGCGAACGCTATCAACTGCGTCGACCTTAAGAGTAGTGTGCCACTTTTTTTTTTGTAAAAAATTATAAAATGGTTTCAATGTTCACAATAACTTTTTTTTTACAAAACAATGCAATAAATCACAATTTATGTGTTGGCGAAGCAGACTACCCTAGACAAAGCCGATGCCACTGCGAATGCTCCTGCCAAAAATGTAATCAGCTCAGTACAGACGAAATCGTTTCCTAACTAAACTTTCTAATACACGAGACGCGTAAATCAATGATACCTCTCTCATGTAAAATGCAAACGGGTTTGCGGCAACGCGTAACTTTCTAGCTGACGACGGATCCGGACGGGTACTCATCAACCGTTGATGAGTCGATGAACCCCATAATAAACAAATGAAAAAAGATGATTGCAGTACTCGCACATATGCTGTCGAATCGTAAACGCACCCCATGGAAACACAACGACGTCTGCATTATTTTCGCGTCAGTAAAAGTCGGTTCGATACCCGTTTCTGTCGTTTTGTCTGCGTAAGCCCGACTTACGTGCAATGCTGTTTTTACACGCTAGACCAACTACCCGCGTTAGACCGCGCATCAGACTGTCCATTAGACCGCGCATTAGACCGTCCATTAGACTACGCATTAGACCGCGCATTACACCCTCTATTAGAACGCGCATTAGACGGTTTATTAGACCGCGCATTAGACCGTCCATTATACCGTGCATTAGACTACGTATCAGAGCAGCTATTCGATTTTTATAATGATACTCTAGACCTTATTAACATTCGGTTAAGTACCTAGTCTAGCCATAAATATTGTTACAAGGTTTGGCAACCCTGCAGAAAGGAACCGTTATATTGCATTTCTTAAAAATTGAGCTAATCGCTATAGTACGCTTGTGCTTGATGCATTTGTCATCATTTGAGTTTAATTTTTAGTGTAGTGAACATGGATTGGGGTGACAAAGAAAATAGAATTGCTGTGATTGCTCTTCATAAAGTAGGAATGCAACCAAGTGATATTTTTAAGACTCTGCATACCCTTGGTATAAGCCGAATGTTTGTATATCGGGCTATTGAAAGATTTAATGATACGTCTGGAGTAAGTGACCGTGAAAGAAGTGGCCGTCCGCGAACTACTCGAACACCTCAAGCGGTTAAAGCCGTGCGCGAGAGAATTTGCCGTAATCCTCTTCGGAAACAAAAAATTTTATCGCGTGAGATGAAAATACCCCAAAGAACAATTTCACGTATCATCAAAAGTGACTTGGGGTTGGGTGCTTATCGTAGATCTACCGGGCATTTACTAACAGATTCGTTAAAAAAAAATAGAGTGGAAAAATCAAAACGATTACTTTGCCGGCACGCAAACCAAGAACACCGTAAAATTTTGTTTATGGACGAAAAAAATTTTACTGTCGAAGAAACATTTAATAAACAAAACGATAGGGTTTATGCTCGCAGTGCCAGAAAAGCTTCTCAAGTTGCCCAAAAGGTTCAAAGAAGTCATCATCCAGCCTCAGTAATGGTTTGGTGGGGTGTTAGCTACAACGGGGTGACAAAGTTGCATTTTTGTGAGAAGGGCGTCAAAACGTCTGCCAAAATTTATCAAGAAAGTGTCCTTGAAAGTGTAGTGAAACCTCTCAACACGTCATTATTCAAAAATCAGCCTTGGAGTTTCCAGCAAGATTCTGCACCAGGTCATAAGGCGAAGTCAACCCAAAAATGGCTTGAAGAAAATGTTCCAGATTTTATTAAAGCTGAAGATTGGCCTTACTCTAGCCCAGACCTGAATCCGCTGGATTACGAATTATGGTCTGTCTTAGAGCAAATGATGTGCTCTAAAAGACATTCTAGTATCGAATCCTTAAAGAAGTCTCTGACACATGCAGTCGCCAACTTTCCGATTGAAGTCGTGCGTGCTTCCATAGATAAGTGGCCAGCTCGATTAAAGGCTTGTGTAAAGGCAAAAGGCAATCACTTCGAATAACTTGTTGCAATTTCCGTTTTTGACAATGCATTTAATAAATAAACAATGATTTCTTAACATATAACACCTCTTTTATTGAACAGTGCTTCAAAAAGTTTGTAACAGTATTTATGGCTAGACTAGGTATAAATAGTATCATCAAAATTGTGTAATTTTGAAATTTAACAAAATTGTTGGGGACAGTCCGTTGAATATATGAGCAACAGCCCGCGATGATAGAGGGTCCGCAAGTGTAACGGGAAGGAAGTCAAAGGTCAATCTTTATACTTTTCCTTGAAAATTTTAAATTACAACTGTACAACTTTGCTTCCGCCATTTTCCGACAGACGGCTGCATCTGTCAGGGCTGGTCAAAATACGTAGTTCAAAAGTGTCACAAAGTGAGTTTGGACGTCTGTGAACGTATCGACATCCCCGCATTAGTAAAAGTTGTTTGTATTTTTAATAAGATTCGCGATTCAAAATGTCTGTTTGATCTTCTGCTTCCATTTGAAAAAACTGCACCTGAGGCTCATCGAATGCTTTCAGATACTTACGGTAAGGTTGCTCTGAGTGACAGAATATGTGGTTTCAACGTTTTAAAAGTGGCGATCGCGTATACACGTCCCGTGTATCAGAACCTTTACTCTGATAGCTACCTAGAGCGCGTCAAACTTGCCACTGACTGAGGAGATCATATCACTTAGGTGTCATAGCTGCTCTACACGACCATTCCCAATTGCCTCCAACCTCTCGTAGGCTCCTCATAGTTACAAATTTAAAGCCAATCGGATTGAGTAAACCCTTATGTCGGCCGTATTTGTTCCGGTATACCGGAGAGGCCGGAGAGGCTTACATCTGCGGTCGCCTGTGCAGGTCTCGATCCATGTGCAGGTATATGGTATTCCTGCACAGGCGTGACAATACACACTCTCCTGTATACTTGCACAGTTGACCTGTGCAAGTATATCTCTCCGGTATACCGGAACGTGTATGGCCGGCCTAACAGAACCAATTTTCTGCTTGGGATATTAGACTGACAAAAAAGAAAGAGGAGAACAAGCCAATCTAACCGAATTTCAAAATATCTGCTATGCATAAAATTTATTTTTCCCATATCGTACTTTAAATCAAAGATTGCATAAAATTTCTCGTATCAGTCCCAATCTCTAAACCTGATTAAAGATCGTGATCACTTGCTTAAAATCTACAACTGCTAATGATCAAAAATGCAAATGGATTGATATAATTTAGGATTATATTGAGTTAAACTTTTGATAATTTATATTGACAAAATACTTCCCCACGACCTTAACTTAGGGATGCTGTGTACGACGGCATCTATCATACGAGTATCATTATAAGCGTCTGCATATCTTTAATTGTATGCATGCTAAAGCATTCTGGTACACAATATTTTTTTTTTATCTGAAAACAGGATTTTTTAATTGACTGTTAAGACCCATAATCTGTTGGTTGTCTCATTTCCTTTCTTACTTTTTATCCATTAATTACTATGGCATCTATCTACATTTTTATAATCCGGCATCTTATCTATGTCTCTTTATCTAAATGCTGTATTGGAACGAAACTTGATCTACAAGTTGGTTGTCTTATTTTTTTCGGGAGATCGGTCTTCTCTGCAGCTCCAACTTTTGGTGAATAGATCAGCTCGTGTAAGTTGTCTACGACCGTAGGTCTACCATTGAACGAATAATAATAATAGTAAAAAAAAAAACAGATATTTGGTTACCTTTTACTTTTTTTATCCAAGTTGACTGTCCATGTCCATCGTTGTTGGCCACTCTTTGCGTGAACTCGTAGCGACACTAGAGTAAAAAATAAGAAATGTACATAATGTACGTAGAAAACTGTTGTAATAAATGTTAATGTTGTATTTGAAGTCGTACCAATCACATTGGAACCATATGACGAATTGATTGAAGAAAAAACATTAAAAAACATGAAATTGATGATCAATTATGCATAAATGTTTGCCTAATTCAAAATGACATTTTCGGGACAATTGACGTGGGGTTAGATAAACTTTCGGCAATTCAGGAATCGATGTGATTGATAATGTGCAGAAAAATTAAAATTTTATAATTTGCCAAACGAATACATAATTTTTTTCATCAATGAGTTGTTGATTAACTTTGATGACGATACTATTATAATTAAATGTTAAATATGAGATATTCAGAAAGAAAATAAAAATGGCCTTTCATGAGCATGTTTTTCATTTGAAAATTGAAGAGTGAGCAACCCTTGACCCTACTTGACACTATCATAAAATAACGGGCAAGGCGATATTTTTATTACTGAAGCAAACATTTTATGAGTCTTTGTAAACGTTTCTTTATGGTACAGTCGATTTTGCTTATAGCGACGGCGTGAGGACCGAGGAATATTCGTCGTTATATGCGAACACATTCAAATACACATATACTTTTACATTTAATGTTTTGATGTTCCAGAAAGTAAAAACAATAATAATGACAATAATGTCATGCGCATACTGCCTCTTTTATTTTAGGAATATGCTCCAAGTCACATTTCCTATTTCGTCATCAGCTGAACAATCATTGGCTGCCTTCCTAAAAACAATCGCTGAGTCAGCGCTTCACACTTGCTGATCAGTACATTGTGATTATTTTCGTGTTTTTGAAACGGCACGGCAGACGGTCTGTCTCATTTATCAAATGCCATGTTCAGTTTGGAATTTGACAGAAATCTCGAAATTGCTTATTTTGATGAGTCCCAGGTGACACAGAATGCTAACAACTTTCTTTCCCACAGTAAGGCTTAACAATTACGTTTAAAATACAATAATCGACCATATACAACACAACCGAGGTTACAATCGAAGTTTAACAATTGTTGCAAATGTCAAATATTGCGCTGCGAAAAATTTTTATGCTGACTAAAAGTGCAAGCGCTTAGTTCAGCGCAGTGTTTCTATGACGAATCGCCGTGCAGCACTAATCGCTTCTTAGTGCTGACTCAGTGCTGGAGTTGTAGGAACGCAGCCATTGTTTTGTATTCAAGCCACGTCCTCAATAATTTGCATGTCTGTAAGATCGTCAGAAGTAACGACATCGTTTTCAACGACAATGGCCGCGTTTCGGCGAGGACTCCTTGTGTTCAGCACAACAAACTGTTTAACTCAGCAACCCGATTAAGCAATTTAAATACATATGAACCATGTTGTTGTTTGTTGCCCTTGCGCGTCAACATCTCTTGTATTACTATGCCTTATTGACCTTTCGACAGCACATACGATAATATTTTCGGATGGTGCGGTTGCTAGCATGCGCATCCTATCCGCGCCGTCTTTATAGTGACAAGCTCGAACCGCTGTGGGAGTTCTATTACTCGTAGTACCCAAAAGCAGTTTTTTTGTTCGCTCCGCGGATAGGACCTCTGTTTCTCTGGATGTAGCATCGTAGAGTGGTGACCGAGACGACACGGCCATTATGCGCGTCCATGAACCATGAATATTACAAAATTTCTGGTTCATTTCCCCTCTCCGTAGTTTGAAATGAAAACATGTTTCGTTTTCTGCTGAATGTACTCACTGACTCTGATCTAGTAAATGACAGTGCATAACAGAGATGTAAAGTGTTGTGTATTCGTAAGTTGGAGAGAGATTGTCGCTGTATCTGACCGGATCCTTAGAGGGGAAATAGACCCGAAAATTTTATTGATTCGTTTCCCTAGATCATGATTTCTAAGCAAATTCATCTTCAGAAAGGCTGAAAAGGGAAATTGAGAGCGACCCGCCTCTCTGACTCCTTTGATTTAGTACAATTAACAGGTGACAATACCAGATCCAGTTCGTGCCAAAAAGCGACCAATGTAAGTCGCCCAGCCACTACAATTGTCGGTTGTTTCTAAATGCCTTACCCACTGCACTAGTGGCAAGCTGTCTAATGCCGGGGACACACCTATCCGATCATACTCCGATCATACAGTCGGACGAGTATACTTATGAGAGGGAAATTATATGGGATTTCGGACGCGTTGTGGCCCGGGCTTTAGTTCACACTTTTCTGATACGCGTCCATTCATACTCCGTTCGAAACCCAATACAATTTCCTTCTCATACACTAGTTCGACTGCATGATCGGAGTATGATCGGGTAGGTGTGGCCCGGGCTTAATTCATCATCTAAATCGTCAGTACGTACCACTGTAGTTGGCTTTTATTGGAACTGTAGAGAAACAACATTTTAAGAAAATTTGTTTTATCTCAGATGACACCCTTGACCACGCAGTTGCTACCTTTTCGATGGGACCTGGTAGTCGAGACGGTTAATCATTTTTAACACTAACAGCTTCCTGTAATGAGTTTTTAGGCACTTTGTTATGCCTTGGTCTACGGTCTGCATTACAGAAGTGGTTTTTGGCGGTAAAAAGGCTAACTAAACGTGTGAAAGATGCCGCATGTGTTGATGAGCGGTGGATTTATCCATCAACTAGGATCTCTCTGCAAGCTTATTAATTCGTTGCTCACTTCAAAGGTGATCTGCACAAAACTGGGCACTTTGTACGCGCATAGGCATGTCTGCAGGGGCAAGATGGAATCCTCTCTCTTCTTTTATGGAATCTGGCGGTCAATAAACTTATAGAATTGGAACGATTAGGCTGTAAACCCATTGGATATGCCGATGACATCTCAATTGTCATCTCGAGTAAATTCCCAGATGTCCTAAGTGAGCTAATGCAGAGGGCCCTGAGTGTTCTTGTGAGATGGGCGAGTGAAGTTATAATTAAACTAAGTCCGACGGAAACTGAGCTTGTTCTTTTCACCAGGAGGGGGATTGTCCCTTCGTTCAAGCCGCCATTGTTTTATGGCATTATCCTTGTCCTCGCTAACAAAGCTAAATTTCTTGGGCTTATCCTGGATAGGATATTGTACTGGAAGCCTAATATTCAAAAACGAGTTAAAAAGGTCACTATTGCCTAGTACTCGTGTAGAAGGGCTATAGGTAGGAAATAAAAATGGCCTGCAACCGGGAGTGGTTTACTGACTGTATGTATCGGATTTGCACCCCATTCTCATCTATGGGATAGTGGCGTGGTTGGGAGCGTTTAGAATGGCATCCTACAGAAGCCTATTGGAGAAAGTTCAAAGACTGGCGAGTGTCACCATTACGGGAGCTCTAAGCTCTACGCCTACTGTAGCCCTTGAAGCCATGCTGAACCTGACTCCTCTGGACATCCTGTCCGAGCAGCTTGCTGCCAATGTTCGTTCGTTTTCGTGAAGCGGGTCAATGGACCCCGTCCATCAATGGATATTTTGAATAGTTTGGATGTTCCTGAAACCACGGACTATTCCTCGCCCAAACTAGAGTTTGACAAAAACTTCAGTTGCCAAATCCCGTCTCATGAGGAGTGGGGGGATGGTATAGCCTTAGCTACTAACTCTGTAGGCATTTTTACGGACAGCTCCAAGAGCGTTGATGGGGCCGGGCCGGGCCGGGGGTTTACTCGGAGACGCTGAATATCAGTCTGTCCTTCCGTCTCCCTGACTACTACAGTGTCTTCCAGGCGGAGGTGACTGCTATTCACGAAGCCATTTCTTGCCTGGGTTGAACTGTAATTTCGTTCAGGAATGTAATCATTTACGGTGATAGTCAATCGGTAATAAAATCGCTTGATTCTGCTTTGACTAACTTGAAGGCACTTGCCGAATGCCGTACCTCAATCCAACAGTTGAGTAGCTTTCTGAATGTTACTATTTACTATGTCGGTAACCGTAAGGCGGATGAACTTGCCCTTGAGGGAACCAATAATGAGGTTGGTGACAGTTTTTGGAATGTTGGTATGCCTATGAACACCTGCAAATTGGTCCTAAGGGAAAATCTAACTGCGAGGGCTAACATCAGATAGTGTGATGGCTTAACATGTCACGCGGCCAGGCAGATTTGACCAGTACTAAACCCTGGCCGCTCTTCAGAATTGCTTATGCTGGACAGGAAGTGCATTAATAATGTTGTAGGGATTATCACTGGTAATTTCCTCATTGAGGAGCCTACCAGGAGACTTCGTGTGCCGCACAATGATTACTGCAGAAGCTGTGGGGATGAGGATGAGGAGGATTGTTCTTTTCGCTTGCTCTGCTCTTGCTGGTAGTAGGAAGTCCATCCTGAGGTCCTACTACTTCACTGATCTCGATAATTCGCTCCGGATGGCTCGCGGAGTAGGAACTGACCGAAAGGACTTTTTTAGATAGAATTTGTTTAACGGTATCACAACGGACCCAGTGTGGCCTATGTGTGCTTCGTATGTTGAAGCAGCCTATAAACCTATTCATCAAGAAAGTAATTTTTCGACATTCTCGCCCCAATTCTAAATCCAAAGCAAGTAACGCCCTTTCGGACTTCGTCCAAGCCTTTTAATTTGCTTCGCAATTTACTAGTAGTAGTTTTACATTTTTTAAACATCTTAGATATTTGCATTTACCGATTACTAGCAACTTACTACCAGCACTGTTATGCGGTCCTTTGAAAGCTTGCCTTCAACAAATTTTTCTCTTATCAGTTTAAAGAATGAACCGCTTTCATCCGCGTTGAATTTTTAAAGAAATCCGGTAAACTTTCCTGAGTTCTAAAAAACGTCATTGAACCATTTGGAACAATTTCTTTTTAATACACTAGCTGCTACCCTAGAAACCTTGCAAGGAAACGAGAAATTTAGCTGTCTGAACACCGAAAATCTGTTTTTCCCAGTATCCTTGTGAAATCATTGACTTTCTGTTGCAAAAAGGATTCACGATTTCTTTATGCTTTTAACCATGATGGAAGATTTCTAAATCCTGGTGGATGGTACACCGAACTTTTTTTTATGGACTTACAATTAGATTCAAAACTACTTTTGTTTTACGAGTATCGCGATCTTCTCATATGGTTGATTTGGTAGAATGCGGAACTTTGAATTCTCTTTACAAAAAAAATGTACAATGATTTGCCATTCACTAGTCATTAAATAATTGCGGTCATTTCTTTTACAGTAAATGTTCACCTTGTTGAAATTGGTAGCATTTTTATTGATGTGAAAGGTGCACTATACTCGTAAATGGATTAAACAACGAATTTAAAGACCATTTTCACAGAAAAGTGTTGTTATTCTGGGACATACTATGCAGGTTTAAAGTTTATAAGCTGATTTATATAAGTTGATGAACGGTTTATGAAAACCTTATCCGCTCTTTGGCAGGTGGCTAGAAATGTCATTTATGGGAAGCTCCACATCTATGAACATTTAAATGTAAAAAAGTCAATTGATTGTGGACGAACATTGGAAATCAAAAAAACATTCTTTTTATGTAATATAGTATTTGTATAGTATATCAGGGTTTCGGGCTCAAAATTTTGGGTGAGAGTGATTTTCGCGCTAATGATGTGGAATGGACATTTTTAATTGTCGCTATATCTGAAATTAGTGTCCAACTCGCCTTTTAATCAGAAGTCGTTATAACCGTTTTTTTGTATGAAACATAATATCAAGTTCAAGGAGCTTTAAATTTACGTTGATGTATCATTATAAAATTATTATGTTTTCAATGTTAAAATATAATTTTTACAATTTAGTTGCGAAATTTCGTTTATGGATGATCTCGCCGAATTCATGCTTTAGATTCAGTGTAGCTTACGATCTTGATCGTCTATCGGTACATAGAAGCTGAAGTAGCAAGCCACTTTCTGCATATTTTCTTATTGGGTTAGATATCCTTGTGCACAAAATCGCAAACAAAAATGTTTCTCCAAAAACCATAATCCGACAATGAAAAAATTCTGACAGACAGCATCCGAAACAAGAAACTCCACATGAAGATAATTAAGAAAAACTTCATTCATTCATAATCGCCATAAATGAAAGCGGTTGTTCTTAATATTTTATTTTTATTCTTATTTCATAGTATTCGTACTGCCTAAAACGGAAATCTACTGGATTAAATTTCCTCTTTAGGCAGTACGAATATAGATTGAATACATTATGGCATTTTTTTGACACCACGCACTTTAGATTGGACCTACGAAAACTTAAGGGTCTCAGGTTTGAAGTGAAGCGGTTCACAACTGGATTCACTTTGTTGGGTTAACTATAGCCGTTCAGAAATCCTAGGAGAACTGGAAGAAATAGGGATAATGATAATCTCCCTAAAACTATCTAAAATTTTCAACTTAACTATGGAGATCGTACAGAAGTACGGAAGTCCTAGATCGAGACCATCCACAATACCATGGACTCTGGGTACAATATCTCGTTCCTTGCTAAATACAGAACGAAAACCCTGTTCTCATGGTGGAATGAAGACCTGACTAGAAACTGATAAGGGAGGTCATTAATATCTGCTATAAAAAGAAGTATTTGCGACCATATACAGACTGTCATAAAATCTACAAGTAACCCATTAAAACAGTTAACCAGACTGTTGGAGGGACTGCAGCCAATCGATTGAGGACACTCTATCAAGATGTTACAAGAACCACAGTTGAACTGAGTCCACCACTAAAACATTAGAATTTCTTATGACGACACTTTTCCCAAGCAGCGAGGGCTACTGCGATGATATTGGCATGCTAAACGAGCAGGCAGTATCGTTGAACGAAATTGCGTCAGTTGTCACGGCCCAGAAGATGTCGTGGGAAAATAATGGTTTTTCATATTAGTCCCCGGGCCTATATGCTATACTCCTGATCATGCTCCAGCAGCAGAGTTGATAGTGACTCCATAGCTAGTAGCAATTTTCAAGAGCTACGCATTCTTAAATCATGGAGATAACTTCGTGTAACCCTCATCCCAAAGACGGGCAAACGAGGCGGATTTTAAACCTACCAGCCACACCTCCTACGCTATAAAGTCGCTGGATCGAATCTTGGACATCCATAATTAGTAAATATTGTAAAAGTTACAGATATCAGCAATCAATTATGTTAAGGGAAAACCGGCAGGAACGGCTCTCCATAAGGTGGTAGACACAATTAAGCGTGGCTTAAACTACAAACACTATACCTTGGTGGCTTAAATAGAAATGAAAGGCGCTTTCAATAATGTCATAACTGAGACCATACTGTAAGTTCTCACCTCTCACCGAGTTAGATGCGGAACCTCATTTCAGCAAGTGGATAATAGACAACTAGTATGATCCCGCCTGACCTCCTCTAACTACCTTGACCCCTCCAGGGGCATGGACGCGTCAACATCTCTAGCATTTCTATGCCTTGTTGACGTTTCAATAGCATATCTACTTTTCGGAAGTGCAGTTGCTAGCGCCTGACCTTGGTGAGATACAAAAGTCCAACAAAGGCACCTAAATTGTCGCGTACGCGGATCATTTGGTAATCCCGATTTCATGGAAGTTTTCACATGTGACGAGTGACATCATGAGTGGCACCCTAAATATAGTAAGCACTTGGACGGCTGAGTGCAGTCTATGTGTGGACCCGGAGAAAACGGAACTGGTACTTTTCACTATAAAACCAAAAATTCAAAAAGTTTTAGTTCCTCTATCGACCAATGTAAAGTGTCTGGGAGTCATTCCCGACTCGAAGCTCTCATGGGAACTTTACGTTGAACATCCCACCAAGAAAGCCTAAATCGTTCTCTATGGCGAGAATCTGCTGAAAGATATGGGGATTCCAACCAAGGATGTTCTTGTGGCTACACATACCGATGGTGCGTCCTATTCTCACTTACGGGGCGCTGGTCTGTTAGCCTATGCTACGCTGGAAATTTAACATTGATTCCTAGCGGGAGAGGTGCAGGACAAGTCAAATGTATCGACGCAGAATTAGACTTCGAGGAACACTTTGTTACTGTGGAAGTGGAATTGTATGACAAAGATGTAAAGTCGAGGTATAACCTGAAAATTTTCGCCGATGGCTCGAAAAGGCTCACAGCTGTTAAGAGGAAAATATTGTACACAAATACTACACGAAATTGGTTAACGATGGATGGATCGCACCGACGACGTGTGCGATCGTACGATGCACAAAGAACCAATAAACCCTTCTGAATAGAACCCCGTCAAAACGGTCAGTGGATCGGCCGATAGCTCAGTGCATTGGGGCATCAGCCTGATGTCTCTGCATACTGGTCAGTCACAGGTTTGAGACCCGTCCACGTCGTGGTCATGGGTATTTGTGTTGCCTTCCACCTGTGGTGTGGGGCGTGACAATAAGCCATAACCTTTTCCGACGTGTCGCAGGTGTTCGGCTGAATGGGCACGAGCTACATGCTTGCAGCATGAATCGTCCGTAACCAGTTTATGCTAGTGAAACCTTAACTAAGCCACATGGAATAGTTGACGAGATATGTCCCACTAGGGGTTGGGGCATGATATAGAGGTGGCCAGGGTTGTTGTGCCGATGACGGGATTCTGACCAGTGACCGCACTCGGCATGACTGGGGGCTCCCTTCAGTAAGCTGGAGACTCTGATAAAGGATATCAGAGCGAATTCGATAAATTATCAGAAATTACATGTTGGTGGAAGAAGTTTTGTAACTTTGTGCTGCCATAATCGCTGCTTTCAATCTGGCTCGCAAGGCAAAGTACCCAATACACAGCGGATTCCACTGCTGATGCCTCTTCTGCCGCAGTGCGGTGCGTTCTTTAAGTTTAATCCGAGATCTATTGCAATGTAATAGGCGAACTATATGCTGGATTTAAGAATACTGCGGCACAAACCTCGATATGTTAGAAATATTCTGACATGAAAATGGTGCACACTACCACTAATTGGGCTACCCACCTAAGTGTATGTAGTATACTAATTCGCGAAAAAGGACAACAGATTCTTTAATTTCAAACTGAATTTTATTGGAAATTTCCATGAATACTAAGATGTTCTTGGGATTTTTATTTTGGGGATTTTATGTGTTTTGATATCAGTTTTGGGGATTCTGTATTTGAAGATTTCTATTACAGCCACCATTGGTTACTTCTGAAGTTTGGTTCTACAGAAATTATATTGCTCACTATCAGCTATGGCTTGTTTCAATTAGCGAATGTACAAAACTGCCAGTGGCCTAGCTTCTAGTGACTAATAGCATGACATTGCGCTGGTAGGGGTAAGCAGGTGTTTTCACTTGTTTCACGGTTTTTTTTTAATTGAAAAACCACCCTAACTTCGAACTCATGTGGTCACACAAATTTGACTTTCAAAATCAAGTAATAATAATTTGGGGTGACCGGTAACTCAGTACTAGATTGCAAACTTTCGTGAACCAGTGTCTACGGCGCATCCTGCACATACGCTGGCCGGAGGTCATTTCTAACGACGACCTCCTGTTCATTACTGGCAAGGACAGGATAGGCACCTCTATAAAAAGGCAAAAGTGGCAATGGATAGGTACAACACTCCGAACGGGGCCGGAAAACATTGCTAAACAGGCCCTCGATTGGAACCCACAGGGAACCGATGCAAGTCGCCGCGTTGGACGACCTAGAACGACCGGGAGAAGATCAGTTGAGGTCGAGGGTAAGTCATTAGGCAAATCGTGGAGACAGTTGAAGGCGATGGCGGCGAACAGGACGAGGTGGAAAGTCCGCGTGGTTAATGCCCTATGCCCCACAAGGGGTTGACAGGATCCAGAGAGGGTAGCTCAGTGCGTAGAAGCACCAGCCTCATGTCTAGCTACCGGCGTTTTGGGTTCGAATCACTTCCACGACGACGTTCGGGGCCATGGATGTTTGTGTTGGCTTCCCCCTGTGGTGCGGAGTGTAATAATATGCCACATCATCTCCCGACTTGTCGTAGAAAGCCGGCTAAATGGATAAGCAGGAGGTGCATGCTGGCAACTGCATTCTCCAAAACTAGTTTATGTCAATAAAGCTTCAGCTGGACCACATGAAACAGTTGACGATCTATTCTCGACAAGGGTATGTCAGTGTGTTAGTGCATAGCCCTGACAGCGCATAGGCCTATTAGGTGTATAGTGGCTGATAAGTTGCTGGTTTTGGCTTCGATCAGTCTCCGACTCTAACCTAACCTAACCCTCCATTTTCTTCAATGTGTTTTTGTTCTGTAGTCGAAATACGGGGTGCGAAGTGTGGTATTATTTTCCAGATCGTTTTTACTTTGGTAATTTGAAGGAAAACCAGAATTCCCTAGAGGCAGGGTTCCTATCTGCCGCGACTGTATATACCTTGTAAATATTCAGGTGGAAATTGCGGTGTCGCAACGACAAGTAAAAAGTATACTCTTATACATTAGCTCTTTCGGTACATGCTACGTAGTTGAAACTAGTTGGCTGTCGTAGGATAGAGAGATAAAAAAAAACCAACCACGGTGTTTAACAGTCGTGTATAAATGTCCTAGAGCTCCTCGAGCACATCAATTAAAAACAACAAAATAACATCCAAAACGGAAAGGAGCGGTTTCTTAAACAAAAAATTCTCTACACTCCGCTCCTCCCTCTCCCCTGTGAGTCATGCCTGCTCGGCTACCTCATCTCTTATTTAGTGGTCTACTAGTATAGCTTGTACTTGTATTTCGTACGCAAGAGCCCCTCTGCGTCCTTCGCATTACATTGTATGAATGGCGTCCAACGTGGGACCCTAAGAAAGCAAATTACTTTACGTCTCTAGGTACTTTTTTGCCTCGAATTACTACCAAAAAGTCTTGCGTTCAGTGCATTTACTTGACGCCAATACCCTAGCAGACATTAGGACTTAGTCTTCCTTTTCCTCGACTTTTAGTTATAAGGTATTGTCTGCTATCCTGTCCCACTTTGAATTGATTGCCGGATGTTGAATTGATTTTTTCCTTCGGCAAGTCTTTCAATATTTTCTGCGATTAATCGTCTAGATCCCATGACAATTCTGACACTTTGAAAGGAAAATGAGTCATTGATTCCTCGCATTCCAAGTGAAGTGACTATATTCCAGATTTAAGATCCGAATGCCTTTAAATGATAACTTTTAAAAATCTTCAAGATATTGATTTTCAATCGGACATGTTTTCTCTCCAATGCCATCATCCTGCTCAAGGTCCAAGGCATCCAGTCGTGGCCTGTTGCTGAAATTTATTTAAAATCCCATCAAGATACCCAAACCAAAACATTTTAAAAAGATGTTATTGAAACTACCCAAATCCAATTAGCATAAATGACATTTCAGTTGGTTCTCCTACGAACACGAATCCTATCTCAAAATCTAATCAAACCGCTCAATTAAACACTAGACCAAAACTAAATCGTTGGCACTAAATAGTTGTCGCCAATCTTGTTCGAAAGCCATGGCTACAAAATACTATTAAGCGATAATAAAAGATGACATAAAACCAATTTGATCAACAAATTTCATTAAAATTGATCGTAAAACTTTGATGTGTTTCATAAAATCTTTAACTTTAATCTTTGACTGTATATTTTTAGAGTAGCGATTTGGGAGTCTTGATAGACGCTAGATTGATTGTATTTTTTTTTTTCATCCATCAATTACTATTTTTTTTTCTACGTATATTCATTCTCTGATTGACATTTTTCCAATTTTATTGGGTATATTTAGATTCTCGGAATCACTGGACGATCCTGTCGAGCAGGTTTCCCAATAATTTTCATTTCTATTGTATATTTTTTTAGTGAATGGCTGCGAAAGAACGGAGCAATAAATGATAGGTTAAGTTAGATCTAGAAAGGCGTACACTTTTTTCAACTAGCTAAAATGCTAACGATCGTAAAATAAAATTGGATTTTGCTCCGTTTCTTTAAGATTCCAATAAAAATTAAAATAACTATTGTTAATTGGTCGTTATTTTTTGAACTGTCGCCGGAAAAAATGTGGGAGTGCGGCACTATGATGAAAATGCTCCTAGTGTAGGCTTATGTTTGAAAACATCGAGAGTCCAAGCATATATTTAAATTGGTTTTTCCACACATATTGACACCATGCCGTTGTCCTCGTTCCCCCATACCTTGATAATGACCGACCATTCGATATTGAATTACCATTCAAGTTATTGTATCTTGGTTCTTGGGATAAAATTTTTACTAATGTTTACTAGATATCGTCTTCTTCAATATTCAATTCGACAGGTTATCAAACAATCTTGGTCGTTTTGTTTTATTTGTTGTTTTTCTAAGAGCTCAGCATGCAAGCGGAAGATATAAAAATTTAAATGATCATCTGATCATCGTTGTTGGCCAAAACGTTTGGTTCTTCGGTGGACTGGACTCGGCTGTGGACTGTTGGGCTTTTTTAATGAACGTGCTGCCTTAAAACATGTCACAAAAGACCATTAAAATTTCATCGAATTGGCTTGATGGGAGTGAAGATTGTGCTATTCGTGTTCCGTGGTTGATTGAATATGCAAAAGCTTGGAATGATTTATTTTATCGGAGATTTATCGGTTAGTTGACAGATCATTTTCGAGGTGAATGGATATAAGAATGTTCGATAGAGTGGAGTGGATTGGCAGAATTTCAAATATTTTGCATATTACATCTAGATTTATAATTTTAAGAATTATGTAATCAAAATGCTTGCTCTCGATACTTATTGTATTGTGCAATCGTGATTGATACGTTTCAAAAATAAGCGATTTAAAATAAGAGCAGAATAAAGGTAAGAAGTCGTGGTTTTAACTGGCTACAGTCTGTAGAATTAACAAAATTAAGGAGCGCCAAATTTTGTTATTTACTCTAGACTTGAACTATGCAATAAAATTCTATGAATTAACGCCCCAGCCCCGAAACCACAATGAACAATCGTTTCAATTTTGGGATAATTGCGGCCAAATTTATGTATATATTATCGGCCCAATCTCTTTTTCTTTTAATAATGAAAAATCGTCCTAAATTCTGGTACTGCCTAAAGAGGAAATCATGTTTGGAAAATCCCAGAGTGGGATTTCTCGGCGAAGATTTTCACTTTAAGTGGTAAAATCTACGGTAATCCACTCTGGCAGATTTTAATAAATTTTCAACTCTAGGCAGCACTTATCCACTAAAAATCCACTCTGGGAAATCCCGAAGCGCATTATCGCTTTAGACTACCTCACATAGTACTCTTTCAATTGCCCTAACCCCTTGTGGGTCATAGCGCGTCAACTGTTCCATGTGGCCCAGTTGACGTTTCGATGGCATAAACTGGTTTTGGAGAATGCAGTTGCCAGCATGCACATCCATGGACACGAACGTCGTCGTGGAAGGGATTCGAACCCGAAACGCCGGTAGTCAAACATGAGACTGATGCCTCAACACACTGCGCTACCGGTCGCCCCATATAGTGCGAACATAGGGGAGCAAGAAAGGAAAGAAGAGCTCTTACTCAGTACAAAATAATATTTTGACCGGGATGCAGATAGTTCCACACTTACAAATATAAATAAGCTTTATTACTCTCAAGTTCAAATCAATCACACACACGTACACACGCCATAAAGTATTTGACGGTCAAAATAATATGGAACTGTAAAAAAAAATCGTCAACAATAAGCACATACACGGTTCAATCAATGTGGCGATCACAATATCGTGAGACCGATCTGACGGCGGATCGCATGGTATATGGGGGGCCTTACTTGTCACTTTTCACTCGCGTATCCATTGTGTATCGAGTAGTGAACACAACACATACGCAGCTGAAACATTATGAGCGACCTTTGCTTATTTTGTATTGAGCTCAGGCTCTTAGTGGATGTGCTCTGTGGTACGAACTCGCAGGAATCATTTATGGGAAATCTCGGACAAGATTTCCGCTTTCGACAGTACCAAAATTTGGAGCGATTTTTTTTTTGTTTTTGTTAAAAAAGGTTTCGCGCATTTGTTCATTTGGAATTATTGCCCCAAATTGTGTTTGCTCTTGCTTCAGGGTTTTTATGATTTATTGCCAATTTTGCTACACAGAGTTTTCTCCACTTCATCTGTACGTAGGCACGAAAACGGGGGTACTTCCCATAGAGTGGTGTGCTTTCTTTAGAATTTCACGGTAAATAGATCTAGAAAAGGCTTGGCTATTGCAATGAAGAGGTTGAGGTAAAATTAAATACGCATAAAACGGAACTTGTTCTCTTTACTAGAAGATGCAGCCTACCTTCATGCGAACCACCATTGATGGACGGCTCAAGGCTTGTGCTTACTGATAAAGCCAAGTTCATTGGTATCATCACGGATGAAAAACTATGCTTGAAGTTGAACATTCAGGAACGAGTAATAATGCCAACTGCTGCAGTATACTCATAAAAGAAGGTTATAGGCAAGAAAAGAACTTACAACCCATGGTGGTACACTGGCTCTTTTTAGCGGTTTTGCGCCCCATACTGATGTATGGGGTTGTCGTCTGGTGGACAGAACTTAGAGTTGTGTCTTAACCCCTCCATAGAGGATCCGGACTTCCTCTCCGGGAAAATTAATCATTCCTAGCCTTCCGGATTGCCTGAATATGGCCTTCACCACAGATGATCGGGAATTCCTCTCCGGAAAAACTGATCAGGCCTGGCCTTGACAAATTCCGGATCGCATATGTCGAAATTTGGCCGATTGAAGAGCCTTCAGGAGAACTCAAGGCGGCTAGATGCACAATAAAATAAAACTCAATTGACTAGACATATTCCTAGATGTGTTCACGTACGTAATTTCAGATACAAGATACTCGTATCTGAGTATTCAACAATGAATGAATCTGTGAATTTTCTTAATGTTGATGGAAGGCAGACGCTCATCCACTGGAATGGCCTTTGAGAACTAACTTTTTAGGGCAAATACTCCGAATCACATGTTGGTTGGTACATACATTGAAATAAACTTCTCCAAAACTTCAATCCGCTCAGATTTTCCAAACCGATTTTAACTTTTTTTTATGTTAACATCGAAGCTTAAGGGATACCCTTTTATGCAATAGCATAGCTTTACTTTAGTAGGTGAGGGAAATTAAGGTAAGAGTGGAAGGAATGGGCTGAGCTGGAGTAGACGAAATTAAATGATGGTGGACGTTTTGTTCAAATTTTTTGCAGGTCATAACTGCAAGGAAAAATGCGATGGTTAAGCATTCCACATTCGAGTTGTTCTGCATTAGAAAGAGTCATACAATTTTGCGGTTTGACTGGCACTAGTTTCGATGGTAAGATGGTGGGCACGACTTGACAGCCTGGTGTTGCCTACAGGAAATGCAACATCGGCAATTATACTGCCTATCTTAGCAGAGCAACGGCCGGCGGTGGAAATATCGATAAAAAAGTGATAGACAACCAACGTCACATTTGAGCTAAATTGGTTCAATCCGGGAGTTATATCGTCATCACCAATAAGTCTGAACCTCAAAATAATGAAGCCCACTCTCCCCACCAAGGATGTTGGGAGGGCTGGAACCTAAGAGGCGAGTAATGGGTATCGATATGCCGTAGGCTTTTCGAGCAAAATTGCCCGGCAAATGCTGTACAAAATCAATCCCATCGATTTCTTAAATATGGCTGCAAAGTCCATTTCCGCTTTAAGTGGTAAGAACCTTTGTAGTTCCTAAAGCGGAAATTCCCTCTCTACGGCTTTGCCGGGCAATTTCATGGAATGACGTAGAAGCCTGCGACGTATACACTACTATGAGCGCTATTGTGGATCCGGCCGCCTGAAGGTAGCCGGAACCGGCCAAACTTCGACATACACGTTCCGAAATTCCTCAATGCCAGGCCTGATCAGTTTTCCGGAGAGGAATTTCGGATCGCCTATGGCGCACCTTACAGAACCCATTTGGGGAAGGTCTAAAGATTTTCATGCTTTACCATCACGGAGGCTTTGAATTTACTTCAGAACGCAGAACGGCAGTACTCACCACAGATGGCGGCGATTACGGCTGTTCGCCTCCGTGAAATCGGTCAATCGGCCGTGTTAATTGTAGGTGGTTAGGGTGGTGTGTTTTGCCAAACAACTTGAGCTATATTTGCTGTTACTGTCCAGCTCTGATGGAATCACATTTGTGCGGTTTAACCCTCGGAGGGTCTGAAGATGAGCTAAAAGTGCTTATGACTGGTCCTTGTGTGTGTGTGCCTTCTTTAGTACGACAACTTCGGCCTTCTGCTTTTACATCGAAGTTATGACTGTGGTTCCTAGAAGGTCGGTTGAAATTACATCAAACTTGCTGCACAAAGTTAATGTCAATCCCAAGGCTACTGCCCATCATTTTATTCACTATGCTTCCAATCAAATAGATAATATTAACCTATTAAATTCAGTAGCTACAATCCAAACCATTTTTAGTCCATTTAATGCATTTCCACCTCATAGAAAAACCATGTCCAACTTTACAGTCCTAAGGTTTGAACAACCTGGCTAAAAGCACGTACTACGGGAACGGGCCATAATCCGTTTCAATTTACATTTCCAATATTAAAGTCAAATTGTATTTTGCTTTTAGCATCTCCAGTCCCAAGTAAACAGACATACATGACTTTGGTGCAAACACGACTCACACCATGTCATATATTGCTAGATTCGGATTGCGCACTCACCTATGTCGACCATTGCTATGTGTTACCTGTGTGTACCTGTATAACCTCTCGTGATCCTTTCAGCAATAACCTGAGCTGAGTTCACGTCGGTCCAGAGTGTCCGGTCGGGAGGAGGCTGCACTGGGACGCAATGTGTGTAAATACAATTGTATGAATGAAAATGAAAATTCCGGTCGGACAGCATTCAGAAACGACAACAACAACAATGGCAGGAATGCAAGTCGTGTTCGTGTAAACTTCTTTTTTTTTCAACACACTTGGCTGTGTTTTGCATCAACATTATACGTTTTACCTTGCGTGGTACTTAGGTACCCTGAGTATCTATATCTGAGTATGCATATAGTACAGTATATTTGCTTTTGTATTTATATAGACATAGCTAGGTAGTTTACCTGAAGACTAATCTACAGGACCTTATAGTCGAGGTGCATTACAAAGGCTTAAGACGTTCACCGAAAGAGTCAAACAGACTATGTCTATGCAAATGCAGTTGCCTTATGCATGGGCATGACAAAAAAAAAAGGAATAAAACGTAGACCGAACGATGACCGAAACAGAATGGTTTTAAATTTTCAAGGCGTTGAATATTGTGCTTTGGGTCATCTGGAGGAGTTTTGCTTTAGTTCTGCTGGTGACAGCGATGCAACAGAGTTTGACGGAATCGTGTTGCACTTAATTCTGTTGGAAGATCCTGGTTTAGGTCGTCTTGAAAATCAGGTTTTATGCATGAGCTATTAGACCTGTTGATTCCGAATATTTAACCATAAATATTTGAGTTAAAATACAACTTCGGCAGTATCACAGGATATTCAGAAGCAAAAAATCCAAAACCTAAATTCTACCTTCTATTTGGTCTTCTTTTAAAATTTTTAACTCGGTGACATTGTCTTTCAGTATTCTAATTAACCACTTCGGTCTTTTAACGACTGATTGGCACCGGTTACTGCGGGAAACTACCCTACAATCTTCATTATACCCTAGTTTTATCGTACTGGTGAGATAAATCCTGAATATATGTGGCCCCAATTAAATCAAATCCATCCAGTTTGACTCGATAAGTAGCCCGTAATTGGAAAAATAAACATTTCATCATCATCGTGGCGCGACAGCCCGACATCGGGCCTTGGCCGCCTGCATAAAATAATAATAAACATTAATAAAATAAACATTAAGTTAAAGAATTTTTTAAGACTCAAATAATAAGCCTCCACCATGGCTATTTTTGCCACAAATCGTTTTCATAAAATAAGCAATGTTTGAAATCTACCCTGGACCAAAAAAGAAAAAAAAACACAGCACCGACATGCAACAAAAGATAATCGCCCTGAAAAAGGTATGAAAGTCACGAACCAGCATCTTAAGGTACAAACCAAAAGAAAAACCCTACACGACATAAACTTGAGGAACAATACAAAAATACAATTGGCCACAACGTACGGCCTCCTCCTTCGCCTTTTTTATATCGCTTGCGTACAGTAGGGAATTTCGTGATTGAAATTGAATTTAGAGTTCGAGAACGATTCGGATTTCTGGTTTTTCGTTTTTCTCGATAAATATAGGTATATCAGAAATACGTGGAATCACAATCAGGAATCTTATCTTATTCTTATTCAATGGGAGTTGGCATGAATAAACAAAAGTGGTAATTTTAACACCTGCTTAATTCGCCTTCGGTTAATTGAACGCGAAATATTGCCAACATCTGCATGGTTGTTGATGCATGATGGGTTGGTTTACAAAAAGGCTCGAAATTCTAAAGACAACTGTGCCCAAGGCCGATAAAAGTCAAACTAAAGTCGCACGCCCCACTTCTCTTCCCCAGACATTTTTTTCAAAATAGGGCCCACTTGAACAAGGGCGGTTGTGAGAGTCACTTTTCAGGCGCCACTTTTGTCCGTGCGGTTTCGCTTCTTGCTAATATCGATGCCGCTTGGAGAAAAGCAGTTGTGAGAGTGCCTTTTTGTCCGGGCGGTTTTGCTTGGTATTAATTATCGTTGGTAGGCATTGCCGGACCTGAAATATTTTACCGCCCTGTTCAACTAAGGCCGTTTCCTCATTTGTGGGTACGGTAGCGGTGCGGGATCGGCATGGTTGGTATACGCGGTACGAAAATCTTACCGAGCGCCTTTATTTCAATGAGTGTTTCTTGATTGGCTCGGTCCCTCCACGCATCCGCGAATACCGAGCCAATCAGGAAACGCTCATTGGAATAAAGGCGCTTGGTAAGCTTTCGGTACCGCATATACCGAGCATGCTGATCCCGCACCGCTACCATACCGACAAGTGAGGAAACGGCCTAACAGAAATTGGCTCGTGACATTTAAGCTTTGTCCTTGAAAATACATATTAGACATACACAGGAAGTGTTCGAAGTCTCTGCACCTGTTAAGTTCACTGTCCTGAAGGCCTAGAAAAAATTGTTCACAAAATGAATTTCACTTTCATTCCTTGTCGATGATGTATTGTACTTATCTTGTTCCAAGGTTTATGAAACCAACGCCAACGTTGTTCCCTTTTTCCCTTGACCATCTTATCAAAATAAGCAGGGCAAATATACATTTCGAAATCAGACTTGTTATAAGGAAGAGCTATTGAATGTCGGTTCGGTGCCTACTACAGACAGCAACGATTGAGTATCCCGGATTGGATATTAGGAGTAAACTTTCGACATCGGTAGTTGCACAGGGTATCCATGTTGCTGTTGTTGAACGCCTGCTTGGCATTGGGTTTGACGGCCCTTGGCTGTTGCTGACACACGGGTCGCTCCGGTGCGTAGAGCCGAGTGCCGTGGGGTAACCATGTCGATACTGTTGTTGGCTACGATGCAAAAGCAGGTGAATACAAAACAGCGTACTTCCAGTCTGATGTGGGATAGGTGTGGGAAAGAAATTTTACATAAATGGGATGAGGATTAAAAGAGAGAAAAAAAATGTCCGTTGTCTACAAGGTCCTGTATATCTGAAGTGCAAATACTGGGACTGATCCTCAAAAGTTTTAAAATAACCCCCAAAGTAGGGTCCAATAATTTACCTTTATGGTTGATTGCGGTCCCTGGGTGGCCGCTTCACACACTCCGGGTCTTACAGACTCCGTCCATTTTTTCATCTTTGAACCCTTATCTCAGCCATGTACGCTTTCCTTGTAGAATAAGATTTTCTCCAGTGTCATTTCATCTTGAAGTCCAATGTTATGTCGCGCTGCCGAAATTCGAGTAGCTCTGAGGTTCACATTTGTACTTCACGGATTAGGCAAAATGGGCCCCTAGCCCTAGCAGGGGTCGGAGTGCGCGTTTCCCCAAACAAGTTGTGGGGGCGAGGATTAGTTGGAATGGATTAGATTCCCGAGCTCTCCGTCGCGCATCAAACGTGTCACTTACTTGGAAGGTTTACGGTGCGCAGGACCATATCTTCAGCCTCAGACTTCACTAAGGGTTGAATTTGTTATCAACAGCATCAAAATAGGCGAATCTATCTACATATAACCGGCACAGATGACTGAACTGATGCAGTTGTTGACGCGGTACGCCCCACGAGAGATTAGGAGAAACTAGTCTAATGTTCCTTAAGACGGCTTTAAAGTTTTTTGAGCATGAGTGACACTTTCTAGCGAAAAATTGTCGAAAAATCCCTAAAATATCCGGCGCCCAATATGGGATCAGTGTGATTTTATCTACTTAATAAAGTCAAAAAGGATAGCCGATTAGGCGCTCAGTACCGTAAGTCGAAATGCACAAAAACCGAAAGTGTTTAAGAAGTTAAAGCCACCATACGTTTTTTTTATCCCACGAAGTAGTGAAAATTAACAATCACAAATAGTCGAAAAATGATCCCAAAAGCTCGAAAATATTGGGCGCCTAATGCAGGGTCAGTGTGATTTTAACTAGTCATTGAATCTGAAATGGGCAATCGGATAGATACGCATGGCCGTTAGTCCAAAAAAAACATACTTTTTCGACCTACCTTTTGGTTTTTAAAACTCTTAACGTTTAATTAATTAGATTGGAGATATCGCGCCCCTACATAATAACACCCTGCTCAAATTTGAATAACTATTATAAATGGAATTATATTCAGCTCTAAATTTACGAAATTCACTCTTAAGCCCGGCTTTCCGATTGGCACTCTCTTTGGCGCCCATTTGGAGTCGGCACCTTTGACTGATCCTGACTGCGCCTAAGTTGAACACAACTGAAGCTGCGCTTAAAAGGCGCAATTTCACAAGCGGTTTGAGCAGGTCTATAAAGGCATACTGCGGGGGCTGGAGTAGACATACACACGCAAACCTTCAAACAGGGCCAACAATGTCAACAGCTACATTTAGGAATGAGCTTCCAAGCACGCCTATTTAAAAATAAGATGGTGGCTATTTTCGGAAAGAGTAGTAGCAAGAAAATCAGTGCAAATGAAAAAAAAACTATCTTGAAAGATAGTAGACTGGATAGCACAACGGTTACCACGTTCGCCTTCTACGCACTGGGCCCCGGTTCGTTTCCTACTGAATGCGGTAGTTTTCGATGAAAAAGGCGGACTATGAGTACACTCAGCTGTTAAATGAGTACCCATTTATGGGGTAAACAACTCGGTTGAGCGTGTTGCTGATCACACACCTCTGCACAAGACATACCGTCACGATCTAGAAAATGAGATGATGCTAACTCATCTCGAGGCCATGGTTGGACTGTTGCGCCAGTTATATATTTATTTTAAAAAGATAATTAAACATTAAACTTAACGACTAGCTACGTCCGGAAGATTGATTGTACTCTTCATAAGCTATCTCCATCAATCGGGCAGGTAGCTCGACTTGGTAGCAAGACTAGTGCGTATGGCGTGAAAAACGTGAAAGATTTTCGTCCACACTATGGATTTTACTAATCAGGGGCTTCCTTAATCCATGTGCGGGAAGCAGCTCGATCAAGCCTGATTTGTATTCCAACCTAAATCGAAATATGTCCCTGATAATTCGCACTCGTGTCGTGTAATCCACACTATATATCGTGTAAGCATTAGACTCAGGGACGTATAGCGATTATGACAATTTATGACATATAAGGAAAAACATGTCTAACTAAAGTGTCCGGTTTTTATTTCTCCACATTGAAGTGTGCATATATGATAATTCATAGAACTTATATATTATTTCTCTTTTGGCTGCCTAATAAACCTCATTATATTCGCGCTAAAATTTAATTTTTAAAATTTAATTTCAAAGCTTCCAGCCGAGCACCAAACAAATGTATTATGCTAATTTTGATTGCAGGTATATTTTGCCCGACGTCATTCTTTTATTTTATGTTATTTGACGATTTCTCACACTCGTGGCGCCACTCTTTTTGTGTTCTTCGCGATTTATTTATTGCAGATGGACGGGTTTCAACTGAACCAGTCAAAATAGCAATCAAAAGTTGAAGTTTATGTCGAGAGAATACTAATTTTAATTTTTACAAAAGAAATATGTCTACCTGTGTCTTTACGAATTAAATGCTAAATTCTGTTTTTGATGGCCGGTTAGATAAGTTAGAATATCTGACAATTTTATTAAGATAGATTTGATGAGCTGAGATTTGGGGAAGCAGCCTGCATTTTTTTAAGATAAAAAAAGGAGGTACAATGCAAATGCGTTACAAGGCGCCGGACTGTGCGCTGGGTGACGATAAAATAAAAAGCCGAAGCCTTATATTTGTCTACCGCATTTTGAAGAAACAAATCTGTGGTGGCTCTTCAATTATTATATAAGGCGGAAAGTATCTTCAAACACTCAAAAATCAAGAAAATTCATTATGATAAATAAGCTGCCAGACAAAATTGGTTCGATTCTTTCATGAATATTGCTGAGTGGTAGAGGAAAAATACCTCGCCGGTGTGCACAAAATTTCCATTCTTTTCCACAATCTGAGGTCCTGTTTCGTTTGTGGGCGCTTTGTTGTTTTTAATTTACTTGACCTCTCTAGGGGCATGGGCGCACCAACATCTCTTTCATCCTTTTTGACGTTTCGATAGCATATAAATTTCCGATGGTGCAGCTGTTAGCATGCACCCCCTTGCCGAGCCCTTTTTTATTGACAAGCTCGGAACGCTGGTAGTTTTTTTTCAGAAACGCGCCGGGATTGAACTTCTGCATCATCGTAGTTCGGCGACCGAGACCTTGCAGCTACCGAGTGCGTTTGTGGGCACTGATACTGATACTGTATTAAATTGGTTCGCATCAGACATGATGTGAGGGTAAAAAATCGAACATCGCCATTTGTCCCCACTAGTCCACCCGATTGCTGCCCTTATGCCGCGAAGAAGATGGCATGGCGGTGGTGATACGTAGTGGCTTTTTAGTACAAAAGCTACTTGGTATAGCTTTTGTACTTAAGAAAGGGGTATGTTGGTCCCGAAATATGAATACGAAATAAACAAAATCTGCGTCTTTTTTAATTAAGTAGACAACTACGAGCATTTGACAATATCCAACATATAAAAGAATTTGCATTTTATGTCAAAAGAGAAAAAAAAAGATGGAAATACAATTATCTTTGTTAAAAAAGGCACATACTCTAAAAATACTTAATGTCATATAATCATAAAAATATAAATTTGCATTTCAAAGATTTAAAGCTCAAATATAAACCTGAATAAATATTTCATGCTCTCCAGTTTGGATAGAAAAACACTACACCAACAGACTCAAGAATGATTTAACCATTTTTACGAACACGATGTATGTATTTACTCTTAAAATACATATCGTAGTTTGCAAATATTCAAAATGAATCTGAAAGGAATAACCCCGTATAACATAGTTTTATAGCACTGTCGAAAAAAATTAATTATTTTTTTCATGTTTCTGTTTTCTTTGCCATGCCCCCATAAAACCATAAACACAGACACATGCCGAATAATATAGAAAAAATAAAATACAAAATAAACGAAATAATTGAAGTACTTTTTATATGCCTGGCAAAATAAAAAAGAAAAAGACAACAATTCTAATAAATGTTAATTATTCGGGTTAAATTCATGGTGTAAAGTAGACGCTCAACCGAATTTTCACTGAATTTCGCCGGTTAAGTTTGACTTGTGTAGATATGCAGTGGTGCTACAGATACGCCAAAAAACGCACAGTAGCGACAGATGATAAGCTTCGGCGAAGTATTAAGACTTTCAATGTGAAAATGTCACGACAGTGCTATACAGAATTTCTGTTAAGTAGCAAGATACGTGACTTAGGGGCGTTGTAAAATTAATTTTTATTGTCAGATTGTTCCTCTTTCTTTTTTCTTTTTTTTTTTGTATTTTTGTAGTAGTCAACTAGAAGTGCGAATATTTAGGCAGAATAAACAATTATGTTTTCATGTTGTTAGCTTTTGAGCGATATGAAGCTCGAGATGTGTATGTGGATCACTTGATTCAAATATTATACTCCCATGGACAGAGAGTTTTTACCCTCTAAAAGATTCGGTAGCTCTGAATTTTTGATATGCTGTATATCTTGGCGGGGTAGTAAGAAATCTAGGTTGTGTCATTCCCCCCTCTGCTCCGTCGCCATCTTGGAAAAACTGGCACTTTTATCAATTTTTCGCCTATAACTCCGTTCCAGTAATGTGTTTTAAAATATGCGGAGTCCATTTTTGTAGAGCTTGAAATCTCCTACAAATTTCATCTGACAAGTCTTATTTTTACAATCTATACCAACGGAGCAAATATAATTTGAAAAACACTTTTTGCCAAATGCTCGTTTGACCCCACGAAGTGGAAAATCATCGTTTTTTATGTACTTGTATTTAATCAAATAACGGGCTAAATACTAGTCCCACGATAAAAATTATTTTATTAGACTCGATTTTTTTTTTCAAACTAAATTAGATTTAATTTACGATAAGTCAGATGCCCGTAGATTTAATAGCTACTTTTAAAAAGAACAAAAATCCTAAAAAATGGAATTCACGAAACACAAATACCAACATTGCTTAATAATTCCCAAAGTGTGTCTCCTAGTGAAAACTCGTTTGGAACTTTTTAAAGAATATAATAATAATTGTATTCCGGGCGATATCCGAAGCAGACCAATAATGTTTTGGGTTCCCTTTCGCCCCCTCCCGGTCATCAGTGATTTCCAGATGTCGACTGATAATTGTCGACTTCTCTCTTCATCACTGAGTCCTGTGTTATTGCTAGCATTTCTTTAAGGCTGAGTTCACTCATGGCTTCCACATTTATCGTGTGCATGCCTGTGATCCTCTACAACGTGCTAGTCAGTGCTGGACATTCGCACACAATGTGTGCTGCCGTCTCAACCTCCGCCAGACATAGTTTGCAAACGTCATCTTCCTCGATTTTAATTTTGGCCAGATGAGCGTTAAAATTACGATGTCCTGTAAGCAAGTCCGTTATCCAGCTTAGGGTACTCCGTTTATAACTGATTACCTTTTTCGCTTCCCTGCCTAAAGGGCTGGTCATTGCACTCCGAGCTTGTTTGCAAGTGACTAACTTCTGCCATCTTCGCTGATGCAAGGAGTCTATCCACTTCCCGCCTTCACTCCAATCGTGCCGTTCCCCAGAGCAACTCTGGGTTCTGGTCCAATGAAAGTCGCGTCTGATCCCTGTTTTGCTAGGGCATCCGCCGCCTCATTTCCTGTTGTACCTATGGGTCCTTTCACCCACATCAGTGTTACCTCATTATCTGAGGCACACGTGTTGAGCTTTTGAATACACTCTAGTTGCAATTTGGAGTTAATGTTCATCTGCTGCATGCGTCTGATTGGTTATCCAGTACAGTAAGGATTTTCTTCCCCCGCACCTGACCTTCCAGCAGGTGGTCCAACGCATGCAACAAACCAAGCATCTCCGCCTGGTATACGGATACATACTCTCCCAGACTAAGCGCATAGGCTAGATCAACGCCATCTAGATAGACAGGCCTGCGCTCAGCTGATCGTTACGTCATTATTTCCTTCGCCAAGGCCATGCCAAGGCAGTGACTGCACACGACGATGTTCCCGGCACGACATGTGTTTACAATTGGAATTGCGCCAGACGGCATTTTAGTCCTCTAAAAACACACTTTCTGGACACTTGCACCAATTTGGTCGAAGCCGCAGCCCCGGGGATCAGTCGCAGAGCATCGTGGAACAGTTCACACTTGAAAAAATACATCTTTTGACCGCACGACACACTTTCATCGCGCACGTGTTTGTTTTCCCGGATCACTAGATGAAATTTTACTTACAAATAAACACTGAACGCGGAAAACGAAAACTAATCACGGAACGCACAAATACCGGGAACTCGCCGCCATCAGTCGCCGACCACTGGATTGTGGATACTGATGGCGTCATCAAAGGAAATAATTGCGTCAAAACCAGCTGAGCGCAGGCCTGTCTATATAGATGGCGTTGGCTAGATTTAACTTTTTAGAATAAACCCCGCCCCCGCTTTCCCGTCCATTAAAGAGCCATCGGTAAAAATGCTGATGTCATTGAACATACACTCATCGTGTATGTTTCCATCGGCAATGTGAGTTTTGTGTAGTCTTTCAACTACCCTACGTCTACTCATGCCTTCTACTGGCACATTATTACTTGACCTCATCATGTATAATGTCTAGGATGACCGCTGCTAGTTCCAAAGTGATGACACATGGCATCCGTTTCCATACGTATTGCCGTTTTCTTTATAAATAAGTCCAGCGGCGGCAATCCCAGCAATATCTCCATTGCTAGCGTTGGTGTGGTGCGCGCTGTACCACATGTGTTTACGCAACCTATCCTTTGTACCCCATATAGCTTCTGCTTTGTAGCTCTCTGCATGGCTTTTTTCCACCATACCACTGATACTCAATTGCCCTAACCCTATAGTTCCCAAGAGTGAGAGACTCTATCCCTCATGTAACGATTAAAGGCTTTCCTTGTCTCTCTTTTAATAGACTCCAGTTTCCTACTCCAACATGGTGTTGGGTCCTTTTCGTCCACTACTGTAGAGGGACAAGCGTGTTCGAAAGCGCGATTGATAGCGGAGTTGAGTTGTTCCACTATTCGCTCTATCTCGACCCTATTTCGAGGTACTCGTATTCTGTCTTCAATATTCTCAACCTGTTCCAATAAATATGTCTCGTACTTAGTACGATCGGTATTTTTGGCACTCTTATACTCGTACGTTTGCGTACGCTACTCCGTTTTCTGCCATACAGAATTTCAAACTCGATCGCCCTGTGACCAGACATGGTTAACCTGTCCACTAATCTCCAATTCTGAACTTTGTCGAGCATATTAACAGAGCTTAGGGTAATGTCGATTACCTCAGCCCTTCGTGCATCCACGAAGGTGGGAGCCACCCCCTTATTTGCTACCAGCAGATTGTATTTTTCCACAAATTCTAGCAGTTGCTGTCCTCTGGGATTATCGTCTGTGCTGCCCCACACATTGTTTTGTGCATTGGCGTCACAGCCTATGATCAGGGCCATATCTCTCTCTTTATAATATTTTACCAGATTTGGCCCACCAAGTGAATCAATCTTTCGGCAAAGACTCCTCTCCCCCCGTGGTGGGTCTGAATTTGAGTTTCTAGAGCCGCCCTTGAATCTCTTTACCGGTCTTTCCACTTCCGGAGTCGACTCCTCATGTCTTAACTCACCGAGTCGATTCGAGTTCCTATCGATGGCCTGCCTCTCCCTACGACGCCTCCTTTTCATTCTCTGTTTCTTACTTTTTGTTGTGATCCGCATCGATTCGGAGTCGGCATTTTGGTATTTATTCGGAGTACACGTTGTCTGAACTAACCTCTTCGCGCCTTCCGGCGCATCATTGTCTGTTCCAACAACGCCTCCCTTCTCCTCTGGAGCTACTTCTTCAGAGATTAACCTCTCCAGCCCTTGCGAGTCATCGCTGTCCATCTCCTTGAAATTCCCCCTTTTAAAGATAATTTCCTACATTTCTATATATAAAGCTTCCCCGTATGCTAAGGCTAAATCTTCTTATATGTGCTAAAGCTGGGCAAGCACAGAGTAGGTGAAAAGTACTCTCCTCCTCTTCCTCATCTCCACATCTTCTAAAAAAAATCGTGGTATGGAAATCGGAGTGTTCTTGCGTGTTCGCCGATGGCGCAGTGGCCACAACAAGGTTGATGTGGGATTTCTTAATAGAAAGCAGTTTAGTGGATCGTTTTACATCCAGCTCAGTCCATATCAGTTTTTCCTTGTAGCACGTATCTCCATTCAGCCATCTCGAGTTGGCTTTGTTGATCTTTATACCATACTTACACGTTTGAAGGGGTATGACAATGTCTTGGCATACCTGCAGGTTTCCATCGGTAGTTCCTCGTCTAGCAAGCTCATCTGCTCTATAGTTTAGTTGCCAATGAAGCCACTATGGCCTGGTATCCAAAACAATGTTATTTAAAGAAATTTCCCATTTCCATAAGGCATGTACGACAGTCTACCACGCATTTTGACGACACCAGGACGGATTCCTGGGATCCCACAGCGGCGTGGCTAATATCTCTTGCAGGTATGATATGCCGCCTGAGCCACATCACTGCCTCTTTTATTGCACGGATCTCCGCCTGGAAAACACTACAGTAGTTTGGGAGAAATCGGCAAAACCAAGTTTTGAAACGAATACATATGTACCTACAAATTGTTTAAAGTAATTTTTGGCTGTTTTTGGTAGTGTCACAGCTCCGTTGCTGTTGATTGCAGAAAAAAAACTTGTGCAGTGAAATTTGTAGGAAATGTTGTACTCAACAAAGATGGACTTCACATCATTTGTGTGGCCAAACATGGCCAAAAGGTGTCAATTTTTGGCGGGTATACGTTTAACTAAATCCAGCAAATCTTCATAATCAGGATCCGTATAATTTCTTTACGTCCTTGATATTAATGGCCTTCAGCATATCTGTCAATGGTTTATCATTATCATATTAAATGGTGGTTAAAAGCTGGTTTCTATACCTTCTTTCAAGGCATTCATTTAAGCTTTGGTCCATACGCTGTATGAGAATAGTGATATTGGGAGGCAGAAACATGGTGGAGATATTATCTTCGTTTAAAAGTATTGATTGGAATTGTATGGCGCGTTGTCGATCAGTAGCAATGCCTTTCGCGGCAAATTTCGTTCTTTCAAACAAATTTCACCTCAGTAACATATTCCTGGAAAAACTAATTTTTAAAAATGGTCGTGTCCATCCAGGCACTTCTCTGGCTGTTGTAACAAGTAATCGAAGTTTGTGTGCTCCAGGTGTATTTGAACGCACTAGAATGGTGATCCTTTCGTTGTTTTTTTATGTCCTGGTGCGAAAACTTCTTCCTTTGAAGCCAAGCTTTTGTCGCGAAGCATTTTAAAATTTAATCCGGTCTCCTCGCAACTGTACAACTGGTCACAAGAGTATTCCTCTTCTTGAATAATTGCGCTCAATGTTTGAACAAATTCAGCTGAAAGTTTTCCACCGCTTGTTTGCAGTTGGATAAGTGTGGACATACCCTTAGAGCGCTCTTCAGGTAACAAAGAAGGTAATGCTCGATTTCTAGATCTACCACTGTTCAATACTTCAGAATCCCGTAGAATTTTCCTAAAAAAATCTTGTAATGAAATTATGTTCATTGAACTTACCGTTAAGCTTTCTCTCTTTCTCTTTTTTCTTAATAGTATCTTGGAAACTGAGCTGACATAAATTTGATAATCGGTATCTAAAACCACCGCGAAATCAGTTTTTGTGTCAACAAAGCTCTAAATGAATGAAAATTTATCACGTATCAAGCATGCATGTAACACGAAACCTATCAAATTTGGTTCTATTGTTTGCTACGACTACTCCATGAATATTCATCGCTGACCCATGAAACGAGTCTTTGATATTCTATCAAATATGTATTTAGGATCCACCAATAAATGCAGTATTGAAGCTAATATATGTGATTGAGATTTTAATAATCAACACGGCAATTATAGATTCATAATCATGTGAAATGAATAGCGCAATATCTCCATACGCGTATATAATTTTAGTTAAAATATCTTCAAGATCTCAAATTTCTTAATTGAGCTGCTTTTGACACATCGTCTTAATCGCTTCCCTATACAATACACATAGCGCATTACGCTCTTTTCACATTATACCATTTCGGTCGGACCGGCTAAAACCGAACCGATAATAATCTAAAAGAGGGACATATTTGCATTATACAAATAAAACCGGATCGACGAAAAAAAATATATGTATTGAGTTTAGACCCCACATACACAGGGTGATCCGTTGGCAGATTGATCGGGCGACGCGATGACAAAAAAAAAATAAAAAACCAGGCCGAAGCGAAGCTTCGGCCCGGAGTCCGAAGCGTATATACCCTAGACTTGTACAGACCTAGTGGTGATACCAAAAGTACTAATTGGTAACGACCATATGCATGAAAAGTGAGTTTTCTATATGGCCAGTTTATAGGGGAGGTTGGCAATCATTCAGGAGGATCTTGACCATTATTAAAATCAATTAACTAACCCATTCTACAAATATTTGTCGAATTTTTCAAGTCGCCAGCTTCATTCTATCGAAAGTTATTGCTTATTTGAAGTTTCACTTATAGGGGAGGTAGGGGTTCCTTGGGTCGGATCTTGCTCATTATTGCCACCAACAAATAAGATCATGCTACAAACATTTAAACAAAATTTCATGTCTCTAGCTTCACTCTATCGAAAGTTATCGCTTATTTGAAGTTTCATTTGTAGGGGAAGTAGGGGTTTCGCAGTTCGGATTTTACGTATTTTCAATATTAGCCAACTGGATTTTATTACAAACATTTGACCAAAATATTAAGCCGCTAGCATTATTTTATCATAAGTTATCGCCTATTTTAAGTTTCATTTCTAGGGGAGGTAGAGGTTCCTTAGGTAGGATCTAACCCATCTTGAATACCAACTAACCCAATCTCATTTCAAACATTTGACCAAAACTTCAAGTCGCTGGCTTGATTCTGTCAAAAGTTATCGCTTATTTGAAGTTGCATTTGTAGGGGAGGTAGGGGTTGCTTGGGTCGGATCTTGCCCATTTTCAATACCAACTAAGTAGATCTTACTAACAACATTCCACCAAATTTTCAACTTGCTAGTGTCATTCTATCGAAAGTTATCGTAATTAAAAGAATATTTAATTTTTTGAAATTTAGTAGGGGAGGTAGGCGTTCCTTTGATCTGATTACGCCCAACTTACTAGAACTCAAGCAGCTTCCCACCCCAGTGTTACATGCCAAAAATCAGGTGTCTACGTCAATTAGTTCAAGAGTTATAGACAAAAAACCTGAAAAGTAGGGTAGTACGGGGCTCTTTGCAAGAAAACTACCGTTAGTTTTTAACTGATCGACTTGATTTTTTCAGTAGAGTAAAAGATTATCCTCGCGAGCAATCTGTCAAAGTTAGAGCTTTTCATGCTTGTTTAATCGGGAGTTATTAATACATTTAACTATTGTACATATGTAGGGGAGGTAGGCGTTCTCTTGGCCTGATCATGCCCATTTTCAATACCAACCAACTAGATCATACTTCCAGCATCTGACCAAAATTTCAAGGCTCTAGCTTCATTCTATCGAAAGTTATCGTGCGAACGGACAGACAGACAGACAGACGGACAGACGGACAGACGGACAGACGGACAGACGGACAGACGGACAGACAGACAGACAGACAGGCAGACATGGCTAAATCGAATCAGGAGGTGACACTGAGCATTTATATCTATACATTGCTATACCTCCGGAGCCTCCTTTAAGGTGTTACATATTTTCGTCGTGACAAAAACAATATACCCTATACTAAAAGTCTAGGGTATAAAAATTAAAAAAATCGGCAACTCTAAACAAATAGACCGTTTTCACACTATCCGGTTTCAGGCGTACGGCTAAAACTAAAACGGCGAGAACTCTATTCGATTTGTATAGCTTTGGCTTTATAGCCGCGACCGTGTAGTGTGAATAGCACGATATTCTTCATTAAACTGAAGAAAACTTCATGGTTTCGATTTTAGCCGTACGGAAACCGGGTAATCTGAAAGCGGTCATACAACAATGTCAGTTCACGGCTGCTATTCCGCGAGTTTTCGGTTTTCAACCGTGTAATGGGAAAAGGACAATGTTCTTCTTCAGTCTGCTAAAAACATTTATCGGATCGGAATTAGTCGGGCAGACCGAAAACGAGAGAATATTTCAGTCTGATACTCAGACTAAGCGACCAACATATTTAAAAAAAATTTCGTTTCTGTGACCGCGAAATCTGGAGTTCGATTACTCTCTTCTGTTGCGGGAATAGCATATTTGAGGGGCGGATATAACTACACTCACCCGATGAGTGAAGCGACAAATCCTGATTTTTCTTGGAGCTTCACGTTTATGAATCATGACCGAAAAGTCTATATATGGTTACACACGGTTGGGAGTCCCTTAAAAACCAGTACTTGTAGTAATCCTAGATCTACCTAGTAGCGACACATGATGAAAGTGAAGTCTCTTAATGCATTTTGGAGAACTAGTTGTTGAGTTTCATATCAATCGCCTACCGGGATCTAAAGAACACAGGCATTTAAATACGAAGCTAGCCGCCTGGGAAGAGCGGACCTGAGGTTAATCGTTGGTTACCTCACGGAACACCAATGGGTGTTAGGTTTGTCCACTGAGACATAATGCCTGCTTTCCGTGGAGGACATTGAGTTCACCAAACAGCTTCTGTGCGAATACCTCGCGATTCTATAAAGGACCTATTGGCCTTTACCCGGTTGATTGAGGGTCTTTTGGATTAGTGAAGACTATGGCACAATAGATCTCATGGTCGCAGTGCCTACCAGATGGGTGCCTGCCGTTATTTATTTATCCATTCATTCATTAATTCAAATACGTGTTGCATTCATGATTGCGAATAAACTTTTGTTTTATTCTTGTCGTGTCTTCGTCAAATTCTGCCAAATAGATTAAGGCTACTATGACACGGTGAGTCCACGAGTTGATGAGCCCACTAAAGTACAGAGTTAAGTGCTTTGGTTAGCTCGGGTCTATGCCAAAAGCATCGGAGTAAGATATAGGTATATACGGGGGTTGCCTTTTATATTTCGGGATTGGACAACCCTAGTGTTGCAATCTGGCAACTGACAGCTCTATCGTAAAGTTTGACATTTTTGAGGTTATACGTACTCAGAACGTTTTGACATACGAGCGCTATTTGTGTTTTTTACAGTAACTTAAAAGATTAATCTCGGCCAAATAATGGAATTCAATCGTGAACATTTTCGTGCGATTATTTTTTACAACTTTCGACGTGGATTAACTCAGCAACAGTGCATGGATGAACTGAATTCAATTTGTGGCGATGAAGCTCCATCAAGGACCAGTGTTTATCGATGGTTATGGTGAATTCAATCGAGGTCGTAGTTCACTCCAAGACGAATTTCGTGAAGGTCGTCCAAAATCAGTTGTTGTTCCGGAAACCATTGATGCTGTGCGCGAACTGATATTGCAAGATCGTCATGTGACCTATCGTGAGATTGAGACAACCTTAGGCATTAGTGGGACCAGCATACATTTAATATTGCATGAACATTTGACTGTCAAAAAAATTTGTTCGCGTTGGATCCCACACAATTTGTCAATCGCTCAAAAAAAGGCTCGTGTCGATTGGTGGAAAGAAATGCTCAAAAAATACGATCACGGTGCTTCGAAACACGTCTATGACATCGTGACAGGTGATGAATCGTAGATTTACGCGTATGAGCCCGAAAGTAAACAGCAGTCGACTGTATGGGTGTTTCAAGATGAGCCAAACCCAACAAAAGTTGTTCGCGCACGAAGCACTTCCAAGCAAATGGTCGCCTGTTTTTTCGGAAAAACTGGACATGTCGCAACCGTACCACTAGAACAACGCAGAACAGTCAATTCTGAGTGGTACACAACCATTTGTTTGCCAGTTGTCTTCCAAGAAATCAGGAAAACCAACCGCCGAAGACGGATCACTCTTCACCACGACAATGCGAGCTCTCACACATCAGCTCAAACAACTGCATTTTTGAGCACTCAAAACATAGATTTAATGGGTCATCCGCCGTATAGTCCTGACTTGGCACCGAATGACTTCTTTTTATTCCCGTACGTAAAAAATAAACTGAGAGGTCAACGTTTTTCAACACCTGAAGAAGCGATTGCTGCGTTCAGAATGCATGTTTTGGAGACTCCTCAATCAGAGTGGCAAAAGTGCTTTGACAATTGGTTCAAACGCATGCAAACAACTGCGACTACGGTCGCCAACGAGCATCGCATGTCTTGGTCAGTCGCATCGCAGGATACCGTCCCCATCATATTTCTGCGTCGCAGTCGCTGTTGTGCATATCAGCTGATTGAAGTGTGCATGCCAAGGAAAATGTATGATTTGCCGATTGCTTGTGCGTGCGCTGAGTTGGCTTGTTGTTCGGAGTACTTGCGTTGTACATGGCAGCCAAGCCGCGGTCGTATATGCCATGGACGTGGTGATATTCTTGCTTGTACATGCCCAGGGTCGGGTGAACGTGAGTTGTACATGGCCGGGAAGTCGCGATCGCTGTTGTGAATGTCGGCTATCTGAGGTTGACGTTGTGCATGGCAAGAAAAATGTATGGTTTGCCGATTTCTTGTGCATGCGTGGGGTCGGTTTCTTGGGAGGTATTAGCCTTGTACATGGCTGGTTGTCGTATATTTCGTCCATGTGATGATGTTATTTTAATGTCGATGAACTTTCGTCGCAGAGTTATCGTCGGTGAGCTACAGTCACATTGGTCGCCCCGAGGAACGTAGACCTTAAGAATGCCGTGATATTATGTTGACGGTGTCCCTTATACTACTCAATTGCCCTAACCCCTTGTGGGGGATAGCGCATCAACTGTTCCATGTGGCCCAGTTGACATTTTGGAGGCATAAACTGGTTTCGGAGAATGCAGTTACCAGCATGCACATCCTGCACATTCATGGCCACGAAACATGTCGAAACCAATAAGTGTCACTAATCTGCTCCGCAACAGCAGCAGATTGGCTCCGCTCCAGACAAGGTATCCACATGATGGACGGGCATATAACCAGATGTATGCTGTGCATTTGTTGGGTGCCGCGGTCGGATTTGAACTAAATTTAGTATGTAGGTTCCTTTGGTCACCCTAAGTATGGCCCGGTGACGACCTTTTCAATTATCGACTCGACTAACGGAATATTCGGTTGTGCCCAAGAGGTTTCTTGTTTTAATATTTTCTAAGTTTCCTCCAGGTATTTCCCGAGATCCAGTTTCAACCAAATTTGGTAAATAACTTCCTTAGGTTATTTTAACACCACTCGTTGCCTTGGTGCTTCTGCCATTGCCATTACACGTAGGAACAAAATGATCCTCTTGGTCAAATGCTACAGAACAGCGTGTTGATTAAACGAATTCAACTACAGTTGCAGGCATTTGGAGTCCTTTGGTTAAAACGAAATGACCTTGAACTGAGACGGGAACCAGACAGCAAATATTAATGTTTTGGGATCGGAGTGAGGAGACCCCTCTTCTGACCATAAAGATCATCATCATCATCACCGTGTCGCAACAGCCCGACGTGACCGCGTCGTCTCATATTGGAAGCCCAGTAGTTTCTTAAACAAACATAAAGATAATTTAGGATATGAAGAACTTGAAGGACATAAGAAACACACCGAAGGAAAATAAAGACTTCGAAGTCAACGCAAAGTCATTTCAAAGGCACATTTGCTCAAGGATATAAGCCAGATAATTTACTTCTTTTAGGGTCAAAATTTGTCAAAGTAAATCACGGACAACTTGAAAATAAATGGATGATGTGTATTTGTATGGGACGGACCAACAACACCAATGAATATCGCTGTTTTTTGTGTCATTTGGTTGCAAATGAGTTTTATTTCAACAGAATAATTCTAGGCATTTCTGGGAAAATAATGAAGAGGATAATAATAGAGTTTCGAACGAGGAAAAAGAAGTTCTTTGAGACGAGCTTGTGCTGGTTTCCAGACAAGTAGAACTAAGTGACAGAAATTCTTATTAACGATTTAAGAACTTCAATCTAAATCTATTTTCAACCCACCCTCCCCGCACATAGCTGTTTCTCTCCCTCTCTTTTTTCAAAGACCAAACTGGATCCAACCATCAGTATTGGAACGCACCCATATTACAAACGAGAATACGAAATAGATTATAGAAATCGATCACTTTGAATGATCGCCTGCTATTCGGGAGGCCGCAATCTATTTCTATCATTACTAACATGGTCAACGTTCCTACGTCTTTTTTCTTCAATATGACTGACTGATCGAATCGAACTGATGTCCGCTGGGAAAGAGAATGGACCAGAACGAAACTAAAACTGAAAAGAAAAAAATCGAAATCTCCAAATCAACTAGAGGTTACTATCTCAACATTAATCCATTCTAATCGTCTAACGTATAGTTTGAAAGATATTTTAAATAGAACATGGATTCAAAATACATAGAAGCGATTCCTGCAGTTTCATAATACGTTTTCTTCTTTTTTGTTGAAGACTTCATGCCATGATCTGTTAAAATTGTACGTGGAGAGATGCTTGGGACTCACTACGGCCGGTTTGGACCACATCACATATCTACCTGTGTGCACCTTAATGGGTTCCTGATTTTTTTTTCATTTCAGACGATTTGGTTGATTTGTTATCCACGTGTATCTTCTTTTGAGGCACGATGGATTTGTTGAAATGAGCAGCAAAGGAGAACTTTGAGTGTTATTGGAAAAGTTATTTTTTCCAACTGTTCTTGGGGAGTAATTTGAATATTCGCAATATTCCCTTTCCCAATCAATTTTCCAATTCACCTATAAAATATTTCGATACAATGTAGTCAGTTTGAATTAAAATGCGGTTGAAATTGATCTCACTAAGATTTCCCATTTTCATCCATGGTTTTCATTTTTCATTTCTAGTTTCATCGCCATACAGATAGCGAGTATACACTGGCTCGCCGGTATCGTAGGGAGATACTTCGTTTCACGGTTCATTTCACGTATACAGTGGATTATCGTTACAATCTTAAGATGCTTATTGTTTTGTACTCGTAGTTGTTGCTGCTGCTATTATTATTATTGTTATTATATCGTATCTTTTCGGTTTATTGTATCTTTTTTTTCGGTTTTCACCGCTCCATTGCATTATCTCGCTCCGTTTGCCTTGCCTTCCTGCTTCAACCACATACTCCACCAGGGGCTGAGTTTTTTGAACATCATCGTATCGCAGCATACCTTGTGTATCGCTGAGGCTCTGATTTCGGGTAGAAAAGTTCAAGCAAAAGACTTTAAGATACCAAGACAAAAAAATAAAAATTGTAACGTCTCTTGGAAAGTTATTTATGTTCACTAACTTCTTATACGATATCAGATTGTGCTTTTTATCAAAGATCTCTGGTTACAGGCGGTATGCGCGTTAAGATACTAGACGTAACCAACGCGCCAGTGCCACAGTCCTTGATGCCTCCACGTCATTTTAATACTATACGCTCATGGAGTGTTCGTGTAATAAAATGTAAAGGATGAGCCTCTTGTTATAATTAATTAGAAAAAGGTAAAAATTTGATATCTGATCAACGGTTAAAAAAAAAAGTTGATCTTTTGAGTTCAACCTTTAGCCGTTCCTGAAGATGTATAGTACTTGAATGCATTACTTGGCATGTATGTGGACAGGTGGCTTTAGTGAAGAATGTCAAGCATGAATTCAGGTTATCCGTTTACTGAGGCGATATTTTTGTCTTTTGGAATGTCCAACAGAAGGTCAAATGAATTCAAGACAATTATTATTGCGAACGGTTTTTATATCGGTCGGTGGAAAGAGAACTCTGCAATAAATACAAAGATTCAAATATGTGACTAAAAGAGTTATGTATGTGAAGGGAGTATTATGATCTGCGAATCAATTATTTTTTTTTAATTTCCAAGCTACGCCTTTTTTTCTCCTCAGCAGGAGCTTCTGTAGGATGCTCAGACTTTCGGCTCAAAACCACATTTCTATTTCATCAAATTATATTATATGATTTTTATGCAAGTTGATTGCTTGATGATTGATCAGAAATTAATCCAAAAGTTGCGAGACATGAGTGCGACATTTTGCAAAAAAAAACGAGCCAAGAGTGAGGGACGAGTTTTCGCATAAATGACACTTTAGACAAATAGCGTAAAGATAAAATAAAGAAAACGAACTACGTTTAACCGTTTTTTTTTTGTAAACTGCGTGCGCTAATTTGTAATGGGTTGGATTGCGTTGAGCTTTCATGTTCTCTTATGCTAATAGAAAATGATATAAAATGGATATTTCCTTTTTTCTTCATGATTCCATTCATGTTGTTTTGGCGGTCAAAGATGGTGTAGGTGTTGACGGTGAAGGCGCATCATCACCTCAAGCCGAGGCGAGCTAATCGAAAATTAACTGAATAGCAGCTAACAAATAACCACTGGCGTGTAAATGCAAAATTTAAGGTGTGAGCGATTTTGAACAGTCACAGACGAAACAATGTTGCAAATAGTTCAACATAAATGAGATTACACAATTGAAAGCATTTTCATGTTATTTGCAATAATTTAGTTCGTTACCAGTATTAACAAATGAATGTATTGTTGGAATAGTATTTTGTAATAAAATATTTCATCAAAAAGGCCAAGCAATGGAAGAAGACATGTGTTTTATCTGAATTGGGCGATCCAGGGTAATTGGATACCAAAATTTCATCATCATTTATTACAAGAACTTGGTGAATAGCATAGAAATAGAAAGAATTTTCAACACTTAGGCCTTCGGCTCACGGGTCGACATCGATTCAATCTGGTCTCGACTGTGGCTCGTAATTGAGACGAAGAGATCTGTGACCACTGTTGTTCAGTGGCAAGTTAGAAGGATGTGTGGGTATGTGAATATAAATTTGGATTAACTCCCAATCGGCAATCCACATTGAATTTCCTTTTTTTCTTCCTGAGTATACAATGGTCTTTCCTCTGTATGTGGGTTTCGTCTCCCCTTTTTCTCGGGCCGGAAACATACTGTGGTACCTCAGCCAAAATGGTTATTAGAGAATGGTCTGAGAAATTAAGGCAGCAGTACTGGCATCATCTTTCGGAGCTGCGTCAATCAAAGGAGCTTGTAACGCCCTTCAAGTACAATAATGCCACTGGAATGAATAGAGCCGATCTAAAGGTTCTTGTGGGATACTTATCGGGCCTATTCGCGGCGACCAGTGGCGCAGTGTTTTCAGGCATCAGTCTCATGTTTGACTACTGGCGTTTCGACTTCGAATTCCGTCCACGACTACGTTCGTGGCCATATGGGTGTGCAGGAGGTGCATACTGGCAACTGCATTCTCCGAAATTAGTTTATGCCAACAAAGTGTCAACTGGGCCACATGGAAGAGTTGACGCGCTATGCCCCACAAGGGGTTAGGGCAATTGAGTAGGTAGTAGTAGCATTGGGTGAGGTACCATTTAAAAAAAGAGGGTCTGTCTACCGAAACTGATTGTGGCCTGTGTATGGAGGGAATGCCCGGCAACCGTGCGGGCTTGGGTTTAAGTTTCTAGGACAAGCCACGGTGAGTCCTGCAGTTATCAGGAAAGCTTCTGCACAAGATATTATGCCATTCGTAAAAATTGTGGAGAGTCTTTTGCAATAATATAGGCTACGGCACAATAGATCTCTCTATGGTCGCAGTTAGCGTGTTGTGAGGAGTGGGATAGGGTGTTGTGTGCTCTGTTCTTTCGGACTGTGTATGAGGACGGTATAGCTTATGTTAAGTTGAAGAAACTGCTCTGACATGTAGAGTGCACTTAAACCACCATAGGATCCGTTGTGACACCACCAAGGATTAATCATCTACCGACCAAAACCTATTCTGCAAACTACCTGAATCTGACAATGAAACGATATAGTTGACCTACACTTATCATTTTCATGTCATCGAAATCGGTGAAGTAATAGAACCGAAGTGTGGCCTTCCTACCACCAGCCATGGAAGGACACGCACAGAGCAAATGAAAGACCTCTCCTCCTAATCCTCGTCGCCGAGGCTTCTGCAGTAATCAGAATTATTGTGTGGAATTCGAAGTCTCCTGGCATGCTCTCCAATAAGGCAATGGCAAGTGATAACCCCCACAACAATCCTAATGTGCTTTTTACTCAAGAGCAGCAACCCTGATGACCGGTAAGGGTTCAGTGTTGGCCACACTTGCTCTATCAGTCGCAGCAGCCTTTAGGGCCAATTTACAAGCTGTCATAGGCGCCCTTATGTCGTGAAAGCTTTCGCTGACCGTAAGGGCGACCACAAAGTGAAAGCTGGTGCTGGTGCTTGTGCTGGTGTTTTGATTGTGAACACTCAGCGAAGAGAAACGTTCACGTGAAAAGTGCTTATGGAGCTTCCCCTGCCCTAGCTGCTGAAGATCACATTCGTAATTGTCCGGTGTATTCGTTTCATTTTTATGTGTGTTATGAATGGATTTTATATAGAAAATCATCGAGCAATTAAGAATTCGATCTTGAGCTTTGGCAATAGCATCGCCAGGGAAAGCTCCATGAGCACGTTTCACGTGAACGTTTCTCTTCACTGATTGTTCGCAATCAAAACACTAGCACAAGCACCAGTTTTCACTCTGTGGTCGCCTTAATGGTTGTGCTCTCACGAATCAGTCAATCCGCCCTGCTGTTTCCGACAAAGTCACTATGACCGAGAATCAAAAACAGGGTAATATTGGCAAAAATACCCATTCCTCAGATTGAGTTATGATAGTCCACTACTGATTTAGAATTGGCCGCCGTAGCATCCAGTGATTTAATCATCGATTGACTATTAGTATAGTAGTCACAACAATACGTCCCACAGCTTCATAAAACGCTGTGACCTCCGCCTGAAAAACACTACAGTAATCTAGAAGACGGACAGACAGGCTTATACCCACCATCTCGGAGTGAACACCAGTCCCAACATCCTCATCCGTCTGAGAGTCGTCAACAAAGATGCTTATGGCACCCGACTCCAAAATCCCATTATCTGCCGACTAGCCCATTTCGTGACGGGATCAGAGTATTAAAATTCTTGTTAAACAAGTATTTAGGAGAGGTGTAAACCGTGACTTCAGAAACATCAATGCTGTTCAGTGTAGTCAAATGTTCTGTGGTAACCGGTTTCACGAAGGCGAATGGCCACACCAGCAGCCACCCGCTCGGCAAAAATATTTAAGGGAATCAAATTTAGCATACATAGTTTCAAGGGTAGCGATGGAAGTAATTCTGGGAGCTCCCGTGATGGAAACAAATATGCCAGCCTTAGAACCTTCTCCAACGATGTTCGATAAGTTTAGTGCCGCCCACCAGACGGCGATCCCAAATATGAGTGTAGGACGCAAGACCGATGTATAGAGCCAGAAAACAACTCTCGTCCGTAAACCCCATTTCCTGCCTTCTTGCACGAGTAGAAAGCAACGGGTGCCTTTGCTACACGTGCTAGAATGTTAGGCTTCCAGCATAACTTCTTTTCCACGATGAGCTCCAGCAATTCCGTTTTGTTGGCTAGCACGAGCCGTGTACCCTCCATCAATGGTGGCTCAAACGAAGGTACCTTGCATCTCCTAGTAAAAAGAATAAAATTCTGTTTTGGCCGAATTCACACTTACCCCAACTTCACTGGCCCAATTCACCAGAACATAAAAAACTTTTTTGCATTATATCATTAAGGGCACAGGGGAACTTACCCGAGATGGCAAAAGCAATGCCTGCGTTCACATTCTTGAGCGTTGCGCTTATTCAGCATTAAAATGCAGGTAAACGGAAAAAAATCACGGTTTTTTCCCGTTACATGGATTTGAATTGCTGAATGACCGCAACGCTCAAGAATGTAAACGCAGGCAATGTCATCTGCGTATGCGGTGAGTTCACATCCCAATTTTTCCAGACTTAGTAGCAGTCTTATGACCACCACATTCATTGAATAGCAGAGAGAACACAACCTTGAGAGGTTCCCCTATTCACGTGCCTATGTGCAGACGGTGTGCCCAGATTTTCGCAAATAACCCTCGACGAATGGTGCATGTTAATACGCTTGCAGAGTGAGTCGTGTACACCTAAACTCGAGAGTGCATCCTTGATTGCTGTAGGTTTTGTGTTATTGAAAGCGCCTTCGACATAAAGGAAAGCGAACAACGGGGAGAGAGTGAAAGACTTTTCGATGTAGCTTACCAGGGAGTGTAGTATCGTATCCCTAAATCTTCTCTTCCAGTAGGCATGCTGGGAGGCATGTAGGGAATAGTGCGTGGGCGGGTGGTTGTTAATCTTCAGCAAAGACGCGTGTGAATTTCTTCCTGTTTTCGAGATAAACACATAGTTCAAGACCGCCCCTAAAAGTAGATCTAATCCATGGGTACACCACGTCTAGCATGATCTGCAGGAATAATACCATGAGCGTGTACCCACTTTACAAATCTATAGTTTCGAGCTGTTTAGTAGGGTTAAGGTCCGTTTAGCGACTAAACGGCTCATCCGATTGTCGAAATTATAATGTGGGGTACTTGGTTCATGCCTAAAGCTCCGGCTAATAGTTAACTGCAAAGGTGACGACATTGAGGCAAAGAAAATGGAGCGCGATGCTCGATTGTCACGTGTAAGGATCATAGGGCTTTGGCATATTTGGTAAAAAATAAAAGCTCAGAGCGGAGAGTTAAAAAAAAAACGCTACACATTCCGGCCAGCTCCTAATCCCCGCTTACCGCTTACGTTAGAAGAAGCACAACGGTGTCTTATTGGCGATGATTCTATTAGTTTCCACATTCTGTACTTGAGCAAAGATTATGTCTGCTTTCTTGGCGATATTTAAACTTAAACGGAAGACGACGCCCTCAAGTATCTGTGTGGATGGAATGGAAAGTGATTGAAGTGATTTTGCCTGTCCAGCAGCACCAGTAGACGAGCTGGGCAGCAGTTAGTTAAAATGACAGTTTTTCTGGGTCACTAACCATACCATTGTTGGATGAGTTGTGGGTATCAGAAAAGGACACAACACGACACGGCAACAACATACCATTATTGGATGAGTCGCGCATATAAATAAATAACGGAATTTGTGGAGCTTGGCCTTATACTTACGAATTAGGCCTTTCAGATCAGCATGTCTCTGAAAAAGACTCATCCTATTACTATTACTTTTATATATTCAAATGTCCAGCGCAGCCCCTAAAAATGTAAGCATATGCCACAGCGTTGAGCATGTTGCTGATCACACACCTCTGCACGAGACATAGCGTCACGATCTACAAATGAGATAATGCTAACTCATCTCGAATCCCATGGTCTAAAATTGGACTGTTGCGCCAGTTATTTATATACCACAGATGGGGGAAATTCTTTTTGGGCTGCATTTCTACCGATTTGAAGGTGTGGCTTTAGATAAAATAACTATAGCCAACAACTAACGTTGATAATCCGGATTCAAAAAAAAGTACATCAAATAAGGAATACTGTACACTGTATACGAAGTACAGTCTTTGTTGTCTAGTTAAAATAAAAAAAAAATTATTTTCTTTATCCTGTTTACTTTTGTAACCAACAGATTGAATTATGAAAGATTTTAGCATTTTAGCAAATTCCAGATTATCGACGCTCTACTCTAGCTGCAAAGCTGTAGTCGTTTGTAATACTGAAAGAGTTGTCGCGAGTTCGATTCCTGCAATGAACATATTCAAACAGGTGCTTCTCTCGACAGCCTCCAGTCGACTCAGCTGTGAATGAGTACATTCATTTGAAGATCTAAGTATTAATAGGCTAATAAATTTTGTATGGGAAATCTTCACGGAAACTCCTTCCAAACTGCTGAACCTATTTTTGTGATTTTTACACCATTAAAAAGGCATTCTTCCAGAAGTGTGCACAAAGTCAGATTATTAATTTAGGTGTAATCCGAAAAAAAAATTATGCGAGCTTTCGTACACTCCAAGCTTGATCTGACAATTTTCTATTGGTAAGGATTTTTTCGTATGAGTCATTCCAGGTGCTTCAGCTGAATAGCGCTAAGGAAATTGTATGAGTGCGCATGGAAAGTAGCATTAGAGAAATAGTTTGTGTCTTTATATACGTCTCTACTTATAGGTGTATGTAGCTGAATAGCTAAGACACATTCTAGAGACTTCAGTTGAATTTCTCACTGCTGTCTCTAGTTTTATTGGACCTGCCTACAGTAGTGAGGTGTGAGTTGATGAATCTGTCACATTCGTCAACTTGTAAGTAAGTACATACTTGGGCTTAAACATGGACTGATGTATTGACGACTATGTTACACCATAAGGCTGCCCGCATATAGCGCTCGCATATTTCCTGTCAGCAGCCTAACTCTAGGGTGATTTCGACAAACATGATACACATATCATAAAAATTATTTTGATAATGTTACAAGTTAAGCATCGATGGACGTAAGAGTTATCTAAACGAACTAATAATATTGCAAATTCATAGTACTAACAATATTGAAAATAAACTAAAACAATAGCGCTACGTGTGATTGAGGAACTTCCCGGCGACAAAGTGCTAGTAATAAGTAAAAATAATAATGGTTCATGCTGGCAACATGCTTCGTCTGAAACCAGTTTATGCTTACGAAACGTCAACTGAGAATAGTTGACGTGCTATGGCCCACTAGGGGTTAGGACAAACAAACAAAGGCGATACGTGCGTGGCACTGCTGTCATTTACCACCTTCTCATAAAACTGTTATGGGAATGAAGTGCTCTACTGCATTCGTGTCCTATATTCCATTTCGAAACGGAAAGAGTGATACTTTACAATTACTCAAAATTCAGGATGTCATCTAAAACCTTTTTGATGAAAGCTACTTTGTTGGGCATTGGTATATAGAGCTACAAACTGCAGCTTCACGTGCGATATCTCTTCCGCAGGGAAAAACGATAAGTCCACCTCAATCACAGCTCTGTACTTTCCAAAACTCTGCTACAACTACGCCCCATCGATACCATACAAATGGACATCATCACACAACTTCACCCTATGACTGTTCCATCCTAGTTTCATGCTACTTTGAAAATCAATCTACATTATCTTGGGCAATTTTGGGCGGTTAGTTGGAGGGTAATGACTTCTCCGATATCCATCATTATTATCCCACGGCTAAGAAATCTTTTCTTATTATTATTATTTTTTATTCTGACTCTTGAAACGTTCCATCTTCGATTTTTTCCGCCGCAGATTTAATCGATTGGTACCATCACTGGAGCCCATGCCAGACGACTTGAAAGTCTATGATGAAGAATATTTGTGCTTGAAGCGTTGCGTCTAAGTATCTATAGAAAAGAGTAGGAAGCGTCCCAAGTATCCGTCGAAAAATAAAAGTTAAGATTTTTACGCTATAGACATGCGATTTTCATTGGTATGTGTATGACCACATAGTACACCACAGGTTGTAATTTATCTTGAGCTTAATTATTTTTAAATTTATTTAAGATCATCAAAAATACAGGAATAACAATTATTCATTTCTGGCCACGAATCGGAGAGAAGAAAAAGAAAACGAGTGGGCACCAAAGACGAAAAAGTGGTGCTTTGTAAACACGGACGGTGGTCAGCCCGAGAAGATGAAAAGGAAAATATATTTAAAGTTGCTTGGTTCGAGAATTGATAATATCAATCATGGATATATTTTTGTTGTAAACGAGAACAAAGTTGGTGCAATATGGGTTAGTGTTGTGCAAAAAGTAAGTGTTACTTTTTCACTGTTACTCCTGATCATAGCTTTTCACTGTTTAAAAAAAATAACGGGTGCAACAGTCCCGTTTTAGACCAAGGCCTCGAGATGAGTCAGTATATTCTCACTTACTTGATCGTGACGGTATATTTTGAGCAGTGGTGTGTGTGATCAGCAACATGTTCAACCGAGTCATTTACCGTACGGTCCATGAGTTCTTAGCCTAACATAGAAAGAAAAGTCATAAATAAAAAAAACTGTGACTATTTTTCAATATATTCTCCCTTTATTTGCATACACTTTTCAGAACGTCTGACTAAAGCTTCTAATCCACTATAAAAATATGATGCATCTTTAGAGTCAAAATGGTCCTACACCGCCTGTTTAATTCATCGTCACTGTTGAATCTTCTACCCCTTAACTCGGCCTTCAACTTTGAGAACAAAAAATAGTCGGATGGGGCCAGATGAGGGCTATATGGTGGGTGTTCAATCTCTGTGAAGCCACATTCGCGAACAGTAGCCTTGGAAAGCGAAGCAGTGTGGACAGGAGCATTGTCATGAAGCAAGCGCACACCTTGGCTGATTTTTCCGCGCCTTTTCTCGATAATTTTTTGACGCAACTGCCTAAGGCGGCTATTACACTATAAAAGTTTTTTTACAAATATCTTTTATGAAAGACATTTTCAAAGGAGTTTTATAGTGTAATAGCCGCCTGAGAAAAGATTTGCGACATGAACGTTGCTTGTTTCAAGCACCTTTCTTACAAGCTTGCACTCCTCCCCCCTTAGGCGGCTAATATCATTCATAAAAGTTCTTTTAAAATATCGTACTTAAAAGATATTTGTAAAAGAACTTTTATACATAGTGTAATAGCCGCCTTAGTAAGTCAGAGTAATATGTTGCGTTCATGGTTGTATTTGATTCCTTAAAGTAAATCGAAAGGATTCCCTCGCAGTCCCAAAAGATTGTAGCCATCACTTTTTTGGTGCTTTGAGTGACCTTTGCTTTTTTGGCACGGGTTCTCCTTTCCGATGCCACTCCATGGATTCTCTTTTGGATCATAGTAACAGACCATGGTTTCATCACCCGTTACAATTGATTGGATTACTTATTCTTGGTCCTCGTGGCAAAGCTCTAAAAATTCCTCACAACATTCTACTCGACGCTGCTTTTGCACTACGCTGAGAATTCGAGGCACCCACCTTGCACTAATTTTTGTCATATTTAAATTTGCATATAGGATCCTTAGAACACTTGTTTTGGAAATGCCGGTCTGTGCTGCAATTTCTTTTGTTTTTAGACGTCGGTCACTTAGAACAATTTCTTCCACAAATTTAATGTTTTCTGGGGTAGTCACCGTCACAGGACCTCCCGCACGTGGGTCATCTTCTAATGATTTTCGTCCCCTACGAAACAACTTAGACCAATTTTTTATTGTTGAAAATGATGGACACAAATCACCGTAAACAGCCATCATTCTTTCTTTGATTTGTGTTGGCGTTAATCCTTCTTTAGTCAAAAACTTTATAACAGCGCGAAACTCAATTTGAGACATTTTTTAAAACAACTTGCCGGAGTGATCGTTCGAGCTTTACTACAATTAAACGGATTGAAGCAGCAAGTTGAAATTTTGTGTAAAGCTTGTCGAAACTTGTCACTGACGCTTGCATAAAGATTTTTGCGAACGCACTCTATTTACTATATGAGGCCAAGTACGCTATGTCTCGTGCAGAGGGGGAACTTACGTAGTGCAATCCATGAGGCACTACGTAAGTTCCCCCGTATTTTTCTACTTTCCTACAAATTTCAAAAAAGGATATATTTCTTAACTACGATAACTTTCGATAAAATGAAATGCATGAAAATGCTATCGAGTTGAAAATTTGGCCGGATATTGTTAGTAAGATCTAGTGAGTTGGTATTGAAAATGGGTAAGATCCGATCAAAGAAACCCCTACTCCCTTACAAATGATACCTTAAATATGCGATAACTTTCGATAGAATGAAGCTAGCGACATTAATTATTGGTCAAATGTTTGTAGTGTGGTTTATAGTTAGTTCTTTTTGGGACTGGGCAAAATCCTATCTCCCCTATAAAGTTGCGGTAAGAAGAGCTCACTCGTCTCAAACTGGTGCCCACCTTCCCTGCAAATGTTCCTTCATCGTAGCTTCATCGGCTAACTTCTGTTCAAACTGACCATATAGGACGCATTTTTAATGCATATAGCTGTTGTTGTTGAAGTTTTGGTGTCACCACTAGATCTGTACACAGTGGCGCAACCAGCATTTTGTTCTGGGAGGGGCTGAGATCTGAGAAAACATATAAGCGGTAACTAATAATACTAAATAATATGCTGACAAACAGGTTCTGGGGTTGTCATTCATTCCATTTTCCTTGCAGGAAATTCGCACAATCAGTTTCTGTATAATTTGCGCGTCTAACTTCTAATAACGGAAAATTGAAAAAATATGTGCTAGCCTGATTTCAGGCGATTAGCGGCTCACGAGCTCAGCAGCTCATTGACTCACTGGCTCATCGACTCATGGATTAAATGGAGGCTTGGGCACAATCTGACTGTGGCTAAGACTCATCGACGCACCAACTCACCGAGTGAAAACCTCTATCTGAGTCCATATTAAATTTATAAATCAACGAGCGCAACTGAAAGACGTTCTGGGGTGATATATTGTCTCCATCTTGTGTCTGTATAAAAAATATGAAGACGAAGCAGTTCCAATAGCTCAACAAAAGTTTGGATGCTCATTCTATAATAATTGAAAATCCTTTTAGAGTGGCTTCTTAGACTCAAATGCGTTTTATGGAATTGGCCTTTTTCTTAAAGCTGAGAATCAAGAATTTTTTTTCTGTTTCGTTCTTCTTTTCAATTCAACAGCACAGAGAGCAGCTACCTACTCGAAATCCATTTTGAAACTGAACTTGGACTTGAAGAATGAAGATCACATAAAGCACAGTGCAATCGATTGCTCCCGAAAATTCTATATTGGCGCACAGCTTGTAACCGAAGGCTAGTCGCTCAAATGCAATTACTCAGCTGCGCAATCACTAGTGGCAATTGCACGTTTGTTAGCCCACATATGGAGGCAATTTCATACATGCGGACTCTCATATAAGTTCTTAGGACACGGAAATGCAACTTAATGATTTAGCACTCAAAAATTGCATGTGTTCGCCAGGCCGAATAATTTGCTTCCATATGCTGACGAACAAACGTGTAATTGTAACTAAGCGATTGCGCAACTGACTAATTGCATATGGGCGGTAAGCCTTACGTAAAGTGCAACTGATCTGCTGCCATTGGTGCCTACATATCTATACGTCGATAATCATCTCTTAGGCTCTTAATTTTATACAGTGTATGCTCTCGTAACCGATCTCCATCGGAACCAACAATTTTGTCCAGTCATGGAGAGTGTCCTCTTAAAGCTTCCAATTTTTTTATAGATTGAAAAAATCCAAACTGAACCGGTAGTGTCATTTGAGATTTTTAATCACACTCTGATCCAAAGCTTGACACTCACTGGTTGTATTTGAGTGCAAAAAATAATGGTGACGTTGAAAAGTTGTAAACTTTTCGGATGCGAACTAGCGATATCCAGAAATAGCAGCACCTTTTTATTACACCATTTCATACTCATTTGGGTATTGAATGTCACTAACCAGGCCCGACTCTACCATATGTGAAGACAGGACATTTGAGCAGGATGTCATTATGTAGGCCGCAAGATCCCGTGCCTAATGAAAGAAAATGTTACATTTTGAAAATCATACGGTATGCTAAGTTTAGATTTAAAAAGATTTCAGTTCTGTGACGTATGTAACTAACTACACCAGGCGCTTATTTGATTGCCTTTTCGATTTTAGTAATTGGCTATAATCCTACAGACCCCACATTGGGCGCCGAATATCTTCGGATCTTTCATTTTCGACTATTTTCTACCGTTAATTTTTATTGATATACGGAAAAAGCCTGAGTGTAGCAGTGACGTGCAGTGGAAATTTTTCATAGTCAGGCAGTTGGGCGCCCTAAAGCCAATTTAGCATAAACAAAAATGGACTGTATAATAGAATATGGACAGTCACAAAAACATTTATACCAAGCGGCTTTAAGCCTTAAGGAAGAAATCAGGAAAGATATAAATAAAATATTGGCACATATATTCGGAATACAAAAAAAAAAAAATAAATAAATAAAATATTACTAATAAAAAAAATGATAAAATAAATAAATATTATGTTAATTAAGACTAAGAAAAATTCAGGGGTATTTGAAATAAATAAATATTCTTTCGCCATTGCCATTTATTTGTATTCCAAATCTATGCGCCGTTCTTTAAGTAAAAACTCTTTAATCACATTATCAAAAAAATCGTTTTCTCTTCGCATTTGTATAAGAAGATCCTTTTCAACCGCAATTAAAGCAAGATCCGAAAGTCGTTCTTGGGATTGGCGATTTCTCAAAAATGTGTGAACGCACTTTAGTGTTGAAAATGACCTTTCCGCAGTTGCCACTGCGACTGGAATTGACGTTAATAATTTTGCTAAAATATGAACTTGCTTAAAACCGTTTGCGACATAAGGCCGTTTTTGAAAATAATCGAGAATTTTACTAGGATTCGCGTTTTTAAACTCATCTGAAGAATAAATAACTTTTAGCTCATTTTTCAACTTTATTCTGTCGAAAAATTGACCGTGATATTCAATAAGTGAGTCAAAATTTTTATCGGGAAAATTTGACTTGAATTTAGAAAAATAATTCGGTTCAAGCAACTCTAAAAATGAAAGATCTTTAAACGAATCGAATCGATCTCGAATTTGCCCGAGAATAACATCTATAATCTCCCGAAATATCCGCCGTAAATTTTGTAAAGGATCTATCGCATTTCTACATTTCTTACGTGGTGGCTAATATTCTGCTGTAACTGTCGAATAGAAATTATCAAACTTTTTAGAAAAGTCATTTTCAAGCCAATTTTCAAATTCAATAATTTTTTGGCTTGCATATGAAATGTTTACCACTTTGCTCTGAATAATATTAAATAATATATCAGTTTTCGAAAAAATTTCAGAAAAAATTAACAGATATAATTGAAAATCTGACTGCGAATTTTTGTAAGTATATATCGGAAAAAGTCAAGGAATCGCCATCCCAGTGTTGAGAACCATTCGAAATTGTCTCAAAAACTCTACAAATTGCATGCTTATGTTCAAATATAACGTTAATAATACGCGAATGATAATGCCAACGCGTTTTGGAAACCGATGGTAAACGACGATTTACTATATTTGCAAAAAGGTCCGACCTTTTAGTGGAACATGGAACGAAAATTGCCGATTTATGTTTTTCCCGAATTAAAGTCTGAACGGCGGCCAAGGCCCGACGTCGGGCTGTCGCGCCACGATGATGATGAAAGTCTGAACTCCACGAATTTGAGAACTCATTACTGCTGCGCCATCGTAACATTGTGCAATTAATTTCTTATCGATATTAAAATTTTGCAATTGTTTTAAAATGTGAGAGCTTATTGCTGTAGCTGTACGATTAGCGCTTACATCCAAAAATCCGATAAATCTTTCTTCAATCTCATTTGATATTGTATATCTAAAAATCATCGTTAATTGTTCCCGACCGCTAAAATCTGGCGTTTCGTCGACCATTACAGCTACAAATGGAGCCTCCTTTATTTCCAAATTGATTTTATTTCGAACCACATTAGCTATAGCGGAAACAAGATCGTTTTGGATTCTATTAGACAAATCCGAAAACGCTGCATTTGCTTTTATAGAATCTATGTGGGACTCAATTATCGGATCGTACAAACTCAAGAAATTTACGGTTTCGATAAAATTACCACGTTTATTTGAAGAAGAGTCTTCATTATTTCCGCGAAAAGGAAGCTCCTGTTTTGCCAAAAAAATTACAGTATCGATTAAACGTTTCAAAATATTACGATTACGCTCAACTTTTTCATTATGCAAACTAACAGATATTGCCACCTGGTTACTAAGCATAAACTCTATACGCTGAGAACCAAAATTATCTAATTTAATTAACGACTGAAGATGTTTTTCGGAACTTGAATGCTTTGCTGCTGAGCCCGTAAAATTATTCAAATCACTAAATCCAGCTTTATTCCAAACAGATTTTTCATTCGTGAACAAAAGACACGGCCAGCAAAATAACTTATTTAATTTACAGCTTCCCGTTAACCAAATGTACTTTTCATACGTTTCGATATGGAATTTTCGCGTAATATTTTTTAATTTAAACTCTAAACTAAGATCTGGCTTCGGTCTATCCGATTCTATAATTTCTCTTTTCTTGGCAAAGGAAAGAGTTGAAAATCCCGCTTTTAGTACGAAATCCGTCGCGCAGCAATACTCCGACATAATGCGAAAAGAAAACTTACCACTTTTATCACAAATCAAATCAATTAAATCACTACAAACGGTCAAAAAAACTTCAAATCACAATTTAATCAAAATCACCCGATTGCACTGATTTCCTCTTTTAAATTGCAACGGAAAATCCATTACATAACAAAAACAAAAGCTCTACTGGAAAAATCAAATTCCCATAAACATTCCCTGCATTGGCAACATTTCATTAACAAGCATCATTGGGCTTTATCCCACACACAAAAGCAGTCGCGCCAGTGCTTGACTTGTCTCATATAAATTTGCGAACAAAACAAAAAAAAAAATCGTTGCCCAATGTACTACCGAAATCCAAGATTCCCATTTTCTGGAATCAACATGTCTCTAGTAGCGACCGGTAGCGCAGTGTGTTGAGGCATCAGTCTCATGTTAGACTACCGGCGTTTCGGGTTCGAATCCCGTCCACGACGATGTTCGTGGCCATGGATGTGGAGGAGGTGCATGCTGGCAACTGCATTCTCCGAAACCAGTTTATGCCAACGAAACGTCAACTGGGCCACATGGAACAGTTGACGCGCTATGCCCCACAAGGGGTTAGGGCACTTGAGTAGTAGTAGTATTTGGATGCACACATGGTACATGCATCTAAAGATCTAGGCACATTTTCCTATTCTAAGTTTGGTGTCTATGGTGTGCAAAATGTGGGAGGTTTGAATATTATCTAAAGTAATTGAACGAATGTTTTTTAACCAAAAGAAGGCGCGGATCAGAATTTGAATGTGTAAAGGAATATTTGAATGATAATATGTATTCTTCAGCTTAAAGAAAAACATTGACTGAAATGATGATATGTGTATTGGTGTAAGCAAAGTTTATTATTGAATTGCTTATTTCGGTAAGTCAAGCAGTTTGGAATTGCTTACTACGAGTGCACGTCACTGGAGTGTAGCCTGAAGGTGAAGGCTTAAAAAGCTTTCGTTTTCTTTATTTTTTTGTCTTTCTATTTTTAATTATTATTTTTTTTTGTTTCGTCAACGAGATAAAATCACAACCCACATTGATCGCCGAATAGTTTTGGGCCTTTTCGACTAATTTCTTCTGTTTTCAATTACGTGGGAGAGCCATAAGGTAGTTTAAGATAGCCTTGGAAAAGCTTAAAGATGCCCCAAGACAGCCTTGACGTGGCAATTCCATTGGCTATTTTGCTTTAATTGACTGGATGAAATCCCACCGATTCCACATTAGACGCTGAATTTCAACCATTTTTCAACTATTTCTGCTGTCAATTTTCATCCATATGGAATCACAAAAACCTATAAGGTAACCTTAAGGTAAGGTCTAAAAAGGTTTCCGTTTATGCGTCTTGTGACTAACGGCATTCGATTGCCCATTTCAGTTTCGTCTATCAGATAAAATCGCACTGATCCCTCATTGAGTGCCGAATATTTTTGTTTTTTGTTTTTTCAACAATTCTTTTTGCTCATTTTTACTATATACTGACGTAGGACACAAAAAAGCCTTAAGGCAACCTTAACGAAACTTAAGATAGCGTTAAGAAAGCTTGAGGATGCCTTAAGATGGTTTTAAGGTATGTTAACTGTCCAATTATCTCACATTGTGCGCCGAATGCTATCTGTACCTGTTATTATGTTGATTTGCCCTTTTTGGTGGCATTTTGACACAAACAAAGAGAATAGTGAACTTAGGGTCAAATTTGTAATGTACAAACATTTTGGAGCTTCCTGTATTATATGTAACATGCATTTTGAATGCTACGCTAGAACATTACGAGTCATTTTCTATTAATTGGGCAGCGCGCTTAAATAGCTAAGGCCGGCAGTGTCGCTATCTATTCGTTCAGAATCTTAAAAAATGCGAAGAAAACCAATTGCGAAACCATCGAGTTGTCCGGTTATTAGAGGTTTTGTCTGAAAAATAACTTAAAAGTGCGTGTCCGTGCTCGACTATAAGAGCATCTGGTTAAGGGAGCCTAATTCGTTTGAAAACATGTAAAAAATGTTCGGGGCTTAAAAATCTGTTCGCTTATAAGAAGTGCCCGGTTATGGGAAGTGTCCGTACAGAGAGCGTACACAGTATTGTTTCATTGTATTGACCAGAAAATGTTTGGGATTTGAATAATAAATTAAATTGATTAAAATATTTACTGCGACTGATAGCTCAGTGCGTACAGCCGTCAGTCTCATGTCTGATACGGGGTCAAGTCCCGTCCACGGCGTTTATAGCCGTGGGTGTCTGTGGTGCGAGGCTTGATAATAAGCCACAACATCTCCCGACTTGTCGCTTGTAGGCGGCTAAATGCGAGCAGGAGGTGCATGCTGGCATCGTGCATCGTCCGAAACTGGTTTATTGCAACGAAACGTCAGCTAAGCCACATGGAATAGTTGAGGCGAGATGCGATATTCCCCACTAGGGGTTAGGGTAAATGAGTAATGAGTAACAATACTGAAATTTAATTGAAGGGATTCCATTGTATACGCTTACACTAGCAACTTCCGCTTGATTATAGGTAAATTCCCCAATTTATGCAAAAGCTCATTCGGAACCCGATTTCGTCCACCGGCGCAAGACATACACTCATTAGGCGATTCATGTCTCGCGCCATGCACATGGTTTAGTTTTTATGATTTCTTATTAATTTGTGTAGGTAGAGCGCATGCCCACAAACTCAAATAACCAGAGAAAACATCAAGCTTGTTTTTCTAAGTTACTGCTAATCTGAAATTTATGTAAATCAAACTGATACCACCCCGATTATGTTGTTCATTTTAGCACACAGCATGATTCCGACATTTTCAATGTATTTACGGCAAAATTGAACCCAGCTAAATGATTTAAACGCTAATTCATTATTAAAATGGCAACAACCACCACGCCGCGCCACCCCGTGAATTAAGAAATAAATTCATCCAAGAGTAAAAATTAATTGTCCCCACACGGCAATTTTCCCGGCGCGGTTTCGTTCATGTGATGAAAGAAATTAATAAAAGTTCATCCAAATGTAAAAATGTATCTGCATCTGCCACCACTGTAGCTCGGCGCATTCCACTGAGCAAGAAAAACAGCGAAGAGTTAAATGAATTGATAATTAGCAAGGTGTTCAACGAGTGGCCAAATATTAGCAGTAGCTAAGTCACAATCAACATGCTGCGGTACAACAATGTGTGGGAATGCACAGTAGTTAGTAATTAACACCTCTGCGTCCAGGTGGAACGATGTATGTAGTTGGGTTTCATGCTTGACGGAATTTCAAAAAAGCCTCGTTCGTTACTGAGATCTTATTGCCACGGAGTGGTGGTTTAATTGTGTATCATTTTCTATATCTGAATGTGTATCTATTACAGAAAACTTATATCCATGATTGTTAGCGAGTGATTGGCGACTGATGGGGTCAGTTACACCGATTGGAAGTTGAAGGTTGCTGCAGCTGGAGTTCAGCCTACGGTCTCAGGTAAAAGTACTTTAATCGGAGACCCACCATAAATTTAACCTGTCAAAATTTACCACACTGCACCATTCGTGTCATCAGAAAATAAGTCACTGCTGGACAAATTTACCTGGTAGCTAAATAAGTGATCGATAGACACGATACTCAATAAAATTATGAAGTTGCACAGAACTTATAGGAACCGATTAGTGTGTAGGCAGCTACGTACCAGTATATTAACTTTCAACAGAGGTTCCACTAACCCATCCGCCAAACTTAATATTTTCCATTTGTTCAGAAGCTCAAACGTCTGCTATGTTTGTTCCAATTTGAAGGCAACTTCAGTGTTTCTGTCGCCCACCTGCAAAGTTAACTCAATTTATCTCATGCCGGGTATATGACAAATGACAAAGCTTTAAGTCGTTTTTCAAATAACACTGTCGGCAAGTAGATAGATATTTATGCTAATTGGATTTTTGTGGTATGATTTAACATTTTTATTTGATATTTCTTTTTATTTTGAATTTTATAAAAATAATCGGGGAAAATGATCGTCGATTGAGTGTATAATACGCTAATGTAGATTTGTGGTAAGCTGGAAGGAGCAGACTCGTCCGACCGTTAAGGCGATTAACCACAGCACACTGTTCTTCTAGGTTCGCCAAAGTATTTGAAGATTATAAGAAGCAGGAGGTGTTTGGAAAGGCATTCTAGAAGTATTTCGTGGTTTTGATTTCGAAGTGTGATTAATAAAACTGGGGGCTCATATGAAGGTGTGAAAAAAACTGATAACGATTCGATAGGTTTAGTTTGGAACATAGTAGTAGCGTTATACGCCAACCGGATGGTTGTTTCAGAGTGCATGCCAGGCATTCTCTGAGATTATTTTAGAAATGGATAGAGGCTTAGCTGGAAAACTTAAATTCAATTTTTCACCAACAAATTTTGTAACGGTACTTATCTCTTGTTTTAGTTTTTTGCTTCTATCTCCACCCATGTTAACCGCATAACTAAAAATACAAAATCTAAATATTCGCTATATAATTATTTTAGATTTTTGCATTCGAAATGTTTAGTTTAAACGTACGTTACGTTATGTAAAATGTTACAAGTCGCCAAAGTTGACAAAACCGATTGCCGAATCAGTTTTTTTTTTCTGCAAATAAGTCATGAACGGTGCATATTTGCGAAAATTCTTTGAGAGTGATTTTATAGGTCACTCGATTCCCTGCAGTTTGCAAGAAAACATATAACTGGAGATAAATCAGTCCTGTAGTCCTATTCCAATTCTTGCTATTGTAAGGTGATTTCATTTTCCGGTGGAGAGGAGAAGAGAGAGTACGATAGAGGACAGCAAGTTTATTTTTAACCAGCGAACAAGCCACGCTAATACCTTTAGGCATTCACTGCCGAATTGTTAACGCACCAAAGATGCGACTCACCAGTTTTTGATCTTAATGATTTGCAGTTGGCGACTGCAAAAACTGGATCTACTTCGGTAATATTATGAAGAAAAGAAAGCAATGCTGCCGATTTACATTCGGTCAAGATAATGGTCTTTCTATTCAAAATTGTTATCTTTTTATACATTTTCTTTCCTAAGCCTATGTACTTAAAACTATAATTTACATAAGAATAACTAAAGTGGAGTGGGTTATTGCCAAGCTAAGCCATGATGACTTAGTTCGGCTATCCACATCCACCAAAAATTTATCAGCACTAGGCCAATCACACCCACTGGTTTCGTCCACACGATGGATTTTACTCATCAGGAGCTACCTTAATCCATCGGGGATGTAGCTCGACCAGGTTAGTGGTTGGTATTCTGACTTACATCAGATTACGCCACTGAGTATAACGTCGACACTATATATAAGTGCGCATTATGCGACGTGGGTGTAAATCACTTCCAATGAGTAATCTTTATGTTAGTGTCACCATACACTGTCGAACTCGAACACGAACCTAGATCAAGTGGACCGGTTTTATTCACACTTATGTGAAGTGTATGTGTCTGTCAGAGGACATTTGTACCAGATTCGTGTTCGACAGTTTATGGTGACACTTATTCACGCATATGCGCAACACATTTTTTTTTATTATTAAACATCTACAAATATTTTTCATGTAAATAGACCTCGGTGACCGAAATCTGTTTTTACCTGCAATAATTTAATCAATTGCATTTGCATCCTAAAACAAATGAAATTTAGCGACGAAACGAAAATAACCCTTTTCCTTTATGACCAGACACGAAAACGGACCACCTAATGTAAAACGGATGGGGGGCGACCGGTAGTGCAGTGTGTTGAGGCATTAGTCTCATGTTTCACTACCGGCGTTTCGGGTTCGAATCCCGTCCACGACGACGTTCGTGGCCATGGATGTGCAGGAGGTGCATGCTGGCAACTGCATTCTCCGAAACCAGTTTATGCCGACGAAACGTCAACTGGGCCATATGGAACGGTTGACGCGCTATGCCCCACAGGGGGTTAGGGCAATTGAGAGATAGAGAGAGAAAGAGATGCACCGCGGGACATTATGAGATATTCTTTCCTATGCATGATACCACACACGGGAAAGGATATCGGTGCGTATGCATGCCAAGTAAACGAATTGCGTGCGCTCCGCGGGAAATCTTGGCCGTCTCAAATTTAAAAAACTAAAACATTGGTTTATTGTTTCACCAATAGATTTGGGTCACGAGTCCAGAGTTATTAGTAGGTGCACTGCATACATACCCTACACTATCGCTAAATACGCTTAAAATTGATAAAATGAAAAAAACGAAAATTTTCCTGAAATTTTAGCAACTTCCTTAATTTCCTATTCTGGATCTAGGTGTGCTAAAAATATTTAAGCTAACTTTTATATTTTTTCGGTGGAATTTTGGATGTCAAGTATTAGAATTAATCGATGACAATGTCAAAATTTCTGTGCGTTTTAGTTCTAAAAATATTAAACTGGGTGTCCCGTTCATGATGGTAAATATTTCAATGGTAGATAGTATGACTCATTTGGGGAAAATTAATGTACTACATGGACCCTCCATCTTTAACCGTTACAGAGTTATAGCATTTTTTTTTTAACTGTCAAAACCATTGACTTGTCCAACAAATTCTAAATTTTCCAAGCCCCCAATCATTCGATTCGAGATTTGATCTTACTTTCTGAAACAACATAAAATTGCGTATAAACGAACTTTCACTGGTTAAAAAAAAAATCACCGTTATTTCAAAGATACAACCGTTCGAACTTTTAAAAAATTGTAAAATCTATTTTTCATCAATAATCCAAATGATTACTTTGTAACGGTACTTTGAACTGACAAATCTGCGAAGTTGACAAAAGTTGCCCCATTATCTTATGTTTCGATCAGCATATAAATATTAGGACTTAGATTTTAAAATTTTGCGAATGCGATGTTTTAAAAATAAAAAAACGCGATTTTCATTTAATATTTAATATTAATATTTTAATATTATATTTTTGAGTTAACAAAATCTCTAGCTCTCTAGTTGCCTTGACCCCTCGAGGGGCATGGGCGCGTCAACATCTCTAGCATTTCATTGCCTTGTTGACGTTTCAATAGCATATCTACTTTTCGGAAGTGCAGTGGCTAGCATGTACCTCCTATCCGCGCCGTCTTTATACTGACAAGCCCGGAGCATTGTGAGAGTTCTGTTAGTTACTCACAGGCAGTTTTTGATCGCGCCGAGATTTGATCTCCGAGCTCTAGATTAGTATCGTAGAGCAGTGACCGAACGATCACGGCTACCGAGCGCGACAAGAGTTAACAAAAGAGTAAAAGAATAGAAAAAAAGCAAAACTAATGACAAAAGGTGTTCCAAAGGAATTTAAATCAAATTCAAAGTGTAAACTACAAATAGTGTTCGAAATGTTCACCCTCGTGTTGGATACAGACTTGATATCTTCTGACAACTGATGCAACAGACCGGAGAGCTTCTTCCCTATTTTCTCAGAAATCGTTGCACGCCGTTTCAATTTTCCGAATCAGGTGTTCCCGCGACGTAATGGGTTCATGACTTCTAGCAGGCCATTCGATAGACCCATTTTGTCCGATTCACTTCTCGCGGAATTCGTTATTAAGAAACTCCGTGACAACTCTTCCGTTATGGGCAGGACATCCGTCCATCCGCAGCAAATTTCAGATCATTCTACAATTGCAATAAAAATAATAAATAACTGGCGAACAGTCCAATTTGAACCATGGCCTCGAGATGAGTTAGCATTATCTCATTTTCTAGATCGTGACGGTCTTGTGCAGAGGTGTGTGATCAGCAACACGCTCAACCGAGTTATTTACCCCATAAATGGGTACTCATTTAACAGCTGAGTGGGCTCATAGTCCGACACGTAAATCCCCTTTTTTTATCGAAAACTACCGGATTCAGTAGGAATCGAACCGGGACCAGTGTGTAGAAGGCGAACGTGCTAACCGTTGCGCCATCCCGACTACTGCAATTGTAGTACCATCAAGTAAATCGGACCGACTTCAGTCTCCACCAAGTTATGAAACGCGGATGAATTCAGCCGTTCAGAAAAAATTATGGGTTCCGAAAGGTGATCCTTGAAAAAACCTATCCAAACATTCTCTGCTGGTAGCTGGGAGTTCGAGTTGCGTGGGGGTTCCGATGAGCCGAGACATACGCAGTCCGCGAATTAAATACGCCACTCCGTATGAATGTTGCTTCATCCGTCCATAGCACTTTCATTGGAAAATGTTGATCTGTTGGAATTTTATCCAAAAACTACCTACTGAAGTTCGTCCTCCTTTCAAAGTTTGTAGGTAATAGATCCTGAACCTGTGTTAAATGATACGGATACTGGTCATCGGCGTGGAGTCCAGCCCTTCGCGTGCTCGAAGCGTTGTTCGCAATAAAGTTCCTAACGATCTCGTCTTGATTCCTTGGCGAGCGTTCGCTTTAATCGTTAGTGTTGTGGTTAGGCGTTTTCCCCGTTTCTCTTAAAACGTCCTACTGTCCGGAAATTGTCTATAGGGGAAGCGTCTACTGTGCTCCCGAACTGCCCCGCATCCGTTCCCTCCAGCAACGCCATATACGAACACCTTATTGGCGTATTCACCATCAGTATATGCCCTTTGCATATCTACTATTCGGGAACAACACTATACCTACCAAAGGACCAAGTTATAATATTATAACACTAATACGAATTTTAATATTATTACCTGATAAAAGCGGCAGAGGCAATAAAAAAGTCAAATAATGCTGTAGGGACTGCCCTCTTTTAGGGAAGTCCATGGGAATACACCAGGGAACGAGTAACTGATCAACAGGCAAGACAAGGGTTATCACTTGAAGAGTCCTAACCCAGACAATTCACGTGCCCCTGAGTGCTGTAAGGAGGTAAGTCTATGGTACTATGGAAATAGCTAGCGATAGACGAAGCTCCCTGACAACTTGTGCCACATCTATCTATGGCAAAACATATATCGCATTAAGAAAGAATGTCTTTCTGAATAGAATCCGCTCGGATGTGGCTAGGATTACAGTGATTACGACGAGATAGTTGTAACAGACGGTTTAGTGGACATCCGAAGATGCCCGTGGGTACGGAGCCTTGGGTAGCATAATGACCGTGAAGGTCGCGCCATACCGTCTGGCGAAGAAAAAGGCGAGCTAAGCAGCGGCCTATGCCTGCTGTGGCTCAGTTCGGGAGACGTGGGCGGGGTTTTCGCCGCTCGTTGCCCCTGTCCTTTACGTATTAACAAAAATTCATAAGCCTGGGGAAGACAATACAAACAAGGGAGGTAAAAATGGGGAATACAAAAAAATGAGGCGTTAAAGATGGAATGGTTGGCGGATGGCTCGCTTGCCCTCGCGCTCGCTTTGGTTTCCAGGTGTAATGGGACCCTCGGCCTCTGGTTTCGTACCACCAACAGATCCTTACTCATCAGGTGATGCCATAGATCTGCCGGTGGAAGCAGCACAACCAGACGAGAATATGGTTCATTACACACTGGTCAGTTGAACAGTAATGCTGCCATATTAGGTAGTCCTTACAACGTATGCTGCAAGGATGAAGCGGGCAAAGGCCAGACTTCGCGAATTAGGTAGTATTTTCTTCACTAAGAGATATGTGGGGATACGCTGCAATGCACAAGTGGCACCAAAACGAGGCCTACCAGCACTACCTGGGGATTCTCCTTTATAATAAAAGCAGCCACTTCAACCAACCAACTAAAAATTAAAAAAAAAAAGTCAATGAACCGGCCTGAAAAATTAGGCTAATATTGGAAAGCCCCTGTGTAATTTGGGTGATTTTCAGGCGATCTTTCTCATCGCTCGGAAGCCTAAACAAACTGACACTATGCCTTATTTCAAAATCAGTAATACCTGACAATGAGTCATTCTCATTACATTGTCGTCTCATTGAATTACTCATCGTAAATGAGGAAGCACACAATCCTCTGACAAATACCTATTGTCTTTTGCAACATTTTAACTAATCTTCTTTGTAAGTCGTAAGCTTTCCAGCCATCTTCTAAGAAATTTATGTACGCTTACCCTCTTGACTTGTTCACTGTTTACACGTAACTTAAGTGGTACTCGCGTTCTTGGTCTCAACATGTATAAATGCTCGTATCTTATTACAAAAAAAAGGTACAAATGCCATTAAAATGTTGTCTTTCTGTTTAGGTTGTTGTATGCCTACGTTTCTCTTATCAACCAGGAAATACTTCTGGAATACGCGAGACAACAGTATAAGAAGTAGGAAAATGTAAGTCTAAAATGAGTACCGAAGGGGAATACAATACAAGTGACTATTTATTTTTTTAATTTTATTATGTTTTCAAAGTTGTAATAAACAATTAGTATCTGATTTCGTTTACGATATCAGGGGGTGGCCATGGAAAATCGTATAATTATGAGACGAAGTATTTATAGCTCCGACGTATTCCAGTAAGATTACCTTCCGACTTTTCTAAAAGTGCCAGTTTGAGTTTCGTAGTAAGAAATTCAAATTTCTGAGGAAGGTAGATAATTGGTAACCCACTGAAGGCTTTCCTTCATACCGATGAGGTATGATAATAAAACTACAAGATTTTATGAAAATCAGTTCGATATTCGCTGAGTGATGATCGATAAAACAATTCAATTTGAGAGACAATCATAGACCTGGAGAAAATCTGGTTTACCACGTGTCGGGGGCGACCGGTAGCGCCGTGTGTTGAGGCATCAGTCTCGTGTTTGACTACCGGCGTGTCGGGTTCGAGTCCGTTCGTGGCTGTGCAGGAGGTGCATGCTGGCAACTGCATTCTCGGAAACCAGTTTATGCCAACGAAACGTCAACTGGGCCACATGCCTCACAAGGGGTTAGGGCAACTGAGAGATTAGACTTACCCTTAGGCGCTCCTGCTCCTGAAAACGGCTTACAAGTTGCACATTCTCTTCTTCTTCCTTGCCCTTTCATACCACTTTGCGGCTTCGCGTTGCTCTGCCTGTGGTGTTGGCACTTCACCCATTTTGACGGTATAATATCAGCTTCCTTCGGCAGGCAGCTTGGTCTAGGATCGTATCATCGCCGAGATTAATGCGTTGTTGTTGCTTCTTCATCTGATCGATCCGTGTGTGTTTCCGTCTGCCTCGGGGTTTGGGTCCAACAATTGGAACATTCATTGATAGTGCCTTCATGACAAGGTTCTCAGATGGACGCCTTAGAACATGGCAATACCAATCCATACGACGATCGTCAAGCTTTTCAGTAATCAGTTGCTCAATAAACAAGCTGCCTCGGATGTAGGTACTTTTGATGCGATCTCTTTGGTCACACCGGTTGACATCCGTAGCATTTTCATCTCGGTTGCAGTCATTTTGCTTTCGTATGTCTTGTACACAGTCCAGCACTCAGACGCATACATGAGTGCGGGACGTACGACCGTTTTGTACAACTTGCCCTTGAGCTTTCGTGATGTCTTCTTGTCGCAGAAAACTCCAGAGTTTTCTCGCTCTTTCTTCCAACCGACACTGATGTGATGTTTGATGTCGTCATCGTAGGCAGCTTCTTTGTTTACCATCGAGCCCAGGTAGTTGAACCTTGTACAGGACTTCAACTGCTCTCCTTTAATGTAGATATCTTGTATCGGTCTCTCTGGATCTGAGAGAGGACAGCAAAAGTACTCAGTCTTCGGTATGCTAATTCTCAGTCCATGATCCTCCAGTATCTTACACCACACAGTGCAGCCTGCAAAGCAACGATGTCTTTGCTACCCAGGACAACGTCATCGGCGAAGAGAAGATATATTTCCAGGTCGTCAGATGTACTCAATTGCCCCAACCCCTTGTGGAGCATAGCGCGTCAACTGTTCCATGTGGCCCAGCTGACGTTTCGTTTTCATAAATTGGTTTCAGAGAATACAGTTGCCAGCATAAACCTCCTGCACATCCATGGCCGCGAACGTCGTCGTGGATACGAACCCGAAACGCCGGTAGTCAAACATGAGACTGATGCCTCAACACACTGCGCTACCGGTCGCCCCCAGTGTTAATAAATAAAGCATGATGATATTGAAGAGCTTGGTGAACTCCGACTTTAACCGGAAACTCTTCATACTCGCCAACTGTGCATCTAACTTTAGTAGTTGCTCCATCATACATGTCTTGTATCATCTTGACATACGCCTCGAGAACCTTAACTGCTCTTAGGGCCACCCATATCAGATCACGAGGAACTCTGTCGAAGGCTTTTTCCAAATCAATGAACACAATGTGCTAGTCCGTCCGTGCATCACGATGTCTTTCCATCGTAACACACAAGCACTGAATAGCATCGAATGTGGATCGACCCTCTACAAAGCCACATTGATTGTCACCCGACCGTACAATCTCTTTCAATCGGTTGCAGACAACTCGCTCGTAAGTCTTCAATGTGTGAGATGTTAACTTGATTGCCCTATACTCGTTGAGCTTGCGTGAGTCACCCTTGTGCTTATAAAACGGGAAAAGGAAGCTTATCCTGAAAGCGTTAGGCATCTGTTGCCCTCTTTTAATTTCGATGAAAAGAACAGTGAGCCATCTAAGCCCAAATTCCAAGGGTATTTTGTCCGGTCCAACTGCCTTTCTGCGTTTCATCTGCATCATTGCCTTCATCACCTCCTCCACTGAAAAATCAGCGATATCAGTGGTATTTGGCTCCACAGCTTGAAAAGCTTCTCGTGGAAATTCTTCGTTTAAAAGTTCGTCAAAGTACTCACGCATTCTGCTGATTGCTGTGTCTTCAACCAGTAGCAATTCTTCCGAGTCTTCAACGTACTCTGGTGCCTGAATCTCTCGAGCGTTTTTTCTCCTTTGGGCTGCGACCTTATAAATCCTGGCGTTGTCTTTAGGTTTCTTTTGCAATGATGATCTCTTATCCGCAGTCAGATCTTCTAGTTCTTGATAGAACTTCTCGGCTGCAATCGCATTTGCTTGAGCCACCTTCCGCTTTACTTCCTTTCGGCATTTATCATATTTCTCCCAAAGTTGAACTTTCTCGGCTTCACTGCTTGTCTTGCAGGTTGTCCAAGCCTTGAATGCGTTTGATTTGGCCTGCACTGCTTCTTTAGTTTCATAATTCCACCACCACGTTTCCTTGTTCGTCTGGAGTGGGCCTTTTGAAACTCTCAGTGTCTTTTCAGCCTCACGCACTAACATTGCATCCAAAGCATTCCACATTTGTGTTGGACTTTGCTCGTGGCAGTTGGTATTGTTTTGAAGCCACTCCTCCATTTTAACAGATTAATAGCTTTCGTTGTTGAGATTGTGCCACTTGATTTTCTCGACTGGCTTCGGGATTTCTTGCACATTCTTTGCCTTGCTTGAGGCAATTTTTTTTAGAAAGAGTTCCTTAGCTTGACAAAAACCTCGAAGCTCAATTTTTTCCATATTTAAAATTTACTCTCAAATTGACTTGTTTATTCGATGTCGACTATAACTCAGCGAATACTGTAACGATTTTCGTAAAATTTTGTATTTATACTACAAATGAGTTATGTAAAAATAAATAAAAAGTAACCTCGACAGCGCCATCTCCTCCATTCCCTGAATTTATTGGGCTGCGCTCGTAAGTAGAGCCTATTTCGGAATAGGCCATTTCAAGACTGTCGACTTTAGCCATAACATTTTATAAAGGTTCTACCTGCTGTTGTATTATCAGCTTACACATTACATTACAAACATAATGCCCTTTGGATCTAGTAAGAGTTTTAATGTCTCAATACTAGGACATAACCAGAATTTGTATTTTGACATAAACTGATGGAATCTTCAGAATGCCACTTTCAATTTAAAACAAAAACAAAGCCATCCCCGAAAATTTGTGCTTCCATACACGACGCAAAGGTGGCTATTGCCCGCGTCTTCTAGTGTCCCCACAACGTTTTTTTTACTACCTTTCGGTCGGCGCGCGTTATCAACACTGTCTGGCCTGACTGATAAGAATGCCTCAGTCCGAACGTGCACGTAGTGTTGCTGCTGTCATTTATTGCCATAACAGATACCATGTCTACTCCGAAGTACCTACATTTCCACCATACTGTTCGGTTGTTCTATAGTTGACAGCACAAAAAAAGTAGCTCTTCCAGTTCTCCTTAGGCAAATAATACGTATACCTGAATGCTTTCGGGGCCCTATCAGTTATTTGTTTTTAACTGCTGGCTGACTGACAGCAATAGTCTTTTTTTTTTATCTGGCTTTTATCTTAGTATCTTTCCACTATGGTACGCGCGTTGTAAACCGATATAGCACTGATAAACAAACGTTGTGTAAAGTGGGATCCCGTAAAAGTATTTAACGACAGCAACAACAACAACTCAAGCAATATTATACTCAATTAAGAATTTCAGTAGGTATCGACAATAATGATAGTTTTATGGCTCGAAAACATTCGCCGCCAGTTTTATAAAGTCGGTTAACTTTTTTTTTCTGTTTCATTTCAGAGTGATAAGGTGCTAACAAGATAATATGCCAACTGAGGGAGCATCTGTGATTGAGGATCGTGCTCTGCCTCTGGTGAGGTCATCACGTATCGAGCAGTTCCTGCAATCGTCGTGTAGTAATGGTTCGAGTTCGGGAAATCCAAGTCAGTCCGGTTCGACGTCAGGAATGCGTAATTCCTCGGGCGGTCGACCCGGAACTTCGTCATCGGGTGCGTCGAGTTCCAGCTATGAGCTCGCCTATCAACATCATCTGTCCGCGGGGATGCTGAATTCACAGCCGCAACATCATCATCGAGAAACATCGGCTTTTGTACCTGTTCTTCCGTCTCGTAGTTTACGCGGTCCACCCTCACTATATTCGGGCATGATCGATGCCGCCGAATCACTGGGCAAGGATGTACCGACGAAACGAGGATCTTCCTATGAACTGATTGCCATGATGGCTGACAAGCGAAAGGAATTGGCACTTCGGGAAGCTGCAGCTATGCTTTTGCCACGACCCGGTGTAAGTTCGGCACCGGGTGCGCCACCACCGCCACCTGGAATATATCCACCGCCTGGATTTTTAGGTGGTCCAGGACCTTCACCCACCGCACCCGGAACATTTGCATTTCCACCGTCGGCGGCAAGCCTATTTCCGCCTGGCGTTCCGCCCGGACTTCATGCAAGTCTCGATCGACGATTGTTGCGTGCACCGGGACGAGCGTCGCGTCCGAAAAAGCAATTTATATGTAAATTTTGTAATCGACAATTTACAAAGTCGTATAATTTGCTCATACACGAACGGACACACACCGACGAGCGACCGTATTCATGTGATATTTGCGGTAAAGCGTTCCGGCGACAAGATCATTTACGAGATCATAGGTATGTATGATACTGTGATTTAATACGTAGTTTGTAAAGACATAAGTTTGTTAGCCTATTACTAAGCCTATATTATGTATCTATGTGGAGCCTTGTTGTTAGTTGCTTATATGAGACTCTGGGTCTTGAAATGATCATACTTGAAACATCAATAACTGCTTAGTTGAACACAAATTTGATTGTGGGGCTTCATGTTAGCGTAAATCAAATCTGACAGCGACTTGCGGCACGTGAGATAATTTATTCTGTGTGTTCTTTTCTGCACTGTTCTCTATCGATTGATTGTCTTCCAAATATAATATAATAACCCATAAGAACGCAAACTAGTTCAGCTCCGATAACCGATAGCCATCTATTTTCTTTTATATTCTGGACCTTCAATCCGATTTGCTTCACATACCATGTTAGTAGCATGGAAGAGATTCGACATGCTCTAGAATTGTTCAGACTAGAAGCTAGTGTGGCCCGTGAGTCGTGAGTATCACCAAGCACCGTAACCATTCGGTCTATTGTGCTATTGCACTGAACTTATGATCAGAAGTAGGTTTGGCAAACCAACTTGTTTATTCCAACGACTACGATCAGCTGACTCAGACGGACTTAGCCATAGACCCACCATAGACGGTGCGATCCATCGTCAGATCGATCTGACGATGGATCGCCACAAAATATCTGACGATCGAAATTATATGGAACTGTCAAAAAAATCGTCAACGATAGTCACATACACTGTGCGATCGATCTGACGATCACAATATCGTCAGATCGATCTGACGATGAATTGCATCGTATATGGGGGCTATTAAGTGACCATCTTTTCGGCGGCTGGCAATATTTTCATACCCACTAAGGCTTTGTTGTAGGCCGGTAGCTCAGCATTTTCAGGCGTCAGTCTGATGGCCACCCTTTGGCAGGAATGTTTTTTTTTGTGTAAGTGTCACGATACACTGTCGAACTCGATATCGAACATGGTACAAGTGCACCAGTTTTCTTCAGGTTTATGTGAAGTGTATGTGTGTGTGTGTGTGTGTCTTGAGCTATTCAGAGGACATTTGTACTAGGTTCGTGTTCGAGTTGGAGTTCGAGAGTGTATGGTGACACTAAGAGTAATGCCCGAATTAGATTGAACGCAGAATTCAACAGCAGGGGCAGCGAAATGTCAAGTTAGAAAGCGTGCATTTCCCTTAAGCGACCTAGATTGAACGCAGCGACAGTGGCGAAAGAAGATCTTTCTGCGTGTTGTTGCCACCGCTGCTGCTGCTTTCTGCGTTCAATCTGGTTCGGGCATAAGTCACAACTTCTCCCATTATCGCGGCTAAATGGGTCGGAGGCGCAAACTAGCAAAATCTTTCGAAACCAGTTTATGCTAACGAAACGTCAACTAACCCTGTTGTTAATAATTGACGCGCTATACACCATTAGCGGTTAGGGAAAATAGTTTAAGGTTTTGTTGAGATTCTCATCATCTTTGCAGTAGCGATAGTTTCTACTCGATACGACGCCCATTCTGTTGAAGTGTAATAGGTTGGCATGAATGTCCTGTCTAAGGCCTGGCACATATTGGTCACAACCCAGGCACAACTCAGACCTAAGCCACGCCTGGGTCATTTTGTGTTTCACTGTTGCCCATATACTACCATACACGCACACATCACCCATACTTTGTGTTGTTTGACTTCGTCGGACAATTTCGTGTGCGTGGGTTGGTCGTTTGTTTCGTTTTGAACACCGTCGCACCTATCATTTTGTTTACGTTTTGTGACAAGATTGAGTCCGATAATGAAAATTAATTTCTTTGGTGGAAAAACTTCAGTTTTGTACCGGACGGGCTATCCAGGTTACTACATACGAACAAAATGGAAAGACGGAATTTGAAAAAAATAGGAGATGAAGTCAGCTGCTCAAAGTTGTTGTTGGCTGCGTCGACAGACACGCGATAACGACTGGGTTGTGTTGGCTTGAATATGCGGTGACTGAACCTCTCGTGGGCGTGGGGCCGCTCTGAGTTGGCCGTGGTTTGTGCGTGGCTTGGGAGCAATATGCGTCAGGCCTAAAAGTTGAACTAGTCATCAAGTGAGATTTTTGTTGTGAACGAAGTATTGCACTATTGCTGAGTGTATTGCCTTACGAAGCTATGATATATTTTTTTCTGGTACCTTGCAATATATAGAGTTCGCATTTGTATTGACATAAGTGCGGAGTGGCTGTACCCTGAGGACTGTGATAAAAGCCCCTTCAACCTAAGGTAACTTTGTTTTTCCATACCGTCAGACATTGTTTTTCCACCAGATTTGGCAGTCAGTGCCGAAGAACTTGACAAGAGAGTAAGTAGCTCTTGAAACAATAGGCGTGTTTATTTTTAACAGCCATACAGAGCAGAGCAGATTAAGACTACGCAATTACACTAACAGTTTTGTCTGAGCTACTCTGGATAAGACATCAGTAGAAGAATGCTGCTCCGTTAAGTACTCTGCGTTTTGAAATGCAGACGGCGCAGGTATCGGAGTTTTCGAACTGTTCACAGTTTGGGAAGCACATAAAGTTAATTTCCTGTTAATAAAATGTTGGTTTTGTCCAATTATTTGGAATAGTAAACATACAAAGTAATTTTGCTGCCTAAAGGAAATTTGTCCGATTGTATGTACTACGGATTTCAGTTTTCTCTTGAAATTTGAGTTGACACTTGAATTTTAACTAAGCCCCATTTTCGTGTTCGCTACAATAATTTGCTCTCGATCGTTTTTTTTGCCGCTTAACCTGCTCTACGCTGCTCTGCACAAAAAAAACGCAGCTTATATTGTATTCGATTGAACAATAAAGAATATCTCGTAATGGAACCGCGCTGTATTAGTGATATTCCATTTCAGCGAGAAAACTACCGCCCGACGAAGGTGATAGGCTAGACCCCTGGTCGGCAAACTTTTTCTGAAAAGGGCCAGATCGTCGGAATTTTGGGATCAGTGGGTCGGATAGTGGACCCAAATTTTAACTGTTCACCGGTGTTGTCAACTTACTACCCACTGCTAATTGAAGATTTTACAGAAGTACCTCAATGATGCAGTCAAATAGACCTAGTTTGGCACAGCATGTCAACTACTCCTACGCGCCATGGTGTTAGGTTTCGGGTTACAATTTCTCTGTAATCCTAAAAGAAAGAAATAGGCAGAAGTTGGAGCCTGCAACCTGTATACTGCGGCTTGTTGAGCAGAGTCCAAATACTAGCCATTTGCTCATTACTCGAGCCCTGAGAAGCGCGCCATCTGCTGCTTTGGGTATGCTGTTCAACTTGCTTCCTCTCGAAATTTCCGCCTTCGAGAATCATGTCACCGGTTTTCGTCAACCACTCTCCACTCTGTACTTCTATATCGGATGGTTCCTAGCTGTGGTTTATTTTTATTAACTAACTTGTCGTTCCATCTATCCGACCACTGTACTGCTGTCCAGAGCACATTAGTTCGTTTGTGGATGTTATAGCTGGACACTGTGTTTTTGGAGATCGTGCCAGGATCCTCTTCAATATATTGATTTCTGCAGAAGCGATGGACACGTGAAAGATAAGGATAATTGCTTCCATTTTCTGTGCTCTAGTCCGGCCTTGGCTCTCCTTCCAGCCAAAGCCAGACTAGAGCACAATTTTTGGATCCTACATATTCACCGATTTTGAGGATCTGGAAAGTGCGAATATTGGTTTGTTCCATCGCTTCATCACTAGGTCGATTGGTTTAAATAAGTAATTAAGTTCGAAGGTGATGTATCCCAAATGTTTGGTTTGACAACGGACCAGCTTATGGTCTATGTGTGCTGTGATAGTCCTAGATTTTTGGAATACGAAATAGGAATATACCGAAATAAAGTTGACCCCTGACACAAATGGTATGATTCAAGTTTTTCGTTTTCCGTGACGATGTTATTCAATGCAGGCTTTTCATGGAAGCTATTTTCTCTGGCATATGAAACTCATTGATTACTCGAAGAAATAGCAGAAATTTATTAGTAGAAAGTAATGTTTGTCTACTGTCTTTCTGATTACTTTCCGAAGCAACCGCTGCGCATTTACGCAGATGACGTTAAGTAGGATCGACGTTATTCAAACAGAGATGAACGTCCGTCACCGTCGACACAGGACTCAGTGGCACGGATCTCAGATTGGAATACACTAGGCCAGAAATTATGATCCTAGTGTCAGTGCAGAGACACCAGCAAGAGCTGCCTCTTTCATTTTTTTTCATCCAATGGTGTATCATATAACCCAACTATGATTGATGTCTCAGCAAACGTGACATTTCCTAATTTGTTGCACATCTGTGGGATAGTCTATATTAATTTTCGGGCCCTTACACACGTGAGTACACAAATTTATATAATAACTGGTCGTACCAGCATCAGTTGCAAAATCATAGTGAACTTACATTGCGATTTATATCACAAGAGCAATGCGATTTCTTTAACGAACTGCTCTTGCGATTCAAATTACAGGTGTAATTTGGAATCTTTTCGTGGATGTGGAGATGGGAAGTTTTATGGTGCTACCCATACGACAACATTGGCGACTCATGTAGAAAACAATATTAACTCGTGGGCCGGATGAAAACCAGAGGCGGGCCGGAGTTTTCTGACCCCTGGGCTACACTATGAGCCTGACTTTGCAACAACCTAATATATTTGTGTGGCTATAAATGCATGTATACTGTAATTATCATAAAATCCGAGACTATTAGTAAGGCAAATATTATGGTGAAGTGGCCTAGGCTACTATCATATCCTGCGGCATCCGGTTCTTCTTCCCCGAACGACCACGAGCTGCCAAACCGCCTCGATGCAAGAAGAACTGCAGTATTTGTAGCATCGCTGCCACAACAACAACAACCTTCATATCCGTTCCTTCCATGTTCTATTGCTGAAAACAGGGTAGCACATCAGCTCTATCGTGGGTGTGATCACTGTCTAATTGGCGAGCATGCCAAGCGACTTCGTCTTTCATTTAACGATTTCTCCATAAGCTCTGGAGACAAAAGGAAAGTTGTCTCCATCTCCTCTGCTCATGTCTGGCTTTGGCAGCAAATAGGTGATCAACACACGGTTCCTATTTTTTCGGAACTGGAGGAGCAAGAGGGAGAATTGTGTTAGATTGGATTATGGGGCGGTGGGCCGAAGACCCACAAGCACTGCGACCATAGACAGAGTTTATTATGCTATAACACAAAAGATCTAGGGTTGACGGTCGAGCGTGAGCAAGCCTAAAACAAATCTGCTCAGCTGCAAGCGTCTGATTGGGGTAATTGCCTCTGCTTCAGGGAACGCCACACCGAAACTTTCCAAGCGTCGGCGGGCGAGTTCCTCACACTCGCAGAGGATGTGCTGAGAGGTTTCGTCATCGCTCTCCCAAAAACGTCAGATAAGATTAGAGACAATACCTATTCTGTGCCAGTGACTCCTCAGGGTCGAGTGCCCTGAGAGGAGCCCGCTGATAATTCTTACCCTGCTTCTGGCGAAACTCAGCAATTCCAAGGAGCGCTTGCGAAATGACTTGAAGTCAACAATTTCGATTGTCTCTGGCCAGGGAGGTTTTCCCAGTGAGCAGCGGTTTATGAATATTGCTGCCCCCTCATGTGGAGTTTTACGCTACATAGAGGGGCACCACAGAAGGGTTCGCGTCCGTTAAACGGACTTGCAGCAGCTTTCCTAGCTAGCTCGTCGGCAATTTCGTTACCCAAAACGCCGACATGTCCAGGGACCCATTAGATGGTAATTTTATTCACAGTACTAAATCTCTGCAGAGCTTCATATCAGTTTTGATGAAAAGGGGAATGGTATTACAACGGACCAGCTTGGACCAGGGTCTATGTATGCAGTGCTTGTCATGGTAGCCAGGTTGCCTACCTTCCTACCTGGTGTATTGCAAAGTACTAATTCCCATCTTCGGACCGAAAACTTTTTGTGATTTAGTCAGAGCTTTGGCTGGGAGGATCTGCAGGGATTTGGCAATAAGACATAGAAGATTTTCCCGATACTATCATTTCAATACTACCTGCAAATAGAGAGCGATAATCTGTCATCTAATTTGTAGGCTAGAAGGTCATCAGCTTTTCGAAACTTCTTCATTCTAAAGGTGTATTTTGCTAGGCACACGATCGTCGCACATTGTTCGCGATTAGCTATCAATCCATGGAGCACTATTTATGTGTATCTTTTTGATAATCGCCTGCGATCGACGCAGAGTGGTGTCTAGCAAAACGGACCTTAACGGTTATTAGGCTGGTGGAGCTGTGCCACAATAGTCCTTTTTCAGAGTAGCTTTCAGCCAGTTCTAGTGAACTTACTGCAATGCGCACATAGCTAAACTCATTCCCAAACTTTTTCCTTTGGCAAAATCCCAATTTATGATACAGCTACCACAGACTTCTTGTCTGCCAAAATCCATCTTAGCACCATAGTTTTCAAAATCTCAATTTTTTTTAACGTTAAAAACATGATTTCGTCTTTACTATAGAGGCAATGCACCCCGTCCAAGACCGTACTTGGAGCAGTTCAAATACAATCACGTTCATTTCTTTGAATATTCAAAACAAACCCGAGTGAAAAAAAAGCAATAGATCTGCCAAATACGATTTAAGTAAAAGACAACATTGCATCTTATCCAACCTCCAGCAGATTGAATATAATGTACCTGAAATTGAAGTGGATAAACACACATAGAAAATTTACATTTTCATTTACCAATGCTTGATTATTATGGGTACCGTCCCATAACGTCAAGTGTTTTGCACTAAATCAAAAAAAAAAAAGAGACCGTCCAGATAATCCTACGTACTATTTTCAGGTGTCTTAGAAAAAGCCGGCAGCAAAGAACCGTTTGTCAGCAATGTTCATTTGATATTTTCAAAGTATCTTTCGTGTGTGTACTCGCGCAGTTGTATAGTATGTTGTTTTGGATTTTCATTTTATTTTTTGAACATACCGAATAAGATACACAATGAAATTTGAATATGTGACACAAGTGCCTTGTTGCTGTATTGTTGCTGAGAGTGGTGGTGAGGTGAGGTCCTCCAGTTGGGTCAACAATATATAGAACAAGACCTATTGAGATGAAGAAAAAAAGTAAATTGCCAGTGGGTTGAAACTTATTCCTTATGAATACTAATTAAAAATCTCAAGAGTCTATTGAAAAGTTTGTTTTGGGGGCTTTGCGGTCGAGTGCGTACTTAAGATTGATATTTTTTTTTTATTATCGTGAAGGCTCTCTGTCAGAGATCTTAGATATATTCTACTTTTGTATCCATGGACTATATGTGTGGAATATACGTTCGTCTAGATGTGAGGTGAGTTGCAAGAAAAAGGTGGCGGATTACTTTGATCTTTTCCAGGGGTTTAATATTTACAGTATGTACTGTAGCTCTATTTGAACATTTGAAATTGTCACGTTCTGTACACAGCTGTAGAAACGAACAATAGAAAAGTATCTGGACATTTTACATGCAGACTTTGCGGCGCTCCTTTTAATATTTTGGGTACAATACACACCAGAATTTCTATAGTCTATCTATACCCATATTATTTATATGGAAAACCCAACACGTACTCTAACATATACTCGAAATGTCCCTTTTTTGGACGGCTGCCAATGTTGATTTAATAAAAAATAATGGAGTAAAAGGGGGTTGTAGAAACAAGCCATTTACTCCACCGCCCTTTAAAAGAGTTTCGAAAACAAAGTTCTCTCTCTATTATCATCATCATCATGGGCGCTCTAGCCCGCGTCGGGTCTTGGCCACTTGGATACGGCATAGGGATGTCAAAAACCAGACGGTTAAACCGAACAACTGGTACCTTGAAAAAAATTAACCCGATTTTTTCAGTTTTACTTTCTCGCTGTTTATACTCGATCGGTTTTTCCTCCATCGGGTTGAGAACTGCAATCAAAAAAGCCCGATAGCCGCAAGTCAGGCAGTTGCGTATTTAAGCATGGAAATAAAAAGAAAATATTTATCGGGAAGCATATCTGCAAAACAACGAAAATCAACAACTTTAACAGATAACAATAATAACAATATGGTTAAAACACGACAAAAAAAAAGAACAATCGTTCCCGGATCTTCAACCTTTCCCGGCGATTTCGTCCCTTGAATCGGCCATTTCTACATAAAAAACGGTTATGAATTGTCGCTCGACACTCATGGAAATGAGCTGCTTTTTCAATATGACTCTTTGTTGGATTCCAGGCCACAGTGGTTTCATGGGCAATTGCAAGGCTGCTGAGCTGGAGCTGGCCCGTCAAAGGACAATCGTGGCCACTGATACGTATCTAAACCACATTAGTTCGCCTATAAATAGTAGCGTGTAAAATAGCAATCGAGTCCGCTGCGATAGGCAGGGCCGATGCTAGATGGCTCGGTGGTAGCACTTGCCAAACAACGAGGACGATATGGCCAGGATAAACCCTAATCGCTCTGCTTCCATGCTCTCATTGAACAGGAAGCATATTGGCAGGATGGTGGAGGTCATTACCTATACAGGGCACTGTCCTATCGGCGAGCATGCGAAGAAGCTTCGCCTTCCCCATCACGACTACTGCAGAATTTATCAGGAAAAGGACGTGGAGGAGAGTGTTCCACCCCCTCTTTGTCACTGCCCAGCCTTGGCTAATAGGAGGAAGAGGTTTTTGGCACTGTTTTTTTTTCTGGACCGATAGGGTCCCGTGGATGTTAATGCTATACAATCAACCTTTATTGCCAGCATCGGCTAGCTGGGTACCTCGGGTACTAATGGATCATGAGCGATCTATGTGTGCGTGGTTTATTCACGGCAACTCCCGAACCTACTGTCAAAGGCAGAAACCCTAATAACATACTGGCTTCAAAGCCGAAGTTGTTTCCCAACTCTCTCGGAAATTGCACTGAAACGTTTAATAGCAGTTAGAAGCTCGGTTGTCTCCGAGAGGTTGGTGTTAACAATAAATAACGTTGTATCTGAGGGAAGATATCGGAAAACGAACCAGCCTATGATAGAGAGAGTTTTTTGGCTAAAGTCCACGAAAAATACTGGCTCGATCTCGAATAAACTACGACTTTGTGCACTGTGGTTATAATATCGCTCCTTGATCTTTTATATGTTTCTTTGACCTTAACGACACCACCATTCACATTAAATCTCCTGTAAACAACTCCGTCGAAAATACAGTACAGCAGGCTTGCCACTCTCCGCGCGGCCACTTGGGGGCGACCGGTAGCTCAGTGGGTAGAGGAATCTGTCTCAAGTCTGATTATCAGCATTTTGGGTTCGAATTCCGTCCACGACAACTTTCGCGGGTATGGATGTTTGTGCTGCCTCCCCCTGTGGTGCGGGACGTCATGATAAGCCACGGCATCACCCGACTTGTCGCGGTTAGACGGCTAAATGGGGGAGCAAGAGATGCATACTGGCAACTGCATTCTCCGAAACTAGTTTATTCCAACGAAACGTCAACTGGGCCTCATGGAACAGTTGACGCGCTATGCCCCACAAGGGGTTAGGACAATTGAGTATGCCAAAACCTAGCTTGAACCCGTCATCCCGTGAAGGTACCTAATGGCCAGTGTTGCTAAAAGTCACCACCCACCATCGAGCCGACCAATTTTTTGGTTGAGTTGACCAACGTCATTTTCATAGAAGCGCGGAGAATCAGGAGCATTTTTCCTAACGTTCCTATGAGAGCGGCGTGGTTCGGCCCAACCCAAAATTGGTCCGGCTCGACATATCTATGCGTTGGTCGTAAACAATCTGTCTTAATTGGCAATGTGCCCATGATCGAACAATGTCTGTGATTTTTTAGGGAACATATGAATTCCTGATAAATGGTCGGTAACCAAGCTGGTAAGTCCAAACTCCCGGGCCGATTCCAATGAAAACAAAAAATATGACTCCAATTAAAAAGAAAAAGCGAACTTAAACAATATTTGACCACACATGATACCAAATGGATAGGAACCAAAAAGTAAACTTCTACAATTCTTAAATATTATTGAATATATGTATTTTTTTTTGTTACTTCTGTTAAGGTACATCCAGGGAGTGATGTCTCTACCTAGATATTATTTTGAAATTACTACGTTTCAGGCTTACTTATGAAAGATGATGTCCAACGAGTTCTTGCCATGGACTATCATTGGCAATTTCAATAATGTTATGTTCGACATGAACCAAAAATAAAGATCGAACTGGGGATCCAAATAGAAAAAAAATTCAGCCCGTTGGTGTTGGATCTGTAATTATTCATTGTGTCTATCCCACAGCGTCAAACAATGGCATTCGACTGGACTGTGCGTCAAATTGCTAAAGGCACAGCGGAAAAAATAATATTAGGAAAAAAAAACAGCACCAGGCAGACGCATGAAATTCCTTTGGTCAGAATTTCAAATTCCAATTAGTGGTCAGCGCCTTTATTTTCGGCTAGTTCACAAAAACACATAGCCATCATTGAAATTAGCTTCAGTCACACAAAGTTAAATTATCAATAATTTGCTTAATACGTATGGCAGTAGGGGAGGCGAAAAGATAATGGAAAATAAATGGTCTAGAAATTGACCCTTTTTTTGTACATCGATTTTGTATTGTCTTTGATATAAAGTTGGCAAATCAAAGCGAAGAGAGATTGATGATTGCTTTTGGTTGAGTGCTATTTTTGGAGTGTTTTTTTTTTATTAAGTCGTAGTTGCTTTTTTGAAGCTACAACTAATTCGTCTTCATTATTTTCAATCCCGGAATGGTGCACATATGTACTATCTTTTTTAATAGTTGGATTTCACCTAATCTAATTAGCGGATCTGAAGAACCTTGCTTTAACCCCTACGGATTAAAAAAAAGAATTCTATCTGGAACCACTGGGGAATGGAGCGATCATTTGGGAAAGTGACGTCCGATTCCAACGCATCCTCAATTACTACCTCAATTACTTGATGAGTTGGATTTCCAGTCCTAAGTGCAAAAGCAACTCAACGGAAAACGCTGAGTTTGGATGACCTAATCCTGACCTGATCCAATATTATTATTTTTTTTAAATGCGATGAATAGTGGTGCGACAACAGCGGCTTACGTTTGAATCCTATGAAAGCTGCCATAGTGCCATTCACTAGAGAAAGGAAACTTCGGACACTTAATTTTTGGTATTTAATGCAAAATATTTGGGAGTTATCCTCGACGAAACTGGATCCCAAACGTTCTTCTGGATTGCTAATGCTAAACAGAAATAATCTAAGAACTGTCGTAGGGGTGCTAACTGGACATTGTCTAATTGGGGAGCATACCCGGACACTTCGTTTTCCAAATAATGGTTTTTGCAGGAGCTGTGGGGACGAGGAAGAGGGGGAAAGTACGTCTCATCTTCTGTGTACCTGTCCGGCCCTGGCGAGTTTTAGGAAAGACCTCCTTGGTTCCTACTTTTTCACCGATCTGGATGACCTGAAAAAGGTAAATGTTGGTCGGCTACGTCGCTTCATTGTGAGCTCAGGCTGGTTTAACGAGTGAGTTGGTCTCAGTTGCTGAGTCCAGGGGAATCGCAACGGCCCCAGTGGTGGTCTAAGTGTGCTTAAGCAACCCTTTTAACCTAACTTAACCTATCCTCGACGAAAATTATCCTAGGCAGAACACCTCAGAGCGACTTCTGACAAGGCAATTAAAGTTTTGTGGATCTGCAGACAGTATGTACATGGGAATCAAACCCCACATAGTTCTTTGGGTCTATAAAGTGATTGTCAGACCTCCAGTAGAATACGCGGTGCAGTTGTATGGTGGAAAAAGAAACTACCTTAGCCAGTAGAACCGCTCTAACTAGAATCCAGTGACTTGCGTGCGTCGCCATAGTCTTGCCCGACAGGTGCTCTAGAGGTTCTACTCGACCTCACATCGATGCATACACACATTGAAACGAAAGCAAGAATGGCAACGGTCACACTCATATCCTGCGACATAGAGATCAAGTTGAATCCAAACCAACTACGGAGTAGAAAAATGACAATATACTCAGCATGCCAACTGACTACTTTGTTAAAACCCTTCGATTCGACTATTCTTTTCAATCAGTCATGTGGAACAAAGATAAGTGGACGGACGGCTACAACTTTCTCCGACCCAGCACAATCAAATGGTTTACAGACGGCTCGAAAACTGAAGAGGGTCCTAATGAGTAAAACGTCTTCCGTGTTACAAGCGAAAATACGCGCCATCGAGGTATTTGCTAGGCTGTGCCAAAGCTCTGGCTATTTAAGCAGCATCATAGCAGTATTTACCGACAGTCAGGCTGCCATCAAAGCACTTACCAGCTTCACTACCAATTCTAAGCTAGTGCTATCCTGTCAAGAAGTTCCCCATACTGTGGGTTCCATGAAAAAATTCATATTTGACTGGGTCCCTGGTCAGTTGGGAATCGAAGAGAATGAGCTAGCGCTAGCAAACCGAGCATCCAAAGCCCCCTTCCACGGCACAGAACCTTTTTGTGGAAAACCACTCTGTTACTGCATAAACCAAATAAGAGATTAGGAAAGCGTACTCGTCGCATCCCAATGGGAGGCCCTTCCAGGCCTGAGACAGGCCAAACTTGATCTCGGGCTACTTACTACCTCACAGTACATCATTTGTGAGTGCGAAGGTTTTGTCTAACGACCCATAGATTGCTTCGTAACATTACCTTTGGCCGAAGGCTCAATTTATCGTGTGTGCTTTAGCACAATTTACCCAAGGTCGCAGTGCTTGTGGTTTCGACACAATCCACGATGCCCCCCTTTGTCTGTTAATTTTTTTTTAATAGTTGGCTTTTACCTAATCTAGCGAATCTTAAGAACCTTGTCAGATTCACCCCCCAGATTCATAAAAGAAGATTTCTGTCTGATACCACTAGAATGAAGAGATCATTTCAACGCATCCTCAGTTACTACCCTACGTTCCGGGTTAGTTGGATTACCAGTCCTTAAGATCAAAAAAGCAACCCAACGGCAGACTATGACTTTGGATGACCTAATCCTGCCCTGATCCAATATAAATTTTTCATTTAGTTGCGATGTTGGGTCTAGGTCCATCAACAACAAAATGCATGAGAAAACCGCCATCCTCTATAGCTAGAAACGTCGCTCATGGACAACGACACCAAATTAGCGTATTTTACTTGCGTTCGACCTGATCGGCATATCTACTATACCCCCAAGCTGTGGACGAAATCGATACGCGTCACTAAACGACTGTAAACCCGTATCGATTTCGTCAATTCCAGGGGACGAAACAGATAGGTTTTTTGATAGCATTTGTTGCATAAAATGTTGATATCATGGTGGTTGATGTCTGATAGTAATGCTTACCATTGAAATGAAATTGAAAATCGAAGAATAAGTCTGATAAATCCGTTCAAATAATAGGGTAAACCTAGTAATGAAGCAGTTTGTTCAAGTGCTACAAAGGTCCACAAATTTTGAAAGTAATATCTTCGATATTAATGGGTAGTTTCCCAAAAGGACTAATACCATCCATCCATTGGGGCGACCGGTAGCGTAATGTATCAGGCATAAGTCTCATGTTTGACTACCGGCGTTTCGGGTTCGAATCCCGGCGACGACGACGTTTGTGGCCATGTATGTGCAGGAGGTGCATGCTGGCAACTGCATTCTCCGAAACCAATTTATGCCAGTGAAACGTCGACTGGGCTACATGGAACAGTTGACGCGCTCTGCCCCACAAGGGGTTAGGGCAATTGAGTATAATACCATCCTGAAAGAATTTAAACACTAAGAGTGGCTGGACCTATCTGCCAGATTTTACGCCTATGTGGTTCCAACCAAATTTTAGTTTCCCATTCGCACTTGAACCTTTTCTTTCGCCATGATTTTGTTTACATGCAAGCATTGAACAAATAATTCGAATTTTTTATCTCCTTGATACCGAACATATTCTGGGATGTACTCGGCATTTTTGTAAAAAACTCACCTGTTTACCTGCCGGCTCTATTCACATATTGAGGCAGGAAGGTGAACCGTGAACACATTTCGATCTATGCAAAATCCTATAGACACGTCTATATGCAGATATTTTTCATTAAGGAGTATTTTTAGCCCATGTAAATGTTTCTGCAGAGATCACTCATGGGATGGAATAATTTCGCTCGTCTGGCCAGTTCCAGTTCATAACTGAGGTCACTATACGAGTGTTGTCTGTACTGTGTCATGTATTTGTAATCGGTTTGGAATATTCCTTGGACAAATACAGACTGTGGTGTAAATTTATGCATAGGTAGATCTTAGGTGGCGGTGAAGTCTCGGTCGCCACTCAACGATGTCTGCAGAAACAGATCAGGGCTCATTTCCCGGGCGCGTAACTAAAATAAAAAAAAAACTACCTGTGGGTACTGTTAGAACTCCCACTGCGATCCAAGCTTTTCAGTTAAAGACGGTTATACGGATAGGAGGTGTATGCTAGCAACTGCACCATCCAAAATTTATATGGCAACGAAATATCAGCAAGGCTGTGCTTGAGATGTTGACGAGCCCATGGCCCACTGGAGGTGTTAGGGGAAATCTTTAAGGTAAATCTTTGGATGATTTAGTAGTTCTGTCCATGTGCACATTTGGAGATCATCAGGTACTATTACTGATCATGAATCCTACAGGTTACACTAAATGACTTTCTTTTGATCCTCGAAGGTAAAGAGATGACTCATTTATAACTTCAATGGAGAAGTTTTCATCAGAGCATGTCAAAATAGGACCAAACGAGTTCAACGATGACTGTCATCTCGTATTGTCGGTTTCAATTGACCATTCGTTCCTAATCAGGCCGTATTATGATAGCACAATGCATCCCTATATTAGCCACTAAAAGATACTACCATGTCTAAAGTAAAAATACTTCCAAACATTTTTTTTTTCGTTTTAAATCGAATGTACAATAGGCCTATAATAGGTTTTTCTTTGAAACACAAATTTCCGTAGTCATGCTATAGGTCGATTTGAAGTAGAGGTCAGAGTACAGGTGCTTTAGCTATCGTGTTAGAGCTATTTTGGTCTCTCTATGCAGGGTAGAAATGGAATGAAAAGTGTTTCTAACAAAAATTTCCTCCGAGACTTCCGAACAGGAGATCTCTGGGTTTCATTTGGAAGGCTTTTTTCATAATTGATGAATTATTTCGTATGTATTTTTTGCCACACACTCTAATATGAAAATCATCTGAAACTTTAATATTCCGGTAATTATAGAGGAGCGCGCACTTATAGTCAATAGCGCCGACAGCATTTACATACTCCTATGCCCAAGACACGCATGGCCAGCCCCACATTGGAGGCCAGTTTCAACCAAGGTGGACGATGTTGTCTTGGGACTTGGGACGTTTTTGTCCATTGAAGACCGCGTCGTCTACTCCAAATACGTTACAGTCTTCATATTCCCCCTGAACAGACGGTAATAATTTAAAGCTGAACCAAAAAAAAAATAGTAAGTTCCAAGATGATTGGATTTTACACGCGCTTTAGATTAATAATAAATGAATGTGGCATTAGGTGGATTTTCTAGAGCACAAGAGCCAAGAAGTGGACGTAATGTCCAACCGAATCGACTATGAGGTACTTGGAAAGATGCAGACGTTACGTGAATGCTTAATTAGCAATTTTATGGTGTGCATAGATGATGCAACAAAGTAGCTAGTGTAAGCTCGGTTTGAGATGGAAGGTATCCTTAGACTTAGCTGGGAGGTACTTGCGTACTTGAATTTCCGTAAAATGCAGTTGTTTGGCTTAAAAAGTGAAGCCATGTGCTGATAATAATTGAAATCCAGCATCTCTAATTGCCTTGACTCCTCCAGGGGCATGAGTACGTCAACATCTCTAGCATTTCTATGCTCTGTTGATGTTTCAATAGCATATCTACTTTTCGGAAGTGCAGTTGCTAGCATGCAGTTGCTAGCATGCAGTTGCTCCTATCCGCGCCGTCTTTATACTGACAAGCTCGGAGCACTGTGAGAGATCTATTAGTACTCACAGGCAGTTTTTGATCGCGCCGAGATTTGATCTCCGAGCTCTAGATTAGTATCGTAGAGCGATGACCGAACGATCACGGCCACCGAGCGTGACCGGCCACCGAGCGTGACGCGTGACGCAGTTGCTTTCATGGACTTAGAAGAACAAGCTTCTCAAGTCAAGAAATCACGGGGCGCCTAAATATGAATTCTGACCTAAAATCATCAGAGTATAAGTCTACATACACAGAACGATTTGTCGGTTGACGAGTCAGTAGATATTGTGATCGCCCGATAGATCGCACCGTGTATGTGCTCGGATAGCCAGGCCGCCATCAAGGCAACTATGGGTAAGTACATCCTCCAAGCTTGTCGAGCGATGTGAGGTGGAGTTAGCTTACCTTGGCAGACGGCTCAATATTAGCCTGCTCTGGGTTTCTGGTCACAGGAACATAGAGGGTAATGAGAAGGCCGACGACCTGGTTAGAAGGGGCGCCGCTCTAGACAGATCTCAAGCAGAGCCTGTTCGCATTCCGCTGCTTGCTGTTAAGAGCAAAATATCCAATCACTGACTCAAGGTTGCGGATTTCAAATGGCGGAATCTGTACACCTGCACCGTATCAAGAAAGATATGGCCCTCCTATGACAGAACGAGAACATTGGAGCTTATGACCAAATCATGCAGAGATGTCGCTAGGCTCATGGCGGTCATCACGGAGCATTGACCTAGAGGGGATCACGCAGTCAGGCTGGGTATCCCCTACAAAACGCATGAAGATGAGAAAGAAACCCTCACTCACTTCCTTTGCGAATGCCCAGGCCTTGCTAGGACCAGACGACATCGTATGTTGGGCAAGACCTTTCTTGACAACCTAGGGAATGTGTCGGGGGTGATGATCGGGGAGTTGCTTTCCTTCTTTAACTGCTTCGGTTGGATCTAGGCAGCATCCCTTGTATTTTCTGACTATTTGCCAATAAGATATTTTCACAAGATTTGTGGCTTCAAAACGGCACTTTTGCGATAATTGAGCTCTGATAAGTCTTGCTTTAGCCAATACTTATACCAACCAACCAGGGTGTCTACCAGTCCAGCCGCGTATACTTTTCTGGTAAATATATGTCTTCCAGTTTTTACCCGACGTCGAGCCGCGGTCATTTCGAAATAATTGATTTAAGGCGACTTGAAATTTTTCTTTCAAATTTGTGAAGGACAAGGAAAATGCATTGGATCTTTTGTGACTTTAAAACGAAACTGAATTGTCGGAGTCTCGAGGGAAGTAGGAGGACGCGATGACAAGCTGTTTTATGTTACCTCCCACGGTGGGAGGATTCTGAGAGACAAATAGGATGATGAATGACCTGGGTCGATTGGCATTCATTTCATATACAAGGGTAGCATTAGTCACTTAAAATTCCTTATGCTGACAAGGTTCGTTTATGAGGGCTACTCCCAATTTTTCCCGTGAGAACCTGGCAGCTGGAGTGTCCGAAGCGGCTTTGGCGTGGTGTATGTCTTGCTTCGTCCGAATTGAAGCACACCATTGGGAATATATCCAAGGAGTTGTTGGATGGTCGTTCAGTCTCCATGACTAATTCGTGCGTTGATGACAAGAGTACGTTCAACGCTGCTGATGTTGAGGCGCCAGAGAAGACAAAAGAAGGGACAGAGTTGCTCCCTAATCGCATGTGGATGCGATGTTTACGGTGGCTCATATCAAGAGCAGAAGTTGAAGCAATATTGCTTGTCGCCAGTGGAAGTTGCTCCATTAATGCTCATAGCCGCGTCAGATACGAGTGTCTGGTTTCAGTTATCCTTGTAGGTGCTGCGCCGGGGTTTATTGCTGTTACTATTGCTGCTGCGCATTCTTCTCGCTGCTTTTACAATTTTTGGGGTAAAAGGGTATCCTCCCAAAGCGATATAAGAAAAGAGTGTGACAGAGGGTGTAATGCTAATAAGCCAGTCGGCAGTCGTTATGTGTTATAACACTTAATGATGATAAACCTAGGCTGGAAGCGGATCCTTCCCAATCGGGAGCTGATGCTGCGTGCGTCTATGGTATATATCGCATGGATCGAAGTATCCCATAGCAAGGGCAGTTGTTCGGACGAGAGAATGATCTACTACCTGGAAATAGGAACCTCTAGCGGCTGCGATGGTGACCGGTGCAACAGAGGAAGCTATTCGGCCTTGATGTGCCGTTGTCTGGAGAGGGCCTTCCGGCCGTATGTTTATATTGCGCCCAACCGGGGCCGAGTGTAACGGTGAAGTTGCAGACTCCCGGGAATTAGCCGAAGCGTGTGAGTTTGCCGAAGCTTGTTAACCATGGTGAAGGTTGTGTAGTTCGAAGAGTAGCCTCCTTTTTTTGCTGAACGCAGCAGTGGATGGGGGAGGGGGAGTGTGTGAATGTTTTACCACAAGCTCTCGCCTTAGCAGGAGCGTGTTTATAGAAGGGATACTGGAGGTAACGCCTGCAGGCTGCGCCGCCGAGTCTACGTCGAACTGGATCACGAAGTCCGCCTGGAGAGTCCGGATGAGATTGTTTCGGGTGGTTGCTTCTTGACCGGATATTTCGGAGAGCTGGTTGCACCTCAAGTCTATTGGCTGCCGAAGATGAACAACCGGTGCTATTGCTTTCATAAAGGGGTTCATTAAAGTTTGACAGATAGAGCTCGTTCGGGACCGCGATAGATGATGACGCTGATGCCTCATCTATTGACCGTCCGTCGTGAGAGCTCGAAGTTGTCGAGTTCGGTTTCGGTGTGTTGTTAATGTTTATAATATTTCTCATTTGATTTTCCACAAGTAGCTAGGGAACAGAGAGGTCCGCTTCACCAGAGACCCCCATTAGTGTAATAAGGTTAGGAATATAACTAATGTATATACTCCTGGAGAGCACCCGTAATTCAGGTTGTTCTGCTAGCGATAACCATTTCTATTGCTGTTCACCTTAGTAGTATTGAGTACAGTCTGAAATACCCCGGAGATTTAGGACTTATATAACATCTGAGCATACGAAGCTATCTGGAAAATTGAGACGACTCAGAAAGGATGAATATAAAATAGCTGTTCTCAAATCGCGGCTCGCCGGTTCGTGCCCGTGAACACGACCAGCAGCAACGATTCTTATCGAGTCACAATTTTCTGACAGTCAGCCTAGCCCGGTGCTGTTCGTATAACATAAATCAAGGATAAAAATAAAGCTGAATTGTAGCGAAGATATGCGGCATCAGTGATGTACTTTGTAAACAAAAAACATATCCATGCTAAAATGTACAAATTCAAGAACAATTTACAGGTACATATATTCGTCAAGAAATAAAGGACGATGATATGATTAGTACTATATTAAAGTTCTGATGTGGTTATATGGTCTCTGAAGCGACTGTATACAACTTCGATGCATGTATTTATTTTCGTTGTAGAAATGGCTGGGTTGTTATTGAGTATGAGTTGGATATCGATCGTATGTCGCATGAATGACGGGAACTCATTTCCTGACGAGTAATTTAAGTTTATATTCAAGTCACCAACGAGTACGACAAACAGTTAAAGACATTTTATAAGCCATTAAATTCAACTCTTTGCAATTTTGAATTTGACGCGCTGTAACACAAAAAAGAGCTTAAAGCTCTTTAGGAAATTATTTTCACACTTTCGTGACGGCAGCTTTCTAAACATAGGGCGTAAAGTTTAAGACGTTATAGTAAAATAATTAAAATTTCCTCACCTTTTTGCATGACACATAGTTATGCATAACTTTGAAATTTTTTTTTTTTTCAAAAGAATGAGCCAGCTGAATGATGTCCAAAAATAAACACCAAATATGATATAATGAGTCCACAATATTCATCTTACACCAAACCAAACTCAATATTCGTCCAACACAAAATACCAGAAGCCCCATTAATAAGGGAAATGAGCGCTTCTATTACAGGAAACCTAAAATTATATTACCATCTGACATATCGTTACTTCAACCTACACAAATGTATTCGTAATAGGTAATGCGATAATTTCAATGAATTTTCATGAAGCCTTTGCAAATTGTGGCCGACTCAAACGTGGTAACATGATCGTTGCCTGAACTATCGTTTTACATTTTATGCGTACAGAAGTCAAAAGCTTATTGCATATAAATTGCAGGGGTTTCTGCACAAAAGTGGGTATGAATCGTGTCCCAAAACCCACAACGTTGGAACAGAGTAAGCTGTGCATGGTATGCAGTAAGTAGTAATCAATCGTTTTTATTCTAACGCAGTGGACCCATTAATGGTTTCAATTAACCTCAAGTTGGCCTTACCAATGGGAGAGTGTGGCTAAGCGTTATACCCTGTAAATTGAGGAGCTATGATGGATATTGTGTGTAGGACTTGTTCTGTTATATCGAGAAGTATAGAACCTTGTCTCAGAAATTATTATATATCAACTGCAACTGCAATGATTGATATTGGCTTCCGAAATGCGCATTTTTGGATAGAAAAAGAAAGTATGTTGGGGCGGCTGGTAGCTCAGTGCGTTGAGGATCAGTCGAATCTCGTCCACGTCGCGTCGAGGCCATAGTTGTTTGTGTTGTCTTCTCCCTGTGGTGTGGGGCGTAACAATAAGCCACCAATTTTCCCGACTTGTCGCAGGTATGCGGCTAAATGGGCAGGAGGTACATGCTAGCAACATGATCGTCCGAAACCAGTTTATGCTAATGAAACGTCAACTAAGCCACAAGGGAATAGTTGACGCGCTATTTCCCAATAGGGGTTAGGGCAAAGTAGTGGTAGTAGTATAATATAATTGACTGGCATATAGCCCGATGCAGGCTTTCCGTTGGCCCGGACATTTTCGTGGTCCGAGCTTAATTAAATCGGGGTATGTGGCTTCCTCGGATGGCCCTGATCACGGCCCATTGGCAGCGTTTTCGACTATCGACTGGACTAATCGTATATTCTGTTTTGGTCAAATCAGAGTTTCTCCACTAAGTCTTTTCTTAGTTCGTTTCTCCTGGCATTTCCCGTCAGCCAATTTAAACCAAATTTTATACATAGTTTCGTTGGGTGATTCTAGGCACCACCCGGTGATGTTTTCGTGCTGGTGTAGGTGTCGGCTAGGACAACAGGACCTTCTTGATAATGAAGTGATGTCTAGGCAAGTTGGATATTATATGACTGGGGGTTGTGAGCGAATGTAGTAACTGTTGATGGCATTTGAGTCCTTTGGTAAAAAAAGGACGTTCTTGACTATGAAGAGATCCATATAAAAGGTATTTGCATGGGCCCATAGTACCGCTCTTTTAATTGGTGAGGAAAACATCGAAGAATTTTTGGTATTAAATTTTAATTATTTGAACTTCTAAACAAACAATAAATAAATATTTTCCAACTAAACAAATAACTTGTTTTAATTCTGGTTTGGACACGAAAGAAAAACTCCTAACAAAGAGGAACCTTGACCGTGATGCGCGCACTCCTTCGACATTGCTTATCTCAAATTCTGAGTGGAAGTTGTAGCTCAATAATAACTACAACAACAGCAATTTACGATCAATCTTGGGCAAGTAATTATAGATGAATTAAATATAATTACTGTAGAGTTTTCAATCCACACGAGGCCTTCAACAGTCACTGCCCCCTTTCTGTACACATGGTGAGCCATAATCGTCGCAGATAGCTCCTAGATTATTACGCTATATACGCTTGTTACTATCATAATATCTATGGTTCGAAAAAAGATATTCATACAAAGATAAATTCACCAACATAGCGACAAAAGATACTCGTACTCTACTCTTATACGTGGTGTTGATGATGACGATGACGAAGACCATGTTGAAGTTAATGTTAATGTTGATTACATGGCCCAGGCGAAAAAAAAAACTTAAGGTACTAATATGTGTTCAAGAGTGAGTCAAGTGTTTTTGTATATATGATTACAATATGTCTTATTCTTATAGAGGTGTACACATTCGTACGTATCGTAGCCTTTTCCCTTCCATCTACGGATACTTGAATTTATACGCTGTGATAATGGAATGGAAGAGGAAAAAAAAATTGATTTTTTTTTCCTGAAAGATTTGGTACAATTTGGACAATAACCTGAAGGCAACAGAAGAGTGATGCTGATGATGATGGTCTTACTTGAAGTTGTCGTTGTTCGGAGTGTGAGGTGAGGGTTTATGTTTTAACCCTATATGCTCTACAGATACTGATTTGACAATTAAAGAATTCATCTCCCATTGGTTTCAGAGTGCCCATAGTTGCCAGAGAAAAATCATGATACATGATGGCAACCTCTCCCTGCATGACTCTCTAATAAATTGTTAAGATCGATTGGTAAAGAGTGGAACTACTAAACTACTATCCGAGAGGTCGGCGCTTCAAGCAAGAATAATTAAATCACTGCTTCCGCAGGTTTGAAGTGAGCTTATCTATAGAAAACAAGCTAGCCTTCGGCTTCGTTGTGACTTATGGTGCATTTGCTACTTTGAAATTAGTAGTAAAACTTGCTCCGATTTCACTGTTCCTATGAGAGGTATATGAAATAGTGAGCCAATTTCAACACAATTTAGGGACGTGATTTGGCAGTCGAGGCCTACAGACAATGGATTCAATGAGGAACCAGAGCCAGAAGAGAAAAATATGACGAGCTACGGCGAATATCGAATAGAATAACTTACAACATATATATGTATAACATTTAAGCCTAAGGCCTTAGTAGCCAGTGCTTTAATTTAAGTAGTATATAACACTAGTTTGTTATATTCTTCTGTAATAAATAATAATAATAATAAATAATTAGACGTAAGAAACGTAAATACTTTCACGAACAGTTGCTGAATGTAAACGAAAACTTAGCTAATAGGAACACCAGACAAGCCTACAAACTAGTATATACAATTAAGAATGGCTATCAACCCTTTGTAATGAAGGAAAGGATGGAAACATCACATCCTCAGCGATACTGATGGCATAAGCAAACGATGCGCTTCTTATCTTAAGATTATCTTATTATCTTAAGATCTTCTGAACCTACCATCTAGCATCCCCACACAAGAAGCTCTCGACGATATTGCTGATATAGGTCCACCCATACAAACCCCGATGGTAGAGGAAGTTGATCTCGAGTTGCGGTCACTAAAACAAAATAAAGCGCCGGGCGCTGATAAGATCCCAGCTGAACTGCTAAAATTCGGTGGAACGGGTCTAGCTAATGCCATACATCAATTAGTCCTGCGAATATGGGAGGACGAGGTGCTTCCAGACGATTGGCGCAGAAGCATCATCTGTCCAATTCACAAAAAGGGAGATAATCTGCGGTGTGAGAATTACAGGGGCATATCACTAGTTTGTACGTCCTATAAAATTTTGACGAAAATTCTGGAAAATAGAATGAAACTGTACGCAGAACGAATCATTGGTGAATATCAAAGCGGTTTCAGACCTGGTCGCTCCACAATCGACCAGCTCTTTGCGGTCAAACTGATACTCGAGAGGAACTGGGAATACAACAACGTAAACGTATACCAAATCTTTGCCGACTTCAAGCAGGCATCCGACAATACCGATCGTGGAGTATTGAGTATATTGTATATAGACATAGATATTGTGCTAGACACATTTGAACGCAAGGTTCTGCGGCGGATTTTCGGGGTTGTTCGCGATCGAGATGGATGGCGCATCCGGTACAACCATGAGTTGTTTGAATTGTACAATGAGCTGGAAGTTTCGAAAATCGTCAAACTACAACGACTTCAATGGGCAGGGCATGCACAACGAATGGACGATGATCGCATGCCAAAGACAGTAATGAACGCAGAACGAGTCGACGGAGCGAGACTGCGTGGACGACCGAGATCTCGTTGGGAGAGCTCAGTATATGCGGATGCCGCGCAACTACTCTCTCTCTCTCAATTGCCCAAACCCGTTGTGGCGCATAGCGCGTCAACTGTTCCATGTGGCCCAGTGACGTTTCTACGGCAGAAACTGGTTTCAGAGAGTGCAGTTGCCAGCATGCATCTCCTGCACATCCATGGCCAAGAACGTCGTCGTGGACGGGATTCGAACCCGAAACGCCGGTAGTCAACCATGAGACTGATGCCACAACACACTGCGCTACCGGTGGCCCCATTTAGCCGCATTCTGCGACAAGCCGGGAACCAATTATGGCTACGGCGGGACTAGAACCCATTGCATCGGTATTATGAGACATCAGACTGACGCCTCAACGCACTGATCTATCCTCCCTCTTATTTCCATTTGTAATTGGAAATGCGTTTGTTGAGACTGATGGTCTTTACAAATTATTTTTCATTGCCTTCATTTTAACGTTAATGTTCTAAGTAACTCATTTACACTAACCGCTAGTATGTCATTGCACGTCAACTATTCCATGTGGTTTAGCTGACGTTTCGTTCGTATAAACCAGTTTCGGACGATGCCAGCATGCACCTCCTGCTCCCCCATTTAGCAGCTTACCTGCGACAAGTCGGGAGATGTTGTGGCTTATTATTACGCCCCGTACCACATGGGGGAGACAACACAAACATCCATGGCCACGAGCGCCGTGGACTGGACTTGAACCCGTAACGATCGTAGTCTGACATGAGACTGACGCCTCTACGCACTGAGCTACTGGTCGTACCAAGTGCAATGTTCTACTAACATTTTCAAAATTCAATTTCTGCGGAAATATTACATGAAAATATACCGAGGGTTAAAATGTCAGCTCACATACTTTTTGTAACCGGTTTTAATATACGAAAAATTAAGCCTATTGAAATTTGGTCTCCATCCACCAAATTTGTTCAGCGAACCACTGCAGAACGAGAAGTTTACGGCTAAATACGGGTATAGCCCTGCCAGAGATTCCCTTATAGTCATAAGAATCTCTTCACCAAAAACCTCATCTTCCCATCTGTGCAAAAATTCAAAAGATTCAAATCTCGAACATCGTCTTCGACAAAACGCTTCTCCTTCATCTCAGTCTTAAGCGAATATTATGTTAATGTTAATTAAGATAGCCTCTGTATAATTTATGGCATTAATTATATTGAAATAAAAGCATGGATGGTTCTTGAGGCCATGGCGATGGATGATATGAGATGCCATCCATACCCAAGAGATCAGTGACATCGGTTAACCTGCTAGTCTCGGTGTAGTATCGTCTTTTCGTACATGTCGCGCATGAAGGTACCACGTTAATGTCACGAATAAAATAGCGTTCTTATAAGTGTTGGTATAAGAAGTGTTAATGTAAGATATGAAGATTTTTTTGTTGTTGTAGCTTTCGAAAATTACCAATATTTATATTGATTCTTTGAAAGATGATCATAAGGACAGAGCGACACGAATGGCATGCGTAATTAAATCTTCAGCACCAAGTGCGCAAAGTGAACTCGAGAACTCGCATCGTGCTGGAATTCTATGCGTGCTAAGCAATGTTTATATTAGAACAGGTTGAATATTGCAATTTATCTTTTAATTGAATCAATTTGTTCTTTTAATGATCAAAATGGACGGTTCAATGGCAGGAGTGGCGAGGACCTTGGTGTTTAGTTGAATAATTTGAGCCGGTGGAAATTTTGTTTAATGAGAAAAGAACATTGAAGAAAGAATAGTTTCGGTAACTACAACATAAAATCAGAACATAATTTTCAGAATTCGTTTTCGAACCACGTCATTTTCCTAATCCAGAAGCCCTCAGCCAGCCTGATAAAGACTAGTAGGCCCTTTGTAGGAGCGCTCCTAACGAAAGAGAAGCGCAAAACGAATATCCTCCAGATAAAGCCGGCATTCCGTCTCAGTCGACAGACCCAGTTTGTTGAGATGATATCTTACCCAGGGGTTTCTGGTTGAGGTAACCCATTATGAACCCAGTGTCCGCTTCTTTGAGACCGTACGGTTTAATGAGATCTTTGGCTTGCAGTTCTAAGAGATTATTCCAGTGCTGCAGCTTTTCGTCAACAGTCCACTCATTCATCAGCGCCCTGGGTTATAGCCCAGGTCGGACCGCAGTATCTAACCTGGAAGATCACTTGATCAGGAACTTCACACTGGCAACTTTTTGAGAGCTTAATGGCTAGCGATGGTGATTGGCACGTATTCTTAGCATTATATTGGGGTCAGCTTAAAATTAATCTTTGGAACATTCCTGTTTCGCGAATATTAGGGTAATTTTCTCTATTGCATTTGGGAGGAATTTTTCAAATTCCTTAATTGAGGGATTTCCGCTTTAGTTAGTCCATTTCCACTTTAGGTGGTAAGAACCTAGAGCTCATGCGGGGGGATTTGAAGGTCCTAAAGCGCAAATTTTTGAGTTTTGTGAAAGTTCTCTCTAATCAAATAGAGAGAATTCCCATAATTTTTGCGAAACAGGAATGTTCCTAATCTTTTGATTGAGGTTTCCTGTTAACAATATCCCATGCAATAGAAATTCCATTCCTTTATTTCGTTTTTCGTCCGTTCTTCCTTTTTCGCTTGCATTTTGATCCTTTGTATAGCAATGTAAATATATATATTGTAAATGATCAGGGTCACCTCCTGATTCGATTAAGCCATGTCTGTCTGTCTGTTCGTCTGTCCGTTCGCACAATAACTTTCGATAGAATGAAGCTAGAGCCTTGAAATTTTATTCAAATGTTGGAAGTATGATCTAGTTGGTTGGTATTGAAACTGGATATGATCAGGCCAAGAGAACGCCTACCTCCCCTACATATGTAAAATACTTAAATGTATCTATAATTCCCGCTTAAATAAACGTCAAAAGCTCTAGCTTAGGTAGATTTCTCGCGAGGATAATCTTATACTCTCCTGGAAAAATAAAATCGATCAGTTGAAAACTAACGGTAATTTTCTTAATAAGAGCCCCGTACTACCCTACTTTTCGGGTTTTTGTCTATAACTCTTGAACCAATTGACGGAGACACCTGATTTTTGGCATGTAACCCTGAGGTGAGAAGTTGCTTGAGTTGCACTACATTGGGCATAATCAGATCAAAGGAACGCCTACCTCCCCTACAAATTTAAAAAAATTAAATATTCGTTTAATTACGATAACTTTCGATAGAATGATACGAGCAAGTTGAAAATTTGGTGGAATGTTACTAGTAAGACCTAGTTGATTGGTATTGAAAATGGGCAAGATCCGACCCAAGGAACCCCCACCTCCGCTACAAATGAAACTTCAAATAAGCGATAACTTTCGATAGAATGAAGGCAGCGACTTGAAATTTTGGTCAAATATTTGAAGTGAGATTGAGTTAGTTGGCATTAAAGATGTGTAAGATCCGACCTAAGGAACCCCTACCTCCCCTATAAATGAAACTTAAAATAAGCGATAAATTACGACAAAATAAAGCTAGCGACTTGAAATTTTGGTCAAATGTTTGTAGTAGGATCCAGTTGGCTAATATTGAAAATATGTAAAATCCGACCAACCAAACCCCTACTTCCCCTACAAATGAAACTTCAAATAAGCGAGAACTTTCGATAGAGTGAAGCTAGAGACTTGAAAAATTCGACAAATATTTGTGGAATGGGTTAGTTAGTTAATTGATTTTGAGAATGGTCAAGACCCCACTGAATGAGTGCCATCGTCCCCTATGAACTGGCCATATAGGAGACCCACTTTTAATGCATATGGTCGTTGCCAATTGGTACTTTTGGTATCACCACTAGGTCTGTACAAGTCTAGGGTATATACGCTTCGCTTTGGTCCGGTTTTTATTCTTGTTTTTCTTCATTTCGTCCATGAGTCTTTCAATTTTTTTTTCAATTTTTGTTTTCTTTGTTAAAAATTGTTGTGCAAAGGCTGTTGTATAAGATAAAACACACATGGACCGCTCTTGGGTCCGTTGTGGGACTCCTTACTATACCATCCTACTCATTGAACCAGCCAGAGCTGATAATGAATCGAGGAAGTTTACCGACATCATCATTACCCAGATCATCCAGCTCAGTGAAAAAGTGGGTCTTACCAGAGCAGGACAGGAGCAGAGGAGATGGAAAATACACTCCTTTTCGTCTAGTCTTCGCAGCTCCTGCTAAAATCATTGTAGGGGAAGCGGAGTCTCCTTGCAAGCTCCCCTACTATGCAATGCCCAGTGATGACTCCCACCAAAGCTCTGATGTGCTGCCCCTTTAGTGACAGAAGCTTAGCGAAGCGCTTAGAATCCAATCTAGGCTATAGTTGCTTTTTTGAAAGACATGTGTTGCCATTTGGCCATCTTGAGTTAGTCCTGCTAATCTCTTCGCACTTAAGAGCTAGTTTACATGCAGCCATAGGTATATGAATGGTCCGATGGATTTGTACAGCCTCACCTGTTTCAGCCTGCCTAGCGAGTTAATCTGCTCTACAGTTACTACCGAAACCGCTATGACTAGGAATCCTGCATAAGAAAATATTTAAGAAGCCACTCATCACCGTCAGCGCTTAACGACATTTCGCCACTGTCTTTGATGTAGTCAGACCTGTCTCGAGGGATCTAATTACCGCTTGGCTATAGGGGAAGATTGCTATATAAATGGCTGCCACCACATGACTAACAAGCCACATCAAGGCTTCGGTAATGGCCGCAGCCTCGGCTTGAATAACACTGCAATGTTCAGGGAGACTGAAAGAGACGCTTATGTCAAATACACCAGAGAACACTCCTGCCCCCGCTTCCTCTTCCGTCTCGTTAATTGCCTTGACCCCTCCAGGGGCATGGGCACGTCAAAATCTCTAGCATTTCTATGCCTTATTGACGTTTCGATGGCATGTCTACTTTTCGGAAGTGCAGTTGCTAGCATGCACCTTCTATCCGCGCCGTCTTTGTACTGACAAGCTCGAAGCACTGTGAGAGTTCTGTGGATACTAATTATCCACAGGCAGTTTTTTGGTCACGCCGAGATATGAATTCCGACCTCTAGATTAGTATCGAAGAGCGCTGACCGAACGACCACGGCCACCGAGCGCGTCTTGGAACCATCCGTATAGATTCCAATTGAATTGGGTAGTGGAAGTGCGCACTCTTCCCATTGATTCCGTGGTGGTATCAGGCTGACGAAATTCTTCTCAAGCATGTACTCGGAATTAGTGTAGTCAGTCGTTTCTGGAACACCAAACTTGCTCAGAATGGCAGCATGTCCCACACTTGAAGCAAACCATTGATCGGTGTCAAGAATTCGAATAGCCGTAATCTTTCACCAAAAATGCCTAAGTATATTTAAGTTCTGAGAGTTTTTAGTCTTTTTGAGTTTCTGTTTTTTTATTTCTCTAGATTTTTGAGCTTTTTGTTTTAGCTTTTTTTAGTTTATTTGTAGTTTTTTTTTTATTGATAATTTGTTTTTAATCCTTTTAATTTTATTTTGAATTTTCAGAGTTTTTTATGTTTTAAATTTAGATTTGATTGAGTTTGCTTTTTTTTAGTATTTGTCTCAGTTTTGAATTTTATAATTTTTTAAAAATTTGAGTTTATGAGTTTTCGTGTCCATAAGTCTATGAATCTTATGGTGACACCACCCTATAAAGCTTCAGCTCACAAATCCATACTCAAATCAGCCGCCATTTTAAAATTGCTATAAGGTCATCTTCAGCTTGCGAATCCATACTCAAATCTTCCGCCATTTTTAAATCACTATGACAAGTAGAACTAAATAATGACTCAAGATTTTCAAAGAAGAAAAAAGAGAAAGGAAATGAACTGAAAACAACCCTTCAACATCCTAATGTATTCATTTTTTATAACTGTGTAGTCTGGCCAAAGTGCTCGTAACTTGTAATTACGTCGGTTGTCGGACAGGTATCACTTAATTTTCTTCCCTGTATTGATATGAGTACAAGATGCATTTACACACACACACAGTTTATACGCCTATATGACTGATGTGCGTCGAGCTAATGGCGGACAGATCAGAGACCAGTATCTAGATATTGCCATGTCTACACTGCGACAGAGTAGCACTAATTAGAGTCTTACCGTCAGATTCAGCACTTTTCATCTAATGAGCCTCTCAATGTTTGACTAAAAGTTGAGATATCTGTGGACCTGTATAAGTTTTATGATGGACTTGCGGGAATGGTTTTAAACAGGATTGAATTTGAGGTTTTAAGAAGAACACTGATTGTGAACCGTGCAAGAAAGCAAAGTACATAATCCTGTACGACCGTGTACGCATCTTTAAAATGGAAGCATTTAGCATTTTTGATAAAAAAAAAAGTTGTAAAAATAATTCAACCTAATGTATCTTTCAATATTTTAATGTTTTACGGGCGGTTTGTAGTTTTTGGCAGTTGATAAATGTTTCCATAGGATATGTCTGTGATGGGCAAGGAATGTCCTATCTTTATTAAGGGATATTCGAAACGTGCACTGGTACATCGAAACTTATCTTAACGTAATCCTTTCTGGTCTGCTATCTATAGTTTTCTACCAATACTCTTTGAAGAGAATGCGCTAACCTTTGCGTATATCACAAAAATTGGGTTAAGTTTTGGAATTAAAGTCTGCAAATGATTGCTGCGAAAGGTCGTTGTAAATTCTAGTTCGGAGAGCTTCTAACAAGAATCGGACAACATAGTACCTGGTAAAGTTATGTTTCTCTGTTGCAGGCTGATAAAAAATTCAATTCAGCAAACTTTTCCAATTATTGGAAATTATGTTTTTTGTTAAAATGAAGGACATCTTTGAGAAATGTGAGCTATATGAGCTTATGTGTTGGTGGCTAGATAATCCACGAACAATTTGCAAAATGTCACAAAAATTAAGGGAGCAAGAGGCTCCCAAATTACTAGGAACAAGTCGCAATTCTACCGTCAAGCGAACCCACTCAAGAAAGAGTAAAGAAGCGGCATGTACAAGATCACCTGCCCGGAGTGCGGAACGTTGGACAAACCAAACGACTGATCCAAACCAGGTTCAACGAGCGCGTAAAAAAGTGATGAACGCAATACGAAAACGCACAACCACATCACTTGAAAAATTCGCTGATGTGGACATATTGCGCCAAGTCAGAAAATTTCCACTCTAGACCCTTGGGAGTCCTTGGAAATCCTACGATCGGGAAAGAGTGGTACTGTCAACACCGACGTTATTTATTCGAGCCGTTAACAAAATAATAAAAAAACTGAAAGGATGCAACTGCAGGCCAAAAGGAGTGACGACAATATGTGAGAAAGTCCAATAAAACCTGGAGAATGTTACACTTAAGACAGTAAAATTTATTGTATAAATGAGCATATAGCAGACTGTAAACACCATTATCTTTGTACTGAAGATGGGAGCAAGTTGCCCCCGAAATACTTGTATCTGCAATTAATTAAGATTCTTGTAGTTCGAACAAAAGTTAGTGATTATTTACCGAAGCAGAAATGTTTCCATTATTGGGAAAATAACTGTAATGGTGATACCTATGTAAATACTAAATAAACTTCAAGTTGAATTGTACTGAAGAAGGACACAACTGGTGTCCGAAATGCGCATTTACAAATAAATAAAAAAGAATCCCGTCTTAGGAAAAATCAACGTTTTTCATTTAGTATTGCTATAGGCGTGGAAAACATCGACGAAAATCTCTTGTGTGGTGATACCTAAGTTTGTCGGCCTCAGATTTAGCTTAGTCATCCGGTAGTTTTCCTAAAGCAACTTGTGGTGTAGTTTTGATTTTTTTTTTCGTTTATGGTTTTTGGGGCGCTGATTACGAATCTGAGGTTTGCTACCAAATTGTTTTTGTAGAATTTCATTTATAGCCTACAAAGAACAACAAAATAACCCTTTTTTTGGATTTTTTGAAAATATTTTGAACGTTAATGAAAAATCACAGGAAAAAAATTGTCCGCTCCGCTCACAATGGCAATTCAACTGTTTCATTGAATATTTTCTGAGTTACAGTACATACTTTGTAATTTCGAAATAATGTTGAGTTGCTATAATCATATTTGTTAATACCTATATTTAGCTGCTGATCACTTCTGGCATTAGCCGGGAGCTGCTAACTTCAAGAAGAAGCATACCTATGTATGTTTGCAGTTGAAACGGAACACTTAAATCTATGACACGTAGGGAAGCGTCTTACCAGCTTACAAGTTTCTAAATTTAACAGTTTCGCGGATCAACGTCTTTCCAAATTAGCTATAGTGGCACTACTTATATACGGTCCCAAATTATTTTAGCTAGAGTGGCTAAAGTTGTGGGGAAGGGTCTCACCAGCTTACAAATTTCCAAATTTAACGGTTTCACGGATCAACGGCTTGCCAAATTAGCTAGAGTGGCGCTACTTATATACGTTTCCAAATTAGCTTGAGTTGCTAGAGCTGTAGGGAAGCGTCTTACCAGCTTACAAGTTTCTAAATTTAACAGTTTCGCAGATCAACGTCTTGCCGAATTAGACAGTGGCACTACTTATATACGGTCCCAAATTAGATAGAGTGGCTAGAGTTGTAGGGAAGCGTCTTACCAGCTTACAAGTTTCTAAATTTAACAGTTTTGCGGATCAACGGCTTGCCAAATTAGCTAGAGTGGCGCTACTTATATACGGTCCCAAGTTACCAGCTTGAAAAGCTGACTTCTGAGTCAAAATTTTGCAGCAAGAACAAGAATATGTGCGTTTTTTTACGACTTTACCAGTTGTAGATTAGCGTAACCAGCACGCATTCATAATCGCACCTTGGCTCTACATGCTCACGTCTCGATTCAAACGCGAATTACACAAACAAAAAATGTCGTGCGGTTTGTATAATACGAGCCCTTTACGTTAATCTGTACTAATATGTGATTGTTGTTGGGATCATAATTATATGTGCAATCAGAAAATGGTTTGAGGGGCTTTTTAGTGCATCTCATTTACTAGATCTTTGCGGTGTCTTTTGTGCAGAGGTGTGTGATCTGATCAGCAACACGCTCAACCGAGCTATTTACCCCAAATGGGGTTTTTCACTTTCTACCGGTATTCATAAGAAGTAATTTACAGAATCCTTTCATTTCTAAAATAATAGATGGTCGACACACGCAAGGAGCTAAAAGGCGTGTGTGGGGCTTAGCTTCATGGCTCCACGGTCCAAGTTGAATATTCGACTCGTCCAAAATCCACGAATACAGCCATAGGCATCCAAACTAAACGGAGGAGAATTTTGTTGACAGGACACTGGTCTTTTCTCGATTAACGCTGTTGCAGTCGGGATACAAACGTTCCACTTGATCCCAAAGTTGACCCGGTGGGGCTTTTATATGGTACGCCGATAATGTATCACCACTGATAGTGCGTAAAAATCCACGACAAGGTGAAAATTCGTCCACAAAACAAACATGGCACCTCCTCACCTCTGGCACATAGACTTAGACTTTTCGGCGTATGTTCCGCGGTAGCTAGGATTTTCAGGCGGTCAACTAAAATATCACCGCCTTGCACCGACCGTCAGTCACAAAAATGACGTAAAACGCCAAATCTCAATTTCATGTCAAAAAGGCTTGAAAATATTCAGCGCCCAATGTTAGGTAGACATGATTTTATCTAGTCAATGAAAACGAAGTGAACAATAGAATAGACTTGCTGGTACCGTTAGTCACGAGACACAATAACCGAAACCTTTTTAGATCTTACCTTAAGGAGACCTTATGGTTTTTAAAATGAAGCGTATTGTTCAATTAAGAAAGAGATTTCGCGGTTCACACTCTTTGAATGGACAGTCTATGCGTATATAGTAGAGCCAGGCCTATTGCTAAATGCTATGTGATAAGCGCCTGAATGAATACCACTGCTTCCCCAGTGAACCAAGGCAGCACTTGATGAGTTGACCCATCATGTGGATGAAACTAGAGGCCAAGGATTAGATGGTATTTATGTCAACTAAAGCGCCGGCTCATCTGTAGCAGTGGCCCACTATACTTAACTCTCAAGGCTTGAACATAGATCCAAAGTTAGTATCAGTAATTTTGCGACCGAATAGAATGTCACTTAAATTTTTTCGAAATAAACAATGACAATATAGTTTTCCTACCCTCGCTACTTCTCCGCGGCAACAATTGGTCAATTCCAGACCTGTTTGATGTGCTCCAGACTCATCGAAGTTTTTAAATTTTCTTTAAATTTTCTGTCATCAAGAATATTATCAACCAACCATCTAATGACTTTGTTGATGACACTAATCAAATATTTAAAATTTCGCCCCAGGACATATTAAATAAAAAATTAGTGCCGGCAACATATCCCCTCCCCCTACTGAAAGTTATTTACGCCAGTACGAAAATTTCATACAGGGGAATAGACTGTGAAGCCGAACATACACCATCCGGAATTTCTGTCCGGAAAAACTGATCATGCCCGGCCTTGAGGAATTCCGGATCGTATATGGCCGTTTGGCCTTGCAGCTGGCCGAAAGAAAATCGTTCCCGCCAGGACTTCACCACGCACGTTCCGTAATTTTTCTCCGGAAAAACTGATCAGGCCCGGTCTTGGGGAATTCCGGATCGTGAATGGCACAGAGATTCGAAACATCATTCTATCTACTGAATTGAATTTTACTTTCCGTGGCCAAATTTCAGATACATAGGTCTATTGAAATAAAATCCAGTGAAAATTCATTCTGGTCACGCGGCCGGACAGTTGGCCTTGAGGCAGCCGGATAGGCCGCCGGACAGGCCTTTCAGGCGGCCGGATGGATAATTGGAAACCCATCCTATAGCCATAGAATGAAACTATCTATCTATTGGATTCAATTGTACGGCATTTTACTTTCCATGGCCAAGTTTCAGATACATTCGTCTATTGAAATAAACTCCAGTGAAAATTCATTCTGGACAGTTCGCCTTGAGGCGGATAGGCCGCCTGACAGGCCTTTCAAGTGGCCTGTCCGGCCACGTGACCAGAATGAATTTTCACTGAAAGGCCTCAACGCGGCCTGTCCGGCATCCTGAAGCAGCCATACACGATCCGGAATTCCTCAAGGCCGGGCCTGATCAGTTTTTCCAGACAGGAATTTCGGATGGTCGGCTTAAGTTTTAATAAATATGACAATTTAAGGAAGACTATCGTCTTCCAAAAAAAAAGAAAAAAAGAAAAAAATGCATCAGAATTAAGGAATTTTTACATCAGACTCACTGAATGGGCGCAGCATAGTGTGGTGTAGAAAAATGCTTCTATGGAAAAGAGAATAGAAAAAGTAAAATCTCTGTACCGTAAATTTCAAACGTGACACAAACCAATTCAGCCAATAAAAATTTATTATTCCATCAAACCAAAAATTATCTTCAACAACTTCTTTTATTAATTGTCACAATGAACAATAAATAAGCTGTCTGAATCATTCTATTAGAAAATTCCTTTTACGGATTTATTCTCATATCATGCAAAACGGAAGCCGCCCATTAAGAAGCACTCCGTGAATCGAAACGGATCGGTAATTGTTACCTGCTTCTTTTAGCAAAGCACCTAACAATTAATCTTCTCAATGCAAATTATCTGCATACGGATACATGTTGGATAAGATAATTAGACATTCTCATACTAATGATATATCTTAGGTATTTTCCCAGACTAATCGGATTTTAAAACGAATTAAGAAAAAGAATAGAAAAAGATGCACACAGCTTCTCTGCGAATCGTATATCTATTGTGTAATAATTGAACAATTCCGCCTTCCCAGAAGATATTTCGAAAATCAAAAATGTGAGATAGAAACAACAACAGTACAGAAAATGACGGAAATTCAACAGCCACTCAAAATTCACTTCAAAAACAGTCTAGCCCATCAATTGTAGAATTATCAACTGATATAAATTTTAGGATTATAATAATACTATCGGCCCACTCTTAAAAAATATACAGTTTAATATTTTGATATGGTTTTATATTAAAAGCTTTATACAAGTATGTTGATATCGTTTTAATACTCCAATCCAGTCTTTCTAGAAAATGTTGCTCTGCCTGTTTTTCTTCACGAATATCGCGTGTATCTTATAATTCGGAAATTGGTTATTTGGGTTTATTTTTTATACATTCTTGTTTTCTCCAGTCTTTCTTCTTCGTCGTTTTTTTCCCGTGTTAAAGTCAAAAGTGTCTAGTGTGAATCAAGACGATGTCGAGAAAAACGGTGGCATGTAGTAGCCATAAATTTTCGAAATGACAAAAATTATTATATTCGTTCAAGTGGTAATGAGGTAGCTGCAAGAATTGGGTGTTATTGATATTGTTATTGTAACAGAATTGACAGTTGTTTTGTATTGTATTTTAGTTATTTAATTTGCATATTGGAATGGGATTATTGATGAAATAAGCTGTGTCTTTTTTCTTAATGGAAAGCAGTGTAAAGTACTTTGTGTCTACGAGGTTGTGGTTCATCTTCTCCTCGCAATATGTGCCTATGAATTTTGGCACTCGACAACGGACTGCTGGTTGCCGTTCATTGGTTTGTATACACCAAATAAGCAATCTTCACGACGTTTATGCAAATTGTGGTTAAAAATCCCAACTGAAAAACTAATCTTCTTCGTTTTCCATCTTCTTTCGAGATTTGCTCAAAACGCACACCCTGTACCCATATCTTTTTTTACAATCGAACCCAAATTATGAACAAGCATCAATTATCGGATTTAAATACCAAAAAAAAAAAATTTTTCATTCAGAGAAAAAACACATCCAAATTTTCGATCAGGGGCTTACGATCAATGTCTTGTCGAAAATTTATTCAAATTAATGTAAATTCCAAATGTTCAACTAAAATGGAATCTTCAAGAAAAACAAAAAAATATAAGTAATATGAATGAAAAACAGACGGAGGAATGTAGGATTTCCGAATAAAAATTGTTTTTTAAAAATGACAGCCGACACGGATAAATTGCTTACTGGAGAAGTTTAAGAAATTGGCAAAGAATTGAAATTATTTGCTAGGAGACTACGAAGCCATTCAGATTTGGATTTTAAATCGTTTCCCTAAAAGAAAGTGACGATTGCTACTGTTTTCCTATTTCATTCGGTGAAATTATCGCCATTTTTGGTCCAAATTTGCATAAAGATGCATTGATTTCATAGCATCATTTCAGAATTTGATTTTTTTTCCATTAAAGGATTTTGATGATCATATTTCTAGAGTGAGCCTTACGCGAATACCATGCCTTTTTGTGAGCAGAACATTATCTTGATCCATAAGTAGAAAGGTAAAATGGATTGCACCCAGAGCAGCAGCTGCTCTTTTGGTCATTGGTGTGCTTGTGGATTTTATATGAATAAAAGAGATACATTTTTAAGATCTTTTAAATGCATAGTCATTGCAATCGGCTGGGTCCAGCAGAATTTAGTTCGTGTCGACTGGATGAGCCGATCTGCATTAATGGACTCTACTATTTTAGTTGTAATACCGTCATTTATCTCCCCTGGCATTAGATTTTTATTAGTTGTGTAATGGTTGGGGCAGAAATTTCCGAGCTGACTGCTAAGATTGCTGTTGTGCCTTTTCTTGTAGTGACGTCGGCTGGATGTTCACGGTCACATCGTCAAACGCTCCATCGACCACATACTCCATGTTTTCACTTTTAGAGGTTTCGGGGAAAAAAGTACTATATCCGTAGCCGTACTATTTCTTCACGTAACCAAAAAAAAAAACGCTCTCACGGCAAATTTCCCCGACAAAATACTCGATAGTTGCCAGTTTCAGCTAGCCAGCAAAAACGGATACCTGTACCTACGTCATTGCACAGCACTACTCCAAGCTCTGGTAATGACTTGCCATTAACTTCATTAATTTGGATAGTACTACGATGTAAACAAGAAGTAGTCCCGTGTTATTGACCCAATCCAATGAAATTTGCAAAAATTATGGTCAAGTGTCTGCTTGTAAGTGAAGTACTGTACTGAACGCTCTTATGAAAGTATCTATTCATTGAGCATCATACTATTCGCATTCAAATCGGGGTAAACGGTTGGGATTGCATCATTACCACGATGAAAATCATTCTTACCGTAAAATTGGAGTACTATGCTGTTTTTTAGGGTGTGATAAAACGTATCTTCAATTTCCCATAGAAGTTGTTTAGTGCAGACGTGCTTGGCTTAATAAGGAGACCATTGAAGCTTGTAGATGTTAAGTGTGTGCGCTGTTTTGAAAATGATGGAAATTAGAAACTATGTAGAAATGATGGAAGAAAATCGTTTTAAAAAGTAATTTAGGATTGGAGTTGGCAGTGATGGTACTCATAGTTGCACTTAAAGTGTACCAAATATTTAACTATTTTTTTTTAGGTTTGGTACTTCTAGTGAAAAAGACAAAGTGAATTTAATACCTGAATGGACAATAAATCGCTTCTAGTTTTTATGCGATTATGACAAAAAATGGACGCAAAAAGAGCGATGATGCTTATCGGCACTTTTCCCATGCAAATTTACATTTACATTTTACATTTACACTTTAATTTGGATCCATTAGCTTTTAAGTTACCCTTGTCCTTATTGCCCCGATTAATTTACTGAGCAAAAGATACAGAATCTACTGAGCAACAGATATAGCTTTGCATTCATTGTGCGAATGTCCCGCCATCGCGCGTTTTAGGATGTCACTCCTCGGGCAGGCTACTATCAGCACTGCAGAATTCAGGTTGATTCCTGCTAAAGACTTACTACCCTTTATTAGAAGGGTGGACGGTCTTTTGGATTAATGAGCTACGGCACAATAGATCTTTATGGTCGCAGTGCCTTCCTGCTGGGAAAGTAGTTCGTATTTTTATATCTATCAATCTATTCATTGGTAGCATGTATTGAGAAATCTCTGATTTGCAAAAAATATACCTTGATTGCCTTCTTGGTTATTGAGGGGGTCTTTAGCAACGTCAAACCGGCGGCTATTTCGAATGCTCTCTTGAGTTCGGGCGTAGATTGGCCGATCTGTGACCTTATTAGTCTGATGCTAACATCTAGATTCAATAGTGGCAGTTTCGGTTCATCAAAAATACGCAGGCAAGTTTGTACGGATACTCCCCAAGGAGGTGTCCTGTCCCTCCTTCTTTGGAACTTGGTGGTTAACAGGTTGCTTCTGGATTTGGAGGGGGTTGGTTGTGAGGTTATTGCGTACGTGGACGATATTGCTATTGTTGTCTCGGGAAAGTTTCCCGGAGTCCTTAGTGAGATTCAAATGCCCTAAATACTCTTATCTCAGTGGGCTAGGCATGTGCGTGTGGGGATCAATCCGTCCAAAACAGACCTTGCTCTCTTCACCAGAAGGAACACTCTACCTTCATTGATACCACCATTGCTGGAGCGGACGAAACAGGCCCTATTTGATAGAAAGCTCTCTATCGAGGAGCGAGTTGTTAGGGCAACAGTTGCTCTGTACGCTTGCAGACAGCCTGAAATGGGGCATGCGACCAAAGGTGGTATTTTGGCTGTACGTATCAGTCGTACGCTCTAATTTAATGTATGGGGTAGTAGTTTGGTGGATTGCCTCAGGACTCAATTAAACAAAGTTCAAAGACTATCCTGTACCAATTGCTGCTCTTGGTGTACTGCATAATTTGCTTCCCTTGAACATGTTGGCCGAATAGTTGGCTGCATTCACGGCCATCCGTCTTCGGGAAACTGGACAGTGAAGAATGACTACTATTGGTCACTCGGCTATAGTGGACAGTCTTGTATTCCTGATGAAACAGATTGCACTTCTCTGGTGTGCTCCTTCGACAAAGGCTATACCAGCCTAATACCCTCTCGACAAGAGTAGGGCATAAACAGTACTCCCGATTTGGAAATAAATAAATAACTGGCGCAACAGTCCAATTTGAACCATAGCCTCGAGATGAGTTAGCGTCATCTCATTTTCTAGATCATGACGGTCTTGTGTAGAGGTGTGTGATCAGCAGCACGCTCAAACGAGTTATTTACCCCATAAATGGGTACTCATTTAACAGCTGAGTGGGTTCATAGTCCGACACGTAAGTCCCCCTTTTTTTATCGAAAACTACCGCATTCAGTAGGAATCGAACCAGGCCCCAGTGCGTAGAAGGCGAACTTCCTAATCGTTGCGCCATCCGGACTACATCCCGATTTGGAAGTTATAACCTTTTTTACGGAAGGCTCGAAAACAGAAGAAGGTGTGGGCGCTGGTATCTTTTTAGAGAAACTGGATTTTGGCTTGTCACTTCGTCTTCCAGCATTCTGTGTCATACAGGCGGAGATCACAGCAATTGCCGAAGTTTTCGCTTGGTTGGGTTGTAATGTCGTATCTACTAGGACTATTATTATCTATACCGATAGTCAGGCGGCGATAAAATGCCTGGATACTGCACTTTCTACTTCGAAAGTCGTAGAGATATGCCGCTCTGCTCTCAAGGAGCTCTGCGACTTTTTAAACATCACTTTGTGCTGGATACCAGATACCAGTACCAGTGTTTCAGCAGTAACTGCCGGGTGGACGAGCTGGCTCGGGTGGGTCCCACCAATGTAGATATAGGGTGTTTTCGCCATGTCAAAATGCCGATTGCCGCTTGTAAGAAGCTGATAAAGGCGAAAGCAGTAAACCGTGCTAATATCGAATGGCTAAATGGAACTACATGCACTGTTACAAGGCAAATTTGGCCGGCTTTTAATCCTACCCGCTCCTCAGGGCTGCAGATGCTGGAGAGAAGGCTTCTGAGGGAGGTTGTGGGTATCATTATAAGACATTGTTCGATAGGTGAGCATGCCAGACGTGTTCGGCTTCCGTATAATGATCATTGCAGAAGCTGTGGAATCGACTAGAATGATTAGAAAATAGCTCACTTCCAGTGCACCTACCCTTCTCTGGCCGGTAGGAGAAAGGATACTTTATATTCCCTTTACTTGATGACCTGAAAGACGTAAGTGCTGATCATCTACATCGCTTTATTGATAGCTCCGGGTGGTTTGATGACCAGACTTTTATGGCGTTGAGGTATCACAATGGATTGGTAGTCTGTGTGTGCTGTGTTCTACACAGCAGCGTTTTTAACCTAACCTAACCTTACAGATACAGTATCTACTGAACTACAGATACAGCATCTATTGACGAACAGATACAGAATCTACTGAGCAACAGATACAGAACCTATTCACCAACATATTCAGTATCTATTGACCAACAGATATAGCATCATCTATTGAGCAACAGATACAGTACCTATTCTCCAAAAGATACAGTACCAATTGATCAACAGATATAGTATCTTAAATAAACAGATACAGTATTTATTGAGGAACAGATAAAGTACTTATTTAGCAACTGATACAGCATCTGTTAACCAACATATATAGCAACTACTCAGCATGGAATTCAGTATCTACAGAAAAACAGATATAGCATCTATTAAACAACAGATACACTATCTATTAAGCAACAGATACCTGTCGTTCCCGATAGCGTGCTCCATCTGTCTCTAGCCCGTTTCAGGTAGAGTCTGTATATCTCTCTCTTTTCAATATTGAGCGACGCGTGTAGATCACTATCGCATAGGACTCGTGAAGAGCAGAGCCTTGTCTCGCAAGTTCATTCGCTTTCTTGTTCCGCGCTATATCACTGTGTCCCGGAACCCGTAGAAGAGAGATGTTGTAAAGTTCGGCAAATTCGGCCAGCTCCAAGCGGCGTTGTCTAACTAATTTGGATGTGATTGAGATTGACGATACAACCTTGATCTCGGCTTGTCTGTCGGTGAAATTGGCGACTTTATCTGATGACAGCGGTGCACTTTAGTGATCAACATGCTTCCCTTGCCGCTAGTATTTCAGGTTGAAACACACTTACCTGGTCTATTAAGCAAAAGAATTTTGATAGGCCGAGATCTTCGGAAAAGATCCCCGCGCCGATTCCACATGCCATTTTTGAGCCATCAGTGAAGATTTTGAATTCGTACTTCCTGTTCGCTTCTCCTCTGTCCCATACCACCCTAGTTGGGAAGCCAACTGTGAAGTATCGCTTGAAATCGTCTACGGTGGCAATATAGTTTGTTGGGAGCAGGTCCTGTACTTCAGTACGTAGAGACTCCAGGATGGGATAATTAGGTAAAAAATGAGTAGCAAAACGAACGGCTGGATAGTAGTAAGACATTTGATAGCATACATTTCTTGCCTAACTGTAGGTTTGAATACGCGAAAATTAACTCAATTTATACGATAACAGCCAAATATTTGCCCAACCGACAGCGTTGTGTCTTTGCTGAGCAATTCAAGCGTATTTACAAAATATAGCAAAGACACAAAATACGCGAATGCGATCCAATATGACGGCAGCCTAACAATAGCTTTGAATTTCTTTACTCTGATTCAATACATAAGCGAGCTTACGATGCCGTCAATTAAAAATATTTTACCCCAATATTTGAAGATATATTGGACCGACATGCAGATTCATTAAAAAAAATTTAAACTTTGCCTCTTTCTTCAGTTACCAAGTCTCGCAGAAACTAATAACAATAAATGGTAGATTTGTTAAAGTTCCAATTTCAGCCACTTCTTCCAAATAGCGGACAAGGATTTACCTTTTTTCTGCAGACAAGAGTATCTTGACCTTATTGTGAAATGAAAGTACGTTACAATACAATATTGTGCTCACATATGTCATATAAAATCCAAATATATGATTGTGGGTGATAGAAAGAAGAAATTGGCGTAGCAAAACAAATTTTGTTATTATTATTTTTTTTTCTTTCAAAATTTATTGTTGAAAGTTTTCGGATAGTTTTTTCTTGACAATTGAAATATGACGACTACACGTGCAATATCTTGACTTGTTTTTAGTCAGGTGCTGCGGTGATTTATTATTGCTGGTGATTGGTAGTTTTTGCAGAAGCAATGTTGATTATGTTTTGTCTGTGAGGTTGAGTGAACTGTGCACCGCTTTCTAATGAGCCAGATATATAGTTAATAGTGGTAGTTAGTTGAAATTCGCGGCAATTATAAATCTGATCTGGTCTGGCCTGGTATAAAAAGTGCAACAAACAAGCTTTTGATTGACTCAATTTTTTTTGAGGCGACTGACTATGGGCTTGGTCTATTTCATTTAAAATTGACACGAAATCTCTAAGTTTTTTTTATCATTGGTACTACCTTTTTATTGTTGGGGCGTTTCGCCTTTTCGTGCATATTATAAGGTGCAAAATGTGTCGGGAGTAATACAAGCAGAAGATTAAAAAATGAAAATTTCTCTCCCATAGGGTTCCATGCTTTTCAGTAAAAGACGACTATACCGATAAGAGGTGTATGTTAGCAACTGCACCAATCAAAAATTATATGCGATTGAAACGTCACAATGAATTGGTTTGCTAGAAATGCTGAAGCGCCCATGTCCCGGAAGGATTAAGTCAACTAACAAAAAACCAAATCTGACTCAATTTTTTCAGGTGTTAAGATTTATAAAATTAAACCAATTGTTACAATATTCCGTGACGCGAGTTTAATAGACGTCTGGGGTATATTCGTTTTTTCCCTGGCGCCTTACAAAACCTTTTGAAGCTTATAACGAAAAGCAATCACTCTCCAAACACGCCTTACATACAAAACCAAGTTTCTGGCTTAAATCTTTCGTTTCTAACCATTGACTTGACCCGGTACATCGTACTTTAAATAAAATCACGAAAGCAATCAAAATGTATAGGTGACAGAAAAACACCTAAATGACGTTTTTACTTGAAAATAAACCCCATTCCAAGTAGCGGCATAAATTAATCAGATCGCTTAGACCCGAGAAAAGATAAAACGATTCCGACCTCACCACAATGTACTGCCGTACTGTTCATTGGCGTATAAATTTTCTAGTCACATTTGTGGTGCCAAGACGATTTGGAAGTGTTGATAAATTCCTTGCATTCGATGTTTTTTTTTTTGATTTTATTACTTTGCTTTTTTATATTCTGTGTCGGGACCATATATGCATGAACGAATTGCATTCGCGATCGTAAACGTGTCTTGTTGCCGCAAAAATTGTCATCAGCATCGCGACTAAACTGTCTTTTTAATTTGTTCGCACGGTCTCCTTTATCTTATAGTTCGCTTGGCGGTGGTTATAGTATGTCTGTCTACCATGCCAACCGTCGATGGTACATTTCCATGGACAGTTGTTGTACGATCAGTAAAGATATTCAGATATTCATCCGATGTTAAAATTTCTGCTACCTTATTTTGCTACTTCTTGGAAATGTTAATAAAAAGCGACTTTTCTACTTGATGCATCTCGTGGCTTTAGATGAAGCCAAGTCCGTAAGACATAATATCGAATCGACCTCTCATGGATGAAGAAGAATATTTTTCAGCTTCAAATGAAATGTCTGGCTAAATATCGTTGGTTGGTTGTTGATGGCATGACATGGGGTTACCAACTGTCGATTATGAGATAAGGAAAGTTTGAAGAATATGATGAAAATATTACGATCAAAATAGAAGCAAAAAATAAAATAAACACCACGGAATAAATTCAACCATTCATCATCAATAACATAAGATATCATCTAATGGTCTGATTTCATCAATTAGAAGCAGTTTGTCCTGCCTACCGGCAACACTAGTCACATCATGCCAAAGATAGGATCCCAATCGACTACTTTTGTCCATAATATATCGCTTAACAATATAAGCGGAGACACAAATATGAAAATGTAGGTAGCATTGAATGATCAGTTCATTTGGTTTGTGTCCATTTTGCTTACCGTTTTAACACCGCATTAACCTCCTCTGCATTAAATAGTCACACTCACTTCGATATGTACATATTTTCCTATATTTCGCTATAAACGATGGCATGCTCTGGCAGAACCGTATGCAAATTGAACGACGCGAAAGATATTTCAAAATTCCAAAAGCCAGTTGAAAATTCCAAGATTTATGGCCATCAATTGGTCGCGCAAATGCGTTTTCTTGAAACACTTTGCCATTATAGAGTATTATTGTGTGGTGGCTTCTTATATGCGTATGTCATTTATTTATTCAATTAGAAGATATGCATATTGGGGAGGGATTAGATACATATACATATATACGAATTCAGTATGAATGAGGGAAAACAAGCTGGTTTTCTTCGGCGGTAAAAAAGGTGGGTTTTGGATTTTTGGTAGCTGTTCGGTTTTTTTTTCCAGTTTTTGTGGTGATAATAAAATTTTTTTGGGCGGGGTTTTCATAAAGAGGGGTTATTTCGTGTTGCAGCTTTGATTTTAGGCTGTGGCGGATTTACATTAACCATCGCCCTAGGCAGGAAAAAATCTGCCGCCCCAATTTTTTGACTACCTCCTCTTGACAACACAATATTTAAGGTGTTTGGAAACTGCTTCCCGGATTTGCTGCGTGAAGAGTCATAGTTACATATAATTAGGGTCGTCGAGAGGGGGTGCGGAAGGGGCGAATCGGCCCGGGCCCTTGTTTTTGTTTTTCCCGGATATTAGAAAACCTTGAAATTAAAAAAAATCAGGAAGGACGGGAGGCCCGACAGAAGAAGAGAATCAATTTTAATTTGACAAACGCTCTTTGTAGAAAGTTCTACCTGTGTATCATATTTGTGAAAAAGTGATAGTTTCCCCGGGAACCTCAATAAAAGTTAAAAAAAATTTCTTCCAAAACTTTTAAAATGCCACAAAATCGCTGATATACCTGAATAAATGCAAATAAACGATGGGTTTCATATTTTAAACCTCATCGACAACTACGCCCTGGAAAAGTGACGCCCTGGGAATGGAGAGCAGGGAAAGTGAGGGAAATAAGTATGGCACTTAATTTGTTTGCTGAAAAACCTGCTGTAAATCGACAACCACACATCGTAGATAGCTTTTTCTTGATCTCAAATTGTTAATTTTAGTTTCCTTTTAATAAAATAAACGATTCCCTTAAAAATGTCAAAAGTCGCTGGAGAAGAGTTGTCCTCGAGGTGGAGATTGTGGTGAATGGGCAAAATATGTACTAGTTTGATGAAAGACCGCTGTAAATCGGCAGTTACTAGTTGTAGAATTTCGGACACCGCTTTTTCGGTGGGTGCATCTCCCTGCAGTTTCCTAGTCATCTACACACCCTAGCATTCAATAAGGGACACTCGGACGACGAATTTTGCATACTCTTCCGACAGACGGCTGCATCGATGAGGCAGGTCACCAAATGAGTTTGGACATCTGTGAACGTATCGACATCCCCGCATTAGTAAAAGTTGCTCGCATTTTTAATAAGATTCGTGATTCAGAATGTCTGTTTTCGAGCCAAGTTCTCATCATTTGCGGAAAGTTTTGATCTTTTGCTTCCATTTGAAAACTGCAGCTGACGCTCATCGAATGCTCTCAGATACTTACGGTGAGGTTGCTCTGAGTGACAGAACATTGTCGTGAGGGGTATCAACGTTTTAAAAGTGGCGATTTCAATGTCGAGGACAAACATGGTGGTGGGAGAGAAAAAAATTTCAAAGACGACGAATTTTTTTTTGCGGCCGGCAGAAACACTATCAACCGTCGGATTTTTTTTCGGAGAACCCTTCCATCTTCTTTGGCGGGCAGTGTTCCTGTCACACTGGTTCGCTTTAGTACTGCTGTGTTCCCACGTTGCAGGGCGAGAAGTTGCTCCTATTGTAGAAAAGAAACAATCGTAAATTCGCATGTACTCGTATTCCCCCTTTTGATTGGGTTTTATGTTTGGAGGTTACGCTGATCGCGCAGTCTGGCTATAAGCAGTGTTCTCCAGGATATTTTACGGATCGAAACTTGCAACCGCTTGGCAACGCGGACGTCGGCCTCCCACATGCATATAAATTCGCACTTTAACGAATTTGCTTGATTCTGCTCCCTTATTCCTGCGTTATTTGACAGCCTAACAAATTGTGGTTAACATTTTGGCTGCCACAATTTATACCATTTAGAGGCGCTCCTGGCGGCGAGCTACCATTAGGTGGAAGTATTTTGAACTGGTTTCAATTTTGAAAATCCTTCGGTTGCGAGAAATTTTCGTCAATTCAAGTCAGTCGGCAATCTATCGAATGTATTCGTTAAGGGCTTTTTACACGTTAGACCACCTATCAGACCAGCCATTAGACCACGTATTTGACCATGTACACAGTAAAAAATTACGTAGCGAAAATTCACCGATTGGGTGTGCCATTATGACGGTTTTTTTTTCGGTGTATATAAAATACTTTCTGTGCGAATATTATTTTTATACCTTTAGGTGAATTTCCAAATACGGTTAAAACAAATTATCCACACCGTGAATCATTGGATATTTTTATTCAATCGGCAAAAAGCTCTAACACCAACCAGAGAAAGAAGAATTCATTGGACTGACGCTTCAACGCACTAAGCTACCGATTCACTGATATGAAGATACGTATGTTTCGGAATAGTGCTGATATTATATAAATATTTACACCACCCACTAAAGTATTGGGGCGCCATTGGGGCGACCGGTCGCGCAGTGTGTTGTGGCATCAGTCTCATGTTTGACTACTGGCGTTTCGGGTTCGAATCCCGTGCCGACGACGTTCGTGGCCATGGATGTGCAGGAGGTGCATGCTGGCAACTGCATTCTTCGAAACCAACTTATGCCGTCGAATCGTCAACTGGACCACATGGAATAGTTGACGCGCTATGTCCCACAAGGGGTTAGGGCAATTGAGAAAGAGAGATTAGAGTAATAGCTAGATTTTCCTTTTGGGGAAATAATTTTTTCTGTAACCATATTATCTTTTACACGAGGTAAAGGTATTATTTTTGAAATACATATTGTGCGGTGTATTCCAGGAGTATTAATTTCCCGAATAGATAGAAATGTGTATTATCCAGCAACTGGTGTTAAAAGAAGCCAAATATTATTCTATTGTGTATTAGGCCACAAATCAGACCAGCCATTAGACCACGTCTCCAAGCGGCTTAATAAGTTGCCTAATGTGTGGTCTATCGCGGCTGGTTGGTCTAACGTGCGAAAAACCCTTTACGAATAACTACCTACTCTCTCATAGAATATTTGGCTAAAAATAGCAAAATCTATGAACAAAAGTCGCTAGGCAAAATGAGAACATACCACGGCACTATCTCGAATCCATATCGCTCCATTCAAAAGTGTAATACTCTCATGTTTTCAATTGAACACACAGCACAAAGAAAACAACCATTTATTCCAAACGACCATTTCTCTATCCGACTAAACGAAGAGCTGTGTTTTTTGTCTTAGATGTCTTTTTAAAAACCAAAATGATTAATTATATTGATGGATTACTGTACCGATGACTCTATGCGTGATATGAAAGTCTGCATCCGCCAGTAACAGTATTTCGTTGATGGCAATACACGAAACACTAAGACATTAAACCATGTATCTTTTGTGTCATCGTACATTGGCAAATGTCATTCGAAATATTGTACTCGTAGCCGAGAGACCCCGAAGGCAAACCTTAATTTGCAAAATATTCCCTGAATGAAAAGAAATCAATAGACAATCTAAAACCGCAACATGCTGTGCAATTGCTACTCAATCATAATTTTGGACACTTCGTCAAATCGTTTTCGTTATAAGATACTTGTGAACAACATAAGTATGTACTCGATACTCGTACTCGTAGAAAAATTGAGTTTTTTCTTAATATTCGTGTGGGTAAGAGAAAAGAATAAAAATGTATTGGAAATAGTATCTTAGATTGGTGTAAGATTCGTATTGCTAAGATACAGTGGGTGTTTAAAATTACAATGTAAAATTAACTTTCCTTTGATTAGAATTCATTGAAATTAGAACATTTCATTAAAAAAAAACTGTACAATGAAATTTTACATGAACGACTTTAATGTTGTAAACGTAATTAAATGCATCTTTGCTGCCATTCATAGACCCCTTTTGCTTAATGTCTGGTTAAAATACCGGTTAGCAACCCTAGACGCGTGTTTATAAAGCCGTCCTAAGTAGGTCCACAAGCCAGTGACGAGATCGAGGGTTTTTTAGTGCCTAAATGGCCAAAAACCCGTATCCATCTCGTCCCCTCAAAGGCGACGATATCGAGTAGGGTTTTTAGTGCATTTGTCGTCTAAAATGGCAAGAAAACCTTGTTCAGTACGTCCCCCAGTCAATGACCAATTGGTACGGTTTTCTAGTCACTAAATGGTCGAAAACCTATATCCATTTCGTCCCTTTTAGGGGACTGAACCGAAACGTTTTTTGGGAGCATTTGTCGTCTAAAATGTCAACAGAGCCGTTTTAAGTACACCCCCAAACTTGCTCATTCTGTATGTATCCATTATAATGATGCACTCACGGTGGATTTGTGGTCCCTAAAGCAGAAAATCCTTGGCTGTGAGTTTACATTCCCTTTCGGCTTCAGGTGGTAAGAAAGTATAATCCACACACGAGTGTTTGTAGTTCCTAAAGCGGAAATTCCTTGAGTGCGGCCTAGGAGTTCATTTTCACGTTAGGTGGTAAGAAAGTAGGATCCCCACACGGGGATTTGAAGTTCCTAAAGCGGAAATTCCTTGAGTGCGGACCCAGAGTGTATTTCCGCTGGTGGTAAGAATTTCCGCTTTAGGAACTACAAATCCCCGTGGGTGGACTCTATGTTCTTAAAACCTAAAGCGGAAATGCACTCTGCTCTAAAGCTTCATTCGAAAAATGCCATTTTAGACGACAAATGCTCCCAAAACTACGTTTCAGTCCCGTCGATCCGGAGATATGAAACTTCGAAATGAGCCACGTGGAATCCTAGGACCATCGATCGATAACGATGAGCTGCGTGCATTAGTGGAGTCTGACCCTTGCCAAACCTTAAGGGATCTTGCAGAGCGTGCACCATTCGACAGTTCGCCGCCACTTGCAATAACTTGGAAAAGTGAAAAAGCTTGACAAGTGGGTTCCGCATGCACTTACCGAGCAAAACATCGCGTGTCGAATGGAGATTTCTAGTTCTCTTCTCTCCCGCAACAGAAACGAACCGTTCTTGAACTGAATTGTGACCTGCAATCAAAAGTGGATACTTTACGATAATCGTCGCCAATCGGCCCAATGGCTAGATGCCGATGAGGCTCCAAGACACATGCCGAAACCAAGCCTTCATCCAAAGAAAATAATGGTGACTGTTTGGTGGTTTGTACAACGACCTAGGCTAGTCAACAGAGATGGAGTTATACTGCTTCATGGCAACGCACGACCTCATGTATCGAAAACAACGATCCAAAAATTGAACGAGTTGCGCAATGAGACTCTTCCTCACCCGCCATATTCACCAGACCTCTCGCCAACTGATTACCATTTCTTTAAACATTTGGATCACTTTTTGACAGGAAAACAGTTTAACAATGAACCAGCTGTCAAAAATGTCTTCGAGGAGTTTCTTCGAACCAGAAACTCGGACTTCTACGAAACGGGAATAAATGCGCTTGTATCTCGTTGGGAAAAGTGTTTCGCATCCGCTAGAACCTGTTTCGATTAAAAATTATCTTTATAAAAAGTTACAACTGTTAAAAAATTCACTACTGAATCCGACATTTCATCTGCACAAACCTAATAAAAACGGCCCATTGTGTTTGATTGTGTGTTGTTTTTTAAATCCTTGGTTTATGCGTATATTCCATAAAACAATTTTCACTTTTCCAAGATTTTTTAATATAATTGAATGATAATTCAAACGTCGCCGAAATCTTAAGTGAATTATCATTCAATTATATTAAAAAATCTTGGAAAAGTGAAAATTGTTTTATTGAACATTGTGTTTGAGTTTAAGGAAAATCTGAAAGCCTCAGTTTAATTAATTTAATTGATTTCTGAGTTTTAAAAAGGACTCATCTCGCATCATTTTTTTATAAGAGAAGAGCCCTTTTCGAAATCCGTGATTCAATCACAATTACGTATAGGTACTAAATATACAAACAAAATTTATATCCCCAATTAATTAAATTCTCATCAACCAACTCTCTTTTTCTTCGCGAATTCATTGACCACACCTTTAAAATTGATTGTCAATTAGGTCATGCACATTACGTACAATGTCGCCGACTTCTTATCGAACTTTTACAAGTTTATTATTAATGATACGTTTTCGATGGTACATTAAAATTGAGTTTGCAACTAGAGATAAATTTTCTAAATGGAACCGCATAGATAGTTGCTTTGAATCGACTTGCAGTGGGTCTTGGTCACTTACCTATTCGAAATTGCTTCATGATAGTATTGTGACATGTTGTTCAATAGACAAAATGATATTCAACCTGGGCAACAGGATGTGGAAACTCGACACCGCGAAATTGTTTATAGGAGCTTTTCAAATCTACGACCATACTTTCTATAGAAGTTCTTACATGTAGAATAAATTCAACAGAAGATCTTATCGTGATTGAATAAAATATAGTGATAAAGTTTAGTGGAGTCGTTATTCTTGAAAATGCTAGTCAGTTTCAAGGTTGTGATCTGCTTTGACTGTGCATTGGGTTCGGTCAGAAAAATATCAGGCCAATGATTCAAGGTGGCTTTTGGGGTTTGTCGAAACACTCATTAAACTACAATATTAATGCAATTTCGGTCTGGATCTGATTGAGGGAGAAGCTCGTATAACCGCCCGCCCGTTTTAAAAGTCCGTAAAATAGTTATCGTTCGTATGGTGATTACACAGTTTTATTTTACTCAGCCCCAAAATGTAAAGTTTTGTTAAACCCTTGACCTTTCTTTGTTTTAAGCAGATTAATACATTTTAATGGGGATTTAGGACAAAAAAATGTTATACATTTACTTAATTTTCAAGCTTTTCCCAAGCAGCACAAATGTTATTGTCACTTAAAAAGTCATACTCGTAACAGCGTTGTTTAAACGTTTCGCTACGCTACGTTAAACAAAGGCAGCATAAATATTATTGACATATAAAAAGTCATAATAGCGTTGTTTAAACCTTTGTCAAATGGTGAATTTTCCGTTTTTGTCTGGTTTATAACGATATGGTTATAAACTAGGCAAAACTGCCAGCTTACCTTCTTACTCTTTTGAACGCCCTCGTTCATTGCTCATTATTCCCATCGCTATCTTCGTCCGGTTCAGACTCTGCCTCGTTATTTGGGCTATTCCATAATTTTAGTCTGCTGCTTCAATATTTTGGTATTTTTCTCCTCGGCTTCTTCTTGATCCTTCCAATTTGCCAACCACATATCGGTAATTCGGTAGGACCCGCTTAATAGGAAACTGTCCTTTGTAGTTAGGTATTAATTTTTACTTTACCCTGCTTGCGTAGATACGTTTTTCTTTACTAAGACAATGTCGCCGACTGCGTATTAATGGGGTAATTTTCGTTTTCTGCCAAAACACAGTTTTTCCCTTGACCGGTAATTTTGTATCTGCATGCAAATCGGTGATGACGGGTCTGTTTGATTGAATTGCAATAGTCAATTGCGAATCTGCTGGTGCTCTCGGACGAAATCCAAACATCACCTCACTAGGAGTTTTTCTTGTAACGCTGTGGATAGTGTTGTTGATGGAAGATTATAAGTCGTAAGTATAAGTAAGTTTGTCGTTCAGTGTTGATTGTGCTAAAGCCGTTAACGCAGTGTTGTTGAACCTTTCCACCAGGCCGTTGGCGCGCTGAGTGGACACTGTGTTTGGATATGTTGTATTCCTTTGGATTCGCAATATCGACGAAAAGCCTGAGATGTACCTATATAACTGGTCGCTTTATCTGTGACAATTTGATTTGGTATGCCAAATGCTTGAATAATCGAATTCATGAACTTTAAGACCGGTTGCGTTTTAGTATCCCTCACAGCCTGCAACAAGGTGTATTTTGTAAAACTGTCAATCACAACGATCGAATGTTTTTTTGGCTACTACTTCTATTGAATGGTCCAAGGTAATCCATATGCACCGTGTGAAATGGCACTGAACCTTTTTCTATAGGGTGCAATAATCCTTTCTGTTTTCCTGTTGGTTTCTTATGGTACATACAAGGAATACAACTTTTAATGTATTTTGTAACATAATCGCCCATGTGTGGGAACCAGTAAGTTTCGCAAAAATTTTTCAATGCTTTCTCCACTGAAAAGTGTCCAGAATTATCATGTGCAGCTCTTACGACTTCATTTCTGATGGTTTGTGGTACTAACTATGGCCTATCTGTTTTTGCCATATGTGCGGTATATGCTTCCTTCTTCCAGTTCATAGTCTTTATGGATGTCAAGATCATGTTCTGTTATGGGTTTCTTTTGTAATATTTCATATAGGCTCATTTTCTCAATGTCCGATTAAACTCTTTGTTAACTAACAGGGACACAAATTAATCGAAGCTATAAACAGCCCGATAAGCATTTTCGTTTTCTCATACGTCTCATACAAATTACCAAGCCATAAAGTGTGGAACTTATCTCAGACCACTATTATGGCAAAATTAGCTGATTTTCTTGGCGGAGTTCTACCGTCCATCTATTTTGTATTAGTACGGTCTCTCCGCATATTTATTTTCAGCTGAGTTTGTTGCAAATTCTCTTCTATCGAATGAATTTCCAGGAACTCTATTCCATATTCCACTTTCATTGTTTTCATTTGAATTTGCAAAACCGAACCGTTCTAACTGTCAAAATCTCAGCATCTGGTATCAGATGCTGGATTTTTGTTTAGGATAAATTTTCAACCGGAAAACAGAAGTTGGATTTTGTTTTGGATAAGAGATTAATCGAAGGCTAGGGGACGGTTAGCGTTTATCCGATTACTAACGCTAAACTGATATTGAGAAAATCAAATTGTGCTAAATGGCAGTTTATTCTTAGGATAAATTTTAATCGGACATTGAGCAAGTGGCCCATATTGTTTTTACTGTCGCTTAACTGACTTGCTAGAACCCAATTCGCTTCTTCAATTCGTAGACTTTGCGACCAATATTTTTAACGCGCCACTCGTTTGATGTCATAGTTTATCAAATTATCGAACACAAATCAAAAAACAAAACAGTACGTTACGAAAGGACACCTCCACAAACTATTTTTATTCATTATTTTTATGTCGGAAAAACTAGTTAAAACACCGAATTTTGAATTTGCAAAAAAAAAGGTTTATTTGGATGCATTTCGGGCAGCCTTCCGCCCATCTTCAGCAACACGACTAAAATTTTTCAATAGTTGTTTTGATTTTAAAACAAAGCGACACATTAAGAGACACAAGTACATATAAAATTAATAAATTAAAAGTCAAAAGAGAAATACGTTAACATTAATTTAACGATACTGACTTTTATGCTTTGTACTTGACTTTTACCCTGGATTAACTTTTAATATTATTGACTTTTAATTTTTGAAACAACTTTAATCTATACTTTTTAGTTTACTCTCATCATAGCTTTAATTTTTAACTCTTTCGTGAATTTTTTTCTATCTAAATGTAAATTAATGTTAACGTACATATTTCTCCCTTTGTTTTAAAATCAAAACAACTATTGAAAAATTTTAGTCGTGTTGCTGAAGATGGGCGGAAGGCTGCTCGAAATGCATCCAAATAAACCTTTTTTTGCCAATTCAAAATTCGGTGTTTTAACTAGTTTTTCCGACATAAAAATAATAATACGGAATTTGCGCATCGTTTCTCTAAAACCATAAAAAAAAAAAATATTTTTATCCAGTTCTGTTCTTCCTGTTACAGGACAGCAGGCCAAGCGCGATGTTGCATTTATTTTTAGATCATTTTATTTGTCAGGTTGTGACTATGTACGTGCCAGGATAAAACAAACAAAAAGATGCAAGAAACAAATAAAGAGACAAGTCATATGCGAAGGCGAAATTGAATCTTGGTTAAGTTGTATGGGTGTGAACAAATCAAATGGATAATGTCGACTTAAAAATGAGCAGCACCATGCGGCAAGGAGAGAGATGTCGTGAGTGATCCAGCTTTCTGATCCCACTTCTGAGTTGCCAGAACAGGGCTAGAAATGGTAAATCGAAATAATAACACAATTGTTTTCGTGTTTCTTCTTCGGTGGATCAGCCGGCACGCTCCTCCTCCCCTTCTCCATCACATGGTACTGAAAAGATATTTTAGAAAGTTTATAAGCAACAGGCTTAGTGAGTTTCGTACGCAAACACATATGCTAACTACAAGTGGACAGACAAATGAACTAGGGCGCCAGGGGCAGCCATCACATGGCACAGTTTGACCCAGGAGCACGGAACAGCATGCATAAGACGCACTCACAGTTAGGGACCCAACGCCTATGTTAATTGCCTTGACCCCTCCAGGGGCATGGGCGCGTCAACATCTCTAGCATTTCTATGCCTTGTTGACGTTTCGAAAGCATATCTACTTTTCGGAAGTGTAGTTGCTAGTATGCATCTCATAAGATGCACCCATGGTTAGGGACTCAACGCCTCTGCGATGCTCTGAATACAACTCCCAAGGAGCACGGAACAGCATGCATAAGACGCACTCATGGTTAGGGACTCAACACCTATGCCTGGAACAGCGCTATGTCCGTCTATTGTAAATAAACACTACTACAAAATACAGGCAACTAATAACTGCGGACCACACTCACCAAAAATGCCGGCACTTGACTCACTACACTTTACTGTGATCAAAGACTGGCTGACCACAGGCAATCAGGTATGGTAAGAAGTGGTAATCCTTCTTGGTTTCATTTTGCACTGGGTTGCCAGCTTACCTATTTACTCAGACACTTGGGAACTCAACCTCAGTATTGTGACAAGACTGTTCATAAACTTCCACCATACCAAAGGCTGCCCTACAAAGAGTCAGGAACCAGAATCATAGCTGGCCTCATTCGGATATGGCCGTCCCTTACTGATTACACTAAATAGCGACAGTGAGATTTAAAGAAAGCCGATTTCTGTCGATTCAGGGGTTTACTGCAAAAAGGAGGTAGCTCAATTTACTTAAATTTTTTTGGTAGATTTTCAAAACCATCTGGAAAATCGAGCGAAGATCCTAAATTTTGTAAATTACTCATTTTTTTTTGTGATTTGCCAAAAATTTTACAAAAATTGAGCTATGGACGCGAGGTGGAAATCAATCGTAACTCAACAACCGCTCATCGCGGATAATGACTATAAAGTGATTTTCACCTGACATTATACTGGCATACCAGGATTTTAGAGGCTTTTAAAAGGGATTAGAAGCATTTTTCAACTTTAATCAATTGTAGAGGACTAATACCTACACAATTTAAGACCCGAAAACTTTTATGCAACGAGTGGTTGCTGATTTACAGCTGACTTTCCATCATATACCTCATGTGCCATACAAATTTCCCTTAATTTCGTCCCCCTCCACTACCAGGGCACCGGTTTTCCAGCCACTAAAATTCACTTTTCTTACTCCCGCGTAACTGGTGATGAGGATTAAAAATTAATTCACACTTTCATTCGCTTTTATCCAGGTATATCAACGATTTTGATACCTTTTAAAGGGTGGAAGACATTTTTCAACTTTGGTTAAGTTTTACGGGGTAGCTACCACCCTTTCACAAATATGGCTTGAAGTGAAATGACAAGGATAAGAACTGAACGATTTGACACTAAGCAGAGCTGTCTACGACGAGCCGGTGTCTAGTTCCAATTGAATTTCTGCTCGCGTCCAGTGGCCGCGCCTCCTTCTTTCTTCTTATCTCCCTCCTGAGCTTCCACAAACACTTTTCTGGCCGGTACCCAGCATCTTCCTACACTCCAGGGATCAACATCAAACCGCGGTTCGCGAGTTTCGCATACTCAACTTTACATATATCTTTGCTATGGGATTGCAAAGATATTTAAGTGTGTTAGAAAATACGTAACTTTCAATTTTAATCAAATTTTCCGGGAAAACCTTCACTTTTTCGTAAAAGTGTCTTCCAAGCAAAATTCTCAAGGACTCAGTTCTGGAAAATTTGAAACCAAGTAGGTCCTCCTACGATTCACGGTAGTCCAGCTACGAGTGGTTTCCGGAACCTATTAAGCTTAGACACTTGTTATTCTATTAGTTTTCCCTCCCAGGTTATTGTCTACAATTTCCAGCCGGTACCCTGCACTTTCCTAATCTCCTACACCTCCTAGTCCCGAAAATTCGTAGCGAAACCGAAGTCCGCTAATTTTGTATAATCAGTCCCTGTGGGCGCCTAGTCTAAATGTGGCCTTGATCATACATTTGGTATATAACGCATCGCAGCACATGTATGTTATTTCAAAATTAAGTGTTATTTGCGCGCTTACCATGTAAATCGGAAACTGGCCCACAGGCATGCCAAGTCTTTTTGTCAATTCATTCATACAGTAAGATGGGCAAGGACGGTAATGCGAAATTGATGTTAATTTTTTTTCTCTTTTTCTTTCTGGATAGTACCCTACTCTCCCGTAACTTAACAAAGTAGGGCATCTACCGCGACTGTACGAAATTCTTTTGCAAGAATTCCATGGAATGGAAGCAGAGAGCGGTAACGCGAAGTTGTGCACTCATATTGTACACGCTTTGTTAAAAACAACTAGGTCATAAGCGAGAGTAAGGCTGTACGCAGGGCGAGTGGAGCTGTTAAGTGGTTTTTAGGCACAAACCCTACCTGCTGCGAGGTCAGCGATGTTGTGAGGTCTGTCAACAGACGGCAGGCCTCACAACATTTCTCGTGGCTGTTCTCACATCAGGCTCCGTGGCTGGTTTCACAGTAGGTCTCGTGGCTGTTGTTGCAGTCGGTCTCGTGGCTGATCTGTCCGTAGGCTTCGTGGCTGTTCTCTCAGCAGGTTTTTTGGCTGGTCTGACCGTAGGTCTCGTTTTTATTCTCACAGCAGTACTCGTGGCTGGTCTCGCAGCAGATCGTGTGGCTAGTCTTCTATCTAAAAACTACTTTAGGAGTGTTCATCCACTTGGTGAATCTTTTCATTTCGAAAAAAATAGCTTCGAGCAAAATTAATGTCTAAATGGCGAAATCCAATCAAAAGAGATAAAAAGGTATTCGGTGCCATGTATTATATATTTAGACAGGACCTAACAAATTTTCTTGGAATTCCCCCAGGAAGAAGTGTAAGCAGAAATCAATAAAACAATCAAATTTACACAAATAATATTACCCTGCAAGCCCTCCCTAGATTCAACTTACGATTCTAAGAACACTTCTTCCTTCAATTTTCAATCAATGAATTTAACCCGTTTCGTTTTTTCTTCCCATTCAAAATAACGAACTGTCAAAATACTTTATTACCCACTCACCGTATTATACGACAGACTTTCTATGACAGATTAATCACTTCAAAACGACCATAATATTCCCAAAATGTATTATCAAATTACAATATCCATACGTTTGACGATCACTTAAGAACTCTCGTTTAAAACTTCCAGAAATTTATTTTGACATGTAAAAATTTATGCAGAGACAAAAAAAAATCCTAACTAAAAATTTGCATTTTACACATACAACAGTCGTAAGACGTTTAATGAGTTTTCGATACACAAAATTGGTTGGTTGGTCGTTGGACAATCTGGATGGGGGTTGAGAATACTCGTACATTAGCATAAATGAAATTTGCGAGAACTGCTGTTTGCTATTTAAATTTACAAAATGAATATGCTGTACATATTTGTTTTTTAGTGCCAAAATACGGAAGAACTGGTAAGGGGTCGAAGTTAAGCGGGACGAAAATTTAATTCATGAAACGTTTGAATTAGAAATATGCTAATTACAAAAAAAGAAATATTTCTGAAAAATAGCGACATTCCAGAAGTTAAATACAAATTGGATACATTCTGGTTATACCGTCGAATGGAAATGGCGTGTGGCTGCAAAAGTTGTCAGCAATAAACTGTGCATTTTTGCATTCCTAATATTTTCCTAAAGCGTTTCATGCAGTCATTATGTCGTCCTCTAACGAACATTTTTAATATGTCATTATCAAGTGTTTTTCTTGATGAATCGAAGGTCGCAATTATTACACCTGTTCATAACAAAAATCCAAACGAACTCTTTAATGTCTGGCGACCGATAAGCAAGTCTTATTATACTTGGTGCCAGGTCACTGTTGCATTGAGGGAAATGAATTAGCGGATGAAATCGCCAAGTAAGGCTCAACGTTTAATTTTATTGGACCGGGAATCCTATTGTGGCTTAGGCCTGGCTTCAGCCTGGACGATAATAAAGACATGGTCTGAAAGGCTCCGACAGCACTACTGGGATGGCCTTCCAGGGTTGCGGCAATCGAAGCAGCTGATGAGAGCCTTCGACTATGGGGATACTACCAGGCCATCACTGGGCTAGATATCATCTAAATAAGATGGGTTTATCTGGAGAAACGGAATGTGGTCTATATATATAGGTTTCCAATAAGAGCAGAATTGAGTAAAGGATGAGCTGACACAGAAATATGATACAAACATTATCACCGATGACTGAAAAATGCCATGAGGGATGGGTCCTTCTTCGAAGAGTTATTTCGAGTAAGTCTATTTCAGGCTGAAGTACTGGCTGACTGGGAAGCGTGCCGGAGCGTAAAGTACTTAATAGTAACCACGTGGAACGTCACTATTATCATGTCCTTTTTCCCGCTAAAGGCCTTAGAAGCAGTAATAATTCGTCGGAATTAGTGAAGGAATGCCATAGGGATTGACTTCTTAAGAATTTCTGCCTATGGATTCCATTGCTGGGAGCATAGCAGAGAACGAGATCACTGATCAGTTGATGAGGCAAAACTTCGCAATTTACGTATCTGACTCGGTAATGGTTCATACGCCGATGAGTGCAGTAAAGACGCACAACGCAACATGCCGGTGGCATGTGAGCAGCTTGGCTATTAGTTATTTTACAACAAAAAATTAATTGAGCACCTGAACTAGCTCAGTAATTTTTTTGTTTTTCGGACATTTTCTGCGTTATGTTGCGTTCTTTCTCTCCCCCGTGTAAGTTCAGAAAGTGCGGTACACAAAATTTTCCGGTTTAACTACTCAATCAAGCGTCAAAGTGCGATGGACCCCTGCCGTCAATTTATTTTCATGCATGCACGAGTTTAAAAATTTGGGCCTTATTCAGAGAAGTACCTACCTACGCTCTGTTTACCAATAAACTTGATTTGAAAAAAACAAAAAAAAAAAAAACAAATTAAAGTAAGTTTATTTCCGATTATCCATAATGAATTTGCAATTTAGTGATGCAAGTGATATCTTTTGACATATCCATCTAGTGTAGGTTTATTACCCTATTCTCTCTCTCTTTGGATCCTGTTAACCCCTTGTGGGGCATAGGACATTAACCACGCCTACTTTCCATCTCGTCCTGTTCGCCGCCACCGCCTTCAACTGACTCCACAATTTGCCTATTGACTTACCCTCGACCTCAACTGATCTTCTCCAGGTGTTTCTAGGTCGTCCAACGTGGCGACTTGCATCGATTCCCTGTGGGTTCCAATCGAGGGCCTGTTTAGCAATGTTTTCCGGCAAGAAGTGTGTGACCTATCCATTGCCACTTTCGCCTTTTTATGTAGGTGTCTATCCGGTCTTGGCCAGTAATGAACAGAAGGTCGTCGTTAGAAATGACTTCTGGTCAGCGTATGTGCAGGATGCGCCGTAGACACTGGTTCATGAAAGTTTGCAATCTAGTTGTTATCGCCCTGGTCACCTTCCCTAGTTGAACAGCCATAAAGAAGCACAGATTTTACATTATTTTCGAAGATCCTGAGTTTGGTACTTCTGGAGATGTTGTTTTGACAGAAAGGAGTCAAACTGAACCCTATTGAGTTCTCCAAATTAATGCAACGAAACGCATCAGCTGTCTTGTGAATGTTGAAATGGAACAGCAGCGAGATAGCAGTGCAGGGGTTCGCAACAGGTTCAATAACACCAACCGCTGAACCTACCTACCTATCGGAATTCTAATGGACAAAAGACAATACATTTCTGATCAAGGCAATATGCCTTGATTTGCATCTGATAAAATGTCTGAATTTACCTTTCCATGAACTCAATTCTTTTAATATCTTCCGAAGAGTGGTCCCTCACATAATTTATTCGCACATGGGACCTCATGGCCGGGTGGACGAAGAAAATCCCCCTTTGTTCTTAATCAACTCCGAATGACAATAATTCTCCATTGACCGCAATTTCGTATTTATTGTCATCCTGGTGCCACAAATTTTTCCAAAAATCATACGAACTTTCAGCCAAAGGTCAATGCGTCTTTCAATTGTACACCGATCTAAATATCATTACCCAGCCATCCTAGTTCTTTTTTTTTCAAATTCTCTTGCCTATTCTCTGTGACATTATTCATACCAACAAAAGATCGAAAAAAAAAGATTATGCAAACTCATCCAACATCACACAGGCATCAATCCCTCTGACCACATTCAATTTGTGGTTTTAATTTTTTGTAGTCTCTCATACTTCTTGCCCACATATAATAATCCTAATCAATAATAAAAATAACCATAATGCCGGGCAATAGAAAAAACGGCCGATCCATCTTCAAAAAGAAAAAAAAAACATAATAAGAAAACCCCAGTAAAAGAATTTCAAGTGAATATCTTCGACACTAGCTGAACAGAAATGAATTCTGTCAGATACAAAAAAAAAAGAAAAGAAGTTAAGAACCGAACCAAGAAATTTTTAGGGATTGTCCGAAATAAGCAGACACACGATGAAAGACTCAAGAATTTGACCTTACCTCGAAGAAAACATGGGCATCATAGGCATTGCAATATATCAACTGTGGATAGTGTTAAAACTGAAATAAAAGATATTGCCCAGTGCATCTGTGGTTGGTGGAAATTAACCACAACATGATGCTTAGTTTGATGCGGAAAAGGATTGATGGTTCAAAAGCAAATTGGGGAGTCCTTGCAAAAAGGAAAATTAATGCTGACTTAAGGGTGACAAGCGCAAAATTTCAAAAGTACTACAAGCTTCAGAGTAAAATAAAAGCCAATGCAACAGTGCCTTAAATTAATCAACTATGCAAGAGAAAAACCTTCATCGAATTCTACAGTTTGATAAAAATCAAAAGAATCTGCCCTGTTCCAAAAGAATTGGAATTTTAAGTTCACAACGAGACGTTACGTTAAATTTTTTTTACAACCTGTTTCATTCTAATTTCCTTGAACTATACCATGTGTATCTACAAGTATGTATTTATATACATATAATATAAAAATTCCAACGTCATCTGGTTCAATGACTAAGGCTATTACCGACACACGAACAAGGAGATAAGTAGATAGATGGTTTGCCATTAATTTTGATTTCACGAGAAAAGTCAAAATGGCTTTTTTTTTGCGGGGCGTATGCAGAGTTACTGTCTTGGCGCTTTTTTTGTTGATTTAGATAAATTTTAAAGTGGATCTGATGGCAGAAATATTTTTATGTTTATTTGATTTATGCTTTGTGGGTAAACGAAAGATAGGTCAGATTTGTGGAAAGTCCCTGTACTCGCTTATTTGGAGGTCGATCATTTGCAAGCCTAAGCTTACGTTTCATTTACTTTCGGCCTGATTGACAGCGTCAGAAAATTGTTGACCATCTTCTCCGCATGAATTCCTCCATCAACCTTCTGGTGAACCCTGTGCTGGTATCACTGGTCACAGACATCTCAACGTATTCTTTCCTTTTCCTTTTCTCTTTCCCTTTCGTGAACACATCAACGTCTGCAGAGCATTTCATGCTTATGTAACGTATGTTAAATTTAATGGAAGTTTGTTGCACTTGAGATAATAATTGCATGTGTACCTTTTAACTTGTAATTATCCATTATACACACTAAATGCTTTCATATATGAATAGCATAGGTTCAGGGTATGATCGAGATAAGGTCTGCACTTTTAAAGTCATGATGGCGAAGAATAGCTGCTAGCACGCAAGACACAAGACAGAAGGTTTTACTTGCAGAGGAATGGGAAATATGTGAAAAAATCTTCAAGGCTCCGCGGAAGTACTTGTTCAATATAATCTTTGTTCACATCTGTTCCATTAAAAAAAACTGGACTGTCTAACCCAACACTATTTCTTCTCTCTTCCAGATACATCCACTCCAAGGAGAAACCCTTCAAATGCACGGAATGCGGCAAAGGATTTTGCCAGTCGCGCACATTGGCCGTCCACAAAATTCTCCATATGGAAGAATCACCCCACAAATGTCCCGTGTGCAGTCGAAGTTTCAATCAGCGTTCGAATTTGAAGACGCATCTACTCACGCATACCGACCACAAACCGTACGAATGTTCTTCATGTGGAAAAGTTTTCCGTCGAAATTGCGACTTGCGAAGGCACGCCCTGACCCATGCTGTAGGCGATGTTCCGGCCGACGTGTTAGATGTTGGCGAGGAAGATCAGCATTTGAGTGGCGACGAAGAAGACACCGTACTGGAAGTGGACTCACCGCGACATAGTCCTATGCAAAGAATTGGATCGCCGATGCGGGGAAAACATGCTCGTCACGACGATGATGATTTCGATGACGAGGACGATGAGGAGGACGAGGACCCAGAAGTTGAACAGCTCATTGAGAAACCTCTGGAGCTCAGTCGAAACAATCCGGAAGTTTCGGAGGTGACCCACTGTCATCACGAGGGTGCTGGTGAATCCTATACAATGCGTCCAACACACGATTTTCGTTTGGTCAAGGAGCGAGATTGCAGCCAGAATGCACATTGTGGACAACAGCCGCAGATGCGATCGCAGCCAATTTCGACTCTACCACCGCCTAATCATACTCCACCGTCCAAGCCGCCGGAGCCTTTTATCCCGATGTTGCACGTGAGACGCGATTTACATCATAAGAATCCGCAGAGCAGTTCCGATCAAGCCCAGGAGCCGCCTATCACTACAAACCCGATGATAGGCACCCATCAGAGATCATCTTCGCAGTCGACTATCACAAGTGGACTATTGGAACCAGTTCCAAACTTCCTCGGATCCATTCCGATACGAAAACGTGCAATCGGACTGGATGGCGAGCCGCATCCTATCATGCCGCATCGTGCCCTGTCAAGCGGCGGACATCATCCTCATCATCATTCCAACCATCATTCAGCACATCATTCCAATCATCCACCACATCATCAGACACATCATATGAGTTTAGGTATTACACGTCATCATAATCTGCTCAAACCGCCCGACGAGATCCTTCTGTCGCCGATCTCCCCCGCGGTAACATCGCCACCTATCGTACTCGAGCCATTGGCGTTGCATCAAGGTGCCACTGCACCGTCGGCACCGCCACCTTCGGCTGTTGTTTCGCCTGCAGAAGCTGTTGTTGTCACTGCTCCCACAATAGTAAGATCACAGCAAATTATATCACCTTCGTCGCAACTTCATCAAACTCCACCACACCCAATGTTGGTGAATCAACCGGTGGTGGTGCAACAACAATCGCATCCGCAAAAACCATCATCATCAGCAGCAGCTCAGCAGCCAACTCAACCGCAACTGGCTCAGCCTCCTGTTCGACGTACCGGCTTCAGTATAGAGGATATAATGCGACGTTAAGTGAATCGATTGGCGATGATGGCGTGGGATGAAGTTTTCCAATCGATCATGGCAGTACAAAAGCAACGTGAAGACTTCCAATCCAATCGTACCTATGAACAGACAGACAGTCGTGAGAAATAAAAAAAAAACATTGCAAACCAGGTTTCATAGATGAGCTATCTGCGTGGCGAATAATGGACACAAAGACAAGATACAAATCAAGTTGGAAAGAGCTCTCATTAAAATTCCAGCTATTAGATCGGTACTGACTGATAGATACTTGTAATTTTCTCCAGTTCTGTGCGCATAATTGGATAAGTGTGTCTGCTTGTGTTGCGTATTTAGAAACTACGACTATCTTTTGAACTCGACACATAGAATTGATACAGTTAAAGCCTCGTTACGAACAATATCTGAATTAACCAATATTTTGTTGGCAACAAGTGAAACTCATATAGATATCATGTGCCAAATTGTTTTCATCGAAATGATCGAATTTTACAAAGGGTCAAAGATTCTCAATCGACGGTCCAATTGTTTTCACGCATCAAACCAAACAAAACTTTTATTTCAACAATTCGTCAACAAGAGCTGCTAATTCTCCAAGAACAATACTCCATTCTGTATCGCGATAAATGTCAAGAACTTTTTCAAGTGGACGACGCACGGCCCACAACAAAAAACTCAAACTATAAATAAAATTCCATTATTCGCCACATGTAACAATGGGAAGCTCATTTATGTGCCATAACTCACACGTTGAAAATGTACGGAAAAGAAAATGATAAAAACGAAAGATTTAAGCGAGCAACTCGACATATATATCTTATGGGTCAATTTCCAGTGGTCTTAATAGCATAAAAAACGTATTAAATATTTAAAATACAAATTACAATTAAGATTAACTCTCTAGCTAGTAGAATACTTTTGTGATGACGATTAAAATAACATTTTTAGACTATGATAAAAACAACAACAAAAAAACGTGGAATATGAGTTCAGTGTATTTCGTGCTTCCTATAAGTAACTATAAGTGAAAGATAAAACGTGACGTTAAGCAATTGCAGGAAATTTATATATATATATATACATTATATATTTTTTATACAAACATAGTTCGTAGAGAAAGAGAGAATTCCCGTCTCAGAAACTGAGTATTTGTTTAGTTTACATGATCATTATTTTTATTTTTTTTTAGTTTTAGAGAAAATGAATTGAGAGGGAGGAAGAGAGAGAGAGTTGTCTACTCACGAGTTGTGCCTTTGGCTAGAATACTTATTTTATTGTACTTGGAAAATAAAATTACGAAGAATAATGCTTATGATAATGAATAAATTCGAAATTCGTTACTAGAATTAGGAATCCTATAGTGCGAAGCGAAATTGTTTTTATTTTTTTTTCATACATGTATACTTAGCTTTAAAGCGTAGGCATTTAATTGCATTGTAATTTGACTATAGTGAGCGAAGAATGAAGCATTAATTAGGCTTAAATAATTTAGTGAAAAATGTATAAGTGCAACTTTATTTCTATTTTTTTTTTGATATTGTAACAATTTTTATTACTTTGTATGTCAATAAATAAAATGATCTTAAAGTCACAATATGTTTTTTTTTAAATGTAGAACTTACTTCATGATGTACAATTCTACGGTGACAACGAACCTCCTTCACATATTATTCCCTCCGTCCTACCTTGTCCATCCTTTTCTTTTGACAAATATCGTATAAACTCCAGGCTAGAAAGTCCAAAAAAGCTTGGTTAGGAAAAAAATTGAGTAGTTTTGAAATTGGGCACAATTTTTGAGGAAGTCTCCTGAATGTGTAGTCAAAACTCCATGTTGATAGAAGGTCCGGAAGTGTAAGGGAGAGGTTGTTCTGTTTTTTAATTTTAAAAAACAAAGGTTTCTACTGAAAAATATTCCAAGGCGCAGTATTTGTGCTACAAGTAGTAAGTAGTAATTATACTCTAGACCAGGAGTCGGCAAAGAAGATAATACCACCCTTACCTATCGACTCACAAAAATTCGGTCGCATATGTGATTTGTCCAGAGATCCTGCTAGATTAGGGACTTAATTAGTACAATCTCGTTAAGTAAGTAATCAGAAAGGCCACGCGGAACATTGTATTCTTTAAAAATGAGTGCAATATAGCAGTGACGTGCAGTGGAAATTTTTCATAGTCAAGCAGTTGGGCGCCCTAAAGCCAATTTAGCATAAACAAAAATGGACTGTATGATAGAATATGGACAGTCACAAAAACATTTATACCAAGCGGCTTTAAGCCTTAAAGAAGAAATCAGGAAAGATATAAATAAAATATTGGCACATATATTCGGAATACAAAAAATAAATAAATAAATAAAATATTACTAATAAAAAAAATGATAAATAAATATTATGTTAATTAAGACTAAGAAAAATTCAGGGGTATTTGAAATAAATAAATATTCTTTCGCCATTGCCATTTATTTGTATTCCAAATCTATGCGCCGTTCTTTAAGTAAAAACTCTTTAATCACATTATCAAAAAAATCGTTTTCTCTTCGCATTTGTATAAGAAGATCCTTTTCAACCGCAATTAAAGCAAGATCCGAAAGTCGTTCTTGGGATTGGCGATTTCTCAAAAATGTGTGAACGCGCTTTAGTGTTGAAAATGACCTTTCCGCAGTTGCCACTGTGACTGGAATTGACGTTAATAATTTTGCTAAAATATGAACTTGCTTAAAACCGTTTGCGACATAAGGCCGTTTTTGAAAATAATCGAGAATTTTACTAGGATTCGCGTTTTTAAACTCATCTGAAGAATAAATAACTTTTAGCTCATTTTTCAACTTTATTCTGTCGAAAAATTGACCGTGATATTCAATAAGTGAGTCAAAATTTTAATCGGGAAAATTTGACTTGAATTTAGAAAAATAATTCGGTTCAAGCAACTCTAAAAATGAAAGATCTTTAAACGAATGGAATCGATCTCGAATTTGCCCGAGAATAACATCTATAATCTCCCGAAATATCCGCCGTAAATTTTGTAAAGGATCTATCGCATTTCTACATTTCTTACGTGGTGACTGATATTCTGCTGTAACTGTCGAATAGAAATTATCAAACTTTTTAGAAAAGTCATTTTCAAGCCAATTTTCAAATTCAATAATTTTTTGGCTTGCATATGAAATGTTTACCACTTTGCTCTGAATAATATTAAATAATATATCAGTTTTCGAAAAAATTTCAGAAAAAATTAACAGATATAATTGAAAATCTAACTCTGCGAATTTTTGTAAGTATTTTATATATCGGAAAAGTCAAGGAATCGCCATCCCAGTGTTGAGAACCATTCGAAATTGTCTCAAAAACTGTACAAATTTCATGCTTATGTTCAAATATAACGTTAATAATACGCGAATGATAATGCCAACGCGTTTTGGAAACCGATGGTAAACGACGATTTACTATATTTGCAAAAAGGTCCGACCTTTTAGTGGATGTATTAAAAAATGATGCGATTTTATTGATGTGCGCGAAAAATAATTTAATTTCCGGAATAAACTCAACTGCTTTAGACAATACTAGATTTAGTGAATGAGCGTAACATGGAACGAAAATTGCCGATTTATGTTTTTCCCGAATTAAAGTCTGAACTCCACGAATTTGAGAACTCATTACTGCTGCGCCATCGTAACATTGTGCAATTAATTTCTTATCGATATTAAAATTTTGCAATTGTTTTAAAATGTGAGAGCTTATTGCTGTAGCTGTACGATTAGCGCTTACATCCAAAAATCCGATAAATCTTTCTTCAATCTCATTTGTTATTGTATATCTAAAAATCATCGTTAATTGTTCCCGACCGCTAACATCTGGCGTTTCGTCGACCATTACAGCTACAAATGGAGCCTCCTTTATTTCCAAATTGATTTTATTTCGAACCACATTAGCTATAGCGGAAACAAGATCGTTTTGGATTCTATTAGACAAACCCGAAAACGCTGCATTTGCTTTTATAGAATCTATGTGGGACTCAATTATCGGATCGTACAAACTCAAGAAATTTACGGTTTCGATAAAATTACCACGATTATTTGAAGAAGAGTCTTCATTATTTCCGCGAAAAGGAAGCTCCTGTTTTGCCAAAAAAATTACAGTATCGATTAAACGTTTCAAAATATTACGATTACGCTCAACTTTTTCATTATGCATATATACGCTGAGAACCAAAATTATCTAATTTAATTAACGACTGAAGATGTTTTTCGGAACTTGAATGCTTTGCTGCTGAGCCCGTAAAATTATTCAAATCACTAAATCCAGCTTTATTCCAAACAGATTTTTCATTCGTGAACAAAAGACACGGCCAGCAAAATAACTTATTTAATTTACAGCTTCCCGTTAACCAAATGTACTTTTCATACGTTTCGATAAGGAATTTTCGCGTAATATTTTTTAATTTAAACTCTAAACTAAGATCCGGCTTCGGTCTATCCGATTCTATAATTTCTCTTTTCTTGGCAAAGGAAAGAGTTGAAAATCCCGCTTTTAGTACGAAATCCGTCGCGCAGCAATACTCCGACATAATGCGAAAAGAAAACTTACCACTTTTATCACAAATCAAATCAATTAAATCACTACAAACGGTCAAAAAAACTTCAAATCACAATTTAATCAAAATCACCCGATTGCACTGATTTCCTCTTTTAAATTGCAACGGAAAATCCATTACATAACAAAAACAAAAGCTCTACTGGAAAAATCAAATTCCCATAAACATTCCCTGCATTGGCAACATTTCATTAACAAGCATCATTGGGCTTTATCCCACACACAAAAGCAGTCGCGCCAGTGCTTGACTTGTCTCATATAAATTTGCGAACAAAACAAAAAAAAATCGTTGCCCAATGTACTACCGAAATCCAAGGTTCCCATTTTCTGGAATCAACATGTCTCTAGTATTTGGATGCACACATGGTACATGCATCTAAAGATCTAGGCACATTTTCCTATTCTAAGTTTGGTGTCTATGGTGTGCAAAATGTGGGAGGTTTGAATATTATCTAAAGTAATTGAACGAATGTTTTTTAACCAAAAGAAGGCGCGGATCAGAATTTGAATGTGTAAAGGAATATTTGAATGATAATATGTATTCTTCAGCTTAAAGAAAAACATTGACTGAAATGATGATATGTGTATTGGTGTAAGCAAAGTTTATTATTGAATTGCTTATTTCGGTAAGTCAAGCAGTTTGGAATTGCTTACTACGAGTGCACGTCACTGCAATATTGTTGGTTAGTTAGAGTGGCTGTTACTTTCCAGCAGGGAAAAAAAACACAAGTAGCGCTAGGTGTGCAATTTTGATGCCACACGTCTCATAAGAGGAATAAACCGTTGCTATCAAGAACATTCTTAGATCCATTCTGTGGAGTTTAGAAAACGTATTATCTCCCCAATACTTTTCGAGGAGATGTCGGATATATCATGGAAGAAAGCGCTGCTCAGTTCTTGATGTCTGATTCTTGCAAGAGTAGGGCATTTGCATAAGAAATGGATCAGAGTTTCCTCCTCCTCTTCATTCCTGAAGCTTCGGCAGAACATGTTGTAAGGTATACCCAATCTGGCCGCGTGCACTCCCACCTGCCGATGCCCCGTCGTAACCGCTGTAACTTTTGCGACATCCGAACGGGTTCTCTTCAGAAGGACATTAGATTTGCGTGCATCACATGATGGCCATAGTTTCTTAGACTTGTCAGTGCGCTCCATCTTTCACTAGGCCGTGTCATGAAATATGTGTGAATCTCCTTTTTTATGGCACTAAATGGCGAGTAGAAAGTCACCGCGTAGGACTCGTGTAGTCCAGAGCCCTGTCTCGCCAGTTGATCGGCTCTCTCGTTCCCTTCTATGTTCCTATGTCCTGAAACCCATAGAAGAGAAACTCTGAAGAGGTCTGCCAGTCCAATCAGTTCACTGCAGCATTGTTTGACTATTTTCGATGAGATTGTGTAATGAACCACCTGTAATGAACCATATTATGGTCTGGTAGTGCTGCTCCCACCGACAGATCGAAGCAGCACCTGATGAGTAGTGATCTGTTGATGGTACGAAACCAGAGGCCGAGGGTTTCATTACACACTGAACCAGGTGCGACCGCGTGGGCGTCTGATCCGTCCGCCAACCATTCCATCCTTATCGACACTTTTTTCTTTATTCCCCATTTTTACCTCCCCTGTTTGTGTTGTCTTCCCCAGGCCTACGAATTTTTGTTAATACGTAAAGGACAGGGGCAAAGAGCGGCGAAAACCCCGTCCACATCTCCCGAACTGAGCTACAGCAAGCATAGGTCGCTGCTTAGCTCGTTGAGGGGCCTTTTTGCTTCGCCAGATGGCCGGCCCGACCTTTACGGTCATTATGCTACCTGAGGCTCCATCCCCATAGGCATCTCCGGATGCCAACCAATCCGTCCGTTACAATTGTTATTGATTCCAAAGCCTTAATCGAGGCCTGGCTGTCTGAGAAGATAGCGACACTCTTAGTAGTTCCTGTGCTGTGCTTCAACATCCTACACGCTTCCCTTATTACCAGCACTTCAGCTTGAAATACACTTGCATAGTCTGGGAGGCAGAAAGACATTGATGCACTGAGATCGTCAGAAAAGACCCCCGCACCGACTCCACAATCCATTTTAGAGCATCAGTGAATATTTTGCAGTCATATCTTCCGGTCACCTCTCCCTCACTCCATTCCGTTCTCGTTGGGAACCTTGTTACGAGGGGCTTTTCAAAGTCTACTTCGGTGACGATATAATCTGTTGGCAAAACATGTCTCGAACTCCGACAGGTAGAGACTCCAGTATGTTGCTATGCCCATATGGTTTGGCCGTCCAACATCCAGACTCCCTTAGTCTGACAGCGCTGCACGCCGCGTTGAATTTTATTTGTAGGTCTAAAGGGAGTAGACCTAGGATGATATTAAGTGCATCCGCTGGACATGAACGCATAGCTCCCGTGACTGCAAGCGGTTCTTTGCATTTTGCTCAAAAGGTCAATATTATACTTCTTACGAAGAGCTGGCCACCATACAAATGCTCTGTAAGCGAGAATAGGTAGCACTACAGCCGTATACAGCCATAAAACCATCTTTGGCTGAAGACCCCAGCTTCTGCCGCAAGTTCTCCTGCAGGCGCAGAGAGGCTATATAGGCTTCTTTGTACGATGCTCAATGTTCAGCTTCCAACTAAGTTTACAATCGAGAATGACTCCAAGTCACTTAGCATTGGGTGAAAGTTTTAAAGAGTGGCCATTTAGTTGTGGGAGTTGAAACTCCGGTATTTTGGTTTTTGTGGTAGAGAGGACTAGCTCGGTTTTTCTCGGGTTCACACTAAGGCCGCACTCTACAGTCCAAGTGTTTACTATGACCAAAGCTCCGCTCATGATTTAGTTCAATATACTACAATTATAAATAAACAGCAAGTGTACGGCCTATTGAGATGGTCGCCAGTTCAGGCCACATATCTTCAATGTATCAGCCGTCTCCGTCGATTTTTTGACAACTGTAATCTCAGGACAGAAGACGTGTGCGACTAGTTCAGACTGTCCAGCCAGGATGCGTTACTGGTTTCTTGAAATTATGTCCTGTAGTCCTAGATCCTCAATTGAACAGTGGGCTACATTGAGTGCCGAAACCCTTTTGTACCCTAAGCTGGTTCGGTATCGATCTGCCAACAAAAATCAAATTTACTGGACTGAACATTCAGCATTGTGGCAAAGGAAGTAATTAGCCCCTTTATCGAAAGTTGGCACCGGGGGACCACTGGAGGCCACAGTCTCCATGAAGAATGTAACGACAACGGCCAGCGACTTATCGACTTCGCCTGCAGTAGGAGTCTAGTCGTAAGCTCTACGTGTTTCCCGCATCGACGCATTTACAAGCAGACCAAATTGATCACGTCCTCATTTGCAGGAGATGGGCGTCTAGTGTGATGGATGTCCACTCTTATCGACGAGCAAACTGCGACTCAGATCATCACTTGGGGAAGACGACCTACAGATGTTAGAATTTTCTCAGTGCACCAATCGAGAATCAGCCCTCCCAAAATCTTTGCGGTTGATAAGTTTCTGAGCGATGCTACGGCGGTGGCGTATACAACTACCCTTGACGAAAGACTATCCCCTATGCTACACAACATCAGCAACACCGGCGTCCATGGGTTCTGGGAATAACTCAAGGGTGCCATCAAAGAGGTCGCAGAGAAGGTCGTGGGATATAAAGCCCGGCTAGCGCGAAATGACTGGTTAGGCGACGAATTCAAAAATTTACTTGACGAGGCCTATAAGCAAAAAAATTCAACGAGGAACCAGAGCTAAAAGAGAAAAATATGAATAGAATAATTAGACGTAAGAAAGTAAATACTTTGACGAGCAGTTGCTGAATATAAACAAAAACTTAGCTAATAGAAACACCACATGATACAAGGAAAACAAGATATGGCCTTGCGCATGCCGGCTCTCTGAAAACCTACGTCAATGGATCGTTCAATTGAATGAATACTTACTTTTCGGCTTTTATTTCTGTAACTATTAATCCTAGCAAAAAACTTTCTGAGGCGAAATTGAAGATGACAAAAATATGTATACATAAAAATGGCAGAACAACTTTTTCCTATCTTAAATAGTTTTCGAGATAATCTCATTCAATTCATTCATTCGCACAAAATTGAAAAAAAAAACATATCAAGCAGAGCCAGCACAACAGCATTGCATTGCAATCCCCACGACAGTATCGCTTCGCTTGTTGAGGGTGAAGCAAGCACACGATGCAGCAGTCTCTTGTGTGGACCTTGCTTGATATGTATGTTATTTGAGAAACAAATTTCCTTTTGTGTTTATATCGCAAAAATCTCAATCAGAGACCGCTGCACTGTGCGCATCTATCGCCGTGCGCGTCCTGCGCCGTGCGCGTCCTGCACTGTGCGCGGGCTGCACCATGAAACGCGGGAAGGCCATATCTTGTCTTCCTTGTATCATGGGAACACCAGACAAGCGTACAAATTGATAAATACAATTAACAGCGGCTATAATCCCAAGACAAGCCTTTGTAAGGACAAGGAAAGAAACAACATTAGCGACACGAATGGCAATAACAAACGATGGGCCTCTTATTTTGAAGAGCTTCTGAGCCTACCATCTGATATCCCCACACAACAAGCTCTCGACGATATTGTTGATCAAGGCCCACCCATACAACCCCCGTCAGTACCGGAAGTTGATCTCGCGTTGCGGTCACTAAAACGAAATCAAGCGCCGGGTGCTGACGAGATTCCAGCTTAACTGCTAAAATTCGGTGGAACGGGTCAAATTGATGCCATACATCAATTACTCCTGCGGGTATGGGAGGATGAGGTGATCCCAAACGATTGGCGATTGGGACGACCGGTAGCGCAGTGTGTTGAGGCATCAGTTTCATGTTTGACTACCGGCGTTTCGGGTTCGAATCCCGTCCACGACGACGTTTGCGGCCATGGATGTGCAGGAGGTGCATGCTGGCAGCTGCATTCTCCGAAACCAGTTTATGTCAACGAAACGTCAAAAGGGCCACATGGATCAGTTGATGCGCTATGCCCCACAAGGGGTTAGACCAATTGAGTATCATCTGTCCAATTGACAAAAAGGGAGATAAACTGCGGTGTGAGAATTACAGGGGCATATCACTAATTTGTACGTCCTAGAAAATTTTGACGAAAATTGAAAGTATAATAAAACCGTGCGCAGAACGAATCATTGGCAAATATCAAGTCGGGTTCAGACCTGGTCGCTCCACAACCGATCAGCCCTTTACGGTCGAACTGATACTTCAGAAGTGCGGGGAATACAAGGTAGACGTATACCAAATCTTTGTCGACTTCAAGCAGGTAAACGACAGTATCGATCGTGGAGTACTGTACGTTATTCGGGCTATTTATATGGACAACAGCAAGACGCTACTTATCAAGTCAACACAGTTAGCAGCTTACGCCAACAACATCAACATCTTGTCTTGAAGATTGGCTGACCCAGAAGGACTGCATACGCTCGATACCGCTGCAGAAGAAGTTGGACTACGTATCAACGTGGGTAAAACTAAAATAATGATACAATCGACGACAAGGACATATGCACAATTGAGCATCAATGTGGTTGAAATCAACATCGAGTTCGTGAACGACTTCATATACCTGGGTTGTAGCTGCTGAAGGGACGCCAACAAAACTGACGAAATCAAGCGACAGAAACACGAAGCTCCGCGTGTACAAAACCATTATACGGCCTATGCTATGCTATGGCTGCGAAGCGCGGACCCTAACTCAAGCCTCCAGAAACATGCTAGACACATTTGAACGTAAGGTTCAGCGGCGAATTTTCGGGGCTGTTGGCGATCGAGATTGATGGCGCATCCGGTACAACCGTGAGTTGTATGAACTGTATGATGAGCTGGAAGTTTCGAATATCGTCAAACTACACCGACTTCAATGGGCGGGGCGTGTACAATGAATGGACTATGATCGCATGCCAAAGGGAGTAATGAATGCAGAACGAGTCGACGGGGCGAGACTGCGAAAACGACCGAGATCTCGTTCGGAGAGCTCAGTATTTGTGGACACCGTGCAGCTACTGGGCTTCCAAAATTGGAGGACGCGGTCACGTGACGTAATAGTTGGAGGACATTGATCCAGGCGGCCAAGGCACGACGTCGGGCTGTCGCGCCACGATGATAATAAGGATTAGTGAGTGGTCTAGTGTGCTCCTTTATCGTTGGCGGGTGCGATACATTATGTCACAGTGTAATGATTAAGCCAAATATCTGGTTTTTGAATTTTCTCAGCGTCATTACTATCCCTTTTCCTATATTCCGAATCACCGCTTCTATCGTGAATCGCAGCACTAACATAAAAACACCTTTTCATTTCAGCCAGGCTTCTATTGGACTTTCCATCTTTTTTTCCTTTTTTTCCACGGAATTTTTGCCTTTTCGAAATTTCAAGGCACTCCTTTATTTGGAACTTCTTCAAGTGGGCTTCTCAGCAACAAAATTTCGATTTCTTTAATTGAAATAAACTGAAATTAACTACAAATTGAATTCTGATGACCTTCATCTTACGATGAGTCTGTTTCTTGAAATTTGACAATGTTGCGTATTTTATGAATTTAATTCGAAAATTGACGAATTTCCTGAAAATGGTCAGTTAACTAGAAAAAAAATATTTCCCCGTCTGAATATTTAAAACTAAGCTTGTTTTAGCGAAAAACTATAAACGAAACATTCTTATTTCCTTCTTGAAGAGATTCAGATTGCAACCCAAGGACACGAACCAGTCTAAGAAATGCATGTACGAGTATGTTCTCACATAGGCTTCTGCATAATGAACATCACTCATAGCAACTTATTCGTTATCTGTCCGACTGCTACTGGTACAAAATTAATGGCCCCTGAGACTTGTTCGCAACTTTATGAGTTTTAATTATATGCCACTAATCATCTACAATGCAATAATCAGATAATGAGATTTAGCAAGCAACATCGGAACAGAATGCTTCGCTTACCATTAAATTCTTAAAGACGAAATGCCAGTTTAGCTATTTTGTACGGCCTGCAGGCATGAATGTTATATGCATATAGATACATGTTGCAGGTGGTAGTATGTAGTTTTAGCGACTTTATTTATTATCAACCATTTTAGAAGAATTATTAGACAATCTTTCAGTTACGAGCACTAATCATGTACGCATACACATACCCAGATGAATCCAAGTTATAAGACTGGGCGTTGTTGTAGGAATCCTGTTGAGTCTTTTGCAAGTCGAATTACTACTGAAACTATTCGCATCTGGTAGTAAAACAAGAAACGTCAGAAATAAATTTTTGAAACTACGTACCTAAAATTTTTTGTTGCGTTTATTATATTCTAAGAATTAGGCCGGCATTAAATGTGTGAAGAATTCAACAGTGTTAATTTTCTTTAAGAAATATTCCAAACGAATACTTAGTACGCAAAATCATAGTAAAAAACTACACGTTGAATTTGCTAACAATGTTAGTTCATATACTGCTAAACTAATATAGTTGAAGATAGTACCTACTCGTTTAGCCGCGAAATTCCAGTGCCTTTAATTTTTTCGGTGCATATTTTGTTTTCAATATATTGTAGTTCCGACATCTTCAGTCATGCATGCAGTATAAACTTTTATGAGTTAAATTGTCAACGTTTATGAATTTCAGCAACTTTATTGCTTCATTGGTTTTTTGGCATACGTGTGTTAATTCAGTCAATTCCGTCTAAATTTTATTCTGGCGACCATTCACAACGTTAACTTTCACAGATGGCTTATCTATTTATCTTATCTCCACTAGGAATTTATTAATTTGAATTGTGAAAGTTTGATATTGGAAAAGAAAATTTATCAATTTAAATAAAAGTTAAATTAGAATTTTACTAGTACAAGTTATGCATTTGATTTAAAAAAATATGGATTCAATTCGAAAATTTATAAAGTTCGCTAGAAAACGGCAAATAATTCACCTCCTATGTCTATGGCAAGGCACGATCTAGAAAATGAGATGACACTTACTCATCTCGAGATTGGACTGTCGCACCAGTTATTTTATTTAATATCTTGAAAATATAAAATACCGATTTGGAAAGAAGAAACTATAATAAAAACACGTACCTTATTCCTAACTACAAATTATATTATTACTTCGTAAATATATATATTTCGGGGGCAACTTACTCCCATGCTCAGTATGTTAGCTAGTTATAAGTAGCTAACGTACTGAGGAAGGGAGTAAGTTGCTCCCAAAATATATACATGTACGAAGTAATAAAATAATTTGTAGCTAGGAATAACTACAAGTATCGGGAAAAAAAAGAATCATAAAAGAAGAAACTGCCAACATGCAACGTTTTGCATCGTTTATTGTTTGACCTACTCGAAGGTTTTTATTAATTAGAACAAAAATATTTTTAGGGTTTAAATAATAATAAATAAAATTTAATATATTTTCTTGCCGGAGAGTGTATGTTCGGTACTTGTTTTACTAACAAAATATGAAATTGTTCGTAACTTTCCTGAAATTGTAACATTTTGCTTGTTTTGACACATACATTATCTTTATTATTTAAAATTCCGGTGTGCATGTGTTTGTAATTCTTTTCCTCCTAAACGGCTAGACCGGAATTTTCTTTTTGTACTTATATGGTCACCCGGATGTTAATAACATCTGCATCTGGTGTTAACAACAACAAATTTTCAGCCTCCCAGCACATCTGAATATTTTTTAATTCAATAATGTCTTATATTTATTTTATTTAATGTTTTATATTCATGACTTAATAAATAATGACCGTCTTATTCATCATAACTGACCATTTGAATAATCTGTGTCATTTGACTTACGCATCAATTCATGATCATGTATAAGTTCATTGAGTCGTAATTAGCCGTTTTTACATTTCAATTTCGATATATTTCGCATTTGAATGAATGCTTGTTTTATGCGGCCAAACGACTCGATCCACTGCAATGAAACTTTCATAAACATATTTGTTATAATCCAGAATACGTCCTAGTGTTTTGAATTTTTCGATTTGGCCGCATCCACTTATCCCCCATATGGAGTTGAGTGAGCGTCGATGAAGTATTCCCCAAAATGACCGAAATTAGTGTCAAGACATTATTTTTCGGGGTCGCTGGGATAAATGCTGACACTCCCAAACCCCTCCCCCCCCACTGCGCGGCTAAGTGACCGTAAAAAAGATGTCCAATTGAAAGTTGACACTCCTAGAAATACACGAAAGTTAAAAATAATGGCACGATCACAGGGACGGAGTAGCACCGTTGCGAGAAGAAACAGAGCAGCCAGACGCACCGAATCTGCAAAAGAACGTCAGCGGCTTATTGGAAGTTTTCGCTGTAGAGTTGCTGAAACCCTACAGGTACAAAAAGAGCGAAACCAAGTGACAAGAATAAGAATGGCTACTGGTAGAGACGCTGAATCAATTGCGAGATCAAATCAATGGAGAGATCTGGTGATGGCTGCATTCCAATTGGACAAACATTTAGATTACAGCGTCCGTCCAAGCGTTTCAATTGGCAAGATGGAAAAAATGTATATATGCTGCAGGGATTTAGGGCATTCCGTCTTTTTATGAAGTTTCCCGCCAAACAGGAGTGAAATTTTATTGCGCTTTTCTCCGGAACCACTTTAGGAACACAGGCAATAGACCTACATCAGCATTACACTATTTGACAATGGTGACAATAGACTCTGAAGCTGCGCTTAAGGAATTTCCGCTTAAGGACCTACAAACACACCGAGAGGGTTCAAGGTTCTTACCACATAAGTGGAAACGAATTCCTGAAGTCCGGCTTTAGAGTCCTTTTCCGATTTAGGTGGTAAGAATTTAGAGCCCACAGACGGTGTCTGACGAATGTGCCTGAATCAGCCGTTCGGTGTAGTAGCGAGTTTTAGCATTTTATTGGAAATTGGCCAGAAAGTTGTAAAACGATGAAAAAAAATAGTGCATTGTTTGTCGGGCAATATCGCTATTTGACGTTGTGCACTAAATCTTTGCAACATATATACTGTCACATTTTAAAATTTAGGAAAGCAACGAAAAGCTTGCTTCCAAATGACATCGTTCGAAGCAAAAAAGATAGTTGATAACAAAGGTAAATTCATGCCAACGTTTAAAGTACAGTACCTTGATGCATCCGTTTGATGCGCTTATGGCCCACTTGGGACTAAGCATAGGCAATATCGTTAGTTTTAAGTAACAAATAACAGTTATTTCTTCAGTTCAATCTAATTTTTTTTTATTTTAAAATATTAACATTAAATTTTGTTACGTGACCCTTTGTGGGTGGAGGGGGAGGGGAGGCGGGAGCTCATAAAAAGATTCTTTTCAGGAACTAAATTCGTCATTTGCGTCAAATGTCAGGCCAACAATGATTTGCAAATACTTAAATCCACTCACACACTTGCATCAGAAAAGCGACCACTACGCATTCAAATATTTGACTAATTTTTGTGTACTATGGGTGTAATTGCAATAATTTTTTTTTAACAAAAGTTTGACAATAATCACATTAGTTTGTACTGAATCATAGCAACCAATTTGATATCAAAAAAATTTGGTGACAGCTCCGTTAAACTGATTTGTCTGCTTAAGTCACCTATCTTTTAAATTATCCTTTTCGGATCATGTGAACAGTTATTGGTCCGTAAGTTCATCTCGATTCGTTGTTCGCACCAATTTTACTCAGCTCAGGAATAAAATTCAACTTTTATGAAAGCGTTAAGTGGCTAGCGTACTCATACCATTTTCCCTCACTCAACCTATGGATATCAGTTCTCTTTTATGCACCGGTCAATTTGAGCTAATGAGCTAATGAGTAAAAGGCGAGCTATGAGTCACTACTAATGACGTAAAAAAAGCGATGATGTTAATCGGCACATTAGACCCAACTACTACTGATACATTTTCCTTTCGATCCAAATGCCGTCAACAGTAGTCTAGTGAATTAGCCTCAACACTTCCAATCATATGACTCCTATCTTGCCTAGATATCGAACGAAGGACCCAAAATTCCTTCAGCAAAGCTCTCTTTGTCCTGACCAAAGCACTTAAAATGCCTTCAGCACTTCAGTGCATTGGCCTCATCGCCCCGACCCAGGAGATACCTATAACTACCAGGTCTGGTTTCTGTTTAATATTATGATTAAGAGAGTCCTTTTTTCTTGACGCACACCTACAGCACCAACAACATATCACCGTGTGGTGCTTATAATAGCCCAAGGAAGCTACGTACCAAATTTGGCTGAAATCAAACCACGGTAAATGCCTGGAGGAGCAATCTTTGTAAGAACTTAGGCGAGCAACTCTGTCATGAACACAACATAATATACAGTTGATAATCCAAAATGCGGTCCCGGATCCGTGCTCAGGGTCAAAAAAGGAATCTAGGTACCAAATTTGGTTAAGATCAGAATACGGGAAGTGCCCGGACAAATGAATTAAGGAACTAACAAGCAAACGTACAGCATGCATCGGACTATATCTCTCTCTCTCTCAATTGCCCTAACCCCTTGTGGGGTATAGCGCATCAACTCTTCCATGTGGTCCAGTTGACGTTTCGACAGAATAAACTGGTTTCGGAGAATGCAGTTGCCAGTGTGCACCTCCTGCACATCCATGGCTACGAACGTCGTCGTGGACGGTATTCGAACCCGAAACGCCTGAAGCCAAACATGAGACTGATACTTAAACACACTGCGCTACCGGACTTCTCGTTACTTTTAGTTACTTCAGTGACTTCTTGTTACTTTAAGTGACTTACCTCGGCCACACACAGTCGAACAAAAACTCGAACACGAACACAGTACAAATAGACCTTTTCATCAGATTTAATATATGTAAAGTGTGTGTTATGTACATGGTACATGTTATCTGTGTGATGGCTGTGGTAACGAGCGGGCAAAAATCCCGCGCACATCTACAGAACTGAGGTGGAACAAGCATGTGGTGCGGCTCAGCTCGATATAGAGCATTAGCTTATAGTGCCGCTGGACCATCGCGGTTACTTTCGGCAAACTTTCGGCACAGTTCCCATAACACCTTATCTACTACAAAGACTTGCGCCCAACATGGGACCCACTTGTTGTCAGGAAAGGACTAAAAAGAACCTCAACATTTTTACTTTTTAGCTCTTATACCGAGTGGTATCCCATGATGCACATAAAGACTGCCCTTTCTAAGGCAAAGTCCTTAGCCCATTTGAAATTCACGTACCCATTTTCAGGCAGTTGTACTCGTACATAACATACAGCTTTCCGTCTTTCTCGTAGATTAGCTTCAACGCTTAATTAACGTAGCTTCTGTTTTCAACTAGTCGATCCCTTTCCTTGCCTTTTGTCCCGGTGGTTTTCTGCCAAGGTACTTAAGGCATTCAAGTAAACTCTTGAATTACTAGCTCTCGAAGCTTCACTAGACTAGCCACAGTTTTTTTGAAGCGTCTTTAGTACCTGTGGAAAGGGATAGGTTTTCACATCAATCTGTAACTTTCGACATTGCAGAACTTCATCTGTGATTTGTGCAGCGGGTATCTGGCGAACATATTCGAAATCCATTTTCGAATATGTTCGCCAGGCAAGGTTTGCTAGTATCGCACCTTCGCTGGCCGAATATGTGCACTTCTTTCCAGTTAACCATCTCACCGAAGGAAGCTGTAGTACTTTTTTCTTTTATTTTGATTTTCTTCTCTTTTTCTCCCCCTACAATGACTTCGGCAAGGGGCAGCTCTACTACGAGGCATGCAAAGAAAAGAAAAATAGCATGATCAACAGAGTTCCTAGAATCACGACGATAGCAGAGGCGTAACACTGCATTCCTTGCAATAATTGAACCAAGATCTCCGAAAACTGTTGAGCATCCCAATAATAGCAAATACGTAGTGGATAATGGGTAATGCGTAAACCAAAGTTTTAAATGACGCAAAAAGACAATCTTGGCAAACAGAAAGGTACCCAAGGCTGCCCCGCGGTTTGTCCGGACACTGAATAAGCTCCAAATGCCGGTAGCTCAAAATATTTAGGGAGGCCTTAGGTACGTGGCTATAGGAAGGATTGGGGTGCTACAGAAGAAAACACAGTCCCTTGAAGGGAAAATACTTAATACGAAGATGCCCGTTGGGACGGAGCCTAGGCAGCATAATGACCGTGAAGTTCGGGCCGTGTCATCTGGCGAAGAAAAAGACCCATTAACGAGCTAAGCAGCGGCCTATGCTTATTTTGGCTCAGTTCGGGAGACATGGGCGAGGTTTTCACCGCTTGTAGCCCCTGTTCTTTACGTATTAATAAAAATTCGTAGGCCTGGGCGGACAATACAAACAGGGCAGGCAAAAATGGGGACTAATAGAAAAAAATGGGGCGATAAAGATGGAATGCTTGACGGATTTCTAAGGATGTCCTCGCGTTCGCATTGGGGTCTGGCTGTAACCCTCGGCCTCTGGCTTCGTACCACCGACAGATCACTACTCATCAGGTGCTACCTTCGATCTGTCGGTGGAAGCAGCACGACCAAATCAGAATATTGTTCAATACATACTATTCCATAACTGAAAAAGTAACACTTCTTTTTTTGGACATAACTACTAAGGGCTAGGGCAAATAGTAAATATCCTATCCGCGTACTATCAAAATAATTTCCCACACCACGCAAATTTTATTATAACGATCTTCTATTTAAGTCAGATGTCCAATAAAATTCAATTGGTTGCATTATAGTTTTTTTGTTGTTGCGAACATTGAATCCTCAACGCCAATGACCCATCTGTAAGCGTTAACAGACTGCATTTGTATTTTAAATCTTAAATTATGTGTTTTTGTAATAATCCCAAATAGTATTTTAGATTTTAATACTTTAAAATATCAAGCTTAAAATGTCGATGGACACCTATGTATAGATATGTACAGCCGTCCTGAACATAAAATATATTAAAGATAACCTACAGACGGTGGAGTATGCCCATTGAGAAAGGCTTATCTCAACTGATTGTTTCGATTAGAAGAAACTCTTAATGATATTCAGTATCAAGTCTTTCAAAACCCACGTCTTGAATTAACGCTAATTAGTACGGTTTCGCTAATTTGACGGAAGAAAAAAATGTGTCGATTTAGATATATGTGATAGCCTAATACATAGCTGCATTTCGGTGATATTCAAAAAAAAGTAATTTGCAATTATTATTTCGCTGGTGAACATTATATTCCTGTTTCGCACTTTATTGAAATTGTGATTTTTTGGATTAGCATTGCAATGATATGTCTCGAATAAATAAATGCGGAATTCATTATAAACAAAAATCCACGTGCGTGATATCGTCGATGGGTTGTGAGAGAAGATTGCCTGTAGATTTTTTTATTATTTACTCGCGGCAATATAGTCAGGGTTGTAATGAACCACCTGCAATGAACCATATTATGGTCTGGTAGTGCTGCTCCCACTGGCAGATCGAAACAGCACCTAACGAGTAGTGATCTGTTAGTGGTACGAAACCAGAAGCCGAGGGTCCCATTACACCCGGACCCAGGTGCGACCGCGTGGGCGTCTGATCCGTCTGCCAACCATTCCATCCTTATCGACTATTTTTTTTATTCCCCATTTTTTACCTCCCCTGTTTGTGTTGTCTTCCCCAGGCCTATGAATGTTTGTTAATACGTAAAGGACAGGGGCAACGAGCGGCGAAAACCCCGCCCGCATCTCCCGAACTGAGCTACAGCAAGCATTGGCCGCTGCTTAGCTCGTTAAGGGCCCTTTTTCTTCGCCAGATGGCACGGCCTGACCTTCACGGTCATTATGCTACCTAAGGCTCCGTCCCCACGGGCATCTCCGGATGCCCACCAAACCGTCCGTTACAGGGTCAATTTGTCATCGTAAAATATCTGAAATTTATGAGGTTGTGGTGAATATTTGGCTGCATTCCTAAGCCGCAAGCACTTAGTGCAGCACTTTAAAATTGCTGAGCTGTAAATTGTGATTATTTTATATTTTAGAGATGATATGCTGTCTCATTTTTATCAAATGCAATGTTCAGTAGGGAAGGGCATATCGTAGACGGCTACTGTCAAAATTTCAACCGAATCGGACTCATAGTTTTGTTTTGATCGCCTGTGGAAGCGGGCGTGTCCGCGGATTTTAAAAAAATGAAAAAAGAGCAATATCGGTCGGTGATTCGATTTTTGTGTTCGAAAGGGAAATTACGCAGCGAAATCAAATAGCGCTTGGATGCTGTGTTCGGGGACCCTTCTCCTTCGATGGTGACCGTCAAAAATTGGTTTAACGAGTTTCAACGTGGTCGCACGTCGGTTTTGATGAGCCACGCCCAGGTGCCCCGAAAACGGCTACCATGGAGGATAACGTGACAAAAATCCACGATTTCGTGTTGACAGACCGCCGAGTGAAGGTGCGCGAGATAGCTGATACAGTACGCATCTCAAAAGACCGCATACATGAATTTTTTGGCATGAGAAAGCTGTCGGCGCGATGGGAGCCGCGTTTGCTCACTCCGGACAACAAGCGCAACCGTGAGACCACTTCAGAGCAGTGTTTGACACTGTTTAAGCGCAATCCGAAAGAGTTTCTGCATCGTTTCGTGCCCGTCGACGAAACATGGATCCACTTGTACAACCAGAGACCAAGGAACAGTCGAAACAGTGGACTTAACCCAGCGAACGTGCTCCAAAGAAGGGAAGACTGTCCTATCGGCCAGAAAGGCGATGGCCACCGTTTTCTGGGATTCATAAGGTGTGATCTACATCCACTACCTGGAGAAGGGCAAAACGGTCACAGGGCTCCACTATGCCGAATTATTACTCACTACTCACTACAGATTTGGCCCCGTGCGACTTCTTTTTGTTTCCAAACTTGAAAAAGTCACTCGCCGGGCAGAAATTTGAGTCGAATGAGGAGGTCATCGCCGGCACGGAGGCCTACTTTACAGACCTCGAGAAAACGTATTTTTCAGACGGGTTAAAGAAGTTGGAGCACAGCTGGGTCAAGTGTATCGAGCTATGTTGAGAAATAAATCGCCAATTTTCCAAAATTTTCGTTTTTCTTTTGTAGGCTAAGCACTTATCGGACCGCCCTCGTATAATGCTGATCGACACGACTCTCGGTTGATCCGAAGAAGGCAGGCAATCTGATTTTTCTTTACATTGTTCTTTTTTTTTCAAAAGAATATTTTCATCTGCTTCTTGCTTAGAACATCAGGTCCTGCGACGACCTCCCTAGCTCGCCTTGTCAATATCTGAGACAAATTAGAATTTTCGTCTATTCGAACTGATTGAGGAGGTTACTAGATGAATACATTTTAATTCATATACGAGTAGTCACAGAGAAGAGGTCCACTGGTGCGGGGCCACGCTGAACTGCCTCAAGATAGTGAGGAAATCTACACAAATAGACTGAATTACAATCAGGTTTCCATTGTTTAATGATTTATTTTCAAAAATTTATACATTTATAGATTTCTATAACTTAATTCAATCAATTCATACAATAATAATTGTTAACAAGCAAATTGAGAGTCTACGGTCCGTGCCAATGCATGAACGTTTCATACAATCACTATTGACAAAAGCGCAGAATCAATATAGTCACCGAAGAATGAAATATGCGCCTTCAGGTTTCCGCACGAGACTCGACTAATGATAAGTAATGACACTGCATTTTCAACAAAGTACTGGTTTTAGAAAGAAGCTACAGCTTCACAAGATACTTGTAGCTTTGGTGCAATGCCTTGTTGGTATCAATCTGCAGGCAATGTTGGCTGATGTACTTGAGCATGGGGTATCGATTGGTTGATTCCACAGGAACACTACTAACAGTTTCAACAAACTCAATTCAATAATTTGTTGAACTTTTTTTTAACCTTTATAAATCTATTGGATTTTTAGTATGAGCCAAAAAAGAACCAACTGACATTCGTAAAGTTTGTTGGATGTCCTTTTTGACAATAGCACAAATAAAAAACACCTTTTCTGTTGTATTGTATCGTACTAAAGATACTTATATACTAGATACCTAGTCAACATCAAAAGAATTACAATTTGCTTCAACTCCTAGCGGCGCATAGCGTGAGAACTGTTTGTAATGGGTGGGTTGGTGGGCATCCGAAGATGCCCGTGGGGACGGAGCCTAAGCTAGCATAATGACAGTGGAGGTCGGGCCATGCCATCTGGCGAAGAAAAAGGCCCCTGAACGAGCTAAGCAGCGGCCTATGCTTCCTGTAGGCTGTAGGCAGACGTGGGCGGGGTTTTCGCCGCTCGTTTCCATTAGCCGGCCATACACACACGCTCTATCATCTGCAAACGTACACCCAATTTTTTTCCGAATGATTCGCCGCGTTTGCAACCCCTGGAAAATCGCGTCACCTGGATCGCCCAATTTTTTTCCGAATGATTCGCCGCGTTTACAGTCCCCTGGAAAATCGCGGCACTTGGGTCGCCCAATGATTCGCCGCGTTTGAACGAGTAGTGAAATTTAAGTAACTTTGTGCGACCAGATGGTTCGTGGCGTTTTCGGTTTGCAGATGATAGAGCAACAACAATTTGTATGGAGACGGTGTCTAGTTGGGTGTGTTGTGATTTTGCAGATGATTCGCCGCGACCGAATTTTTATGGGTTATTCTATAGTGGTGGTAGTAGTAGCTTGCATCATAAAATATGAGAAGGATGGGTCCACGCAGATATTTTGGTCCTGCTGCAGGTGTGCGTCAGGATAAAAGGATTTGTTTATCGATGAGGAGAGATATATAGGCAAGATGGGTGTTGTATGACTAGGGGTGTTGAGACGAATACGTTAGACTGCCGCTGAAGGCATTTTGAGTCCTTTGGTAACGAAAAAAGACATGCTTTGCAAGGAAAGCCCGATCAGACGAGTATTTCCCCATGAAAACAGGGTGGTAATTCTGGGGTGGGCAACCCAAAATTTTCTTTTTCTCTTTTGACATCAGATTCGGAATCAGCGACCCAAAATTACCTTGTAGTTCGAGCCAGCCCGATATTATCCATGCATGGGGGCACCGAAATAAGCCATAGCGAAATAAGGCATACGAAATAATCCATATAGATACTTTCGTTTGGAAAGTATTCATCGGAAAAAAAACGAAATAAGCTATGCATGGATAATATCGGTTCCAAATCGAAATAACGCATGCGATATAAACGGAAACAGCCATGCAGTGCCCAAAGCGAGCGAAGCGAGCGTTCATGTTTGTGCGATACTGAGGGCGGCGAATCATTGGGCGACCCAGGTGCCGCGATTTTCCAGGGGATTGTAAAGGCCGCGAATCATTCGGAAAAAAATTGGGCGATCCAGGTGCCGCGATTTTCCAAAGGATTGCAAACGCGGCGAATCATTCGGAAAAAAATTGGGCGATCCAGGTGCCGCGATTTTCCAGGGGATTGCAAACGCGGCGAATCAATCGGAAAAAAATTGGGCGGACGTTTGCAGATGATAGAGCGTGTGTGTATGGCCGGCTATTGTCCATTACGTATTCATAAAAATGTACTCGTATAGGCCTGGGGAAGTCAACATAAACAGGGGAGGTAATGGTAATGGTTGTCATTGGGCTCAGATGCCCCAGCGCTCGCATCGGGGTATAATGGGACCCTCGGTCTCTGGTTTCGTACCACCGACAGATCACTACTCATCAGATGATGTCTTCGATCTGTCGGTAGAAGCAGCATGACCAGACCGGAATATGGTTCATTACATATTCCCATGAGGACAAGTTTACGTTTCGTCTGCGTATAATTGGTTTCGGATGGTACATGTTGCTAACATACACCTCCTGCTCAACTTTAGCTGCATTTTTTCACAAGTCGAGGGCATATTGTTGATCCCCACCCCAACGGAGGAGAACAACGCAAACATCTACAGCTACGGTGAGATTGGAACCCGTGAACAACCGATATGATGAGACGTCAGACGCACGACTCCACGCATCGAGCTGCCGGCCTCCCAAAATCAAAGGATCCTCAATTAAAAATATATGAATTCGATTGGCATTCGCGCACTGTACCAATGCAAATACTCGTAGCCCACTCGTTGCGATCATTCCAAATGCACTTGTTGCTTCCGATGATGATTGAGCTCGTGATGACCCAATCAAAGTGGGTTTTGCAATGCCAGCCGTCATCTGATAAATGATTTTGGTTGTTCGGGCTCCTGGCTGTAATGCAAGATGACAAATCGAATGAATGCAAATGGACCTCTGTGATACTATCCACGTCACGGCCATCCTGCATCGTAGAACTTGCTGCAGCTGGCTCAGGCACTTTTCCGCGGCATGATGCATTTTTCGGCAGGCTACAATGCTATTAATGCCTGAAGAACTGGTTGTGCATACATCATACCGAGGTTTTCTCCTGTGTACAGACACATTCCGGATACTGAGATTGAAGATCTTCAAAGTCAATTTAATTGGATACCAGATCTTCTTTTTTATTTTATTTTATTTAATGCAGTAGTATCCATGACAGTTAGGTGGGTACAACTAACTGGCAGGATTACGTGTGTAGGCATGCAGTGCATTGGCAAAGTGGAAAATAAAAGAAAAGAAAAAAAAAAACAGGAACGTTAAATTTACGATTTCAGTAGGAGATTTTATCGGATACCTGCAGTGAACGCTGCCAATAGCTGCATCATGCAAAGGTGTCAGTCAGAAGAATGCATTCGACTTGAGAGCCAACGAGGCCACTATGTCGACCGTCGTTGATTTATGAAGAAATGCAAATGTGCAGAAAACTAGAAGCCATAACGATGATGAGTGTCGTTGAATTCGCGTGGAAATTGAGAACGCCTCACTGGGTAGCAGGGCATCAGGCGATTTCAAGAAGAGCTTAAGTGTATCTTTCACTGGAAGATTTAATTACGAGATACAAAACTATCCAGGTGGAAATTATTTCCTAATTGAAGGATGTGGTTGCATTCAAAATACGGTTGAGCGGATTTAACTCGATTCGAAGATCGTATTAGTAGTTGATTTATGACAATTTTTCTTGAATTTATGGGCAGAGGTAAATAATTTATTGTACGTAGAATTAATCAAGACTCTAGCTAAACAAAAGCTAGGTTAGGTCAGGAAGAATGGCAGCCTAATGGTTCCGAATGGAGTATTGAGGTCCATAGCGATACCACATATTTCAGGTCCACCATCCCGTGTCGTTGCTAGCCTTTACCAGAAGATCGTTGTTGCGCTGGAAGGAACCTGACTCTTTTGCGAAACTCAAGAGGCTTCTCCAATTGAGTCCTGCAACTCCTTCAAGGTCGTTGAAGAAGTAAGCTCCTAGAAACTTTAATCTTCTTCTAGCGAGTGCAGGACATCAGCATGTAAGGTGCTTTAGATTTTCTTTCGTGTTTGGTATCCAGCAATTCCTGCAGGCATCATTAGTTATTAACTTTAGTCAGAACGTGTGTTTTCCTATCAAGTAGTGGCCCGTTAGTAAGCCCAGTATCAGTCTTACGACAACTGTGCATATCCAGTGAGTGATTCTCGGTTTGTGGCCCCACTTTTATCAAGCTAGCTCTTAAAGGTGCAAAAGGCGATGTTGGCCTTCCTGATCCGTTCTTCGGCACTACGGCCGCAGTTAAGTCTCTCTTTAATTGCCTTGACCCTTCCAGGGGCATGGGCGCGTCAACATCTCTAGCATTTCTATGCCTTGTTGACGGTTCAATCGCACATCTACTTTTCGAAATTGCAGTAGCTAGCATGCACCTTCTATCTGCGCCGTCTTTATACTGACAAGCTCGTTAGAGTTCTATTAGTACTCACAGGCAGTCTTTGATCACGCCGAGATTTGTTTTCCGAGCTCTAGATTAGTATCATAGAACGGTGACCGAATGATCACGGCCACCAAGCGCGACGTCAAGTCTACTATCGCGAATCATCCCCAAGTTCTTTGCATGGTTTGATATAGTTAACTTGTTGTCACCCATCTTTGGCAATATAATTTCCTGGATTCTGATTCTCCTTGTGAAGTTGACTAGTTCAGTCTTCTGAGGATTTGCACTTAGACCTTCTCTGTCCGCCCACCTTAGAACTTACTGAGAGCTATAGTTGTAAGTTCTGTCAGTGTGCCCGTGTGCTTGCCTGATACAAGTATCACAACATCATCTGCATAGGCTACCGCACGTATTCCGGACGATTCGAGAGATGTTAGTAAAGCATTCAGTGCGAGTATTTATAGGAGAGATGGCGATAGTACTCCTCCTTGCGGAGTGCCTCTCATCGTACTCTTGGTGGCCTTAGCCCCTCCTCATTCAGACGTTATTAATCTGTTCGGGAGTAGTGCTTGGAGCCTTTTTATTAGTGTTTCATTCACCTCAGTTCCAGGGCCTCTATAAAAGTCTCCATGGTGACATTGTTGAAGCCCCTGCTATGTCCAGGAATTTACCGAGAGGGATTTTTTTTGTATTGAACGGATGTTTCAGTCGTGGAGACCACTTCGTATAGAGCAGTTTCTATTGATTTCCCTTTCATGTTAGCGTGCTAAGTTCTAGAAAGATTGAGGGGTGGATGGTCTCCCTAATGTATCCATCAATACATTTTTCCATCATTTTAGTAGAAAGGATGGCTGATAAGTCTAAAATCCCTAGGACTGTCATGGCTACTATTGCCTGTTTTTCGGATGAAGACCTCTCTAGACTCCCTCCATGCCAGAGGTACGTAACCTACTCGGAGATATCCCTTTAGTATGGGAGCAACTAAAGGAGTTATTGTGTCCATGGGTTTTTGCAGCATTGCCTGTATGATTCCATCAGTATCTGCTGATCAAACGAGCTTATCTCCCATTTTATGCGTCTGCACGTGAATAGTCGCGGGATGCTGCCTCTTCTCACGCCACCATTTCCTGTTTCCGGCCGGGTGGTGACACTAACACTGTCGAACTCGAACACGAACCTGGTGCAAATGTCCACTGAATAGCTCAAGACACACACACACACACTTCACATAAACATGAAGAAAACCAGTCCACTTTTACCATGTTCCAAATCAAGTTCGACAGTGTATGGTGACACTTACGATGGTGTGATGGTCCTCACAGTCAAGGAACTGTGCGTTTAGAAGTTCACCTAGTGTTTCTGCGCTATCTTGTGTTCAACCCCCATCCTCCTTGTAGAGGGTGGTAGGCGGTATCGAATTTTTGGAGAAGACTTTTGTTAGTTTTGATGCGTTGTACTTTCAATTTGGCTCTAAAAGTCTCTCCAGCTATCCCCCTTAGCCGCTCTTAATTGTTTCTTAAATGCTTTTAGTGAGTTCCTGTACTCGCACCATGCCTCATCCCGCCCCGTACGTTTGGCGATGCTGAAAAGCTTGCGTACCTTTCAGCGGGCTTCCCTAATCTCTTTATTCCACCATAGTGGTTGGGTCTTCTGAGGGGGTTTTCTGACGGGACATATGGCATTATATGCTTTAACAAGTGTGTTGGTTAGATTCTGGGTCATGCTCTCCGGACTTGTAACGTCGCGTGGAAAGTTTGGTTTCTATGATTAGGCTTTACGCCTCCCAGTTAGCGGTCCTGGAGTTTCTGTACTTCTTCGTTTCACTTATGGATGTGAACTCTACCTCAAATCTTCTGTATATACGGTTCGAGAAAGAGTATCTATGCTGGACCCTCTAGTTCTGGACATCATACGTATGACCGTTTGAGTTTAGTGTTACATCTACTACGTTCTCACTAGTAGCTCTCATATACGTAAGTTCCCCTCCACGATTTGCTATTTTCAAGTTATAATTGAGTAGAAAAAGTAGTAGTGACTCACCTCTCTTGTCGTCGACCTTACTTTCCCATATCATGTGGTGCGCATTACCGTTGCTGCCTATCACTATGTTCGCTTTCCTACCTGTTGCGTATTCGAGCAATGTATGCACCTCTTGCGGTGGCGAGCCACGTATGCTGATGCGAGCATAAGGGATAGACCTCGAGCGGCCTCTATAAGTATAACAGTCAGGTCACTCGTGCTTCTATCAGAGTCTAGAAGGGCATTGAGGCTTTTCCTTGCCATGATGGCTGTCCACAGCCTGCCCTTCTTACGATAGCTTATAAATTTGTAGTTGTTTGTTGAGAGTCCTTGGATGTGGCCTTTCAGAAATCCATGGTTACTGAATGAGTGACACATCATAGCTTTCTCTTGTAACGTGCGCAGTTGCTCTGCTGATGGGGAACTGCTGTGATGTAGGTTTATTTGAAGCACCTTTATCATAACGCAAAAGTTGCTTTATTAGTGTTGCGGTCATTAGAGTAGCGTTTGTTCATCCCACTCAGATTCGCTCTCATTTTAGCTTAGCCTGATGTTATCGACCGCTTCGGCCAGAGTTTCTAGCTCCTTCTACACCTTGTTGGCTTATATCGTAATTACATTCGCTTCCGTATGATGGTGCTTTTTGAGTTTAAGAAATACACTTCCTAAACCCCACGCCATCTTCCCAAAACGAAGGTATAGCATGTCTTCCGTTGCCTTATTGATCTGTAAGATGATGGTTTGCCCTCCTTCCGTTGTCGGTCACTGGAATGTAGGACCAGCCAATCATGAGTCAGCACATCAAGGTATCTGCAAGTAAGTTTCTCGGCATTGAACCATCGCCTTGCGTACTGCTGGACTAATGTTCCAGTCAACTATTTAAAGCTTGCCACCCATAAACCGTTCAGCGTCAGTGTCTCCTCACCACTTCAGTGTTGCGTCGTCCTTGCAGCTTATCATTTTGACGCCTTTAAATCACCCAGCTCCATCAAACGATAGGTGGTTCGCGTCCGACATTAGCTGCACCAGTTTATCCAGCATCTTCGTTTCCACAGCCGACCACCTTTCCTGGCTCATCTTACCTAGATGGTCGCTTCGGTCAATGAGCGCCACCACCTAGTGTCCGCTGCATTGGTTTCGTTCCCGGCCTTTCCGGTCTCCTTGGAAGTACTCATTGCCGTCTCCTTGGATGTCTGTCCCGTAGGCGCCTGGCTAGCCACTGGCCTTCCCGCCACTGGGCATTGCCTTTTGCTCGAGGATGCTCGTCGCTCCTCTTCTGAGCGGTCCACCTTGTTGTGGGTTGCTTCTCGCAAGGTCTACTCGTGTTTCGAAGCGTTTCTTGCTTTCTTCTATGGTTTCCTTGGCCCACGACAGATCCTTCGCCTCTTTAGGGGTCAAAAGTTGCCAGTCGCTAGCTCCATTCTATAGAAAGTTACTATATATTTGAGATTACATTTGCAGTGTATATATGTATGATCCGATCATGCCCATTTTCAATACCTACGAACAGCATCCTTTTACAAACAGACAGACGGACGAAGGGACATACAAATAGACATGGCGAAACCGATTCGGGAAGAGACTCTGATAATTTCCATATAATTTATTGCTATATCTACGGAGATATACCTCCTTTAAGTTGTTACATATTTTCGTTGTAATTAAAACAATATGTTCTATATTATATAAAGTCTAGGGTATAAAAATGCTGGACTTAGACTATCGGATAACGAAAAAAAAATTTATTTGTGGTCTAACTAGTGTGCTTATCGTCTCGTCTGGTGTGATACGCCACATCCCTTTTACACAACAAATAGACCAGAATTCGCTTGTAAATTAGGGCAAACAAGTATACAAGTTGCTTTTTTTTCTAAATTTTGGTTTATGTATGTAGTTTAGGGTGGTGAGTTCGAATCCTTTGCCAATTCGAAAAAGTGATTAGCGTTTGAAACTGCACACAGACAATGATCCTGATGCAAGATGAAGCAAAACGTACAAACAAACATTTTTATATTTTTGCTTAATCTTTATGCTAAGCCGGCCTAGAAACGCCAACCCAGTCCATGTATATTCCCACCCCATCCAACCTAATCATAATTCTCAGGCACAAATTATTCTCTATCTATACGAAGCAAGCAGCAGGAGCATTTTGTAGGTATTCGAGGAAGATATTCTTAGTACTCGATCAATTAATCATGTCAAAATTAATTATCCGAGCTCCAAACTGATCTGCTAAGCAGCGATTTTCTCTGACTGATCCGTTTCAAAGTCAACCGGACTCCAACGGCAGCAAGGCAAACACAGAAAAAATAAAAAAATAAAAACACAGTCATACATACGAGTATTATGAGAAATGTTAATCCGCTTATCCACAACGGAAATCTTACTGGTTTTTCGTGGCATTTTGAGACATATCAACGTACGTACGGAGCGCTCGGTCGTTTTTGTAAGTCGGCACAGCAACCGTCTACTTCGTATGCAAAGTTGAAACTGCGGTCACCATCAGGTACCGCCTAACAAAGTGACTGAAACAGTCAACCATGATTAATAGATGGAAGTTTTGTGATCTTAACAGGGGTTTTATGTATGCTGTTGAGCCTACGAAGCCTCCATGGAAGCTTCGAATTCGAGATGCTCTAGGTTGAAAGATCATTGCGTACTAGATGAATATGTACTCGTGAGGATATTAGTAATTCCTCAACAGTTGTATGATCTTCTTATCACAATTATGCGAGTAGATAAAAATACGATATGTCAGTAAAGTTACTTTCTCAATACGAAAATCGTAACACGTATTATGCAGGTACTGCAGGTATACGGTAGACCTTACTACTTTCAGTTACACATCAGATGCGATTGTGTCGAAATTAAATTTTCCTTTTTGTGAAATTTAGTACACGTATTTTTCAAGCCTGTTTTCATAAATGGGTGGCCCACAATATATAGTTTTGAGTTCTAAAGTAGTGTATCTTTTAAAGAACATATTAGCGCACATAAAAAATATTTTCTGAAGTTGACATTGTTTTATTTTGTATGTACAAAATGGTGCTTGAGTTTACCTCATGGTTCCCCAAAGTTATATTTCTTAGATAGACTAGATACCAGCAGGCTTCCCGAGTAAAGTCCGCCATAGACGACCCGGAATTCTTCTCCGGAAAAACTGATCAGTCCCGGCCTTCCAGATTTCCAGATCATGTATGAAGAAATTAAACTGATCAGTCGGACTGTTCAGTCGGCCGGATACAACGACTTTGCCTAAAACTATTACGCGCCATCGTACTCGGTTTTGGGCAATGGGACGAATCTGCCACACGACTTAACCAGAAACTCACACTCTTTCGGTATAAATCGGCGCCATGAGTTTCTAGGACAACCCTTTGGTCGACCTTCATTAGAAATGGGGTCTTATTTAATGGCATATCCAGCAATGCAGTTATCATCCTTCCGCAATATGTGATTTATTCCCTGCCATTTCCGCCTGGGTATCAGTTCGTCGATTGGCATCTGACCCGCACGCCGATTCAGCTCTTCATTTGATATTGTTTTGGGCCAGAAAATTCTTAAAATTCAACCAAGACAGAGTTAACGAAAACCTGCAAGTTTCTGATAACCTTTACATAAATTTTCCATGTGCTGCTCCTATACATACACATACAGTACTAGCGAGCGAAACAAGCCCAGCTTGGCCTCAATACTGAAATAACTGCACTGCCAGAGTTTAGACAATATGCCGAATGCACATTTAGCCTAGTTGATGCGACGAGCGATGTCCTGCCCCGTACAACAATGGTAGACGACATAAACGAATTTATTCACGTTTTCCGCAAGCTGTCCATTGATACTGATGATATTTGTAAGAGTTGAATTTCTTCTTTTTCACGACTATTTCCTCTTAAGTTGAGGCAGTTGACCGTATACGCGCATTTTGATGATGATGATTATGATGAAAATGAACTTTGCCAGTTGTTACACGGCTCAATGCCGTTGCCAAATGCCCTTTCCACAGCTCTGTGAAGTTGGCACCGTCACATTCGATTTTTCAAATTTAAATTGTGCAGTTCGTTTGCACATCGTAGGCCCACGTTTGCCCAGGAAAAATTTTCGTTTGCCCACCCTAACAAAAAAAGTTATTAACAAAATACTTTTTTTTAAATTGTAAAAAACCACGAAATTTTCCAAAATTGGGATTTTTTTTTTGGTATTTCGTTTGCCCAACGTTAGCCCAGGATTGCCCACCCAACATTTTCGTTTGCCCACCCCTCAAATTTTTTTTATTCAAAAAATAAAAACTTTCATCCCACATTGGGCGCCACATTATACACCCTCACATCGCTAAAATTTAATTTAAATTGCCCGGCCCATTATAAGCCCTCGCATGCCCAGTAAACATTTTCGGATGTCCACCCTTGCAGAAAAAGTTATCAGCAGACAATTTTTTTTAGGTTGGTAGTACTTATACTATTAACTTGGCTCCTTAAAGGATAATTTTGTAGTGCAAGGTGGGCAGTTCGGTTGCCCATCGTGCACTATCGTTTGTCCAAGAAAAAGTTTCGTTTGCTCATCCCTCCAACTTTTTTTTATAAAAGAGCAAGTAAGAGTAAGTATACTTGGGCGCCACTTTCCACACTTTGGCTCCTTAAAGGACAATTCAGGGCCGCAAGCTGGGTAGCTCTTTTGCCCATGGTGGAACATGGTTTGCCCAGGAAAAAGTTTCGTTTGCGCACTCTTGCAAAAGAAGTTAATAGCAGACAATTATTTTTAGGTTGGCAATACTTATACTGTTAATTTGGCTCCTTAAAGGATAATTTTGTAGTGAAAGCTAGGCAGTTCGTTTGCCCATCGCGGATTATCGTTTGCCCAGGAAAAAGTTTCGTTTGCCCACCCTTGCAAAAAAAGTTATTAGAGAATTAAATTTTTTGGGTTGCAAACACATATATCCTTAATTTGGCTCCTTAAATTATAATTTTGTAAAACGGTAGTCCGCGACGGGCAAACGAACTGCCCAGCTTGCACTACAAAATGATCCTTTAATGAGCCAAATTAACAGTATAAGTATTCCCAACCTAAAAATAATTGTCTGCTAATAACTTCTTTTGCAAGGGTGAGCAAACGAAACTTTTTCCTGGGCAAACCATGTTCCACCATGGGCAAAAGAACTGCTCAGCTTTCACTACAAAATTATCCTTTAAGGAGCCAAATAAAGGATATAAGTATTCGAAACCGAAAAAAATTAATTCTCTAAAAACTTTTTTTTTCGCAAGGGTGGGTAAACGAAACTTTTCCCGGGTCACACGATAATCCGCGTTGGTCAAGCGAACTGCCCACCTTGCACTACAAAATTATCCTTTAAGGAGCCAAGTTAACAGTATAAGTATTCCCAACCTAAAAAAAAATGTCTGCTGATAACTTTTTCTGCAAGGGTGGACATCCGAAAATTTTTACTGGGCAAGCGAGGGCTTATAATGGGTTAAAGGGCCGGGCAATTTAAATTAAATTTTAGCGATGTGAGGGTGTATAATGTCGCGCCCAATGAGGGATGAAAATTTTAATTTTTTGAATAAAAACAATTTGAGGGGTGAGCAAACGAAAATGTTGGGTTGGCAATCCTGGGCTAACGTTGGGCAAACGAAATACCAAAAAAAAATTTTGGAAAAAAAAATTCGTGGTTTTTTACAATTTGAAAAAAAGTATTTGCTTAATAACTTTTTTTTGTAAGGGTGTGCAAGCCCCTTGGGGTGACGGGTTTAGAATATACACCCCTAGGTGAGTCCTACCTTGATCGTACGAGGCGACTAATAGGACCAATCACATGCAGGCAACAACAACACCTCTAGGAGAGCCTGCGGCACTGTTCAACATCTTTAGGACCTCCCACAGGTCAGTGTGTGTGAGTGGGTTGCCGGGTCTGGAGACCACCGCCGGATGTAAAAGGAAAGTCCATACAAATTTATTTTCCACACACTAGTGCCATCCAACCCCACCTTTCTCCAGATAGGTGTAAAAGAATGTAAGGCCTTATGGTAGAACACGCAAGAAGCACTACCCCGCTGGGCACTACTTCTGATGCGCAGTTGAGTGTTCCCAGGGCGAGTATTGTTCGTGCCAGAGCTCGACGGTTTCCGGGGGCGAGCGCTATGAGGCAGTCCATGTACACTATAGAGAAGCTGAGGGTTGCAAGTTGGAATGTAGGATCCATGACGGAAAAGAGCGAAGAACTGGAGGACGTCATGAAACGGAGAAGGATAGACATTATGTGCGTACAGGAGACTAAGAGGCGAAATGACCAGGTCGACCGAGCTCGTTTTTTTTGGCGAATTCCAAAAAGTACAAATTGTACTATTATGGAAACTCAAGTGATAGAAACGGGGTTGGCGTTATTCTGTCACCGGCTTTACTTCGCAGCATCGTGAGTATCTCGATGATAAACGACCGCTTGATGAGTATCAAATTGGTTATCTGCGGAAGAGTGTGGAACGTCATAAGTGCCTACGCTCCCCAAGTGGGTTTGCAGCAATAAGAGAAAGTAAGTATACCAGATACCGAGCAGGTTTATTTCGGAGGGGATTTCAATTGCCATGTGGGAAAATCGAACTTAATCATAGAGGATTGCCATGGTGGGAAGGGTAGCCAATCAACAGCCAGGAATTATGAAGGTGAGGCTATCCTGACTATGTACAGTTTACACGGTCTGGTCATCCTCAACCCATGGTTTATTAAGAACCAAAGGCACCCGATCACACATAGCAGTGGAGCTCATGCGACGCAAGTAGACAATCATCTGTGTCTAAATTTCATGAGTCGTTGGGTGAAAGACTGCAAAGTTATCGCACCGGTTGCTCCTGACAGAATCTATTTTGAAAGGAGAAACAAGTCCGCAAGCAATCTCCAAGCCATTCGAGAAAATCAAGTGGCATAATCTCAACAACGAACGCTTTGAATCTGTTGTACTCCACTCACGGTTAAAATGAAGGAGTGGCTTCAATACAACACCAACTACGACGAACAAAGTCCAACACAAATGTGGAATACTTTGGATGAAATGTTAGTGGGTGAGGCTGAAAAGACATTGAGCCCACTCCACACGAACAAGGAGACGTGGTGGTGGAATAACGAAACTAAAGAAGTAGTGCAGGCCAAATCAAACGCATTCAAGGCTGGGACAACATGCAAGACTAGCAGTGAAGCCGAGAAGGTTCAGCTTCGAGAGAAATACAATATGATAAAATAAATGCCGGAGGGAAGTAAAGCGAAAAGTGGCTCAAGCAAAGGCGATTGCAGCCGAGAAGTTCTATCAAGAACTAGAAGACCTGACTGCGGATAAGAGATCGTCATTGCAAGAGAAACCTGAAGACAATGCCAGGATTTATAAGGTCCCAGCCCAAAGGAGAAGAAACACTCAAGAGATACAGGCGCCAAAGTACGTAGAAGGAGTGCTACTGGTTGAAGTCACAACAATCTGTAGCAGAATGCGTGCGTACTTTGGCGAACTTTTGAATGAAGAGTTTTCGCAAGAAGCTTTTCAAGCTGTGGAGTCAAACACCACTGATATCGCTGATTTTTCAGTGGAGGAGGTGATAAAAGCAATGATGCAGATGAAACATGGAAAGGCAGACGGACCGGACAAAGTACCCTTGGAGTTCTGGTTGAAGATGAATCAAGTCGGGCTTAGATGGCTCACTGTTCTTTTCAACAAAATTAAAAGAGGGCAACTGGTGCTTGACGCTTTCATAAAAAGCTTCCCTCTCTTGTTTTATAAGAACAAGGGTGACACACGCAAGCTTAACAACTATAGGGCAATCATGTTAACATCTCACACAATGAGATTGTACGGTTCGATGACAATCAATGCGGCTTTGTGGAGGGTCAGTCTACAGTCGACGATATTCAGTGCATACGTGTTACGATGGGAAAGCATCGCGATGCACGGACGAACTTTCACTTTGTGTTCATCGATTTGGAAAAAGCCTTCGACAGAGTTCCTCTTGATCTGATATGGGTAGCCCTAAGAGCACTTAAGGTCCCCGAGGCATATGTCAAGATGATGACATGCTTGATGGGGCACCCACTAAAGTTAGATGCATTGCTGGCGAGTCTGACGAATTTCCGGTTAAAGTCGGAGTTCACCAAAGAAGTGTATTGTCCCTTGCTCTTCAACATCATTATGCTTTATTTATTAACACTCATTTCCGATGGCCTAGAAATATCCCTTCTCTTCGCCGATGACATTGTCCTGGGTAGCAAAGACATCGTTATCTTGCTGCCTTGACCAAGTGGTGTAAGACACTGGAGGATCATGGACTGAGGATTAGCACACCAAAGACTGAGTACCTTTGCTGTCCTTTCCCTGATCCAGAGAAATAGATACCAGATATCTACCTTAAAGGAGAGCAGTAAAGTAAAAGCCGAAGTTATCATAGTGCCATACCGTAGTATGTGTTGTTATGAATTTGATCCACTTCGAAATTAGCAGTCAAAATTGTTCCGATTCCACTGTTCCTATGAGAGGCATATGTGGGCTGATTTCACACAAATTTAGGAATGTGGTTTGGCGGTAAATATGATTAATTAAAGTGAAATTTCGTGCAAATATCTTTAGAAATAGTCGTTCTTATGACAGCTATATGATATTAGCAGTTCAATTTCAACCAATTTCGGGAATGTAGTTTGGTAGTAGATACCATTGAAAAATATGAAATTTGGTGACAATATCCTTAGAAACAAAAAAGTGTTTCTCACTAACACAGATATTTGGAGCGGTCGTTCAAATGGCAGCTTTATGACGCAGTGGTCCAATTCCGTTGGTTCCGACATACATACATACAGCGATAGCTTCAAAACTGAGAGACTAGTTTACATAGAAACAGACGGACAGACAGACAGGCAAAGCTTAATTGACTCATCTTGTCATACTGACCAAGAACTTATCGATGGTGAAGGTAGCCAACCTCCTATGTATGTCAAAAATGGCATTTTTAGAGTCACTTTACAAAAAGGGGTTGTAAAAGTTATAAAACACAACATTGCCATAGAGGGTTTGGATGTTGCTGCTTTTATCGGTTTTTCACTGAAAATAACAACATAGGCGGTTGAGAAATTGATGTGCAAATATTTTGAAAACACGTTAGAAAAAAAAAGAAGAAAAAATACCAAAAATTGACATAGGAGGTTGTGAATCTTAACCGTCGATATATAGTTTATATGGTCGGAGATGCTTCCTTCTATGCGTTGCAAACTTCATGACAAAGTCAATATACACTATAATTCGTGAAGGGTATAAAAAGTGCATTTTTCTCAGAACGCATCACTTTATCGAGGTGACAATTTCAAATTCGGATTCAGCGTCGCAATATACATAAGCTAAAATTGAAAAAAAAAAAAACAAAAACCTCTAGATTTTTTCCCTGAATCCGCCCCTAATTGACACGCCAGTACTGAGCTGTAACTGAGAGCCATTCCAAACTTTTTCAATTGTAAATGCTTTTTGGAAAAGATGTCATCCAATTTCTATGAAAACATTTTAAATTCGACTATCCGAAATCTAAATCCAATTTATTATTTTACTTGAAATTAACTTAATTCGCAAAATTTTGTTTGCTTGATCGCCATGAACGCTCGTTAATCACGATTAACGCGACATTTAACAGTATGCATTTAAGGCTCAATTGAAAGGTTTTATCCACATTAATCCATGAATCACAATCCAAGTGATGTACTCCAACGAGGGCAATTGCTTATTGTCTACCAAAATGAATACTATCTTTGTGGTTTCGGTATTCCCAGATTTTTCCACCCAAATATTCCAAACGACCAAATGACAATTTTTTGAACCAACAGTCGACTGTGCGTTTTGAATTTTAAAATGTGAAATGTTGACTCAACTGGAGACTGTTGCCTGATTCAAGTGAAAGGCTTGATGATATAATGAAGGGTGTGGAAAAGTCAGTAAGAAATGGCCCCACGAGGGACCACCCACAATGTCTACTACTCAGTCACCGAATGCAAGAGTATGTTAACGTATTTTATGACTGGGACTATGTTCCGTGCTGTTCTGTGCAAGAGCGTGGTGGTGGCTCCTTCGGTAGCGTGTAATTCTAGATTTTAGTAAATTAGCATGAATTATTGGGTGACAAAGAAGTCGTGATTGGAAATGGTGTAATTACACCAGAAATAAATATATTCATATTAAAACTCAGTGGAAAGAGGTGCCTCGACATACATGCATGCACTGAATGTACAAACAGTTGAATATTTCTCTTGAAGACAGATTTCATATCAGGAATAGATCGAGTCGTTCTACTTGTCCTACTGGTGGACATTTGATTCCCATGCTTCCTGAATGGTGTTGACGTGCTAAGTGTTTCAAAAGCCAAGGATTCAGCAACGTTATAACCTGTGCCTATATAGGTTTGATCACTGATCAGGAATGGCAAGTTAAAATTAATTTTGAAATTGGAAAAAATCGACTCCCTTCTTTTGCAAAAAAGTGTTTTTGATACTGATTCTTGCCGTATATGTATATACTAAGGTCCATAATATTCTCTCTCTCAATTGCCCCAACTCCTTGTGGGGCATGGCGCGTCAACTGTTCCATGTGGCCCAGTTGCCGTTTCTGGGCATAAACTGGTTTCGGAGAATGCAGTTGCCAGCATGTACCTCCTGCACATCCATGGCCAGGAACGTCGTCGTGGACGGGATTCGAACCCGAAACGCCGGTAGTCAAACATGAAACTGATGCCTCAACACATTGCGCTACCGGTCGCCCCAAATATTAATCCATAATTAATAATTAATCCATAAGATTAATGAAAATATATTTACTTATTTGTTGAACGTATATAGTCGTCCCTTCTGTCACTACCGAAGAGTCACAAGTAATTTCACAAGTGAAGTAAGACTGATTAATATAGTCCACATGCGAATTCAAAATCAATTTTCCAGCTAATATATGAGTGACATAATTTTCAAACTCTAAAACAACATGAAAACGGACAAGGAAATTAAAATGTTTCCAATGAAGTTCCATTATCCAAAAGCTATACATATTTTGAACTGGAGCGAGAAGAAGTGCTGGGATGCCTCATCACTCTAGGCGACAAGTGGAGTACGAGATAATAGCTGCGTTCGTTTCACCGGATTTCGGTCTATTTCCATACAAAACAACAAACCAGTTTTAATCCAGTTTTAATCGTATGTGAGCTCATCGGGTCAGAGTTGAAAGAATGAATTGGTTGAATGTCAACTTCTTTCGTTCCTATCTAAATCTACTCAGTCCGCAATTTGCCCCCACGCCGCGAAGAATCTGTATTGTTGCGGTTTAGGTTCGCTCGCCACAGATCCGTGCGTTCTTTTCAGTCTGAGACCGAAATCCAGTGAGACGAATGCGGCTGATACCTATTCTATTCGTATGACTCTTCAGAGTCAAGTCACCCAGAAAGATCTTACAGATAATTCTGACAATATTTCTGCCAATCTCGGCAGTTTCAGTGTTCTTCTGGGTGAGCGGGCCGAAGAACAATTTATTTTGACTAAGATCAAGAGTTTTTACATTCTCACTCTTTAATTTCTGATCGCCGTGCAGAATTTTCTGGTGTGTCGTTTAACATTGACATTACATAGAGTGATCCTCATCCTATAGTACAGTATAATTTTGGGCGAACAAGGGGACTTCCAGAGGCTAGCCCAATTGGTTTGTCGGCAGTCTCGTTACTAAAGATATCAGTGTGCCGGGGTAATTTGATCATTTTCGACAACACAGAAACTTCTGAGTGCCTCCTCACTGTCTGTGAATATTGCAATAATTCTACCAAGGTGTCCTGCAGCTAGACATAGGTGCGCATCACGCAAATGTCTCAATTGTATGAACTTCTGTCGGAAAGACCATTGGGAACTTCCTCATTGGGTCGAGGACCCTTTTCAGTAGACCTACAATATCCTCAAATTACATTCTTCTCTGTTCTATTGTGGCTGAAGATAGAGCTCGCTTGATAGAAAATCTGATGGCGTACTTAAATCATTGTTCCCAAATTGCGCTAAGTTTAATTTGAGAGACAAGTAGTATGCTGTAACTCTGGTGGCTATTGGCTCTGACCTTAGGGCGACCATAGAGTAAAGGCTGATGCCGAGCTGGATGCTGGCGTTTTGATTGTGAACACTCAGCGAAGAGAAACGTTCACGTGAAACGTGCTCATGGAGCTTTCCCTTCTCATGCTATTGCTAAAGCTCAAAATCACATTCGTAATTGTCCGGTGTACTCAATTCATTTTTCTGTGTGTTATGAATGAATTTTATATAGAAAATCACCGAGCTACGAATGTGATCTTAAGCTTTAGAAATAGTATGGGAAGAGAAAGCTCCATGATCACGTTACACATGAACGTTTCTCTTCGCTGAGTGTTCACAATCGAAACCCCAGCATCCAGCTCGGCATCAGCTTTCACTCTGTGGTCGCCCTTAGACAAGTGTGAAGCGGTAGGAGGTCGATAATTGTCCTAACATATGTTTTGGAGCAACTCCTAATAAGCCTACTTCCTGTTAGGGCGACCACAGAGTGAAAGTTGATGCCGAGCTGGTGCTGACTTTGCTTCACGTTTTCTTTGTGAACAATCAAACGCTCAGCGAAGAGAAACGTTTTTTCCCCCGGGCATAGTAAAATCTCATCCGTACTAAGGATGGGCAATATCGTTACTTTTAAGTAACAAGTAACGATTAGTTACTTCTTTGGAAGTAACACTTACTGTTATTTCGTTACTTTCGTTACTTTTTTGTAGTAAAAAACAAACCCGCAACGTTCTTTCAATAGTAAAACTGGATATTCGGGTGTCCACCCCGATTCATATTGTTGTTGCTACCGAAGGACTCGAAATGAAATCCATAGTACTCCTAGGCATTCGCCTCTTCACCACGATTCATATGACACCCATGTTGCCCATTTTTCACTTGACTTCTAAGAATGTCCTTTTCGCTTGGAAGGACTCGAAATGCCATCTGCACTACTCCTGGATATTCGGGTGTCCATCCCGATTCATATGACACCCATCTTGCCCATATTTCGCTTCACTGCCAAGAATATCCTTTTCAAATGTCCTTTTCACTCCGAAGGACTCAAAATGTCATCTACTGTACTCCTGGGAGTTTGCCTCTTCACCTCGATTCATATGACACCCATATAGCCCATTTTTCACCTGACTTCCCAGAATGTCCTTTTCACTCCAAAGGACTCGAAATGCCATCTGCACTATTCCTGGATATTCGGGTGTCCACCCCGATTCATATGACACTCATATTGACCGTATTTCGCCTCACTGCCAAAAGTATCCTTTCTCGAATGTCCTTGTTGCCACCGAAGGACTCGAAATGCCATCCGTAGTACTCCTAGGCATTCGTCTCTTCACCACGATTCATATGACACCCATGTTGCCCATTTTTCACTTGACTTCTAAGAATGTCCTTTCCGCTTGGAGGGATTCGAAATGCCATCTGCACTACTCCTGGATATTTGGGTGTCCACCCCGATTCATATGACACCCATATTGACCGTATTTCGCCTCACTGCCAATAGTATCCTTTTTCGAATGTCCTTTTCGCCACCGAAGGACTCGAAATGCCATCTAGAGTACATTCGCCTCACGTACATATAAAAATCCTTGATTGCATACATACGAGTATGTATTGTACTATTTCAAATAAAAATCATTCATTTCGCATCCACACAAATCGCAAAAGCATTGCCAGAAAAAGATATTCTCCCAAGGCGAGATATTTTCCAACAAAAGATAGTTTGCCACAAAGACAGATTTTCAACACCACTGTGTACCGTGCTCAATCATCCTCGTGCAAATACAGACCATCTCACAGCCACAGAGTCACAATCACCATCGCGGCAATATACCACCATCCAACTCAACGAACCCATTATTTTAATATTCATCTAAATTTTTTTGTTTGCGACCCTCACGACTCCATGAAGGGGGTAAGGCTCGACGGCAGTACCACCATTCAACTCAGCGACCCGGGAATCTAAGTCTACCAACCTAACTTAGTCTTTCCACTACCCGCTACTTTTCACGATTCGCTACTTAACTAACAACCACTTTTTACTACTCGCTACTTTTCACTACCCACTGCTGTACACTACTCGCTACTTTTCACTACTCGCTACATCTAACTACCCAGTACAGTACCCACTATTTTCCACGATTCGCTACTTTCAACTAATGTACTTGGCAAAGCCACACGCACAATGTGGGCTTGCAGAAGTTTCTTTGGACGGACATGGGGGCTCACCCCAAAGACAATTGAGTGGTTATACACCATACTGGTGCGGCCTATGGTGACCTACGCAGCGCTTGTGTGGTGGCCGAAAACTCAGCAATCTTCTGTCTTACTGAAGTGCAATAAGCTTCAACGCCTTGCCTGCCTTGGCATCACTGGAGCTATGCGCACTTGTCCTACGCCAGCCCTGGAGGCGATTATTGGACTTACTCCGTTGCATATATTCATTCAAGAATCAGCAGCTCTAAATGCTCTCAGACTTCGTTTAACTTCCGATGTGCGTAGTGAAGAAAGCGGTCACATGAACATTCTGAATCAAATTCCTGACGTGCAGATCTGCTTGAGATCAGATTACATGATCACGGAGGTTTGCTTCGGCAGAAAATATTCAGCCCTCATCCCTAACCGCTCTGAATGGGAATGGCACACCCTGTCCAGACCCTAGATGTATCAAGTGGTTCACCGATGGGTCTAAAACAGAACAGGGTGTTGGTGCAGGTGTCTTTGGACCCAACACCAGGATTTCGATCGCAATGGGAGTCTCGCCCAGCGTTTTTCAAGCTGAGATCCACGCCATTGAGGTCTGCGCCAGGGTAATCTTGGAAACTGGACTTCGCGGCGCTCACATTGCTATCTACTCAGACAGCCAAGCAGCTATAAAAGCGCTCTCCTCATTTAAGGTCTCTTCAAAACTGGTGAAGGAGTGTTACAATCTCCTTCAACTGTTGGCAGCCAAAAACCGAGTCTTCTTGTGTTGGGTGCCAGGCCACCAGGGCATTGAGGGGAACGAGGCTGCGGATGAACTTGCTAGACAAGGATCATCCAGTCGTTTTCATGGACCTGAGCCTTACTGTGGCTTTGGACTGGCCTCGGCCAAACTGCGGATCACAGATTGGTTTGCACGATTGCGTCAACAGTACTGGGATAACCTTCCAGGGCTTCGTCAATCAAAGGAGCTGATAATGCCCTTCAGTCACAAGGGTACTACTCATATGAGTAGAACCCACCTAAGACTCCTAGTGGGGTACTTATCTGGCCATCACCTGGTCAGATATCACCTGAACAAGATGGGTCTGTCAAGCGAGACTGAATGCCGTCTTTGTCTGGAAGACGTGGAAACGACCAAGCACATCTTGTGCGAATGTCCCGCCATCGCGCGTTTTAGGATGTCACTCCTCGGGCAGGCTACTATCAGCACTGCAGAATTCAGGTTGATTCCTGCTAAAGACTTACTGCCCTTTATTAGAAGGGTGGACGGTCTTTTGGATTAATGAGCTACGGCACAATAGATCTTTATGGTCGCAGTGCCTTCCTGCTAGGAAAGTAGCTCGAATTTTTATTTCTATCTATCTATCTACTTTCAACTACCCACTACTTTTCAGTACTCGCTACTTTTCACTACCGACTAAATTCATTACATTTACTACTTTTACTACTTTCGTTACATTTACTACTTTTACTAAAATACTTTCGTTACATTTACTACTTTTACTACTTTCGTTACATTTACTACTTTTACTACTTTCGTTACTTTTTAAGTGTTACTTTTGTGAAGAAGTAAGGGTGAAAAAGTATTATGAGAAGTAAGGGTGAAAAAGTAACACTTACTTATTTTTTGCACATGACTAATCCGTACCGTTGAATTCTTTAATTTTTCTTTGAGGCATGAATAGATTTTATACAGAAAATCACCGGACAATTACGAATAGGATCTTGAGCCTTAGCAGTAGCATGGGGAAAGAAAGCTCCATGACCACGTTTCACGTGAAATTTCTCATCGCTCAGTGTTCACAATGAAAACGTGAAGCAAAGTCAGCGCCAGATCGGCATCAGCTTTCACTCTGTGGTCGCCCTTAGACATATGTACTTTTCTCTGAATCATCTCTCGCTGGTGACCGATTTCTCCACCAAATGACATCACCGCATTCTATTATAAGTGTTACAATCGCCCTAGAGATCCATATAACAATTCGAAAGCTTATCTACCAAGTCTTTTTGTTAGTTATTTTGACATCTCTTGCATTTCTATGCCTTGTTGAAGTTTCGATAGCAGGTAAATTTCAGATGGTGCATTTGTATACTGACAAGCTCGGAGAGCAGTGGAAGTTTTATTAGTACCCACAGGCAGTTTGTTTGTTCGCGTCGATGATGGAACCTCCGTTTTCTAGTCTAGATCGTAGAGCGGTGACCGAACGAACACGGCCACCGAATGTGTCAACTACCAACTCTTCATATGTACAAATTGTCAACAGTTCCATAGAAGTTTCGTACCCTTATCTGGTATGATCCTCAGGTGTTACGACAAGAATAGTTTCTTCTCAAGAGAGACTCCGAGATATTCTGTGTTATCTTCCAAGAGTATTGAGTAGTTATATGTATATGGAAACAAGCAAGGATATCTCATATGTCTGAGACCCATTTTCTTTGTGATTGAGGCGATTACTTGCTTGGGCCGGGCGCGTAAACCGTTGCCGTTGCATTAGCTTTACTTCATGTACATGTTCAGCGTTGATTGGAGAATATATACACCTGGCGGCACTTCTTAAAAGTTAGCCATAAGCGTTAAGACCATGTAATGAATTATATTCTGGTCATGCTGCTTCCACCGACAGATCAAAAGCAGCACCTGATGAGTACTGATCTGTCGGTGGTATGAAACCAGAGGCCGAGAGTCTCATTACACCCGGACCAAGATGCGAGCGCGAGGGAATCTTAGCTGTCCGCCTACCATCCCATCCTAATCGCCCCATTTTTTATATTTCCCATTTTTGCCTCCTCTGTGTATGTTATCCGCCCGAGACCTGTAAATTGTTTATAATATGTACGGACAGGGGCAATGTGCGGTCACAACCCCGCCCACTTCTCCCGAACTGAGCTATTGCAAGCACAGGCCACTGTTTAGCTCGTTGAGGTGCCTATTACGCCAGATGGCACTGCCCGGCCTTCACAGTCATTGTGGCACTCTTAGACTCCGTCCCCGCGGATATCTTTGAATGCCCACCAACCCGTCCATTACATATTTCCCGCTAAGGGGGGCTAGGCCAATTGCGTAGCCTAGCCCAAGGTCGGGGTGGGAGTGCGAAGCCCAAACGCCATCAGGGAGCTCCCGTGTCAGTTTCAGGTTCCTCGTCGGCCATTTTTTTTGGAACTTTGCCGTTTTGTTTCGGCATTCAGGCCGGCGATGCGCGAAGTCTTTGTTTTGTAGCGATGACGAGGCAGAGCCCACACTACCAATAGCCGAGCTAGTTATCGAGCACGCGTCACCTCTGGTCACTTCTGAGGAGGTTTTGACACTTAAGTGTCACGGCTGCTTTGAAAGACCATGTCACGACTCCCGTCCTCATTTTGAACCAAGCTTAACCGAAAGAAACGTTACAACCAATCCGTCGGGATACCCATGTGCAAAGTTGTCAGTTTCCATAGTAAACTTTCTAACTTGCTGCCCCGTAGAAGAGGAGATACAGCTTCTCCAGGTGGACAGCCTCTAGTTACATTTGCTGTAACAATACAGTCCCGATTTCCTTTCAATCAGTCCTGTAGCTAATTTTATTTCTGGAAATTAAATGGAATCCGCTTAAAGAACTTTTAGAAACGTTAAAAATGAAATCATACTTAATTGCATATACAGATTTACTGCAAATACGAATAAATTATAGTCCCCAAATTCATCGGAAATCTACCCGCTTAACTATCTGTGAAATTATGAACGTACGCAGTTGTCAATTCCACGATCTCTCACGGTGACTTCCCATCATCTTAATGGTATAATGAATTGACCTTCTCAAAATTCTACTGTGCTTTTCACTTGAACAAATATTTAATCGTATCCATAGTTTCAAGTTTACCTTTGCCGTGCTATGGACGATAGATACAAAAAAAGGCAGAAACTGAAAAAAATAGTTTGGCATACGTATATGTAGTGTCGGCTCAGTTCAAAGTATCCCGAAATGTAAATTTACATAAGCAATTACTCATCTACTCCATCAGTGGGTTAACCTTAGAGCGTAAGGCACACACTCGTAATTTAAAGACAAACTGGACGTGTGACATCGTCGTTTTTACCCAATTGAATAATTACAAATCCAAGCACGTAATCTTTGCGATTGTCTACGCTAAACTACGAGTGAAATAGCTGGTTCCTGGAATCGTGGTAGCTACGGTGTTGAGTTGACTTATTCATTTGTGTGGGAATTCAAAGATCCCCAAAATCAAAAACTTTCCTTAGAAATTGAAACCGGAAATATCCCAACGGAGTCGACGCTTACTTTCGTGCAGTTTGAGTTTCTAACCCATTTTTACGACTTCCAATTTAATCCTTTAGTTGACTAAAATTAACCATCGCGCTGAACCTTTTTATTAAGACGAAATATCGTCCCAAAACTTTGGCACTGCCTCAAGCAGAAATTCTGTCTGAGATTTTCCGGAGTTCATTTCCGTCGGCTCACACCTATACCTCAAGCCGAAATTCACTCTGTTGTTCGTCCTGCCTAAAGCGGCAATACTGGATTTCTGTGCGTAGATTTTCGATTTTTGCACAATTGTTCGTATGTCTTAGGGTTGCAAATGCCATATTCACAATTGGAACAAATGTTCATTTGCCGCCAAGATGGCTCCTTGAATTTAAAAATAGCTACGAAAGATGAAAAATTTATTTAAAATAGATTTTAGAAGTTTTACAGGGGCTTCTAAGGAAACATTAAAAAATATTTATCCTTTTATACGCTTCAAAACATTTTTCGCTTCGGATCAAATATTTTCAGCAAAAACTTAGAAGGTCACGATTATAAAATTGCGTTAATACGTGCATATGCATTTATATGTATAGGAAAGATATATGATATATCCTACATGTTACATATACACATTTTTATAATATCCGAATATCTCGAGATACGTGAACCTATTGTTAAATTTGGCCAATCCAAGACATCATGCCTCCTTTTTAGGGTTTTGTAGTAAATACAAAACCCTTATGAAATCGGTCGAATGTCTGTCCGTCTGTCCGTCTGTCCATGGAATATCTCACGAACGGCTTAAGCTACATACATGAAATTTTGTAGGAATGTGTAGAATTACTACAATTCGCCGGAGAAAGCGAATCGTCGTAATAGGTCAACTTTAAGGGGAGGTCCCCATAGAGGGGAAATGAAGGTCGAAATTTTTTTTTCGTTTGGTACAGGCAAGTGGGGTATCATAAGAAAGGTACCGTCAAGTACATTCCATTTTTGGAATTTTTTTCAAATTTGAAGAAACGGGAAAAGAGGGAGAGGGGAAAATATGTCATCCGAGTTTGCCCCCCCCCCCCCCCTTGCATTTCGAGACCGTTATACTTAGAAATATGAAAATTTACAGAAAAGTGCCATTTTACTAGCGTAGAAAACCTAGATTTCTAGAATTTTGAAATTTTATCAGAAAAGGTTAATAATAGTACATTTATATAGTTGCAGTTAGGACACCCCTGCACCCCTTACGCGTACCCGAGGTCAAAAATATATATGGTGAATGATAACCAACATCATAGGCAATAATACCTCCAGGTTTCATTACAATCACATAATATTTAATAATAGTACATTCATTTAAATTTTGAGATTTTGATGCAATTCATACAAAAAATGCACATAACCGGTTACATACTAGTACTGCATACTTGAATATTGTTTATTGTTTTTCGTAAAGTGAATTGGAGTTAACCATTTCTGAAAGTGTGGAGATTGGTGGTATAGGAGTGGTAGGGGAGAGAAGTTTAAGGGGGGAGGTAGGTGGGTTGCTGCTTTAAGGGAGGTTCCGATAGAGGGGAAATTAAGGTCAACATTTTTTTTCATCTGATATAGGCAAGTGGGGTATCATGAGAAAGGTACTACAGAGTACATTCCATTTTTGGCGACTTCATCAAATTCGAAGAAAGGGGAAAAGAGGCAGAGGGGAAAATATGAGATCATATTGTAATTTGTCCCACCCCCCTTATCATTTCGAGACCGTTACACTTAGAAATATGAAAACATACAGGAAGATGGCTTTCAACTAGCACAGAAAACAAAAAAAAATATGGAATTTTGATATCTTCTCAAAATAGGTTAATAATAGTATATTTCTATAGTTACAGTTAGCACACCCCTGCATTTCTCAAACTAATCCGAGGTCGAAAGTATTGATGGCCGACGATAATCAACACCATGTGCAATAATATCTCCAAATTTCGTAATATACACGTAATATTTAATAGTAGTACATTCATTTAGATTTGGTCATTTTGATATCATCCATACAAAAAATGCACATAACAGGTCTCTTGTACTACAATACATACTAGTACTACGAGTACAACATACTTGCATATTGTTTTCCGTAGAGCGAATTGGAGTTAACCATTTTCAAAAGGGTAATGATTGGTAGGAGAGGTGGGAGGGGGGGAGGGGGGAAGGAGGGAGGGGGGTATGCTCGTCGCTGACTCTATTCTCTATAATTATTCAAACAATTTATTTTCAATATTTTTTATGCAAACTTACAATTTGCAATATTGTCTTAACATGAATGGTTAAGCATCTCCAAAAGTAGGACAGTTCATCTCCTATTGGCATGGGATACTACAAAACCCTCGGATTGCGGGCGTAGCCCTCTATTTTCCGGTTTCATTGTATTTTGTTATCCGATATTTGTCGAGTTCTATTGTGAAACAACATTCAATGGACCAGAAAAAGAATTTATAATAGTCTCGTTTGAAATCACTTTTTGACCACCAATACATCATGCTCAGCGACACTGAAAAAATCTCTTCTTTTCATACATATGTGAACTCGTATGCTTCTCACATATGATCACGAGATTTTAGTAGAAATATTCGTGATAAAATATTTACTATATATACAGATTCCTGTTTCAACAGCGCGCATCAGACTAGATGGAGCCTTTGTGTCTTGTACTATGCTAGCATATTGCTCCTTTCTCCAAAAGCAAAAAGATTTTCCCAATGCTCCTAAACAAAGAAATACTAAAACTGTTGACGATTTTAATCATCATCGTGTCGCGACAGCCCGACGTCGGGCCTTGGCCGCCTGGATCGTTGTCCTCCAATTATCTCGGTCGCGTGACCGCGTCCTCCAATTTTGGAAGCCCAATAGCTGCGCGGTGTCCACACCTACTGAGCTCTTCCAACGAGATCTCGGTCGTCCTCGTAGTCTCGCTCCGTCGACTCGTTCTGCATTCATTACTCTCTTAGGCATGCGATCATCGTCCATTCGTTGTACATGCCCTGCCCATTGAAGTCGTTGTAGTTTGACGATTTTCAAAACTTCCAGCTCATCGTACATTTCATACAACTCATGGTTGTACCGGATAAGCCATCAATCTCGATCGCAAACAGCCCCGAAAATTCGCCGTAGAACCTTACGTTCAAATGTGTCTATGTGCCATGTTTCCGGAAGCTTGAGTTAGGGTCAATGCTTCGCAGCTATAGCATAACACTGGTCGTATAATGGTTTTGTACACGCGGAGTTTCGTGTTTCTGTGCACATGCTTCGATTTCATTATGAGGAGAACCGAGAAAAAAGTTTTATTAGCTAACTGTATCCGTCGCTTGATTTCGTTTCGTTGGCATCCCTTGACAAGTTGCACCCCAGGTATATGAAGTTGTTCACGAACTTGATGTTGAGGTCCCCCACATTGATGCTCGGTTGTGCAGGTGTCCTTGTCGTCGATTGCATCATTATTTTAGTTTTACCCTCGTTGATACGTAGTCCAACTTCTTTTGCAGCGCTATCGAGCGTATGCAGAAGTTCTTCTGCGTCGGCCAATCTTCGGGACATGATGTTGATATCGTCGGCGTACGCTGCTAATTGAGTCGACTTGATGAGTAGCGTCTTGCTGTTGTCCATATTCATAGCCCGAATAACGTATTCCAGTGGTAGGTTGAAGAGCGTCGGTGCCAGTCCATCGTCCTGTTTCAGACCAGTGCGTTTTTCAAATAGATCAGTTACCCTATTATATATCCTGACTTGTGAGACGGAGTTGGTCATCGTCATCTTTGTCAGTCGCACTAATTTGGCCGGTATACCAAATTGCAGCATGATGTTGTACAGTACTCCACGATCGATACTGTCGTATGCCTGCTTGAAGTCGACAAAGATTTAGTATACGTCTACGTTGTACTCCTAGCACTTCTGGAGTATCAGTTTGACCGCAAGGAGCTGATCAGTTGTGGAGCGACCAGGTAAGAAACCGCCTTGATATTCGCCAATGACTCGTTCTGAGTACGGTTTTATTCTATTTTCCAGAATTTTCGTCAAAATTTTATAGGACATACAGACTAGTGATATGCCCCTGTAACTTTCACACCGCAGTTTATCTCCCTTTTTGTGAATTGGACAGATAATACTTCTGCGCCAATCGTCTGGGATCACCTCGTCCTCCCATACTTGCAGGAGTAATTGATGTATGGCATTAACTAGACCCGTTCAGAATTTTAGCAGTTCAGCTGGAATTTCGTCAGCGCCCTGCGCTTTATTTCGTTCTAGTGACAGTAACGCGAGATCTACTTCCTCTACAGTCGGGGGTTGTATGGGTGTGCCTAGATCAACAATATCGTCGAGAGCTTCTTGTGTGGTGATGTTAGATGGTAGATTCAGAAGCTGGAAGTAAGAGGTCCATCGTTTATTAATGCCATCGGTGTCGCTGATGATGTTTCCATCCTTGTCCTTACAAAGGCTAGTCCTGGGTTGGTAGCCGTTGTTAATTGTATTTATACGCTTGTCTGGTGTTCCTATTAGCTAAGTTTTCGTTAATATTCAGCAACTTCTCGTTAAAGTATTTACGTTTCTTACGTCATATTTTTCTCTTTTAGCTCTGATTCCTCGTTGAATCCATTGTCTACAGGCCTCGTCAAGTGAATTTTTGCATTTTTCGTCGAACCAGTCATTTCGCGCTCGCCGGGCTGTATATCCCACGACCTTCTCTGCGATATCCCTGATGGTACCCTTGAGTTCTTCCTAGAACCCATGGACGCCGGTGTTGCCGATGTTGTGGAGCAAAGGCGATAGTCTTTCTTCAAGGGTGGCAGCATACGCCACCGCCGTAGATTCGCTCAGAAGCTTATCAACCGCAAAGATTTTGGGAGGGCTGATTCTCGATTGGTATGCACTGAGGAAATTCTACATCTGTAGGTCGTCTTAACTAAGTGATGATCTGAGTCGCAGTTTGCTCATCGATAGGAGCGGACATCCATCACACTAGACGTCCATCTCCTGCAAATGAGGACGTGATCAATTTGGTTGACGGTGTGTGCGTCTGGAGATTTCCAAGTCTGCTTGTGAATGCGTCGATGCGGAAACACGTAGAGCTTACGACTAGATTCCTGCTGCAGGCGAAGTCGATAAGTCGGTGGCCGTTGTCGTTACATTTTTCATGGAGACTGTGGCCTTCAGTGGTCCCCCGGTGCCAACTTTCATTTCCGACGGCAGTAAAGTCTCCCAGCAGCAATTTGACGTCGTTTGTTGGAAGTGAGTCGAAGAGAGTGTCAAGGCGGGCGTAGAACTGCGTCTTCTTTAACTTCAGTGGGGGCATGCACATTGATGAGCCAGAGATTGAAGAATCGAGTCTTGATGCGAATCGCACATAGCCGCTCATTTATGGGTTTGAAGTCAGTAATGTGCCGCTTCAGGTGATTGTTCACTATAAATGCTACTCCGACGGTTGACCACTTGTAAAAATTGTATGCGATTTTTTGTCATTGATCTCGCTGCCAAGCAAATTAGTTTCCTGGACTGCAGTAATGCTCAATTTGTACTTTTCAACCTGTTGAAGGAGGGCCTTCTCTGCCCCCGGTTTGTTCAGGGAGCGGAGCGTACATTCCAGGATCCGAAAGAATAATCCTTTAGTAATTTGAGTGGTCGTCGTTGCTGATCCGTCCAGTACGAGGCTTTTGTTCGAGGTTTCTTGACATGGAGTGGTTTTTACAAGGACTAGTTTTCAGCACATCGCTTAACCGCATTCAGGGGATGGCCTCGGAAGATAGGTGCTTCAGATGGTTTAATAAAAGTGCTGGAGTTCACACAACTATGTTGCAGGTCCAACTACGCAGGTCATTCCATCCTACTAAGCCTGAGACGCATAGGTGTTGGTCAGCCATTCAGGCTACAGCTATCTGCCTTTTTCCAAATGTCTTATCGCTAAGACTTGGCCGTCAGTGGTTTGAAACACTGCCGTTACCAGGGGCGCCCACGTGGAGGACTATGGAAAAGTTTTTTTGCCCCCCCCCTCCCCCCCTATTTAGTTTGGCCTTTTATTCTTACATTCATAAAACATGAATCTTCATGAAACATAAATCTTTTTTACGTTATCTCATATTTTTGAAGAAACAATTTCTTCAAACTGTTTCCCACGCCATCTGGCAAGGAATTTCCTATTTATGCCAGCTCGATTGAAAATATGATAGCATACTTTTAGGAAAGACAGTGTAATAGCACCTACACACCGTCATTTAGATAGATAAATATCACTCTAGATTTATTTACTTTTTAGCGTTCGATTTGAATTGCCATCATGAAAATAAGAAATTGATATGCCGCCCGCAATATTGAAGTGAAAAATTCCATCAAAGAAATGAAGACTTGGGAAAAAATGCGTTTACACTTTTTATCAATTAAGATAATAGCCACGTTTTGTATAACAGAATATAATAAAGGACAATAGATCAGGTTAAAGAAACGATGTGTTCTGTACACATCCTGAATAAGAAGTTTGAAATGTGTACCGTGGTAACATTCCTGTTTCGCGAATATAAGGAGAATTCTTTCATCTGCATTTCGAGTGAATTTTTAAAATTCCTTAATTGCTGTTTGCCGCTTTAGGTAGTTCATCCTACTTTAGGTGGTGAGAACCTAGAACCCACGCGGGAAGATTTGTAGGTCCTAGGGCGAAAATATCTTGAGTTTTGTGATTATTCTCTCCAATTGAGTAGAGAGAATTCCAATAGTTTTTACGAAACAAGAATGTTCCAAAAATAAATAATTATTAACGCGGAAATTAACATAATGCCACACCCGCGCCATCCAACATTTCAACTCGGAAACATATTACAATAGCACATTAACGGAGCAAATATTCCTGTTCCATAACTAGATGTCAAGTTGAAAATGTTTTCCTAACATTAACGAAAGAAGCTGGTGAACAATTTTCGCCCACAGAAAAAAAAATGAAAACTGTATGTCGCTAATTTTGCAGTTTTTTTTTGTTTTAGCGAAATACAGGTCAAATACCAGGTAAAATACTAGTCCCGCGAGGAAAATAATAAGTATCGTTTTGTATAAGCAAACATGCTTTAGTTTTAGATAGGTCAGATGCCCATGGGTATGAATGTTACCTAGAAAAAGGGAAAATTCTAATTTTTGTGAGAAGTTAGCTTTTTCCCCTTTTTCTAAGTAACTATCATATCTACGGGCATCTGCCTTATGTCAAATTAAAGCTTATTTAGATATACCAAAAATCGATTCTAATCATTTTCCTTGTGTGACTAGTATTTTACCCGATTATTTTTCCGCTTCGAGCAAATAAACGTGCACTAAACTAAGAGTGTTTTCAAATGAGATTATTTACAAAACTATTAAGGATACGGGAAAAAAATATTAGAACACTTTTTATGTATTTTTTACCTTGATTTTTTTAAGACTAACAGTTACAGAGATAAAAGCAAGATACTGAAAAAACTGCCCTTTAACCCCCTCCCCCTGCGCAAGCTCACACGTTACAGGCGAGGACTTTAGTATGCTATACCTCTAGTTCCAACAATTCTTACCAAGTTTTGAAACTCTTTGAATTCTCTCCCTCGATTATACTCGTCTCCTGGGGTAAACAGCTTCTGACAAAAATTCGGAAAAGCGAAACTTTTCAGAAAAGCTATTTTTGAAACGTCGATCATGGATGAAATTCCATATCATGGAAATTATGCAAATTCTTGAAATGTTTTAAGCCAATGAAAATTGATTGGCTCCTTTACGTTTTTCGATTCCAGAGAGTCTTAAGAAACAGAAGCCATCTAAACAAGTTCTGACATATTGTGCCATTACGTGGCTAGTATCTTCAGTATCTCCCAGACAACTTACCAGCAGCAGTTTGGATAAAAGATGTTTCTGTTATTCCAATTCAGTAACATCGCAAAAAACCTAGAGAATGTTATGAATTGTGAATTAGTAGCTTAGTTTGATTTTTTGTTTAAAAACTTTTCTATTTGATTTTATTTTCTTCTAATTTTTACATACTAATTTTCCTCTAAAAATAAAAAAATCGCAAGCAATAATTTCTCTTCCTTTTTCTTATTCCGGTCAATCTTACGAAATGACTTACTTCGCCAAAAGCCTACGACATATATATGAACATAATTAAGCAACTGCTCCTTACTGCAATACTTTTTTCATTTCCGCCGATACAGTATTTCGCGAGCTATTAATTTTTCAGTGCTTTTGTTACTTTATTATTTCCAGCTTGAGCTGATTGTAAGCAAGCACATTGTGAAATCAATATTTCCACATACAACATTAAACTGACAGCAAAGGCGGCGTAAAAGGTATCCAGTGCAGTAAATATGTTTAAAAGTTTTAGGGCCGTTTTCACAATATCTGGTTAAAGCTTATCGTAAAGATAAACGCAAAGCGGCACCCACCCTCTAGTTAAAAATTTATCGGAAGATAATTCCCAACAGCTGAGATTTTGACAACTACAACTGTTTGCGATTGCACATTGAAATGGGACAATTTAACTGTGACCCGAGTTCTGGAAATTCAATCAATGGGCGAGTATTTGAAACCAACTCAGCCGCTAATTAATGGTGAGAGACGGTACAAACGTAAGATAGGATTGAGCAAGCGACAGAATTCCCCCAAGAAAAACAGCTAATTTTCTACTGCATTAGCTCAGCTTTCTTCTAGGTTTATACTGCATTATCATATTTTGAGCGTTGTATATGCAAAGGTTTTAGTTTAGTGTCCCGGATAGCTAACTGGCAGTTTAACTAGACATTGCGAAAACGATTCTTAAGCTATCAAATTAATTAATCGTTTTCACCTATCGATGGTGCGAAAACATCATTCATATTCATTCATCTCTTTGTCGAGTAGCAAGTATATTTTAGCGAATGGACGTAATGATCAATTTGAACAAGTCCATATTTTCGAATTTGAATTAGAATAAACCTCTTTGCTTTGCATCCGACCATTACACAGCCAAACATTTGCTTATTTTTATTTCGTATCAAATGTTTGACTAATTACATAAATATTTTTTAAAGATTTTTTTTGCTCATAGCAATAAGCTTTATATTAAAGAAACTTCAGATCAAACACGTCGAAGCTTATAACTTTCGTAGACCCGCGTTTCACTTTTTATATAAAAACAATTTTTTGGTTACATGCATTTCATAACGTTGTCTTATTAGGTCAAGGATGTCATTATTGGCGTTAAAACCAAACAATTCGTTAACAGTCATATCAAATCAACGAAATTAAAATTCCTTGGCTTTAATATAGTTGAGCCTAATCCGCGATTCATAATTTTGAGAGTTCACAAAATTCACAGTTCACAATAATTTCGTTCAGTTCGGTTGTGAAAATTGATAGCGGCTGACGGTTCGAGTCTAAGGTGCGGTTTACCGTTTAGTAAGTACAGTTACCTTGTCAGATGATTCAAAATGAACCCGATAGGTGTCAGGGGAAGCACATTGAAGAAAGTGTTTCTCTACTTTGATTTCAGATACGAGCAGTAAATTAAATTGTAAATCGTGGCGGCAGCCATTTAAACTTCCAAACATGAAGGTTTCATTCTTTAAAATAATTGTCTAATTACTGCTGTTAAGTCTTACTTTCATTTAATCCGTAATAAAAGAAAACCGATTATGAAACTTCGGTCGTTTCGACCGACAACTTTTTCTCTCCAGATTTTAAATTTGCCGGTTTTGTATAGATTTAGATTTTTTCCTATCGATTAATTTGTGGATGATGCAGAGTAACCAGCGATTTTTAAAAAGGCATCAAGCACGCTGCATGAAATGGCGTGGATGGAAAACTTGTCGGGGAGGAGGGGTGATGCGTAGAGGATGGAATTGTAGGGGGTTAGAGTGGTAAAATGGGATGAAAGAGGGTAAGAGAGGCGAAAAGGAAAACGACAGAAAAAAATAAAAAAATGTAAATACTCAAATAAAAAAGAAACGTAAAATACGTGTTGAGAAATGAAAAATAGAGAAAGGGAAACGGAAAATCGGAAATGGAACACGGAAAATGAAGAACTTCACATAAGACACGGGAAATGGGGAAACGGAAAATGAAAAATGAAAAATTGGTAATTGAACATGGGTAATCCCGGTCAATACAACATAACCTATTAGCCCGGCCACACACTGTCGAACACGCACATTTGTAATGGACGGTTTGGTGGGAATCCGAAGATGCTCGTGGGGACGGAGCCTAAGGTAGCATAATGGCCGTGAAGGTCGGGCCGTGCTATCTGGCGAAGAAAAAATCCCCTCAACGAGCTAAGCAGCGGCCTATGCTTGCTGTAGCTCAGTTCGGGAGACGTGGACGGGGTTTTCGCCGCTCGTTGTCCCTGTCCTTGACGTATTAACAAAAATTCATAGGCCTGGGGAAGACGACACTAACAATAAGGGATGTAAAAATGGAGAATAAAAAAAATGAGGCGAAAAGGATGGAATCGTTGGTGGATGACTCGCTTGCCCTCGCGCTCGCATTGGGGTCCTGGTGTAATGGAACCCTCGGCCTCTGGTTTGGTACCACCGCCAGATCCTTACTTATCAGCTGCTGCCATCGATCTGCCGATAGAAGCATCGGGATGAGACTGCTCAGGTCAAGAAGCAGCACTGCTAGGATATGGTCCATTGCAGATGGTTCATTACAGTACGTGCGTACGTTCTTGGGTGATAATAAGTTCCAATAAGTACCACTAGTGGTATTTTAGTCCTACTGCAGATATTTTTCAGGACTTTCTTGGTAATGAATTGAGACAGAAACCAAACTGTTATGTCATTTGATTAACGAAACGAGTTGACTTCGATCAATATGGATTAACAATCTGTATAATCTGCATGTGTTCACAAGCTAACAGTGAGATGATGACTGGCACAACAGCCAGTTACTAATACATACACAAAATCCCTTTATACCGGGATGAAACTACTCAAGTCAAAAATTCAAATTCAGTTTAGCAATTATCTATTATTCACAAACTTTTGAAGAAAGATGTTTGTTTCCTATATCTCGTTGTCCTTCTCTGTAACAGTGGTTGATCCGCCTTCGATGCCTCTGTCGTTTCATTCTCCTGCATCTGACTTCCATTAGTAATTGATACTGGATCACAGTAAATAGACTCAGAATCCGAGTCGTTCTCGTTTAGTGTTGGTCCAGTCGGCTTAATATTGCCAGTCTGTTCCGCCACTCTCTGTAACTTGAAATCTGCTGTTGTTGACATCTGCGGCAGAACCAATTCAAGCTCCTCTCAAATCCGGTTCCGTAACTGGAATTCATTCCTTTTATGAATATCGCCATCCTCGAACTCAACGGAGTAAACACGGAATCCGACTTGCCGCAGAATTTGGGCTTTTACCCAGGATTTCTTGTTTGAGTGATATTTTCTCGCCCAAACTGTTTGCATTCCACGTAATTTGCCTACTTTGAATAATCGCTTCTTCTTCGGACGCAGCTTGTCAAAATATGTCTCATTACGTCGCCCCATCAGTTACTCTGACGGTGACTGTCCGTTGCAGATGGCCGTGGAGTGAAAGACTAGTAAGTAACAGGCCCATTCCTCACCGATGCTGTCTTTCGTGGTCAGTTTTTAAGGAAGTTCTTGGCGGACTGGACTGCCCGTTCCGCCAATCCATTCGACGATGCCATATATGGTGCAATGCGATAATGTTTGATTGCACTATGTAATGAACCACCTGTAATGAACCATATTATGGTCTGGTAGTGCTGCTCCCACCGGCATATCGAAGCAGCACCTGATGAGTAGTGATCTGTTGGTGGTACGAAACCAGAGGAGGAGGGTCCCATTACACCCGGACCCAGGTGCGACCGCTTGGGCGTCTGATCCGTCCGCCAACCATTCTATTCTTATCGACTATTTTTTTTTTCATTTTCCATTTTTACCTCCCCTGTTTGTGTTGTCTTCCCCACGCCTATGAATTTTTGTTAATACGTAAAGACAGGGGCAACGAGCGGCGAAAACCCTTACAACATAGAGGCATGGAATGAGCTTGTCCTGTATGTTTCCATAGAAACAGTGGCTCCAAAATCTGGCTACTAAGTCGACATGTGGTCGACAGTCAGCTAACTCAGTAGACCGTTTAGTAATTATGAAATTTAAATATTCACAAGAATTGACGTTTGTTTATGCACAATTCGACAGTGCGGTCAACATTATGTCAATACCGAAACGCCAACTGAGTAGGCTGACTGTCAATAATCTGACAAGAATTGACCTTTATTCATGCACAATTCGACAGAACAGTCAACATATGTCAATATCAAACAGCAACCGAATAGGCTGGCTGTCGACTAATTCGCCAAATGTTGGAGCCAGAGACATACAGGATAAGCTCATTCCATGGCTCTGTGTTCTAAGCCGTCAAATTACGTGGTGTAATGGCAATTTTTAAACAAAATGGTCTAAGGCTACGAAAGGACAAGTGTGTTTTCTCAATTATTCAGTACCGTTTCTTGGTCATCAGGTAACCGGAGATGGGATCAAACCAATTTGGAGCAAGGTGGAGGCTGTTAACAAGGCACCTTTACCGTCCAACAAAAAAAGCGTTGCAGGCTTTTTTGGGGATCATCGGATTTTATCAATCTTTTCAAAAAGGAAAGGCCACAATTGCTGAGCCTCTACATCGCCTTTTGGACATGGCAGCAGATAGGACGTGGACGACGGAACATACGTCGGTAGTGGAGAAGCTAAAAAACGCATTGTCTTCTGACCAGGTACTGGTGCATTACAGTCTACATCGCCCAGTAGAAATTGTTGCGGATACCTCACTTGTCGGAGTTGGGGCAGTATTGTATCACCCAATGGAAAACTGATTAGAGAAACCGATTGCTTTTTACTCCCCTATATTGACAGCTGTAGAGAGGAATTATGCGCAGACGGACAGGAAGACAGTAGCAAACGTGTCGGCAATAAAGAAATTCACAATTTTTTGTACAGGCGGAAATTTACCATCATGACTGATCAGATCACCGACCTTTATTAAGAATATTGGGCCAGAAGCAGTGCCCCGATGTGATCGCGCCAACCATGCTGCTGGCGGCGAATTTTCCTTTCTGCATACGATTACGAATTGCGATGTCGACCGGGAAGTAAAATGTCGAATGCGGATTATCTTAGTAGAGCCCCGATCGAAAGTGAGAAAATCAATTTCATTGACAATAAGGATATTATTTCGTTCACTTCAGCTAAATTAGCTGTACGTACCGCGAAGGACAGGACTTTGTTGGAGGTTATTAAGTATGCACGAGAAGGTTAGCTTAAATCATCAGAGGAAATAAATCCTATTTCCTTATTTCTTAAAGCGGAACGAAATATCAATTATTGAAGGCTGTCTATTATGGGGAGCAAAGGTCACCATTCCAGCACGTGCACGAAAAAAACATATTGCGTACGTTGCACGTACTCGTAAGCCATCCAGGTGTAGTCAAAATGAAAACATTAGCCAGACAATATGTGTATTGGCCATCGATTGATAAAGCGATCCAAGAGTTGGTGGGATACTGCAAGAAATATCAGGAGACAAGAGCAGACCTCAAGAAGGTTGTTCACCTGTGGGAGCAAGTGGAGAAACCATGGTCTCCTATACATATTGATCATGCTGGGCCAGTTAAGAATAAGCTTTTCCATTGTCGTGGACGCCTATTCACGTTGGGTAGATATTTCAATTGTTTCTTCCGCAGCATTTGCACCCACAATTGCTAGGTTGCGAGAATTGTTCGCCACGCACGGTTTGCCGGACTCTATCGTTTCGGACAACGGATTCACGTCACGACAATTCAATCGATTTGTTCGCATAGTTGTAACGGACGGTTTGGTGGGCATCCGAAGATGCCCGTGGGGATGGAGCCTAAGGTAGCATAATGACCGTGAAGGTCAGGCCGTGCCATCTAGCGAAGAAAAAGGCCACTCAACGAGCTAAGCAGCGGCCTATGCTTGTTAAAGCTCAGTTCGGTAGATGTGGGTGGGGTTTTCGCTTAGAATATAGAGCCATGGAATGAGCTTATCCTGTATGTCTCTGGCTCCAACATTTGGCGAATAAGTCGACAACCAGCCTACTCGATTGCTGTTTGATATTGACATATGTTGCCTGTTGTGTCGAATTGTGCATGAATATAGGTCAATTCTTGTCAGATTATCGACAGTCAGCCTACTCAGTTGGCGTTTCGGTATTGACATAATGTTGACCGCACTGTCGAATTGTGCGTAAACAAACGTCAATTCTTGTCAATGGGTGGTATGCATAAAGTGAGTCGAGTGGAGTAAAGCTGAGTTGACAGAATTCCACTCAATTTTCACTGTGGAGCGGAAAGTAGTTTTATGCATACAAATTTTTCACTCGATTCACCGAACATAGCAGACTCAGGAATGTCCTCATTAGACTTCACTCTTGAGTATATCCTCATTATTATGCATACCACCCAATATTTAAGTTTCGTAATTACTAAACGGTCTACTGAGTTAGCTGACTGTCGACCACATGTCGACTTAGTAGCCAGATTTTGGAGCCACTGTTTCTATGGAAACATACAGGACAAGCTCATTCAATGCCTCTATGTTCTAAGTTTGACGGCCAGGTCGAATTTATCGCTTGCTATGGTGATAATATTATCAAAGTACGGCAAAGTTCTTTACAGTTTACCTAACATACACTCCATCAAACTTTGAAATGTCCCCGGTGCGGCAGCAATTTCAAACTGAAGGCGTTTTACGATATAAGTACCTTTATGAGTGGTAATGGCCTGAATCTTGTCTGTCTGCCTCTTCTTTGACTGACAGTTGTTGATGATATAATTGTGTCGACTTGATGATAACTTGGCTAATATTTTATCGTTCTCAATACGTGCCATCAAATCATTGACGGGAGGTACCTTGTGTGCATACGGCTTGATCTGTTGGGTTTACCGTCTTATAACCTCCACAAATGCGAATGGATCCATCGTGTTTCTTTACCGGTACGATTGGTGTTGTTCAATCCGAGTAATCAACTCGTTGTAGTATTCCTTGACATTCTACATAGTTTCGCTAATTCTTTTTCAACTGGTTCTCGTAATGCGATAGCTACATTCCTCAGTTTAAACGCGACAGGAGTTGCGTTTTCCTTTAACTCCAGTTTTACCGGTGGTCCTGTGTTTCTTCCCAGATCTTGTTGGAACACTTCCTCAAATTCTTCAACCACCTCCATCACTGTAGACGACGTAGTCACTCTGTGAATCAATCGAGATGCCCATCTTTGGAAACCAATGCCTACCCAAAATTGGAGACGAATTGCAGTTGACTACCAGCAATTGAAGACCAATAATTTTCTTCGTCAATTCGGGCTCCTTGGAAGTCATGAATGTTACTAGTCTTCCTTCTTATTGTAGTGTTTGGGTGGATCTGTTGAAAAGTCTGACTCGAAATGATGGTATAGGGAGATCCGCTGTCCACCTCGAACCGAATGATCCATTCGCAGATTTTAACCGATGCAAACTGTTAGTTGCTGGATAACATTTCGATATTGTTGATCGACTTCCCACTGAGGTTCCAGTCCGATTTTTTCTCCGACTGTAATCTTCGATGAGATTCATCTTTCCCCGCCACAGACAGACACACCTTCTCTAAGTGACCTTTCTTTCGGCAACGGTTACAGATGGAGTTAGTTAGCACAGCCGCAATAGCTCGTCTTTTTTATCTGCAATTGTTGTTTCTTTGAGGCGGAGAGCGCCGCAGCTGCTGTTTCCATTGCGAACTTTTTCGTAATCACGTTCTTCTTTTCCTGTAGCAGCCGATGTTATCAGCATACTGTCCAATAATGATTGGAACTGACAATCGTTGGCAAGATGCTAAAGTTCTGCCATGAACTGGTTTACTGCCTTATTCGGATGCTGGTTTCTCTTGAGTAAATTTTTAAAATCGAATGTCATCAAATCAAATTCAAACTGAAAAATATATTCATCGCTATATCACTCAGACGAATTAATTTATTTAATTTAAAAATACTGAGCTTTCTGAGCCATTTTATTTTAAATCCGACTACTAAAATGTTCACCATAATATTGCATCTTGCACTTTGGGTGAACCAAAACATTATTAGAGATAAACCAAAATTATAAAACAATTATTCAATTAATTTTCTATACAATGTTTGGCATGTTTTCGGATTATTAACACCGACGTTATAGGCAAACTTAAAAAAAATGCTCTAAATTGCCTAATATGTCATGCCTTCCGTTTCAATATCCTTACCTCTGCAACAATTTCAATGACAAAATATTTTCAAAAATCACCACATGACATTCCCATCTCCCACCGTGGTGCATTCCAACAGCGAATTCGCCTCAACATCACGCAATTCCCAATAAAATCTTTCAATACAAAATCATTTCCTATCAAAACAAATAATTAATAAGTTCGGTATACTGTTGCACACCGGAGGACGACAGCGCATATCTGTCTGCACAATTTTGTATGGCGACTCCTTTTATAACGCAACTTGGGGGCGACAATAAAAGATGGCTTTGTAGCCTACAGAGCCGATCTTGCTTCTGCTGAAGCGCCCCGTCGTCGTTACTGTCGCAGCATCTTATATCGATATGTCCGGGACGGCGGAACCCCCCATCGAATGGTTACATATTGCATTGCGATAAATCATATTATAGATTGGCCAAGGAGCTCACGGCTGGAATGCATAGTGTCCCTTTTGAAAATTCGCTTATTGAATTAACATGCATCACGCCAACGACACACACGGAAAACGTCGTCGATAGCGAAGATTGGATACTTGGGTGACTCACATTGGCGATTGGCAGATCAGATTTATGATGGTTGGTATTGGGGTATCGATACTATGGTATTGAAGTCCTGAAAATATATTTTTTTTTGCCAAGTATTCTTTAATCCGAGGATTAGATAAAACATTGAAAATTAGCATTCATGGAATGATAAAATTTCGATATACCCTCGGATAGAATTGCGATAGACTGACAGGTTCAGGTGTCAGTCGCCGGAATACATAATCGAATTTGATAGAAGCCATTTGGGGTGACCGGTAGCGCAGTATGTTGAGGCATCAGACTCATGTTTGACTACCGGCGTTTCGGGTTCTAGTCCCGTCCACGACGATGTTCGTGGCCATGGATGTGCAGGAGGTGCATGCTGGCAACTGTATTCTCCGAAATCAGTTTATGACAATCGAAACGTCAACTGGGCCACATGGAACAGTTGACGCGCTATGCCACACATGGGGTTCGGGCAATTGAGAGAGAGATAGAAGCCATATCCAACAGGACTACTACAAGCCTGGCGATTTTTTTTCTTTGGTTGAAAGGAAGTTTTCAGAAAACATTGATATTCCCCACTGATTTCGATTATTAACTTTCCACTACTTAAAATAAATTAATTTTCATTATTCAAAATCAATACACCTTCAATTTGTTATCCAATCTTCGACTGATAAGATCAAACCCTGACCGTGTCTTGATTTCCTCGTTGACATTCATGCACATAGTCGATCTGTGTTGACACTTTAGGAAACGATCAATGGCAATAATTGTCGACTTTAGTAGTAAGGCCATCTCCTACCGGGGTCGTTAATGTCCAGCCATTTTCCTTACATTCATACCATCCAGGAGTCCCGGAGCGTTTTCGTAAAACTCATAATGCCATTCAACTGGCCTTAACGGCCACGTTCAATGTTTTCCTTTCTTCTTCAGCGCTGGGAGAAAAGAAAAATGGCTTTTACTCGAGATCTCGGGAAAAATGCGCGTATACGATATGCAACGCTCGTATGGTACGTAAACGATCATCCGAGAGTCCTTGACTATAAAAATGTCGAGAAACGGACGACCTGTGCACGTTGTGTTGTCGTCCATGCAATTATTATTAATGGCCCAAATAAGTGTATCGTAAAAGTTTATGAAAGGTATTCATTCTGCTTGGTACTGCAGTGCAGTGCTGCTGCAAGCCGCTTTGTTCCTTTTTCTGATTTTTCTTCCGTTTTTATGCGATTATTGCATCGTGGAAATTTATAATTCTTCGAGTTTTTCACTAGAATTGAGGGCTCAGGTCGCGTGGTACAGCCGACGGCCGCGAATGTTTGTCCTGTACCAGTCAACAGTAATTTCAAAAAATAAATTTGGGAGCCGTATGTCAATTGACTCAAAAGTCTATGAATCTATAAAAACGAGAAAGTAACCTAATTTTAACGAGGATACTCTTTTGAAGATTGTAACGTGAACGGACGATTTGAATAGGGAAGTGGGTTGTTGTTCCATTTCAGTACCCTTATACGTTTTGGAAAAAGTGATTTCATCGCACAAAACAACGCGCCATAACTCAATCAGGGAAATCTCATGATGATCACATTTTCCCCGGACAAGCATTTCTTTGAACTCGACGGAACAGATTTTCACTGGTGCACGGTACATCTATAGGAGGATAATTTGCATACTTTTGTAAAATAGACTGCAGGCGAAAATCCTTCGTATCTTATCTCCGTGTACAGAATCTTTTATTCAATTAGATAATCGCTTTGACATTGTGCCCCTAAATTGGCGTTTTGTATTATGGACAGCAGGATATGAAATCAATTTACAGGAGAGTTATATCCTTCAGGGAGTCTTCCGATAGGCGATTGCTGTTGTTCTGTTGGGTTGGAAAACGTAAATAATGAATGTCAAATGTTCGACTTATGTTAGAATAAGGGGTGGGCGTGGCAAAGCGATTTATTGGAGAAGGGTTGCAATCAAAAGGTCTTGTAGATCGTTTGGCAGAAATAAATCAAAGAGCCAAAACAATTTTACTACAAAGCAGCATCTTCGTTTTCAGAGTTTTGTAGTAAAAACAAAACCCTTATGAAATCGGTCAAATGCCTGTCCGTTTGTCCGTCTGTCCATGAAATATCTCACGAACGGCTAAAGCTAAAATACATATGTATATGAAATTTTGTGGGAATATGTAGAATTATTATAGTTCGCTGGGGCGACCGGTGGCGCAGTGTGTTGAGGCATCAGTCTCATGTTTGACTACCGGCGTTTCGGGTTCGAATCCCGTCCACGACGACGTTCGTGGCCATGGATGTGTAGAAGGTGCGTGCTGGCAACCGCATTCTCCGAAACCAGTTTATGCCGTCGAAACGTCAACTAGGCCACATGGAATAGTGGACGCGCTATGCCCCACAAGGGGTTAGGGCAATTGAGAGAGAGAGAGAGCTGGAGAAAGCGATTCCTTGTAATAGGCTGACTTTAAGGGGAGGTCCCCATAGAGGGGAAATAAAGGTCAAATTTTTTTCATCTGGTATAGGCAAGTGTCCACATATAGGTGAAATTAAGGTCAATTTTTTTTCACATCGGCGAAAACGAGATGATTTCGCCGGGTGTTTTCTAAAAACACCGAAGACTGTTCACACTGCACTATACTGTGATTTTACAAAAACAACCTTCACTAACCTCAAACTTTGTATTTATTTTTGTTGGAAAAATCAGCCAAACTTCCTCCTCGATAGTGGCTATCCGATCAGACCTTTTTGTCTTCATAATTTTACACAATTCGATAAAAAAACATGCTTCTCAAGCGTAAACTGTTTTGACGGCGACTTTCTTGTCAATTCCCAAGCTGTTCGTTCAGCACATTTTTAAGGTGTTTTCGGTCGTGTTTTTGTGCAAAACACGGAAAACGAGATGTTTTCGATCTGTCAGATCGTATGGAAAACGAGATGATTTGGAGGCCGTTTTCGCCTGAAAACACGAAAGTGGACCGAAAACACGTGTTTTGGCTCAGTCTGAACATCCTATTGAGTATATTCAATTTTTTCGCATTTTCTTGAAATTTGTAGAAAGGGGAACAGTGAGGGAGGAGAAAATATTAGTTCGTAATTTGTCCCCCCCCTGGCATTTCGAGACTGTTATACTTAGAATTATGAAAACTTACAGGGAAACCAACACGAGCTCAATGGGCTGAAGACTGGCTGCACCGATGGCTCTAAGAACGATCATGGAGTTGGCGCGGGCGTTCACTCCGACACACTCAATTTAAACCTATCGGTACGTTTGCCGGAATACTCTAGTGTTCTTCAGGCAGAATTGGTAGGAATTTGGGAAGCTTGGCCTGGCTTGGGCGTCATGTCCTATCTGTGAGGAACATTGTGATTCTGGAACATTCCTGTTTCGCGAATATTACGAGAATTCTCTCTATTGAATTAGAGAGAATTTTTGTAATTCCTTAATTTCCGGCATTTTTGCTTTAGGTAGTCCATTTCCGCTTTAGGTGGTAAGAACCTAGAACCCACCCGGGGGGATTAGTAGGTCCTAAAGCGGAAATTTCCCGAGTTTTGTGAAAATTCTCCCTCATTTAACAGAGAGAATTCTCCCAATTTTCGCGAAACAGGAATGTTCCTCGTTGACAATTCTAGAGCTGACGAACTGGGTCGTCGGGGTACAACGGATGAAGCTGAAAGTACTCGTTGTACGGTTGAAATGCCTTTCGACTCATGCAAATTTGCCATTATGCAGGCTGTGGTCAGCAGGACTAACTCGAGATGGCTGAGCAGCGGCACATGTAATTTCACTAAACAGATGTGGCCCAGGTTAGACTTGGGTCGCTCTGCTAAGTTTTTGTCGTTGAGGAGACAACATATCAGTGCTGTCGTTGGAGTCGTCACTGGGCATTGTCCAATCGGAGAGCACGCCAGGAGGCTTAGGCTGCCGTATAATGGCATTTGTAGAAGTTGTGGTGATGAAGAGGAAGAGGAGACTACCTTCCATCTTCTTTGTGGACGCTCAGGCTTGGCGAGTCTGAGGAGGTTAATTCTTGGCTCTTACTATTTTAACGAGTTGGCGGACTTGGTAAACGTTGACGTTGGTCAGTTACAACGTTTTATTGTGTGCTCAGGTTGGTTCGAGGTAGATTTCTGTATCCCGTGTGGTAACACAACGGACCCAGATGTGGTCTCTGTGTGCTGTGGATAATCATGGCAGCCCTTTAATCTAACCTATACAGGAAGGTGGGTTCCAAATAGCATACGAAATGGAAAATAATGGAATCTGTATATCTTCTAAGAATAGGTCAATATTAATTTACTTCTACAGTTAGCACACTCCTGCATGCTTTAAACACGTTTGAGGTCAAAAGTACTGATGGCCAACGATAACCAACACCTAAGGCAATAATATGTTCTAAGTTTCGTTACAATCACGTAATATGAATTGGCATGTCAAATGTAAGTGAGTAAGACATTTTAATAATGTTTTTTTTTATCTATCTGAGTGGTATCAAAAAGAGCAAGGAGCCGATATTAATATACCAAAAGAAGCGCTTTCTACAAAACCCTCGGATTGCGGGCGTAGCCCTCTACATTCCGGTGTTATTTAGATTTGTTTCCTTTTTTATACCAACCTGCCTGATGCGGTGTGAAGAGAATACGCCCTTTGTCAGGTATCTCTAACCCCTAGTACGCACTGCGATTCTTGAGTAAATTCTTTTGCACTTCGCCAGAATCTTTTGCATTTCGCCAGAATCTCGTCTGCGTCAACACATTGCAAGATGCAGAAAATACGGAATTGTATAGTAACGCGCTGCATTTAAAAGTTCTGTGCTCGTCTATTAAAACAAATATTGACAGTTCCCCCCCCCCCCACACACACACACCAGAAATAGCAAACTAATCTTATTCAAACCCAGGCTAGAGTTACGTGCTAGTTTTGTGCCGCATTTAAATATTTTGTGCTCGTCAATTTAGAAAAAAATAAGCGGTTCAGAGAGGTGGAGAACGTTCGTTAATAAAAAATTGTATAACCACTTTTTTCATTTTTGAAACAATTTTCGAGATGTCAATTAAAGAGTGGTATATTTGCCACAAATTGCAGAGCATAGCGGAACGGAGTACATTATATGGATCTAGGCTGTTGGCTGGAAGAATCTGCCGGCAATTTCTGACATATGTACCAAACTATTGGACTCATTACCCTCTATCCCATGTCAGCCAGGTGGGGCGACCGGTAGCGCAGTGTGTTGAGGCATCAGTCTTATGTTTGACTACCGGCGTTTCGGGTTCGAGTCCCGTCCACGACGACGTTCGTGGCCATGGATGTGTAGGAGGTGCATGCTGGCAACTGCATTCTCCGAAACCAGTTTATGCCGAGAATCGTCAAGTGGGCCAAATGGAACAGTTGACGCGCTATGCCCCACAAGGGGTTAGAGCAATAGAGAGATGTCAGCCAGGTAATGAACAGGAGCTGGATACGTTGGTAGGAATCCTTACAAAAGCGCTTACAGAATCCGCCGCTTTAACGTGTCCTGTCACAAGTCCAATGGGAAGAGCTAAGCCAGTGTGGTGGAATCCTCAAATCGGTGAGCTCAGAACAACCTGCCGAAGGTGCTTCAATAAGGCTAAATCGCCCGGGCGGAGCTCTGATTGGTCGCTATATAAAAAACAACTTAGTATGTATAAGAAGGAAGTTAGGAGATCTAAGCGCAGCTCGTGGAAACTTTTCTGTGAGCGAATTGAAAAATCTAGCGACGCATCTCGGCTCCGTAAAGTCTTGTCCACGGTCCCGACAGTGCCCACCTATTTAGTGAAACAAGACGGCTTCCATGATGAGCTGGACATCCAAAACTTATGCCGGCAATCCGGGTTAGTGCCAGGGATGATATCTGCGCTTTTAATGGCATATCAGTTTTCATTCAAATCACTGCCTGGTTAACTACTTGTCTCAGCTGCTTTTAACGCAAGGCGTTCGTTATACTTTTCTTAGGACAGCTGGATTTGATTTGGGCGGTTTTGCATTTGCAGCACCTGGATCTTTCGTCAGTCGGACGGCGCATAGCTGTTAATTCCAATCGAATACTAGCAATGTTAAGACATTGATCTCTTTCCATTCCAACACCGGCGCCCTTCTTATTTCGCACCTCCAGAAAGCAACTTTTGAATCTTTTGCTTATGGCAAAGAGGTCGATCTGATTATGTGACGATCAACAGAGGACCATTTGATTTTGTGGAAGTCCTTATGCAATAAAACATGATACCACCGATGAAGAAACGGTGGAAGTTTCTAAGCTCTACAAAACTTTCACCGTTATCGTTTCGGTCACCAAGACTATGTCTCCCTATCACATGCCTGTGACTATTGTTTTCAGCACCCACTTTTGTATTCAGATCTCTCACAACCATTACAATGGCATATTTGGGTGTTATGCTTTGGAGGGCGTTAAGTTGTTCGTAGAAGGAGTCCTTCGCAACAACATTATCGGGTTCAGTTGAGCGTAGCATTGTATAACTGAGATGTTTCTCATTTTGATCCGGAACTTTGCGGTCATGATTCCGTCGAAAACCGAATCCCAGGATAAAAGCATCGTGCAGGTTTGGTTAAACCAGCAGCACACCTGACTCACGACCACTACCGGTAGCTTTTCCGGAGTAAAACATCACAGTGCTTTCCGTTGGAGAGAAAAACCTTCCGCTGTTCCATTATCCTATCTCATAACTCCTAAATTGTTTAATTTATACCGCAGAAATTCGCTCTCTAATTGAATAAATCGTGTCAATGTACGATAGCCAGTCGTAACAATTGTGGCAGCCTTATCCGAGGCATACTTAATGTTTCGTTAGCACAGAGAAGATTTCGGATGATGCAAGTTGCTGGCATACACATCCTATCCTTTGTAGTCGCCTTCTACGATATGCCGGGAAAGGTCGTGGCATTATTCTTTTGGTTCACACCACAGGGGGAATTTTTTGCTTTAACCAAATTATCGCACCGCCATAAATGGCGGCTTAACCTGGGTAGCAATGGTCATCGACAACTGCTATTCCATGGAACGCCCACGAGGAGGACTATGGAAGAGAATTTCTGCTCCCCAATATTACCCATGGTCCAACCATACAATACGTAAGCTACACGAGGCAAGGACAAATTGGAATTCTTCAGTGACTTCCTGCAGTCAACTTTGGATCGACTGCTTATGTAAATAAGTTGTTTTCTTCCTTTGCGTTAAATAAACTCATCATAAATACGCTGAACGACTCTTTTCAAGTGAAGTTTGCAAATTACAGCTTATTCACCGTAGAGCAATTGACTTTGAATCGAAAAGTCCTTCATGCAGATTTCGACACGTTCGTGTATACATGTAAGTAAAATATCCGAACGTTAAAATTTATATCGCCTTCTCCTGAGAATAATCACACTCAATACCGAGAGAAAAACATTAAAAACATTTCGCCACGCGCAATTTCTTCCTTAACACTGTAGGCCCATAATTTTCCTCGACCTTCCTCATAATGGACAGTTTATTGAAACATCTGAACTCGCACTACCTTACAATTCCGCCAAGGACGCAGGCCACACGACTCGCATCTCAAGTACGAAATCAATGTTTCTACATATTGATCCTTGATCCTCAACAGCGAAACCAATGTACAGGCCATACAATACGTAAATAAAACGGATCTCGTGTGAGGCATTTTGCGCTACAAAGTATTTATGTTTCTTACCTTGATGTTGTTAAACATTACCTTGCCGTCACTAACGACTGTTAAGAGACCTCGTAAAAATCCATAAACAGGCAAATTGTTCAGTGAATGCTCACTGCTTTAGGCCCATTACTGGTCAGCAGCAGGACGTCGCAAGGACAGTAAAATTTTGCACGGATCATATTGAATATCGTAGACGTAGATGAGTATTAACGCACTGCATCTTCTTTTTTGGTCGAATTCTCTGTTTTGATGACTTCTTCATTATTGTAATGATCTGGAACGGTATTGTAGAAAATAGTTTGACAGTTTAATGTCTTTTGTGGGTGACATCCTGCAGTGTGTCATTTCCCGGGAATAAGATATCCGTATAAAAGGATTTCAGCCCATGTCTCGTTTCATGATTTTTTTTTATGAGATATTAAGTTCGAAATAGTCGATTGGAAGCATCCTATTGGATTGAATGTGGTGTAGACCAGGTGGATCATACAAGGAACGTGCCTCCTTCAGTGGGCGATAGTCACCCGTCGACTCACCACTGATCAAAATATTTGTGAACCGTCATAAATAGAAGAAGAATCAGTGTGCATATTATTCAACGAAAAAAAAAATATATTGCAAAACTCCTTTCAAACGACTGTTTCACAGTATCCTTAAAGATCGCACTCAAGTTTAAACTCAGCTTAAACTCACCTTTGACAACATCCTAAAAATAAGAGATTGAATAGGCTGGGCATTGAGCTGTACGTCGGTCGACCTGATGTCACAACGGGTACCATCTTCTTTGTGCGAATTCATAAAGAACACGTCAACAATGCTGGACAAAAGAAAATTCGGATATTTCACCAAACATGGACATTCAACAATGGGCGTATTTACCTCAGAATCAATTGTAATGAAACCATCAGGACAGTTGTAATGAGACAGTTTGACGTCGAAATGTACACCTTGAGCTCAACATCTTTAAGACGAGCTCAGATGTTTGGTGTAATTTCATGTGTGGCCCAACTGTTTTCCCCTGGTGTCCATTCAGCGTCACGCGGACAATACCACACATTCGAATATTTCTCTCAATCTTTTTGTCAATACATATATCCTTCTGAATTGGTGGCAAGACCACCACTTGGTATGGATAATACTTTCTCTGGTCTGAATTGAAAAGACGATTCGTACAATTGAGACAGTTCAAATTGAATTGTATGTTCGATATTAGCGCCCAAAAAGTGATGGAAAAACGAGGATTTTGTAGAATTAAGAAGTTAAGAGGCAAACTTACTTGAAAACTATTATCCAACATGAATAAGATGAATGTATACATGGTGGTTGGTGTTTTCAATTATCCTCCATAGAAGCTCTATGGGGTATGGTTATAAATTGCAGGGCAATTCGATTGAAATGAATTCTCACTTTTTAGATTCTTTAGAATATTCAAAGATGAAGGAAGTTGGTATTGTTTGTATTTAAATTATTAGTGACTCACGTTCCTTTTATCAATGGCATTTGCGCAGTCTAGAATCAATATCTGTCCTATAACGCATTTTGTGGTTGGAATGGTAGACTAGATTAGAAAAGAACACAAAGGACAATAGACAAAAAAGTATAAATCCTGTACAAAACTTCCACCACTAATGAGACCTATGTAACTAAATAGTCCACTAAGCGTGGAGTAACTTTTACTATGACAGTAATAAAACAGATGAAAGAATTAATTGTAATTGTTTCCGATTTTCGTAGCTGAGTGAATAATAAAAAGACATGAAGCTTCTCCTACTAAAAATACTTTATTATGCGCAGATAAATGTATTTCGGCAGCGACTTACTCCCTTTATAAGGACTTAGCAATGTATCTATACATTACATAATAAAGCATTTGTAGTAAGAGAAGCTATCTGTCTTTTGATTAGCTGAAAGAATATTGGGATGCGCGCCCATTGGGCACAAGCAGGGAATCAATAGTAACTCAACAACCCCTCATCGTAGAAAGCTCTACTTACTGTCAAGACAATTAGTTCTTAATGCTTTATAATCTTATTTCAAAACATATTTGCGAAAAATTTAGAGTTTCTCCAGAAAACTCAATCAAATTTAAAAAATGACCAAAACCCTTTAAAAGGCCTCAAAATCATTGATATCTGTACGTATAATAAATCTGTAAATTTTGTGTCTGTACATTCGAAATATTTCGAAAAAAAACATATCTGGGGTATAGTTGCCAGTAACAAAATTCATTAAGATGGGTTTTTAAATTTTTGTCTGTTTGTTTATCTGTTCAGACATCACATGAAAACCGCTAATCCGATTGAAGTACATTATTTTAGAAAAAATATTGGTTAATGTGCAGTAACATTAAATTTTTATCTCATTGAAATTGATTCTACCAATCAAAAGATATCCAGATTTTAAGGTTTTCGAAATATCAATATTGTCATCAAAGCCACTCATTCATTGTTGAAAGTCTACAGTTCCCAGTAGGCATTTCAGGCACAAAAATCGTTAGGCAAGAAAAGCGATCTTAACTCGTCTTCGTTCAAACAATCAAATACTTATTTAGCCATGACACATAGGGAAGGAAGGAAGGAGCTTCTACGGACATATATGTATATGGCTTATGAGGGTCGTACTATTGAATCTTGTGCTTTAACAAGGGTTGACAGCCGTTGAGTCATGAGAACCCGTGTGATATAAGCCCAAATTATAATGGTCATATGTGGTATTAAAGCTCGACGTTTAATTTGGTTATGATTCCTCAAGATGCTGTCAAAACTTAATGAATCCTTTGTGCTAATTATAATTGTTTTAAGACGTGGACGGTAAAAATATTTGAATTTGAATTTAATTAAAATTTAAATCATTATTTTGTGTTAACAAACAAGAAAGCATTATGTTTGGTCAGGGAATGCTGGAAAAATTGAACTGGATCTTAATGCTTCATTCTTAAAAACAAACAAGAAATGGCATTTCGATACAACGTTGTTGATTTGCATGATCGGTTCCAAATTGGTTCCCTTCAATCGTAAGACCATTTTGATTGACTCTATGAGACTATACATTCGTATCGACATCGAATATTTGCCTGCCTTAAGACGTCGACTTTTTTAACCAGGGCTATTGGGCCGTTACTTTCGTGGACCCATCATCAGTCCACTTGTTAAGTGCAAGAGATACGTTAATTGTTATTTCAAGAATGGATCAGTTTATTGTGAGGATACCATCACAAAAAGTTCACACAACAAGGCAATCTGACAGTCAATTAAAAACATTTTAAAAAATTTTGTGCGCCATCCCCTAATATTTTTCAACAATCGGCGCCTCTGCCTCTCACCTCATTCATCATCATAATCATCGTGGCGCGACAGCCCGACGTCGGGCCTTGGCCGCCTGGATCGTTGTCCTTCAATTATCTCGGTCACATGACCACGTCTTCCAATCTTGGAAGCCCAGTAGCTGTTCGGTATCCACATATACTGAGCTCTCCCAACGAGATCTCGGTCGCCTAGGCAGTCTCGCTCCGTCGACTCGTTCTGCATTCATTACTCTCTTTGGCATGCGATCATCGTACATGCCCTGCCCATTGAAGTCGTTGAAGTTTGACGATTTTCGAAACTTCCAGCTCATCGTACAGTTCATACAATTCATGGTTGTACCGGATGCGCCATCCAGCTCGATCGCAAACAGCCCCGAAAATTCGCCGTAGAACCTTACGTTCAAATGTGTCTAGCATGTTTGCGGAGGCTTGAGTTAGGGTCCATGCTTCGCAGCCGTAGCATAGCACTGGCCGTATAATGGTTTTGTACACGCGGAGCTTCGTGTTTCTGTGCACATGCTTCGATTTCATTATGGGGAGAACCGAGAAAAAAGTCTTATTAGCTAGTATCCGTCACTTGATTTCGTCAGTTTCGTTGGCGTCCCTTGATAAGTTGCACCCCAGGTATATGAAGTTGTTCACGAACTCGATGTTGACGTCCCCCACATTGATGCTCGGTTGTGCAGGTGTCCTTGTCGTCGCATCATTATTTTAGTTTTACCCTCGTTGGTACGTAGTCGAACTTCTTTTGCAGCGGTATCGAGCGTTAGTTCTTCTGCCTCGGCCAATCTTCGGGACATGATGTTGATATCGTCGGCGTACGCTGCTAATTGTGTCGACTTGATGAGTAGCGTCTTGCTGTTGTCCATATTCATAGCCCGAATAGCGTATTCCAGTGCTAGGCTGAAGAGCGTCGGTGCCAAACCATCGCCCTGTTTTAGACCAGTGCGTGTTTCAAATAGATCAGTAAGTCTATTCTGGATCCTGCCTGACTTGTGAGACGGAGTTGGTCAGCGTCATCTTTGTCGGTCGCACTAATTTGGCCGGTATACCAAATTGCAGCATGATGTTGTACAGTACTCCACGATCGATACTGTCGTATGCCTGCTTGAAGTCGACAAAGATTTGGTAAACGTTTACGTTGTATTCCCTGCACTTCTGGAGTATCAGTTTGACAGTAAAGAGCTGATCTCTTGTGGAGCGACGAAGTCTGAAACCACTTTGATATTCGCCAATGATTCACGATACGGTTTTATTCTATTTTCCAGAATTTTCGTCAAAATTTTATAGGACGTACAAACTAGTGAAATGCCCCTGTAATTCTCACACTATAGTTTATCTCGCTTTTTGTGAATTGGACAGATGATGCTTCTGCGCCAATCGTCTGGGATCACCTCGTCCTCCCATACTCGTAGGAGTAATTGATGTATGGAATCTTTATTTCGTTTTAGTGACCGCAACGCGAGATCAACTTCCTTTACTGTCGGGGGTTGTATGGATGGGCCTAGATCACCAACATCGTCGACAGCTTCTTGTGTGGGGATATTGGATGGTAGGCTCAGAAGCTCTTCAAAATAAGAAGCCCATCGTTTGTTGATGCCGTCGGTGTCGCTGATGAGATGATGTTTCCATCCTTGTCCTTACAAAGGCTAGTGCTGTGTTGGGAGCCGTTCTTAATTGTATTTACTAGTTTGTACGCTTGTCCGGTGTTCCTATTAGCTAAGTTTTCGTTTATATTCAGCAACTGCTCGTCAAAGTATTTACGTTTCTTACGTCTAATTATTATATTCGATATTCGTCGTAGCTCGTTATATTTTTCTCTTCTAGCTCTGGTTCCTCGTTAAATCCGTTGTCTGTAGGCCTCATTTTTCGCGTCAAGTGAATTTTTGCATTCACCTCATTAGCTTTAGCTTAAAATTCCACCGGCTGGTGTTTAACGACTCATGGGAAATAATGAAAAAAATCTGTAACTCCCAATCGAATGAATATGAAAAGCGAACAACTTGAAATTTGGGTCTTCTCGATTCTGGGCGTTGAAAGGCAATTTCGATTGAATACACAAAAAAAATTAAACCCCACCTCTCACTTCATCGATGTGTTTAACGACTCATGTGGTGAAATAGTTGACACAAAGCTTTTGTTAATTTATTTCACCATAAGGTTAAAATGTTTATCTATTAGAACTATCAGGGAGCATAACCTGCGTAGGTATTCTAAAGGTTAATATGAATCCCAGACACATAAAATTTGAACGGTCAATGGTGGTGAGATCAGGAAGAGTTGGCTTGTATTTGTAATCACCAGCTGTAAACAAGTTGTTGCGATTCCTATTTATTCATTTGTCTGATGTAGGAATTTTATTGCCGGCAGAAGCACAGCAGCAGCGGCTGTCTTGGGTAATGTGCTTTCATACAAGTCGTACACATTATCGGCAGAAGCATCAAATGCGTCTTGTGCAATGTGCTCTCTTACACCTACCACACATGAGCAAAGTTTCTACAAATTTGTGAACAAAACTTTTGCTCATGTGCGGTAGGTGCAGGAAAGCACAATATCTAAAATACATTTGATGCCGCTGCCGGCAATAAAATTCTCGCTTTAGGTTGTGTTCGCACGTGTGAAACCCATAACATATTAGCCAACTGATTACAAATATAGGGGAGAAATAGGTGAAAAAGTGAAAGCAAATTAAGTGAAGTGGAGATAGGAAGTGACGCAGTAAACTTAAAAAGGGTATACTAAACAAAAATATGTGATGCTGGAGTTTCAATCGCAGCGACAGCAGTAGCGGCATCGCCTATGTTTTGGGTAATTAGAATACACTCATTCCCCGTGACAAGCCGTACACATTGCCGACAGAGATATAGCAGCAGCAGCATCGTCTGTGTCTTGGATAATGTGCTTTCGTACAGCCACCACGCATAAGCAAAAGTGTTGTTCAAAAATGTGTAGAACATTTTGCTCATGTGCGGTAGGTGTAAGAAAGCACAGTACCCAAGACATATTTGATGCCGCTGCTGTGCTTCTGCCGGCAATGAAATTCCAGCATCACATTATTTTTTTTATTACACCCTTTTTTAGTTTACTACGTCACTCCCTTTTTCCATTTTCGCATGATATAAATTAAGGGAACTAATTAGCCGTGAAAGTGGATATAAGATATTCAATGAATTGAAGGTGGATCAATTTTATGTAAGTTTCGTTACATTTAAGATCTTTAGGAATTCTCAGCTCATAATTGGTTTGTTTGTCCATTTAGAATGCGCTCACTGAAGAGAACAAACCTTTCCCAATATAGCGGGAATGCTAAAATAACGCGATTATAGTCAGGTCTCACGAATCTGAGGATGTTGCGACGCAGTGTCGACCGAGTCAGACATGCGAGTTTGAGACTTTCACCGAAAGGATGTGTTGCTTAAACTCTCAAATGGCTCGGACAGCAGCAGTGAAGTGCACTTGTCTATTGAACGGAATCGTCATGCATTTTTTAGCGATTCTGGAAATTTCATCGAAATAGCATCTCCCTTGAGTTTTCAGAGAGCTCACACAATGCTCACTAACAGCCGATCGCGAACGAGACAACTGCGTCAGAGCTCTCGAAACCGAAGATCAGAATTAAGGGAGGATAGTATCAGCTAGGGAAAATTATGAACGGACGCCCAATGAAAAAGAAAATTATTTAATAACTGAAAGGGAAAGGATTACGGCGTGCATAGGCAACAGAACAACGTCAATCACACTTAGAGGCTGATCGAGTTCGATACTATGTTAATAGAATATCTATTTCATTTGTAAGTTCTGACAAATCGGAAGAAAATTGTGGAGCACACAATACTACACAATTCCTTTTGTCACAATAAGGAAAAAGCAGCTTTTGTATATTCTACTCAGATTGACTATGCCGATATCGCCGATTTAGCGTCGAGACGGCAGAACGATTAAGAACCCCTGCTATAAACAGTACATGTAATCTATTCTGATATCTCAAGATGAAGTTTTATATTCTTGTCTTTTACTCAATTGCCCTAACCCCTTGTTGGGCATAGCATGTCAACTGTTCCATGTGGCCAAGTTGACGTTTCATTGGCATAAACTAGTTTCGGAGAATGCAGTTGCCAGCATGCACCTCCTATCTGTTGAGTATGGTTATTATTATATTAGTTATATCATCCATTCGACAGCCGGATGTTGATTGACTTTAAGGCTGCGCGCACGTTGGGACACGTTCGCGTGTCGCGTTCACGTGTTTTATGTCAAACGGTTTGAGTCTATGGTTTGCAACCAAAGATGCGAATCTGTCGAATTGACAAATGCTCGGCTGTTGTCGTATCACCAAATTAAGTTCATTATTGTGTGTTACAGTCAATAATTTAAAATGAAATGTGTGTTTATGCATATCCTACTACTCCCCAGTCGTTTATTTTGCCACTCAATTCTTACCTAATTATCCATTTTAAAGCACAATAATGAACTCAATTTGTTGATACGACAATAGCCGAGCATTTGTCATATTGACAGATTCACGTCTTTGGCTGGAAACCATAGACTCAAACCGTTTGACATAAAACACGTGAACGCGACACGCGAACGTGTGCCAACGTGCGCGCAGCCTAAGGGTTGAAGACATTAACAGCAGAAACAAAGCAATTTGTCACTTCGACCTGCATAGTCACTTATCCACAGAACATCCCTTTTAAGGATTTACCATTATCATTGTCAATAGTAAAAAATTTGAAAATAACTCTCCTACGTTTATTCGCATTCATCAAAAGTCATGCGCATCCAAAACTAGCCCCATGAAAATTCCATTCAATTTTCGTCGGTCCTTTTGTGTACTTTTCACTGCCAAGCGTTCAATCTCATTGTCAGGTCCTCCCGCACAACACATTCATTCAACAAGAATTGAAAAGTTGAAAAAAGTTAACTGGAGTGCGGTCAATTAGTAAGGTATATATAACTAATGAACTCCTACCACCGCCGCCTAATCATATCCACGACCACCCATCATTGGATAGTTTCGCTCAATAGCTCGCCATGTGAGCCACTCAATTAGTGCTACAAATTGGACGAGTGGTATCTAAGGAGGAATCGAATTGTTGCTATTTGTGCCACAGAACCTACCTAATAGTTTCATCATTGATCATCAAAAACCATCGACATAATCAGCAACAATGTTGTACGAGGCGAGGTGTTTAATGTTAATTAATCAAAATTAACCGAAACCATTCATTTGGACTTCATAATTCATTCATTCGCAAAGAATTGTAAGTGATTGTCCATAATACGGTCATACTGTTCAGTGATGCTTTTTAACCGTCCCGACAATGACTGTTCTTTAAGTAAAAGGAAAATTGTCCGATACACGGTGTTGCCGTTTCCACGTTTTTGTTATAAATAAAAGCCTAGAGCGAGGCGCAAAACTTCGAGTACTTTGGCGGTATTGTGTTCATATCAATCCTTTTTGCGGCTGAGGAGTTTTTGTTGGCGGGGAATTTTTTACAACAGAGTTGCTTTTGGGAGATATCATTATCTTTTTACAAAGTAGTAGTAGTAATCCGGATGGCGCAACGGTATGTATGGCTTGTCGGTAGTCTTCGATAGAAAAGGGGATTTACATCTCGCACTAATATGCTGTACAAGGGTGGTGGTTTGTAGGTAATAGGCGGTTTTGATAAATTTTATATCATGTGAGATTCCGATATATACATAATAGGGGTTGTATGATGCATGACATTAATAATAGTGAATTGTGTTTGAAAAGAAATCCCTACAGTAGTTACATGGGTGTAGTTGCATTACAAGTCGAATCCAAATATTATTAGATAAGGCCGATTGAGATTTTGGTGAAGAAAAGACAATTTGAAAGAATTGAGTTCCAATAATAATAAAACTGAAAAACATAATAGGCAACAGAATGGTCTCATGTTTATGAGGAAGTTTCGCATTTCATGAAGTGTTGGGTTTCTCTGAAAGCTTGCGCAAATACACTATGCATACCAAATTATCAATGAGAGACCCAAAACTATGCAATTAAAATTTAAAAAGAAACGAAAATTATCAGCACACGAAGTAAACATAAAACGGAGTGAATGGAGATACAAACGGGTCATAAATTCCGGAATTCTTCAATTGTTTTCGTGTGTGGATTGACTTTTTTTAGACGACACGACACTTTCTGTCCCTGAAATACAGTTGTTGTTATATGATCTTCCTATAGGCTTTATTTACGTTAAAAGTACATTTTCAGCATATTTTATCACTTCTAGGAGAAGATGGAACAGCAGCATTCCCTTATTAATCATGCCTCCTCTATTAGTATCCTCTTCGTGGACACAAATTTGGGGCAGATATGATTTCGCTGAATGTTCGATAACAGACCTCATTTAATCATTATTCGATTAGATTTGCTATACAACAATTGCAAGAATCGCGCTTCATATGCTGTACATATAATTTTCTCATCTAGGGACGCGGGAGCGTCCCGCCCGCCAAAGAAAAACGAAAAAATCGAAAAAAAAAACAAAATTCGGAAAAGTGACCAAGACTATGTTTACGCGACACAACAAGTACGGGTTTTCGGACCTCTGTAACTGCGGCTCCAGGTGATTGTGGGGGCTCAAATTTAGTATGACCATTCTCTCCGGTCGTCTTGCAAAGTGTTGCAAATTTGATGTCGATATGATGAAAAGCAACCGGGATATGACAGTTTGAAAATCGCTATTTTTCAAATTATTCTTGTTCTCGTTGATCTCGTCGATCTCGTTGATCTTGTTGTTCCTTGACAGGACTACAGCCTCGTAGGGAGCGTATTGAGGTCTGGTTTCTTTTCTCACGGATTGACCGTGTCCCAAGGATGTGCCTTTTCTTTCATTTGCTCTGATCCGTGCAGTAGATAAAAAGATACATCAAAAAATGGGGAAAAATAATATAGAGTTTCTTTCTTCGTCTTTTTAATGATTTCAATGGAAAAAATTAGTCTTTTTGATGATTTTAAAGAAACAAACTTCCAGGCGGTCCGTGGTTCAACTTAATTTGGTACATAGATTCCTTTGGTTATTATAAGTAGCACACGGTTATATTTTGCTGCTACTGGAGACGTGCGTCAGGACAAAAGGACTCTCCTAATCATGAAATTAAACAAAACCCCAAGCTGGTAGGTATGGGTATATTCTGAATCGTGGTAATGAGACCTATGCACTGGAGTTCTGTTAAAAAAAATTTTGAGTCCTTCGGTTAGGACTGATGGCATATTTTGCGTCTTTTGAAGAGGAAAAAGGACATTCATGGAAAAGAAGTGATATAAAGGGATTATGGGTATCATATGTCTGGGGGAGCTGAGGCGAATGCAGTAGACTACTGTTGTAGGCATTTTGAGTCCTTTGGGGAGGAAAAAAGGCGTTCTTCGCAAGGAATCGATATGTATGCAAGATGAGTGTTAAAAATGGAGGCGATGAGATGAATGTAGTAGACTACTGTTGAAGGCATTTTGAGCCCTTTGGACTGGAAAAATGGTATTCCTTGCAAGGAAGCGATATCTAGACAGGATGAGTATCATACGACTAGGGATCGTAGTGTGAATGCACTAGAGTACTATTTATGGTGTTTGAGTCCTTTACTTAGGAAAAGAGTATCTTCTTAAGCATAAAATTAAACAGAAACCAAATCTAGAAAAGATCAGTTTCGACTTAAGGATATAAATACCTCATGGACATAAAGGACCGAAACACGTAATTTCGTCGAAGGTAGCTCATAGTGATGCCAGAGGCATACGCATACCTATTTACTCAATGATGTCCACTTAAATTATTAGTTCCTTGGGGTATCACTTTTCAAAGCAAATCATGTACAACTTAACCTTCATAGGACCGACCTCGAAAAATAACGTTAAAGACCAAGTGGGGTGTAAATGCACCCCAACTTTTTTATAGGACAACAAATATTTTGGACAAAACATTTTAATTCTATATTTTGAAAAATAATCTAGAGATAAAACTTAAATTAAGAAACCATCACGGTTCTGATTTTGGTATAATCTACATTGAGGTACTGACTGTACCGAAAACTTCAAAATTACCCGTACCACAACGAAAAAAATTAACGATAACTCGTTACACTATGTAGCAATTTATTTCAATTTTTTTGCACGATATAAGAAGTATATTTAAGAAACATATCTCAGAGGAAATTTAAAAGAAAATTTTTTTCCAGAAGATATCCTAAGAAATGTAGGTCTGGGGTGCAGCTGCACCCCGCTCGGGCTTATGGAGGTTCAAAGCAAATGGATGAAAGTGAAATGTATTTACATGGGACTGGGCTAAAGTGCCGATGAATTCATCGCTCTTTTATACGCAAAACATTTAAGTTTTTGAAATAGGTTCTGTAAAGAGAATCTTTGGAGTTAAAATTTGGTATTAATTGCAGCAAATTGTTTCGGGTGTTGTTCTATGTATTAAAACCCACACGTTGGTAATCAAAAGTACACAACGATAAGTTTTAAGCATTCTAAAGCAGTTTTGGAGTTCATATCCGGGTTCTTCCTCCATAAAATGCAAAAAGATATGATATCTCCCAAAAACAACTCTGTTGTAAAAAATTTCCCGCCAAAAAAAAAACTCATCAGCCGCAAAAAGGATTGATATTAACATAACTCCGTCAAAGTACTCGTAGCTTTGCGCATCGGTCTAGGGTATGCATATTGAACCCTGATTAAATTATTTAATTTATTTTAACGCTGTTTGGCGGGGAGCTTGCTTAAAATAAAAACAGATAAGTAGGAAGATCTGAAGAACATGGAATAGTTTTATTTAATTGAAAAATTAAGTTAATTAAACAAAAGCTGGTCAATAAAACGGAAAATGGAATTGGCAGTGGCGGATCCAAGATTTTGACAAGGGGGGTTTCTTCAAAATTCTGTCGATTAAACACTTAATGGGAGGGATTTATTTATGAACAAATTTAAAAATCGTTTGCACGTATTGGTTACTATGGAGCAATCCCTTTACTTTACTTATAGGGTAAATATTATATGCGTAAGGTCCCAATTGTGACAATATGAAGAAGACGGCAAAGTGTGCGGTCATAAAAATTTCATGGAAAACGACTCTTCCACTCAAGTAACAAATCCATCAGACTACTATCAAATCAAATTTCCTTGACACTCCTATTAATGGACCCTTACAGCCTTATTCAATTGGTTTCTAAATTTATCACTGAGAGCAACAAATGGAAAAAAAGGTCAATTTGTAAACAAGTCAAGTCAAAGTGGGTGGACAAAAAGTGCTTTTGAGACAACGAGCATCCACGGACTTGCGACTGAAACAGTAACGGATCAGATTTCTGATTTTGGAACCGGCACCAATAATAGCTGTAAAGTTCTAATTGTGGTCTGAAAAACATATTTTAAGTGCTGTGCTTGTTATATCGCCGTCAAAATTAAAAAGGAATCTTTTTTCTTATTTTACTCGCGTTGATGCAGGATCTGAACCAGAGCAGAAGAAAAAAAAAAACGAATCGATAAATTGAAAATTTTTAGACATTAAGAAGATAATATGGTTGGTTGTTTAAGGTCCAAATTTTTTTTTTTCAACTTAATGACAGGGACAGGAATGTCTTAATGGTCTTGCTTAGTTAAATATTCAGCCTGGAATTGAATTAACAGAAGATGAAGTCCTTGAAGAATTCTTTAAGAAACCTCGAAAATTTAAAGATAACTGACACGTTTCAAACTTTAAATATGTATAGTATGTTCTTATATTAAAATATATCGGTGTATATTCTTAGAATTTTCAAATTAAAATGAATCGAAATTGTTAAATTTTATCTGTTTAATTTGCATATTATGCAAAGAAAAAAATAAGAAAATCGATCTCAAGGGGGGGGGGGGGGGGGGGGGTCTGAACCCGAACCCCTCCCGTGAATCCGCCTATGGGAATTGGTTAAAGAGAAGAACGGAGTAGAAACTATGTATTAACTGGTTCTCTTCTTTTGTGCAGTAGAGATCAGTGGAGAACAACAACCATAAGCATTACACTAACAATCGGCTCAATCCAGAGCAATTTTGTAAGTGTGTCGCTTGCAATTCCTGTTCTGCTCTGAACTGTGCTGCGCACACAATACGGATATTGTCCATTGATCACTTCTGATCTGAAGTGCATCTCTAATCCTTTATAAGGCAAGGAGCTTTTTAAAGGAAACCGGGCGAGTAGACAGTACTTGGCATCAGAGCTTAAGCTCACAAAGCTCCCCGCCAATCAGCGTTAAAGTGAATTAATTAATTTATTCAGGGTTCAATATGCATACCCTAGAGCGAGGCGCAAAGCTATGAGTACTTTGGCGGAGTTTTGTTCATATCAATCCTTTCTGCGGCTGATGAGTTTTTTTTTGGCGGGAAATTTTTTACAACAGAGTTGTTTTTGGGAGATATAAATCACCATACATCATAAAATATTCAGATGGCTTAAAATTGTCGTTTCAAACATTTAGCACAAGCACACAATTCTTTCAAATTTCCTTTTCCGCCTCACAAAAGTCTTAACATGACCCCTCATTTTTCAATTATCTTTCTACCATTTACATATATGCAATCACTATAAATACCTGTATTAACATCTCAATAAGCTCTATCTTTAATAATATAATGCATGATATTATTACAACCCACCTCCTCGAAATACTTGAAATATGAATGCAAATACCATTCCCACTATCGGTGTGTTAAGTCTTCTGAAGATCCGAATGACTTCAAAAAAGTTGGTAGAATGCTTCCTTGCTAAGAATATAATTTTTCTACTTCAAAGAACTCAAAGTGCTTTCAACAGTAGCCTACTGGATTTGTCTCATCTCTTCCACAGGCCTATTTTAATTTTAATTAATACGTAAAGGGCAGGGGCAACGAGCTTCGAAAACCCCGCCCACGTCTCCCGAACTGAGCTACAGCAAGCATAGGCCCCTACTTAGCTCGTTGAGGGGGCTTTTTCTTCGCCAGATGGCATTGTCCGATCTTCACGGTCACTATGCTACCTAGGCTCCGTCTCCACAGGCATCTTCGGATGCCCACCAAACGGTCCATTATAGATGCTAACTCATCTCGAGGCCTTGGTCCAAAATTCGAATATAGCGCCAGTTATTTTAAATTTTTAGAGTAAGTATATTTCTGTTTTGAGTTTTTATCAGCATAAAATAAGGGTAAATGAAAAATCAAATTGAGAAACCTGACTTTTTTTTTTCATAAACTTGGAACTACCTCTTTTTTTCTCCCAAGCCGGCAAGCATAGTCAACACTGGTACTTCGTTTTATCAATCGTTTTCAACTTCATTCATGCATTGTTCCACACTCACTCAGACCTGTTGTTGTACGATCACATGTAACAATAAGTTACATGAAATCGGTACAACTTAAGTGTTCATAAATTTCGAAAAGATCAAGGAAAGAAGAAGAAAAGAATAGACTGCGTTCAGGTTGAATAAATAATATACAAAAAAAAGACGAAACAATCAACGCCGTTCAAGGCACTGTTGTCCAGATTCACCGTGAACCAACCGTAAAAGCATCTTGTCCAAAGTATTCATCAATCAAAGACCTCTCTATTGACGGGTACGTGAAAGATGTATGGAAGACGTTCAACCGCACGGTGTCAGACTGAATCATGTCTGGGCGAAGAGTCCACACGATGTCCAACTCCCACATCCGATTATCATTATAACCATGACGAGTATAAACCGCCGATTTGTGTTTCACTTTTTTTTTGTATTGACGGAATGTTTAAACCATTTCGTTACGGTGAAAACTATTAAACATTTATTAATAGTTATTTATTTAAAACATTGGAGCTTTTAACGTATTGGGTTGTAAGCAACGGATTGGACAGATCCCGAAAGCAAAACGTCTATGCATTTAACGGTTTAAAAAACATATTTGCTAATTTTAGACAATTTAGATCAATATGTACAGCGACGAAGGTTTTAATTTAAAATTTTGTGAAACAATGGCCTCCGAAAGGCTGAAACATGAAAATTTGCTGAAATAAAAGGTCCATCTCTATCGTTAACGTCAAAATAAAAATTAAATTAATCTAGCTAAATAGAACAGTCATTTTGGATACTGAATATAATGCTACTCGGAAATATTTTCTTGAAACTGATGAGAAATGCTAAACGATAGCTTATGGTTTCGTCATTAACAAATCAATTTGCTTATGAACTCTGATCGCAAGATATACAATTAACAAGACGCCGCAAATAAAAATTGACCAGACCAAATTGTACTCATTATTCTCGAGAATTTGCCACTCATTCGCAAAAATAAAAATTGACAGAGAATTTGATATAAAATGGGGTTCAAATTTCTATGATAAATCTATCGTAATCTACTTATCAAATATACGGTAGTCTATGCAACATAACTGATGCGTGCCTGAAAGAAATTTAATTTGTGATATCTGCTGATTGATGAGTCGAAAACTGGTCTAAAATTTCATAGAATGGTAATTGCTAATAAACCGTGGTTTTATTCATATGAATTTAAGCACCATTTTATAGCAAATTCTCTCTCTCTCTCTCTCTGGTTCCAATTAACTCCTTGTGAGGCATAGGGCACACACGACGCTAACTTTCCACCTCGTCCTGTTCATCGCCATCGTTTTCAGCTCACACCACGACTTGCCTATTGAGGCACATGCTCTCTTAACCGATCTTCTCCAGGTGTTACTAGGTCGTCCAACACGGCAACTTGCGTTGGTTCCCTGCGGGCTCCAATCGAGGGCCTGTTGAGCAATGTTGTTCGGTCCTTTTCGAAGAGTGTGATCTATCCATTGCCACTTTCGCCTTTTAATGGAAGTGTCTATCCTGTCCTGACAAGTAATAGTAAGGAGGTCGTCGTTAGAAATGAACTCCGGTCACCGTATATGCAGGATGCGCCGTAGACACTGGTTCACAAAAGTTTGCAATCTATTGTAGTAGTTATCTCATTGGTCACCTTCGAAATTGAACAGCCATATAGAAGCACTGATTTTACGTTGATTTCGAAGACCCGGAGTTTGGTGCATCTGAAAATGTTGTTGTTTTGCCAGAAAGGAGTTAAACTGAAGAAAGCTGCTCGAGCCTTGTTGATGCGAGACTGTACAGCAAACGCTCCACCATCTGCTGTAACTACGCTTCCGAGATAGCAGAAATTGTCAACTTTCTCGACTGCCTGCTCCGAAGCACAAATTCCGCTTTGCATTCCTGGATCCAAGCTCAAGTACTTAGTCTTGGCAGTGTTGATTTTAAGCCCCACATTACGGCTTTCGCAATACAGAGCATCCGACATTTGAGCTACTTGATCCGATTTATTTGATAGAAGATAAATATGGTCAACATAGTCTAAGTGTTGAAGGTATTTGATCAACTTTCATCTTATACCATTGTTCTGGTATTCTTGAAGCGCGCCGCTTAGTACATCATTAATGGCAATTAAAAACAGTAAAGGTGGCAAAATGCAGCCGTGTCTCTTCAGGCAGCTGAATCCTACAACAAACATTTGGCCAAAATTTCAAGTCGCTAGATTTATTTTATCGTAAGTTATCGTTTGTTTTAAGTTTCATTTGTAGGGGAGGTAGGGGTTCCTTCGGTCGGATCTGGCCCATCTTTAATACCAACTAACTGAATCCTAGTTCAAACATTTTACCAAAATTTAAAGTCGCTGGGTTGATTGTATCAAAAGTTATCGCTTATTTGAAGTTTCATTTGTAGGGGAGGTAGGGGTTCCTTGGGTAGAATCTTGCCCATTTTCAATACCAACCAACTAGATCCTACTACAAATATTTGACCAAAATTTCCATTTTCGACTCCTTTTTTTATTGCGTCGACTGGAAAAAATCACAGCTGTCTACTGTATGCCACAATAATTACGACCTTCAAAAGTTTAAGCGGAATGTGCACTGGCACTTCCTAATCATTCAACCTCTCCCCCATTCCTTAGCTTAATTTCCTTTCCGCCAAGTCTATGCTTGAATCAGAGGGCTTAGGGAATGCCTTCGCAAACAAATGATAAAGCCACATTTATTGCCGAATATTTTCGGGCTTTTTCGACGCTTTTTCGATTAATTTATTCTGTTTTCAATGACGTACGAAAAAAGCCATAAGGTAGTTTAAGATAGCATTAGAAAATCTTTACAGCCCCCAAGGTGACAATTCCATTACCTATTTTGCTTTTGTTGATTATATCAAATCCCACCGATCCCACATTGAACGCGGAATATTTGCGTTTTCTTTCGACAACTTTTTTTACTTATTTCTACTGCGAGGGCAAGGTGAAAAGTTCTCGGTCTGACGCAGAAATATGGTTAGGTTAGGTTAAAGGGGCTGCCGTGATACACACAGCACACATAGACCACCACTCGGTCCTTTGTGATACCACCATCGACTCCACAATTCGAGTCCTACCTATTCATTTAACCAGCCTGAGCTGTTGATAAAGCGCTGGAGCCGACTGATGCTAACATCCTTAAGGTCGTCCAGATCGCCAAAATAGAAAGACCCCAAGGTAATCCTTCTTCTTCTAGCCAGGGTATGACACCCACATAGCAGATGAAAGGTACTCTCCTCCTCATCCTTATCCCCGCAACTCCTACAGAGGTCATTGTGTGAAAGCCCCAATCTCCTAGCATGTTCGCCGATCGGGCAGTGCCCTGTAGTCATCCCCATAAGAGTCCGTAGGTTTCGTCTATTTAACGCCAGTAGCTCCGCAGAGCGTTTGGGATCGATCCTAGGCCAAAGTTGCCTAATAACCATACAAGTGCTACCATTATTCCACCTGGCGTTGGCAGTACTCAACGCGTCATCGTTTATCAACGGTTATATCAGCAAAAATTTATGTTTCCTGCCTGGGTGGTTGTGTCATTAGTTCGTATGACAAGTTTAAATTTGTTCTCTCAAGTAGTTTGTTTACAAGAATTTTTCCTGTAGATGACTTACGTGTTTTTCGTTAAAATGGAGAAACTTGAATATCGTGCGTCATAAAATTCTTCGTTTTGGATGAATCAACTACTAAGGAAATTAATCCGAAGTTAAAAAAGTTTACGGGGACTCTGCTCCTTCGATAACAACCGTTAAAAAATGGGCAGCTGAATTTTAACGTGGTCGCACGTCCCTCGAAGACGACAAACGTAAAGGACGTTCAAAAACCGCAGCCACAACGCAAACCATCAAAGTGCATGATATCGTGTTGGACGATAGGCGAATGAAATTGAGGGATATTGCTGAGGCTGTGGAGATATCGGAAGAAAGGGTGCGAGACATGTTGCACAAAGAATTAGAGACGCGAAAGCTCTGTGCAAGATGGGTGCAGCATTTGCTGAATGACGATCAAAAGTAAATGCACAAAACGCTTTTCACATCAAACTTTGCACCGATTCAATCGGAATCTGACCGATTTTATGCGACGATTTGTCACCATGGATAAGACTTGGGTTCACCACTATACGCCAGAAATGAAACAGCAGTCAAAGCAGTTGGTGGAAGCCGGTGGTTCAGCGTCAAAAAAGCGAATTCGATGGCATCTGCCGGAAAGGTCATGACCAGCGTGTTTTGGGATGCGAGAAGGTTCCTGTTAATTGATTACCTTGAAAAAGGCAGAACAATAACAGGCGAATATTACTCCAAACTTCTTGACCAGCTGGATGTCCGGATTCGCGAGAAGAGACCTGGCATGAAGAAGAAAAAAGTCATCTTTCCCCAGGACAACGCACAAGTGTGCGTTGGCGATGGGAAAACTGCGGGATTGGAGGTACGATTTGCTCGACCATACCCCCTATTCTACTGATTTGGCACCCTCACATTTCCATCTGTTTCTATATTTGAAGAAATTTGTTTCTGGGAAGCGCTTCGCACCCTATGAAGAAGTTGAGAGGGCCGTAAATGAATATTTTCACAGCCTTCCAGACCCTCACTTCTGGGAAAAAATACTCATGTTGCAGGAACGCTGCACCAAGTGTGTTGAAGTTAAAGGAGATTATATAGAAAAATAAAATCATTTTTTGACTGAAAATCGCAGTCTTTCATTGTCAGGTCGAGAACTTTTCACCTTACCTTCGTATTTTCACTAACGTTGGACACAAAAATGTCTTAAGGTAACCTTAACCAAACTTGAGATAGCGTTGGGCAAGCTTGAGGATGCCGGAAGATGATCTTAAGGTATGTTAAAATCACAATGATCCCACATTGGGCGCCAAATGCGATATGTGTGTTAATTGCCTTGACGCCTCCAGGGACATGGGCGCGTCAACATCTCTAACATTTCCATACTTCGTTGACGTTTCGATAGAATATCTACTTTTCGGAAGTGCAGTTGCTTGCATGCACCTCCTATTCGGGCCGTCTTCATACTGACAAGCTCGGAGCAGTGTGAGAGTTCTATTAGTACCCACAGGCGGTTTTGGATCGCGCCAAGATTTGAACTCCGAGCTCTTAATTAGTATCGTAGAGCGGTGACCGAATGACCACGGCCACCGAGCGCGATCTGTGCCAGTTATTATGTTGATAGACTTCTGGTTTTGGCAGTGCTTTGGGTCAAATTTGTGAAGTACACACATTTCGGAACATAGTCTATTATGTCTAACAAGCATTTTAAATGCTATGCTAGAATGTTACAAGCCATTTTCTAAAAACTGAGCAGGTGGCTCAAATAGTTAAGGTCGACACTGTCACTAACCAGTCGTCCCGAATCTTTAAAGACATGCCAAGAAAATGCCAAGAAAAACAATTGTGAATTCATCGAGTTTCAGTTATTAGAGGTTTATTCTGAAAAAAAAAACGGAAAAATGCGTGTCCGACAATAGGAGCGTCCGGTTAATGGAGCCATATTTGTTTGAAAGCATGAACAAAAATTTCGGGACTTTGTCCACTTGAAACAAGGGTCCGGTTATGGGAGGTGTCCGTACAAGGAGCATACACTGTACTCTTGTTTCACCGGGTGACGTGTAGTGGCTTTACTTTTGTAGTCAATAGAGCGAGCGAAGCGAACGTTCTAGGGTAGGATACGAGGGTTGCCTTTTATATTTCGGGATTAAAGAACAGAACCAAATATTAATCATTGAAAATCGCTTTATTGTTTTTCAAAATATTCCCCATGAAGATCTATACACTTTTGCATGCGTTTGAAACAAATGTCAAAGCACTTTTGCCACTCTGATTGAGGTGTCTCCAAAACATGCATTCTGAACGCAGCAACCGCTTCTTCAGGTGTTGAAAAACGTTGACCTCTCAGTTTGTTTTTTACGTTCGGGAATAAAAAGAAGTCATTCGGTGCCAAGTCAGGACTATACGGCGGATGACCCATCAAATCTATGTTTTGAGTGCTCAAAAATGTAGTTGTTTAAGCTGATGTGTGAGAGCTCACATTGTCGTGGTGGAGAGTGATCCGTCTTCGGCGGTTGGTTTTCCTGATTTCTTGGAAGACAACTGGCAAACAAATGGTTGGTCAGGAGGTGCATGCTGGCAACTGCATTCTCCGAAACCAGTTTATGCCAACGAAACATCAACTGGGCCACATGGAACAGTTGACGCGCTATGCCCCACAAGGGGTTAGGGCAATTGAGTAGTAGTAGTACCACTCAGAATTGACTGTTCTGCGTTGTTCTAGTGGTACGGTTGCGACATGTCCAGTTTTTCCGAAAAAACAGGCGACCATTTGCTTGGAAGTGCTTCGTGCGCGAACAATTTTTGTTGGGTTTGGCTCATCTTGAAACACCCATACAGTCGACTGCTGTTTACTTTCGGGCTCATACGCGTAAATCCACGATTCATCACCTGTCACGATGTCATAGACGTGTTTCGAAGCACCGCGATCGTATTTTTTCAGCATTTCTTTCGACCAATCGACACGACCCTTTTTTTGAGCGATTGACAAATTGTGTGGGATCCAACGCGAACAAATTTTTTTGACAGTCAAATGTTCATGCAATATTGAATGTATGCTGGTCCCACTAATGCTTAAGGTTGTCTCAATCTCACGATAGGTCACATGACGATCTTGCAATATCAGTTCGCGCACAGCATCAATGGTTTCCGGAACAACAACTGATTTTGGACGACCTTCACGAAATTCGTCTTGGAGTGAACTACGACCTCGATTGAATTCACCATACCATCGATAAACACTGGTCCTTGATGGAGCTTCATCGCCAAAAATTGAATTCAGTTCATCCATGCACTGTTGCTGAGTTAATCCACGTCGAAAGTTGTAAAAAATAATCGCACGAAAATGTTCACGACTGAATTCCATTATTTGGCCGAGATTAATCTTTTAAGTTACTGTAAAAAACACAAATAGCGCTCGTATGTCAAAACGTTCTGAGTACGTATAACCTCAAAAATGTCAAACTTTACGATAAAGCTGTCAGTTGCCAGATTGTAACACTAGGGTTGTCCAATCCCGAAATATAAAAGGCAACCGTGAAGGTTGCAACCCCTTAAACCGGGGGGCAAGGAGAGTGCGAAATCCTCTCAATTTAAAACCCCCTGTTTGTCAAAGACGCGAATCACTATGTGTCGCCCGGTCAACTAGGAATGTTCCAAAAAGCAAAAAATACTTGATTTTAACTCTTTGGGGTTTGGGCCCGGAATCGCTACAAGCTGGGCCGGATTTCCTCTCCACGGCGCTGATTAAGAACTAGCACGGAAACTAACTAATTGAGCCCATATTCGGTTCATTGTCGTATCAGCCATCAAGATACCGCATCGAACCATTCTCATGCCCTTCGGTAATTTAGGTAAACCTTGAGCTTTACGAAATGTGTTAAGCCCCCCTTGTGTGAACCTAACTAGTGTTAATGATAGCATTTTTATTTACACTTACTTTGAAAACAAATAATAAAATTTAGGCAAACCCAATTTGCAAAATTGCCAAAAGTATATTAAAAAAGAAAAAAAAAATATCCCCCAATAAATTTATGAAACGACCTCGAGTCTTAAATCAACTCCTACTACTCATAACGTACTACAAACTGTACGTACTCTTTGTATACGTGACATACAGTGCAAACGCATGCAATCAGGTGAGTTCCCTGAACGAATGGCCTGTAAAATGCCGACAAAAAAGCGCTCGTTTGTCTACTTAACACAAACAACAATAAACACAAATACTACACGCCATAATAAAAGCAAACAATTATTAGCTGTTTTGTGTTGTTGCGCGCACCGAAACTTTACCATTTGCGCTCCATAATTAATCGTTGCGCTAAGAAGTTGTCAAGACCGCGCATACCTATAGACCTTATAGACCTCGATGTAGTGAAAAGCCAACACCTTGATAATCCCGTGTTGGTCATCAATCAAAAGGCACCGACCGCAACAACAAGTGACTGCGTACAAGTACTCTGCTCTCTTTACAGAAACCACCTTCATAAAGATAAATTTCACGTACGTACAATTACACGATTGTGCGCTTGGCTTTAAGGTGCTATTGTGCTATAGGCTATAGTCTAATTACATGGTGTACCGAGCGCAAAGAGCCGTGCGTTTGACAAACATCGGCCCAGCTTCAGAATACATACGAGTTTATATAAGCATGGGAATTTGGTACGTTCCTAGGTTCTAAATTCCCATGCTTTAGGTTTTGGTGTCAACAAGATGAAAGCGGTGAGATGATCTTCTTTTACGATTGGACGATGGGATTAAGCGCCAGGCCTGAAATCGTCAAAGGTTTAAATGCGTCAAAGTTTGACACAGATATGGGTTATAAAAGCTTGGTTTGGGTTACCTACATGGGTGATCCATAAACATACTCAAAGGTACTAGCGAAACGTTTTTTTTTGACAACTCGCTTCGGTTGTTTTGGCAATACGCCAACAATAATAATTAAAAACAAACTAGCCTTCGGCTAGCTGGCCGAAGGTGTGATATGATAGAAAGAAGGCGAAAATTTCAGCTCGATAGCTTTAAAACTGGGGACTAATTTGCATAGAAACAGACAGACGAACGGGCAGACGTCTCATCATACTGACCAAGAATATATACGAGGGCGGTCTGATAAGTACTGAGCCTTACCGCCCGGTAGAGCCACTATCGCAAGAGAAATTTATTATCGTGTAGTATCTCGCAGACAGCTACTGTCAAAATTTCAGCCGAATCGGACTCGTAGTTTTGTTTTGCCCGCATGTGGAATCGGGCGTGTCCGCGGATTTTAGAAAAATGGAAAAAGAGCAATATCGGTCGGTGATTCGATTCTTGTTTTTGGAAGGGAAATCGCGCAGCGAAATCAAAGAGCGCTTGGATGCTGTGTACGGTGACTCTTCTTCTTCGATGGCGACCATCGAAAATTGGTTTGAAGAGTTTTAACGTGGTCGCACGTCGGTTTTTGATGAGCTACGCCCAGGTGCCCCGAAAACGGCTACCACGGAGGATAACGTGAGAAAAATCCAGGATCACGTATTGGCAGACCGCCGATTGAAGGTGCACGAGATAGCTGAGACAGTAAGCATCTCAAAAGACCGCGTGGGTCATATCCTGCAAGAAATTTTGGGCATGAGAAAAGCGCGATGGGTGCCGCGTTTGCTCACTCCGGACAACAAGCGCAACCGTTAGACTACTTCAGAGCAGTGTCTGACGCTGTTTAAGCGCAATCCGAAGGTGTTTCTGCGTGACTGTCGACGAAACATGGAGTGGACTTCACCCAGCGAACGTGTCCGAAGAAGGCGAAGACTGTCCTATCCTATCCTAGAAGGGCAAAACGGTCACAGGGCTCTACTATGCCGAATTATTGGGTCGATTCGAGGCCGAATTGCAGAAAAAACGGCCCCATTTGGAGAAGGAAAAAGTGCTCTTCCACCATGACAACGCACCGGCACACACCTCCGCCATCGCCACGGCCAAATTGGTCGAATTGGGCTACGCACTGCTGCCCCATCCACCGTATTCTCTAGATTTGGCCCCGTGCGACTTCTTTTTGTTACCAAACTTGAAGCAGTCACTCGCCGGGCAGAAATTTGAGTCGAATGAGGCCATCGCCGCCACGGAGGCCTACTTGCAGACCTCGAGAAAACGTATTTTTCAGACGGTTTAAAGAAGTTGGAGCATCGCTGGGTCAAGTGTGTCGAGCTAAAAGGAGACTATGTTGAGAAATAAATCGCCATTATTCCTAAATTTTCGTTTTCTTTTGTAGGCTAACTACTTATCGGACCGCCCTCGTATAGTTTATATGATCGGAGATGCTTCTTTCTGTGCGTTGCAAACTTCATGACAAAGTTAATATACCCTGTCACATCCGTAAAGGGTATAAAAAAAGAGATATCATTTTTGCACCGATCTGAGCAAGCCGTTCATGGCAGGCTTTAATATTTCATTAATTCGAAAAAAATAGCAACAACGAAGCCACGATAACCGCATGCCAAAACGAATATTGAAAGGACTCATCAGCGAAGCATGAATGTGAAAAAGACTGAGAGCTCGTTTGGAAGACTCGGTAGATGCTAACGCCGAACAATTTTTGGGCTTCCGAAATTGGAGCAAGTGGTCACTTGACCGAGATTATTGAAGGACAATGATCCAGATGGCCAAGGCCTCGCGTCGGTCGATGATTGTGATGATAACGAAGCCATGAGATTGGAGTTACCTTATGGCGACTTTGGTAGGATGCGTATGATATGCCGACAACATCGAAAAGATTCTATAATATCAGCATGACGTATATGTCATACATATCATGACCAATAATATAAATGATAAATTCCAATTTATAAAACACGGAACAGGTTGTCTGTAGTCTATCATACCTGTCAAATAGACCACCTGCTTGTTCGCAACACTTTCTTCTTTATTCATATAAAGCCCAAACAATAAGAAAGCCTTGAAAAAATAACTTCCGCCCTCTACAACACTCGATTGTCTCTCTGTTCTCAAAGAATGAAGAAGGCCCGCTTTCTTCCTATAACATACGCTTTGTTAATCGCTTCAATATCCATGAATGTGTTTAACCTCTTGACATGATGACACCAAATACTTCTTTGCGGCTGAAGTGATTTTATTGAATTAATGTCATTGTGACATTTTGGGCCCTGACTGCGAGGCACACCTATCCGATCGATGTCGGCATGTGTACTCGTACTCGTATCGCACTTCAATAACCTGCAAAGATTCCCTACGTGTGAGCTATCCATGTTTGATATTGTGCCGTGTAGTGGGCGACTAATGAATTGGGCTGTACTGGACATGAATTTCAAGTCACTTATCATAATTGGCCGACACCTTGTGAAACATTTTGCCGAAGCTGGAGATTGTTGAGAGTTCTCCAATTTTTTTTCGGTTCACTAAATGAATTGAGGTAAAGTGTCATGAATTAAATTTATTGGTTATTGATTGGGTTTGGCAGGGGAGTCGCTGCGCGTAGATACTCGTACATTGATTTCAATTTCAATTCAATGTCGTCATCATTATTAGTTCGATGAACGTGTATGTCACGAGTATCTGTCTGGAATGTAGTTGTATCTAAAATATATGCATAAATCACTAATCACGCCTACGCGTATATTCGATGGTAATTGTTAACCGGTGTATTATTATTTTTCTTTTGTTAAAAAATCAATCATATGGATATTTGTGGCTGCAATCAGGATGGAAATAAGAATCGTTGTTAAAAATTTACTGATTAATGGATAGAGAAATGACGACATAATATAAAAAATGTCCTCGAACACTTATTTTATGTTTAGCATTGTAAGGGAACATTACGAGTATATCCAGATAGGAGTCATCAATTAAACGGAGATGTGGTTTAAAATTATTGAGAAATTGCAAATTTGAAAACCTATTAGTGATCGACATAATAACATAACATTTGGGGCGAAAGACCTATTCCATAGTCCTCCACGTGGGCGACCTATGGTAACGGCAGTGTGTTACATCGCTGACGACTAAGTCTTAGCGATAAGACAGTTTGGAAAAAGGCAGATAGCTGTACCCTGAATGGCTGGCCAACACCTAAGCGTCTCAGGTTAAGTAGGAAGGAATAGCTTGCATAGTTGGACCTGCAACATAGTTGTGTGAACTCCAGCACGTTCACTAAACCATCTGAAGCAGCTATCTTCCGAGGCCATCTCCTGAATGGGGTTAAGCGATATGCTGACAACTCGTCCTTGTAAAAACCACTCCACGTCAAGAAACCTGGAACAAAAGCCTCGGATTGGACGGATCAACGACGACGACCACGCAAACGACTAACGGATTATTCTTTCGGATCCTGGAATGTACGCTCCCTGAACAAACCGGGGGCCGAGAAGGCCCTCCTTCAACAGGTCGAAAAGTACAAACTGAGCATTACTGCAGTCCAGGACACAAATTGGCTTGGCAGCGAGATCAATGACAAGAAATTGCACACAATTTTTAGAAGCGGCAAACCATCGGGCCAAAATTAGTTTGGAGTAGCATTTATAGTGAACAATCAAGTTGCACATTATTGACTTCAAACCCAAAAATGAACGGCTGTGTGCTATTAGCATTAACACTCGATTCATCAATTTTTGACTTATCAATGTGCACGTCCGAACTGAAGTTAAAGAAGACGCAGTAAAAGACGAGCTCTACGCCCGCCTTGAGACCCTCTTCGACTGACTTCCAACAAACGACGTCAAACTGCTTCTGGGAGTCTTTAACGCGGAAGTCGGAAATGAAAGTTGGCACCGAGGGACCACTGGAGGTCACAGACTCCACGACAACTGTAACCACAACGGCCAGCGACTTATCGAGTTGGCCTGCAGCAGGAATCTGGTCATAAGCTCTACGTGTTCCCCGCATCGACACATTCATAAGCAGACCCGGATATTTCCTGACGCACATACCGTCAACCAAATTGATCACGTCCTTATTTGCACGAAATGGGTAATATACCTACATTATCTGCTTTCCTCAATATAGAGGGTGCATTCAACAATGTCCGCATCGAATCAATTCATGATGCCTTATCCAGAGGATAACAACTCTGCTAAGATCTAGAATAATTCATGCGGACTTAGGAAACAGCCACCTAAGCGTGACATTACACTTTACGTTTTTCTGCAGAAAGAGCAATCCCGCAAAAAAACGCATTTTCGTCCAAGAAGACGAACGTGTACACTTAAATAGAACGCTTTACACTTATGCGTAACGACAATGCTGCAGTTTGCAGGAATCATTTTGCAGCAGCAAGTCCAACGACAGCGGGAAGACTCTCCCTCAAAAAAACGCAATGAGAAGATGAACACACGGTGGTATATGGAACGCATTTCACCTTCCGTTTTTTGGTTCAACGACAAACTAGAAACTCATGCACCCAGTGACGGAATTCATACAGTGCATCCATTGAGGATTGGCTGAAATTGTATCGGCCTCACAACTTTTACCTACTATATTGCCACAAAAATAAAACCATCAATATCCTCACTGGGATATATTTATTTCTTTCACAAGCTCTTCTCGCAGAAAGACGCAATGTGTAATTATAGGGTTCTCTTCTTGAACGACAATGCGTTTTGTTGCGGGATTTCTCTTCCTGCAGAAAAACGCAAAGTGTAATGTCACGCTAACCAGATATGTATGCATATCTGGTCGTTAATAAAATCCTAGCTAGGATTGACAGAGAAGGGGCTAAAGTGGTCGCGTGCGTGGATTATGTGGCGATCGTAGTGTCAGGGATGTGCCTCACCGTGATTAGTCAAATCTTGGAAAGGGCTCTGGGTATGGTGAGCGCCTAGGCAACAAGCATGGCCTGGGCGTCAACCCAGATAAAACTGAACTGATGCTATTTACCACAAAAATCAAAGTACCACATTTTACCCTTCCTAAACCACACGCACGTACTTAGGTGCCATTCTAGACACAAAGCTCACCTGGAAGTTTAACATTGAAGAACGGGTAAAGAAGGACTGCATAGCCTTCTACGCCTGTAAGAAAACCTTCGGAAGAAGGAGGGGCCTTAAGCCAAATATGGTCCTTTGGATATACAATTCCAATTCTTACATATGGGTCGTTGGTCCGGTGGCCAGCGATGGCTCAAAAATATAACGTCACAAAAATTGGCAAGGTGCAAAGAACGGCATGTCTTGGTACCACAGGTGCCATACGAACATGTCGGAGGGAAGCGCTAAACGTGATCCTGCACCTTCCACCTATCGACCTCCTTATCAAACAACTGGCGGCGGGCAGTGCAGTCAGGCTCAAATAGTCGGGAGACTGGACTGCTAAACCGTACGGCCATAGCGACATTCTTAACCAGTTGCCACAAGATGAGGCCCAGGTGAATACCGACTTCACCGTGCCCAAGCTAAGGTTTGAGAGAAACTTCTCTGCCAAATTCCTCAGCAGAGCTGAATGGGGGAGGCAAGGTGGTCACAAATTTTTACATCACGATTTTCAGCAACGGGTCGCAAACGAACTGCGGCGTCGGTGAAGGAATATTTTCTGACGCACTAAATATTTCAAAGTGTTACCGCCTCCCTGATCATGCCAACATCTTTCAGGCGGAAACCCTCGCAATCATGAAAGCTTGTCACACTCTCAGAGACATATACTCGTATCAGACTGTCTTAATTCCATTTGATAACACAGTATATTCGGAATGCGTATTTTGTATTAACGGTTATCCCTGCATACTGATAAATGAAATATTCAGACAAAGAGACGTAGTACCTTTCTATCTGTCTGCATATCCACGCTTAATCTTTGGTACAGTGTACGCTCTCATAACCGGACACCATTGGGACTAGAAATTTGGTCCAGTTATGACAAGTGTCCGCTTAAAAATCGCCAACTTTTTACAAATGCAACCTTCCAATTTTTTAGTGTAGTGGAATTACAATTTTTCAAACACACTCTGATCCAAGGACTTGCACTCACTGGTTGTATTTGAAGGCTAAAATATAATGGTGGCGTGCGAAAGCTTAAATTTTTTTATGCAAACCAGCGTTATCGAGAAATAGCAACACTTGCTTACTACACCGTCTCATTTGTTTACTGAATGTTAAACCATTCATTCATAATTTATAAAGTCATGGCAATGCGAAGTGAAGCAATTGCGAAACTATCGCGTTGTCCGGCTATTAGAGGTTTAGTCTGAAAAATAACTGAAAATGCGTGTCCGTATCCGTCTATCGAAGCGTCCGGTTAAGGGAGCCTAATTTGTTTGAAAGCATGCGAAAAATGTTCGGGACTTCATTTGTCCGCTTATAAGAGGTGTCGGTTATAGGAGATGTCCGTGCAGGAAGCGTACACTGTATTTCATTTTCGCCGGAACTCTATCGTACAAAATTAATTGAACTACTCGTAGATCGAGTACTTCCGCCCACAAATGTTCGTGATTTAGATTCAACTCGTATCCAATTAATCTTCAAACGAAACATTTTAGCTTCCACTGTCCATGGGAGCAAATTTAATAACTTTATCAATTCTCGCGAAATTGAAATATGTAGTCTAGTCGATTGAATATCCCGAAATCCCGAATAAATACAATATACCAGTAGATGTTGAGCTTCCTGATAACGCTCCCACTACGGAAATCCGATGGACTGCTGTTTACAAATGTAATCCATCAGCCATATGTCCAGTGCCGTGTGTAATCTATCTTTATTAAAGTTCGAATTTAATAATTCGATATTAGCAATCGAATGTCTTTCAATGAGTTTGTATTTGGCTTCTGATTGAGCGACAAACAAACAAATAACGCACGACGAATAGTTTGTGTTTATCTAACGAGCGCGGCAATTGTCCCATCATAGAGGACTGTGCTCCTGTTAATCCAATTCAAATAGACTAGGACTAGGCATTCCAATTGCTTATCTGAGATTTGCATGGGTTTTAATTGATTTGTGGCAGCGAACATATGCATATGAATCAGTGAACGTGATGCAATGACTCGGATCTTATTTGGTCATACTTCATACAATATAAGCTGGCTAATCAGAGGATTCACTCCATGCGGTTGACATGCTGATGAGTGATGAGTAGTCTGCTTTATTGTTAGTCATCCAATAATTATTATTGATCAAAGGATCACATGCGATCACCCAATTCGATTTAATCATAAATTAAAGCGCTCTTAATCAAAACGCACCTTGTTATTGTGGTAGTTGGTGCTGCGAAGAAGAGAAAAGATTTCAAAAGGCGCAGACATTCAGAAGAAAATTAGCATAACCGTGGTAACTGGAACAAAAAGTAAAGGTGTTGCCGAGAATTGAAACATTTTATATTAAGTATATGTATCTCTCCGGGTCCTGTTAACCCCTTGTGGGGCATAGGGCATTAACCACGCCGACTTTCCACCTCGCCCTGTTCACCGCCATCGCCTTCAACTGACTCCACGATTTGCCTATTGAGTTACACTCGACCTCAACTTTTCTTCTCCAGGTGTTTCTAGGTCGTCCAACACGGCGACTTGCATCGATTCTCTGTGGGTTCCAATCGAGGGACTGTTTTGCAACGTTTTCCGGCCCCTTTCGAAGTGTGTGACCCATCCATTGCCACTTTCGCCTTTTTGTGGAGGTGCCTATCCTGTACTGGCCTGTAATGAGCAAGAGGTCGTCGTTAGAAATAACATCCGGCCCGTTTAGGCGCTGGTTCAGAAAAGTTTGTAATCTACTAGTTATCGCCTTGATCACCTTCCAAGTTGAACAGCCATAAAGAAGCTCAGACTTTACATTGGTTTCGAAGATCCGAAGTTTGGTTCGTCTTGAGATGGTGTTTTTTTTTGTCAGAAAGGAGTCAAACTGAAAAAAGCTGCCCGAGCCTTATTGATACGAGACAGTACATCAGCATCCGCTGTAACTACGCTTCCGAGGTAGCAAAATTTTCTCACTTTTTCAACCGTCTTCCCCGAAACACAAATTTCGCTCTGTCTCCCTGGATCCAAGCTCAAGTACTTAGTTTTGGCAGCGTTGATTTTAAGCCTCGCATTGCCAATTCCGGGGTCCAGGGCATCTGTCATTTGAACTATATGATCCGATCTATTTGAAAGAAGGCGAATATCGTCAGCGTGATCCAGGTGTTGAAGGTATTCAAACAGCGTCCATCTGATATCTTTGCTCTGGTGTTCATTGAGCGTGCTGCAGAGTACGTCGTTAATGGCAATCAAAAACAATATAGGTGATAAAATGCAGCCTTGTCTCAATCCGGTGTGTACCTCGAAGTGGTCTGAAAGCTTACTCTTGTGTAAGACGTGGCATTGGGCTCCCTGATACTCCTTGATGATGGATATAATTTTATCTGATATACCTCTTCTACGTACAGCCTTCCAGATGTATTCCTGGTCAACGCTGTCAAACGCCTTTTTAGAAATCGATGAACATGAGATGTATTGAGGATTGTTCAATAATAATTCGAAGGGTGTTGATGTGGTTGCTACATGAAAAGCCCTCGCGAAAACCAGCCTGTTCATCGTTCAGTGAGCGGTCAACTGTATGCTTGATCTGGTTTAAGACTATTTTTGCCTTTAGTTTGGAGACTGCGGGGAGAAGGCAAATTCCACGCCAATTATTACGATCCTTCAGGTTACCTTTCTTCGGGATCTTAATAATGACGCCCTTCTTCGATTCTTCAGGGAGGGTTTCGGATCCCCAATACTCTTGGATAAGGGGAGAAGAATATCTGCAGTGGCGTTGATATCCGCCTTAAAGAGTTCCACCGGAATTCCATCTATCCCCGGGGTTTTACCCGCTTCAATCGATTTAATAGCTACAGTTACTTCCAGTTTAGATGATGAGCTGATATCAACTCTGGCTATTTACGAAATATTTTCTGCTTCTAGTGAAGATGAATTCTAATGTCCAAAGAAGTTTTTGAGGACCTCAATGAAGTGCTCTCTTCACCGTCGCAGTTGGTGTTCATCAGTGACCACTAGGGACCCGTCTTTATCGTTCGTTAATGGCTTGATAAGTTTGTAAAAGTTTCAACTGTCACCACGGTCAGCCGCCTCCTCTGTCTTCTGCGTTAGGCAATTATAAGCCTAAAGCCAAATTATCGGCTATCCCGAAGCATTTTGAAATTATTGTTAAAAATAAAATAGATGTTTTGGTCAGCCGGTTGATTTCGCCATGTCAGCATGGCTTCCTTAAAGGTAGATCAACTAGAACAAGTTTAGTTTCTTTTACTAAATTTGTTGCAGATTCTATTGAACAAGGAATGCAGGTTGATGTGATGTATATCGACTTTTCGAAGGCTTTCGATAAAGTTGGTCACAACAGATTACTTCGCAAAGTAGAAAATTTAAGTATACAGTCGACTTTTCTAAGCTGGGTGAGGCAGGACTCAGTTGATGAAGTTAAATGGCTGTACATCGCGCTGTATGATAAGATATACATCGGGAGTATCACAAGGAAGTCATTTAGGACCACTATTATTTTTCGGTTTTTGTAAATGATATCATCCAAAATTTTCAATACGCGCGGGTATGTTACGCAGATGATATGAAAATTGTTATAAAACTTGGCGACGTAAGGGACTGCCAAAAAATGTAATGCGATTTAGAAAAATTGTAAAATTGGTGCCGCGACATAAATTTAATTTTAAATGTTAGTAAATGTAAAGTTTTGAGCGCGTTTAGATTAAAAACTCCTCTCTTTTTTTAGTACTCCATAGCAGGCAGTGTTCTTGAAAGAGTATCTGAGATATCAGATCTTGGTGTAATTTTTGATCAAAAGCTTTCGACCACATATTGATTATATTTGATCAAAAGCGAATAGTATGTCAGCATTTGCTAAAAGGAACGCGCGTGAATTAAATGACCCTTATACATACTTTAAAAATGTTGTATTCAGCTTTTGTTCGCTCGCATCTTGAATATTGCTCTATTGTGTGCGGAATCCTTCCCATAATATTCATATCGAGCGTATAGAAAGAATTCAGCATAATTTTACTCGTTTCGCTATTTACCAAATTGGCGTTTTAAACCTGAATATGGTACTCGTTGCTCCTTATTTGGTTTACAAACGTTAGATTATAGAAGAACTTTCTTTCTGCTTTGCTGTCACATTTTGTGTGAAGATATAACGAATTGCTTTGTAGATAGAAATATTCCTCACGATATGCGGAGCAACAATCTTCTTGTTCAGCCTTACCATATTCTGGTCTGGTTGGTCTATGGCACCACATGATGAGTAAGGATCTGTCGGTGGTACGAAACCAGAGGCCGAGGGTCCCATTAGGCCTGGACCCTGATGCGAACGCGAGGAAAGCTGTGAATTCCGCCAACCATTCCATCCTTATCGCCTCATTTTTTTATCATTCCCCATTTTTATCTCTCCTGTTTGTGTTGTCTTCCCCAAGCCTATGAATTTTTGTTAATACGTAAAGGACAGGGGCAACGAGCGGCGAAAACCCCTCCCACGTCTACCGAAATAAGCTACAGTAAGCATAGACCACTGCTTAGCTCATTGAGGAGCCTTTTTCTTCGCCAGATGGGACAGCACGACCTTCACGGTTAACCATGCTACCATAGGCTCCATCCCCACGGGCATCTCCGGATGACCACCAAACCGTCCGTTACAGATTTTAAATTATAACAAAATTGAGATATGTTGGCAACTTATCACTTATCAAATGTTTCGGCAAGAACTTATACACAACTACATATGTCCGTCATTATGAAAAACATGGTTCGTAACACATGTCGAATTCTACTTGGCATCTGATCGACGATCGCTAAGCAGCAAGGAAGTTCAAATCGTTACCGATTGATCCTTGTTTTATCAGCGGCAAATATTAATGGAAAAAAATGTTTAACATAATCTCCTGTGGTGGCTTTTATGATGATGAAAATATTTATGGTGATCGTGTTAATTCTGATCTACATATGTTCCGACATTTGCATGATCAGCTCATCGATAGTCACGCGATCTCTTTTTGAAAAGATACTTTGGTATTCCGACTTGAAGCAAGACACAAATGATTTATGTCAGTGTATCTCGGTATCTGTCTTCACTGAGATTATGCATGATAGAACCAGAAGTGGGCTTGCATTCTACTCGTATGTCATAATTGGAAATGTAAGTGCAGGATCCTTATGTGACTGATAAGAAAATAAGCAACTTAAAAGTTGTATAATAGATATTACTCGTTAGTGAAATTCTACTTCAATTGTGTAATATAACATGTAAGCTATTAGCTGATAAAGTCGTAATGCTGTAAGTGGGTTACGATCATAGCTGGCGTTTTCATCAGAAAAGTAGTGCAGCATTTAATTTTTAACTCGGTTCAAACTATAATAGTTCTAGAAAACTGCACTTACCGTAAAAATACAATGTATTATTGTAAAAATACAACGCAATTTAATAGTTTTTTTCTCAGAATAAAAGTGGGGTGTACCATTGCTAAACAGTCAACAAGACCATTTAGCAATGATCCCCATTCAAAAATTTCTCAGCATAAGCCAAGAAACACTAAGTGCTTGAGCTGGTTTCGGCGTTCGATACCGTACTCTTCAGGAGTTTCCTCGGGTCTATTGGGGAGGTAGCCCGACCAAGCGCAAAAGTGAATATTCAAACTTTCGCCTGAATACGTCACTTCGTACAATGCTCACGATATTAATGTAGTACACAGTGTGCATTATACGGCATGCCAGAGTTGATACCAGACCACTATCTAAACAGGAATTAACTGTGGCTATTAAATCGATGGAGGTGGGTAAAGCCCCGGAAATAGATGGAATTCCGGTGGAACTCTTTAAGATGGATATTCTTCTCCCCCTTATCCAAGAGTGTTGGGAAACCGAAACTCTCCCTAAAGAATAAGATCCCGAAGAAAGGTAACCTGAAGGATTGTAATACTTGGCGTGGAATTTGCCTCCTGACCGCAGTCTCCAAACTGATGGCATAGATAGTCTTAAACCGGATCAAACATACAGTTGACCGCACATTGAACGATGAACAGGCTGGTTTTCGCGAGGGCTTTTCATGTAGCGACCACATCAACACCCTCCGAATTATTATTGAACAATCCGCAGAGTGGAGATCCCCACTACATCTCATGTTCATCGATTTCGAAAGCGTTTGACAGCGTTGACCGGGAATACATCTGAAAGGCTTTAGATAGTAGAGGTATACCAGAAGAAATCATATCCATCATCAAGCAATCCTATAGCGGAGCCCAATGTCACGTCTTACACAAGGGTAAGCTTTCAGATCCCTTCGAGGTACATATACGAGTGAGACAAGGCTGCAATTTGTCACATATATTGTTTTTGATTGCCATTAATGACGTACTCTGCAGTGCGCTTCATGAACACCAGAGCAAAGGTGTCAGATGGAACCTGTTTGAATACCTTCAACACCTGGATTACACTGACGATATTTGTCTTCTCGCAAATATATCGGATCATCTAGTTCAAATGACGGATGCCCTTCACCGCGAAAGTGGCAATGCGAGGCTTAAAATCAATGCTGCCAAAACTAAGTACTTGAGCTTGGATCCAGGAAGGCAGACCGAAATTTGTGTTTCGGGGCAGACGGTGGAAAAAGTGGAAAATTTTGCTACCTCGGAAGCGTAGTTACAGCAGATGGTGGAGCGGATGCTTATGTACAATCTCGCATCAATAAGGCTCGGGCAGCTTTTTTTCAGTTTAACTACTTTCTGGCAAAACAACAACATCTCCAGAAGTACTAAACTCAGGATCTTCGAAACCAATGTGAAATCTATTCTTCCATATGGCTGTTCAACTTGGAAGGTGACCAGGGCGATAACAACTAGATTGCAAACTTTCGTGAACCAGTGTCTACGGCGCATCCTACGCATACGCTGGCCGGAGGTCATTTCTAACGACGACCTCCTGTTCATTATTGGCCAGGTCAGGACTGACACCTCTATAAAAAGGCGAAAGTGGCAATGGATAGGTCACACACTTCGAAAGGGGCCAGAAAATATTGCTAAACAGTCCCTCGATTGGAACCCACAAGGAATCGATGCAAGTGGGCGCGTTGGACGACCTAGAAACACCTGGAGAAGATCAGTTGAGGTCGAGGGTGTCATTTTGCAAATAGTGGAGACAGTTGAAGGCGATGACGGCGAACGGGACGAGGTGGAAAGTCGGCGTGGTTAATACCCTATGCCCCACAAGGGATTGACAGGATCCAGAGATTGGATTAGAGAGGTCGTCACAACAATAGACCACATAAGATTCACAATGACCTTAAGCAATATGTGAGGCAGCATATTGAATCATTCCCCGCTGCATCGTCACTCGCGTCACGTATTCTCGCAGTTTTAACCTACCTAAAAAATACTTGTTTCCTTTGCTGAATATATCAAAAATGCATTCGCTGTATTTGGACAAATGTGAATCTGAAAATGCACCTCAGCATTTTATGAATAAAAGTGCTCTTATGTAAATATTTTCGAGACGGAGTACAACTTATCTATTGGCACACCCAAAAGCTATACTTGTAGCACCTGCGTTTCAAATAATTATATAGGTGAGCACAAAGAAAACTTGTTCCTAGGATTCGAACAGCAAAAAGTGGATCGTGCTAAGGCTATAAATAGTAACAATATATGTATGTTACCTCACTGTCGATCTTCAGCGGACCATGCCCCTTACTAACTACTACTCACCACTAACAAAGCTTTCTATTGTATTTGCGCCAAATGTGATTCCACAACTTGGGGTTCCACATTATTTCCAAAAATACAGTAAATGGAGTGTTTTGCACTTGGACCGAGGACATAGCCAATAGAGGAAGTGCTGAGATTTGTAATTCTTTACTACCCCTGATCGAATTCGACGAAAGGTTCAAAAGGAAGGACAATCTGATTATTTGGTCAGATTCATGCGCAGGGCAAAGCAAGAACTCACAGCTCATATGTCTATATCAACTGTTGATAAAGAGATTTTTTTTTAAAGTAATTGATCATAAATATCCTAAGATGGGTCATACATACCTCGATTCGGACAGGGACTTTGGCAGAATAGAGAAAGTATTGAAGAAACATGCACATATTTACAGCATTGAAAAATATCCTGAAATAATATCAAGTGCAAGCAGGAAGAATCAAGTAATTGATATGACGGAACATTTCAGAGATTTTGAACACATTGATTCAAAACTGCGTCTCGTTAACAGGAAAAAAGATATATTAGGATTGAAAGTGCTATTCAGGGACCCCAGATGGCTTCGCGACGCCAAATTCGGCAGCTACCTTTCCAAAAAATCATTCTTAGAGAACGTATCCTTCAGAAAGGTGGTTATTCTGAGGAAAAACGCAAGATTATCTACGGAAGATCCATCAGCAAGCAGTCTTAAAATTCAGTGCTTAACGGAACATGCAGGTGGCCTTTCCGAAGAAAAGATGAAAGACCTAAAAAATCAGCTCATATTCATTCCGGAAGAGTTCAAGTGGTACGATGAAAAAATCCTCGAAATCAAAGGAAGAACATTAGCATAGCGAAGAATGTATAAACAGAATATTGGAAAAAACATACTCTCGAATTTTTTTATTTTCATTTAAATGATACCCTTTCAGATACAATTAAAGTTGGAAAATTTAACCTTTCCTAGAATGGAATTCTGCCAACGGATGAAGGTGACATGTACATTCAAATTGCAAAACTTTTCAAAATATGAAAATGACAAGATGAACACCTGTAGACTAGAAAATGTGTGGTTAACAACAGAATATATCCCCAATCTAGAACACTAAAAATATAAATACAGAAAAAGTAACAGCTGAAAACTTTGAGGGCATTTTTCTCAATGTTTGAAAATTGTCACATACCACCTCCATTCACTTGCCCCTTCAAATGTTCACAAGGGCAACATTTCTTGGGTCTTACTTTTTTTTACCTTTCACACCTTTTTTTCGTTATTTTGTTAGAAGTGGGGGGAATGTTGACTGGGAAACCAGGCCTCTCTGGGTCTGGACCTCCGCCAGGGCGGGCTCCTGACGCTCCACGCCGCCCCTGATCAGATATAATAGCTTAGTATTTTTTTTGAGTGACTGTACTTGTACATGGCTAAATTTTCATGTGGCCTTGCCACCAATCGGGTTTCGAATCTACCAGGATTCCTAGATACACATAATACGCACAAGGAAATTATGTACTGGTGTGTACATCGCTGTGTTTTCAACTATGTACATTAGATTTGAACTTTGTTTCATTTCAAATGTTCCTCAATATGCATTTTCAATATTAATATAGTGAGATAATGGATTCGATCAGTCATTAAATGTTTGGTTTAATCTACTCTTCACTGCATGGAAAATTTGAAAAATGAAAAAGTACTGATACTCAAATAACCACCACAAGAGTTAATCAGCTAAAGTCGGCTGCAATGTATTGAACCAGAATCCACAGAAGAGGCCCATGGGAATATCGGAAACTCCCCTTTTAGTTGCATATGGTGAAATAGGATCTTCAGATCCCCTCTGGTATACTAATTGAACGGCTGCTGTTTTTACGAGTACTAAGCAAGCCATCCTCAGCCACACTCGATGTGTTAATTGTCAACCAATCGCCAAGTAATCAAGAGCACTCATCACATAATGGATGGCGCTTATCGGAAAAATTGAAGAGCAATTAGTTCTTTCGGGGCGTTTGCATATTCATTTCAATATTTTTATTGTGAGATTATTGAATGTGCCACTTAAAAGAAACGATAAGAAAGTGCTGATGTCGATTGCCTGTGGTGGGAATGGCGCTTCTTAATATACTACATAATTAAGCGCAACCAGCAACTGTTTAGATAAGGAATTTATTTGGATGTTTAGACTGAACTGAATACTTTCTCACGATTAGTGAAACTATTAGGAAAAAGGAAGTATGTATGTATATTTGCTTAGTACTACTACACAGCAACAACAACAAATCTCATTGTTGAGTCATTTCACTAATATCTCGAGCAAACAGATTGGAATGGTAAACATGTTTAATTTTGGTATAAGAAGCACTTTCTATGTCCTTGATTTTTCATAACAAAAAAGTTAGCTACTCGTACTATATTTTATTCAGTTTTGGTTTTTGAATCAAGACACTACATTTCGAATTTCAAATGTGTGGCTCGTCCTTTCTATTATCTCGTATCATAAAAACGCTTGGTCATTCCAAGGAAGCACAGAGCATCCTGTCTGGTAGCTACTACATTGCCTAATCGGTATCCCACTATTTTCACAATACCTGAAGTAAGACATTGGCCTCAATTTCGGTGTAATAAAAACAAGTCTATGCAGATACGAACAGAGTCCATTCATTACTCTGTTTGTGTATTCTGCGTACATAACGCTTTTAAATATCCTATCTTTATTGCCCAATCATCTAATCCAAACACCAACCAAATCTATCCGTTATTTTGAAACTCACACTTCAATAAAATGTTCACAAATAAATTATAACAATTTTGAGAAGTATCCTTCATTTGCGAAAGACTCCGCCATGCGCCTACATAAAGGTCCTTCTCATACGCATGGCTTGTAGTTGACGCCTTCATGGTGGTATGATAATAGAGGCTCTCTTAACACATTCTAAGTAACCGTGATCCAATTTCACACTAATAAATTCTTTTCCGTGAAAGTATTCTAAATGGCGCCTTACAGACTGTCTCGCACTTTCCACAAAAATTTATTACTCTCTCACTTTGAACATTGCACCAATAAAATTACTCTCGAATTACACACATTCAATCCATCGACACACCCTGAAATATTTATCAGGATCGGCTTTTTTTTCCCCGAGTTCATGTTGATTTTTTCCTCGGGGGTGGATAAATAAACGCAAATGTAGTGTATCGGTTAATTTCTTTTGAAAGTGGTCACTCTATGGGAAAAGTGGTCATCTGGAATGAGAGATTTTTTAAGGGTGTGTTTTGAGTAGAATGGGAATTTCTTCAATTGTTTGATTTATTTTTTCAGTTCAAAATGCAAATATCAAGAGTCTAATGCTTCGTTTGGTGAACGCTGAGCTAATTGCGGAACATTGATAAATTGCATTGAAAAGCACTGACAATAAAAAGACATTGTCCACTGAATAACGTTTTGAAGAGCGCACCAATTTCAAAGGACTCCTTAAATTTTTCCTCAGATATATGCACATACATACCCTTAAAAAAGGACATCACAAAAATTATCAAAAAGACTGTTATCCCGTATTCTTTATCTGACCCATGCGCCAATTTGTCTCTCAAGTTACTGTTCGACTTCAGATGTTTAAATAAACAAAAATCGACACCACACTGCTGGAAGGACACTCCGATCGCGAGTATCCTCATAATTTACAACCAGATTTTTAAGGAGACACACTGAAAATAACAAAATAAATATGGAAATGTGTAAAATTGGTTCGAATTTCACATGTTACTGAGGTCTCGCGCAGGAGCGATGGTTCCCGCGTGCACAGCAAGGTGCTTCAAGGTACGAGTATAGTGGGCGGTATCGGTGTGGCCTAATTTGGAACCAGAAAAAAAAAACTAAAGTGTGAAGAACAAGTGTTCAGAGTGTCTCTATCACAAACCGATCAGATGCTTGACACTTGTTTAAGTGGCGCTGTGAGATTTACTTGTTGCGTCACTTGAGAAAGAAATGTTTCCTAGTGTCCCTATGTTTTTTTTCTTCTGGACTTACGACCACATCGCATAGTTACAATGTTTTGCGGTAGTAAATCATCAATTTTATAGTTTTGTCATTAGTTGGAAAGCATGGGTTTTGTAATTGGAGAAATTTTGAAAAAGGAAGAGTTTAGCTGAGTTTGGACGCGGTTTTTTTTTTCTTTTCACTTCAGGGAAATTGACCCCGAAAATATCGTGGAGTGTTTATTTGGATTAGTTGGAAACGGATAAGGATTATTTGGATTTTAAGTGAAAATAAAAAGAAAGTGGATACTTGGTTTGATAACGAAAATATAAACAATGAATATTTAACCCTAGATGGACATGCTTATTTTAAATGCATAAAGGGCATGCACGACGCTCAATATCAAATCGGTTTGATAATGATCGTCTCACTACCTAAATGAAATTGAAAATAAATGATTTTGCATGATTGATATTTTGTTTTCTATCAGCAAGTCATAAGGTCGCCACACATGAACGAGCACAACCACGACCGAACTTCCATCGAACCATCAATTTCATAGAACGGTGGAAATGAGGAGATTTTTTTCCCCGCACGTTCTATTGAATTGATGGTTCGATGGAAATTCGGTAGTGGTTGTCCGTGTTTATGTATGGCGAACTTAAGGGGCTATACCAACCAAATTTTATGTCTTTTCAACAGTTTAAAAATGTCAAGGCCGTATCTCTGATACTCCCCGAATGGCAGCCTTCTAAAGAGCAACCGCTGGCGGGTATAAAATGCTCTATCTGCCTGGAGGCGGAGCTCTGACGTGTTGTTACCTAAATCTTTCGGCATCATAAACGGTACATAATTAAGATGGGCACTATTTAAGCTAGAAATATATCTATAGGGCCATTTGAAAACAGCGTTGCCATTTAAAAGGTATTCTGGAGTCGTTCAACGCAGTTCGTTAGTTAAATCTTTAACGCATTTTTCTCGAAATGAGATTTTTCAAATTTGCTGCCGTTGTAACTCAAAGAGCAATTATCCGATTGATTTGAAAATCCTACTGAGTACTACTGAATATATTCACTCTACAATGACGTAGGATGTTTTTGATTGGATGCAAATTGACGATTTGGCATTGAAAAAACGACCACTTTATGGGCAAGAAAACAGACTTTTTTCATACCTACGCCAATTTGTTAGATGTTGATAATTTCGAAAATCCTACGCCAGTGTACAGGAAATACCTTCCAGTTTAACGACATTTTTCCCTTTTTCGGTTTAGCTACTCAATCGGCCGGAGTCGGCCGAGGTAGCAGAAATTGTCAACTTTTTCGACTGCCTGCCCCGAAACAAAAATTTCGCTTTGATTTCCTAGATCCAAACTCAAGTACTTAGTCTTGGCGTTGTTTTTTAGCACCGCATTACGGCTTTCGCAATGCAGATCATCAGACATTTGAACTACTTGATCCGATTTATTTGATGAAAGACAAATATCGTCGGCATAGTCTAGGTGTTGAAGGTATTTGAACAACTTCCATCTTATACCTTTGTTCTGGTGTTCTTGAAGCGCGCCGCTTAGTACATCATTAATGACAATTAAAAACAGTAAAGGTGACAAAATGCAGCCTTGTCTCACTCCGCTATGCACTTCGAAAAAATCTGATAACTTGTCCCTGTGTAAGACGTGACATTTGGCTTCCTGTTAGGACACCTTGATGATGGAAATTATTTTATCTGATATGCCTCTCCTACGTAAATCCCTTCAGATGTATTCCCAGTCAACGCTGCCAAACGCCTTTTCAAAATCGGTGAACGGTGTGATGTATTGGGGATCTCCACTCTGCGGATTGTTCAATAATAATTCGGGGGGAATAGATGTGGTCGCTACATGAGAAGCCCTTGCGAAAGCCGGCTTATTCATCATTCAATATGCGGTCAACTGTTTGTCTGATCCCGGTTCAAGATTATTTTTGCCAGCAGTTTGGAAACTGTTTGGAGAAGACAGATCCCACGCCAATTATTGCAATCCTTCAGGTCGCCTTTATCCGGGATCTTAATAATGACGCCCTTCTTCCACTCTTTAGGGAGAGTTTTGGTTTCCCAACACTCTTGGATAAGTGGGAGAAGAATATCCGCAGTTGCATTGGCAACCGCTTTAAAAATTTCCACCGGAATCCCATCTATCCCCGGGGCTTTACCCGCTTCCATCGATTTAATAGCCGCATTTACTTCCAGCTTAGAAGGTGGGCTGGTATCAACTCGGACTATTTCCGGAATATCTTCTGGTACTAATGAAGATGCACTCGAAGGTCCAAAGGTGTTGTTGAAGACTTCAATGAAGTGTTCTCTCCATCTCCGCAGTTGGTGTTCTTCGGTTACTAGTAGAGACCCATCTTTATCTTTCACAGGATGTTCTGTTGCAAAAGATTTGCCAGTTAATGGCTTCATAAGCTTAAAAGGGGCTCCACTATCACCGCGGTAAGCCGCTTCCTCTGCCTTCTCCGCTGATGTCCCGTCTTACGCTTCTTTGCACGCCTTTCTGTAGTGAACGGTAATCAGCTCTGAGTTGGCCTTTTACCGAGCCTTCAGCAGCTGAGTTAATCTGTTCCTTAACTCTCTTGCGAGTTGAGATTATAGACAATGTAGAGTCGCTAATGAATGGTTTCCTACCGCCCTCCAATAGACCCGCAAATGTTACGCCATACGAAATAAATGAGTCCTTAGCGACGTTCCATCTATCATCAATTGTAGGATTCACACAAGGTGGTGGTGCAATAGCTGTAAAAACCTGGAAGTCAAAGGTTAATATTAGCATTCAAAATTAAATTTCTAGCGAATTTTTAAATTCACTTGATTTGCCAGAATCAGCACGCATTCTAAAATAATTGAACATAGTTATTGCTTGAATTTTTCTGCAACACATTGCTCCACCACTTTTTTGCAATGGAACCAGACTTGCAATGAAAATATGATGGACAATGTCATCGAAGCAACGATTTTGATTGGAAAATTTAAAGGTGAAGACATGCCACTACCATCAATACCAATATCATAAGCACACCATTCGAAATTAAACATTTACAATTAAAAATTCTATTTTAATTTTCTTTTTTTTATATTATTTATAAAACTAGTAGATATGAATGTCTAAAATGATTGAGATTAGTATCGAAATGTATCAGTTGAAAAAAATCAATGCACGTCATGTACCATCTACAGAAATCAATTCCTATGGTGTTTCTCCCGCTCATTACGCCCATGCTGAATAAGAAAAGAAAACCCACATTTGTTTACAATGGATCCATTACACCCCTGTAATCTATCTGTTTTCAATAAATTCTTTATGCATCGCACAAAAACCGTTTATCCATGCGATTAACGAAAAAAAAAACACCCTAGCAAATCATAAAAACTATCCACCAAACTCCCGCAATTCTCATGTCAAAAGGCACACTTTGCCACAAAGTCGTTATCCAACAATGATTCGCAAAGGTTTGGGAAAAATTCGCAAGCCACAAAATTGCCCAAATATTTAACTCTTTGCAAGAAGTTAATCCTTTTCGTTTGTATCCTTTACCAGTGCGAATCCTTTCCCAGTGCAAATTTGCAAATTTATGAGTTAAGATAACTCGTTTTCCGCGAAAAAAAAACCCTAGACCATACACTCCAAGGACACAGGTACCTCTTTAAAAAAATTGCCACACATGAAAAAAAAGAATCTCTTTTTTTTTTTGCAAACAAAAAGGATTTAAAAAATGCACTAACGCCCCCTTATCACCGGCCATATAAAAAAGAGAGAGTGTCGTAGAAAAAACCCTTCCCGACAATAATTTGCCAAAGAAATTTCTGCGCAGATTCCGAATTTCCTGAAAATTTTATCATCAGCGCAAATCCAGACAAAAGCCGATAGAACCGATAGTGAAGGAAGGACGAAATTTGATGTTAACTCGTCAGCGAAGAAATAATACAACACACCGTCATCAATGTTTATGGCAGCCGTTTAATGGAAGTCATTGGGTGCGACACGACTTCCAATTGTTTCCATTTTTGCGACTACCAACCAACAATCACGCGCACCCTTACAATATTCACCGGATTGTATAGGTATTCGGAGGGTTGCTATGATACGTCGCTAAAGGATGGGACCGGGTTGAAGATGAGACATCAACCCTTGGGTTTATTGGCGACAGCCAATCAGTAGGATTGTGAAGAAGCTTCGGTATTTACTGCCACCATATTTTCTATACAACCCTATAGACCATGTTTTTGGCAAGTGTGCAAAAGGGAGGTTGCCGAAATTTTACACACGCGCATTGCAATCCGTTTATGGTTCCCGGGAAATGAAAATGGTCCCGGGCTGATACACGAAGTAAAGGATGCCGATTTTGGGATATGTTGGTAAGAAGTTTGTTGGATGTGTAGAGATGCGTCTTGGAAGTGTTGAATGCTGGGAGGATGTCTTTTATTCATGAGTTTCTTTTTCATAAATGTTTTGTTTTTCACTTTTGTGATAATAATATTATGGGTGATTCAAATACTCCCTCCAGTAAAATACGGAAGTATTGTACGCTTCATGTGTGGAGGATTATGTTGGAGTTTGATAATATTTATAGCTTAAATAATTTATAATTATATAGGTATTAAAAAATGTAACAAATTAGTGTGGATTTCCTTGAATCTTGTTTCTCAATTGAAATCGAATTTATGGCTATAAATGATCCAAAATTAATCGATAAGTCATTTAAATTGAAAAGGTTCGCCTACAGTTTTAATGAATAGCAATACAGTGAATAAATAAGTTCGCTGAATGGGAACTATGAAGTATAAAATTATACTGAAAAACATTCTTGATTTTCAATTAACTGTCCCTGAACTCTAATACAATATTCTCGAATCTAGTAAATTGTTTGTTTCAAAGAAAAAAATGACTATTCCTTGTCATCGAAACAGGCCGCAATGTCATCCTTTACTTCATCGTCGCTGGTAAATTTCTTGTCCCAAGGCTTTCTTTTCATTTTTAAAACAAATAATAGTCGCTTGGCTCTAAATCTGGGATATAGAGAGGGATCTCCCGGATTTCAAGGCGAACTTTTTATGTGGCATCTATCGCAAGACGCGCAAAATCCTCACGCCTTTGTTCAGTTTTCCCTATCGTTTTCCGTTACGTGGTAATCCCCCACTAAAGAAACATTTTTGCCTTTGTAGCCGATATGCAATATGCCATTTTAATTTAAGAAAGCTATGTCCACAAAGGCCTGTTAAAACATATTGAGGTCTCACAAAAATTATTTTGGTTGACTCTCGGATTGACTTGTTGTGTAAACTTTTTGTGCTGATGTTTTTACAATAAACGGATCCATTTTTGAAGGCAATAAAAATTAACGTAGTTCTTGCACTTAAACAAAATTGGCTGAAGATGGGTTCACGAACTAAACGGCCCAATAGCCCTAGCAAAAAAAAAGTCGACATCACACATGATCGCGCACAACCACGACCGAACTTCCATCGTATCATCAATTTCATAGAACGTGCGGAAAAAGAATTCTCCTCATTTACTCAGTTCGGTCGTATGATTGTGCGCAACCATGTGTGGCGACCATTAATCGTCGCTTATAAGCTACGGTTCAAAGGTATGAGTTCCCCGGCAGCGACTGAGCGACTTGTGTTTGCGACTTCGAAAAATAAAAATGTCATAGCGAAACACTATTCGTGAGTATTTAAAAGTTTAGGAGATCGTCGAATGCAGGCTGTAGTTGCACGACAGTAGTTTCACATAAAATACATACGAATAGTGCTCTGTTATGATGGTTTTTTTTTCTAAAGTCGCAAACGCAAGGCGACCAGTCGCAGCGCAGGAACTCACACTTTAAGGTGCGTTTTGCTAGACACAATAACGTCGCATATTGTTTGCGATAGGCGATCAAGCAACAGAGCACGGAGTACTACTTGTGTGTGTTTTTTAACCCTCCGTATGCCAGGTGGAGTATGACAAACCCCAGCCATCGAAAATATGCTACCATTACGAACTTGTACACGCTCGGTAACTCTTTTACTCAGTAGCTGGAAATACAACGCTTCCCTTCCAAACGATAATATTTAATCCGTTCGATACCGGATACTAGGTTGATTACACACCTTTAATGTGCGATGGGTATGACAGTCCCCATAAAAATTGGACGAAAAAATGCATTCTCTATGCCAAAGTGGCAAGACGAAAAAGGTATACGAGGGTAAGGTGAAAAGTTCTCGGCCTGACAATGAAAGGCTGCGATTTTCAGTTAAAAAATCATTTTATTTTTCTGCATAATTTTCATTGACTTTAACACACTTGGTCCAGCGTGTCTGCAACATGAGTATTCCTTCCCAGAAGTGAGAGTATGGAAGGCTGTGAAACTATTCATCTACGGCCCTCTCAATTTTTTCATAGGGTGCGAAGCGCTTCCCAGAAACAAGTTTCTTTAAGTTTGGAAACGGATGGAAGTCTGAGGGTGCCAAATCAGGAGAATAGGGGGGATGGTCGAGCAAATCGTACACCCAATCCCGCAGTTTTCCCATCGCCAACGCACACTTGTATACAGGTGCGTTGTGCTGGTGAAAGATGATTTTTTTCTACTTCAAACCAGGCCTCTTCTCGCGAATTTTGGCGTCCAACTGGTCAAGAAGTTTGGAGTAATATTCGCCTGTTTTTGTTCTGGCATTTTCAAGGTAATCAATTAACAGAATCCCTTTCGCAACCCAAACCACGCTGGCCATGACCTTTACGGCAGATGCTATCGACTTCGCTTTCTTTGGCGCTATACCACCGGCTTCCGCCCACTGCTACGACTGCTGTTTCCTTTCTGGCGAGTAGTGGTGAGCCCAAGTCTCATCCTTGGTGACAAATCACCGCACAAAATCGGTCGGATCCCGATTGAATCGGCATTCAGCAAATGCGGCACTCATCGTGCGCAGAGCTTTCGCATCTCTAATTATTGTGCGAGATGTTTCGCACCCTTTCTTTCGATATCCCAATAGCCTCAGCAATATATTGTAAGTCACTGTCATTTGCCTATTGTCCAACACGAAATCATGCTTTTTTTGATGGTTTCCGGTGTGGTTGCGGTTTTTGGCCGTCCTCCACGTGGGTCATCTTCGGGGGACGTGCGACCATGTTTAAATTCAGCTGCCCGCTTTTTTACGGTTGAGATCGAAGGAGCAGAGTCCCCGTAAGCTTCTGTTAACTTCGGATGAATTTCCTTAGGGTTTAATCCATGCAAGACGAAGAATTTTACGACAGCGCGATATTCAAGTTTCTCCATTTTAACGAAACACGTGCACCCAGGCAGGAAACATAAATTTTTGCTGATTATAACGGTATTTCTGTGTCAGCCCGATAATTTTTCACCTTACCCTCGTACTTTCGTCTATTGTCTAATAAAAGCTATACAAACGAAGAATCATCTCGATTTATTAGAGAAATCTATTTGTTGTGAAGAAGATGAAAGAAGATATTATTTTATGTAAAATATCTTTTGGGATCTGTCATAAACAAACCTGAAAATCTCCGGATACACACACCGTCAAACAGATTGCAGGAGATGGGCTTCAAGCGTGATGGATGTCCGATCATACCGAGAAAAAAGTTGCTATTCCGACCGTCACTGCGTAGAGACAACCTCTGGCAGTGGGAATTCTTCAGTGAATCAACCAGGAATCAGCCCTCCCAAAATCTTTGCGGTGGACAAACTCTTCAACGATGCTACGGCGCACGCACGCGCCCTTGAAGAAAAACTGACACCTATGCTACACAACTCCGGTAACATAGAGGTACACGGGTTTTGGGAAGAACTCAAAAGTTATTAAGGAGGCCGCAGAAAAAGTCGTGGGACATAAAGCCTAGCGAGCGCGAAATGACGAATTTGACGAAGAATGTCAAAAATCACTTGATGCAAAAAACGAAGCTTACAGACAATGTATCCAGCTAACAGAAAAAAATATGATGGGCTATGGCCAATATCAATAATTAGGAGTATGAAACGAAAATTCTTTGACGAGCAGTTGCTGGATTGATTACCTAGCTAATAGAAACACCAGACAAGTGTACAGACTAGTAAACACGATTAAGAATGACTATCAACCCAGGACTAGCCTCTGTAAAGACAAGGAAGGAAACATAATCAGCGACACCGATAGCATCAACAAACGATGGGTATCCTATTTCGGAGAGCTTCTAATCCTGTATCCCACGTCTCCATACAAGAAACCCCTATCGCTTCTAAGCTCCTGACAGTAGAAGAAATTGATCTCGCTTTGCAGTCACTCAAACTGAATTAAGCACCGGGTGCGAGGTAAATTGTGGTGTGAGAATAACAGAGGTATTTCACTAGTCTGTATGACCTACGAAATGTTGACGAAAATTCTGGAAAATCGAATAAAGCCGTACGCTGAATCATTGGTGAATATCAAGGCGGTTTTAGACCTGGCCGATCCACAATCGATCAGATTTTCACGGACAAACAGATCCTGGAAAAGTGCTGGGAATACAACGTGGACGTGTACCAAATCTTTGTTGATTTTAAGCAAGCTTACGAAAGTATCCACCGTGAAGTACTGTACAACATCATGCTACAACTTGGAATACCAGTAAAATTGGTACGATTAACGAAGATGGCGATGACCAACTCCGTCTCACAGGTCAGGATCCAAAACAGGCTGACTGATCTCTTTCAAATATGTACTGGACTGAAGCAAGGCGGTGGATTAGGTCCGACGCTTGTAATGAACCACCTGTAACGAACCATATTATGGTCTGGTAGTGCTGCTTCCACCAGCAGATCGAAGCAGCACCTGATGAGTAGTGATCTGCTGGTGGTACGAAACCAGAGGCCGAGGGTCCCATTACACCCGGACCCAGGTGCTACCGTGTGGGCGTCTGATCCGTCCGCCAACCATTCCATCCTTATCGACTATTTTTTTATACCGCATTTTTACCTCCCCTGTTTGTGTTGTCTTCCCCAGGCCTATGAATTTTTGTTAATACGTAAAGGACAGGAGCAACGAGCGGCGAAAATCCCGCCCACATTTCCCGAACTGAGCTACAGCAAGCATAGGTCGTTGCTTAGCTCGTTGAGGAGCCTATTTCTTCGCCAGATGGCACGGCCCGACCTTCACGGTAATATGCTACCTTAGGCTCCGTCCCCACGGGCATCTTCGGATGACCACCAAACCGTCCGTTATACGCTCTTCAGCCTGGCACTTGAACACGCCATCCTGGTAATGAATGCGGACCACAGCGGCACACTATTCTTCAAGTCGACGCAGAGAGCGTGTGCTGATGATATCAACATCATATCCCGATACCTGCCGGACAAAGAAGAACTTTTAAATAATCTTAATGCGGCTGCAAACGAAGTTGGACTACGCATTAACCAGGACAAAACAAAAGTAATGATGCAATCAAGATCAACAACATCAACATCAGGGACCTCAGCATCGAATTCGTAGACGACTTCATTTACCTAGGTAACAACCTATCAATGAACGCCAATAAAACTGACGAAATCAAGCGACGGATACAGCTACCAAATAAGACTTTTTTCTTGGTCCTCCCAATAATGAAATCAGAAACATGTTCATAGAAATAAGCTAACTAAGCTCCGCATACATATAACCATCAAACGACCTGGGCTATGTAATGGCTACGAAACCTGGACCCTGCAGGACTAGGTCCAAATAGAGTTCTCTCGACATAACCACCAGCCATTTCTCTCGATGAGAAAATACTTCCGAGAGCAGCGAGGACGACACTTGCCCAACTTCGTTCGGGCTGGTGTTCGCGTCTTAACTCCTACCTATCTCGCATTGATCGGGCTGTCACGAACACATGCCCCGCTTGCAATGGTACACCTCATAATGTGGACCACATTTTCAACTGCCCAGCTGCACCCACACACTTGACCCCCAGGTCGCTGTGGGAGAACCCCGTAGAAGCAGCTATCTTCGTGTCGCTTAACACCGAGGAAGACAAGGAACAATAAGAACATATGTAACACACTCACACAACAAACTTCTGACCATTGCTACAATAACAACAACAACAAACCTGGACCCTCACTAAAGCCTCCGAAAACGTGATAAACGCATTTGAACGAAAGGTCCTTCATTGAATTTTCGGAGCAGTTGGCGACCGAAATTGATGGCGCATCCGACACAACCATGAGCTGTACAATGAGCTGGAAGTTTGGAGAATCGTCAAACTGCAACGTCTACAATTGGCAGGACATATACAACGAATGGACGATGACCGCATGTCGAAGAAAATATTCAATGCAAGACGCGTCGACGATCTCCGGGTGTGAAAAGCGTGGCAAATAGCACCGCTCCATACTGGTGACGCGTATAGTAGGATATAGGTGATGACTTTAGTATTAGTCTCCTGGTCTGAGTATAGGGCCCTCCTATATTTGGTATCATCCTTGCAAAAGCCACAGTATCATTCGTCGCATTTCATAAATCAGCTTTGGGTGGACTTGGACGTGATAATGCTGTTTCTTCAAGGAAACATATATGTAGGAAGGACCGGGACATTAAAGGTGGTCCTAAGGATATATTATACCATCGTATCCAACGACTATAACTATTTGTGATAGGACTCAAACCTGAACAACATATAAATTCGCATGAGTTAAATTTATAGACTATCAGCAACTCTTCAGCTTACATGAGTCTCATGTTCACTGAAAATCGATCGCTCAAATCAATTTGCTTCTGTGTACTATATTCAACCGCACGGCAAACCAAACATAGCCCCAATAAAGACTTCAGTAATTTCTTCAAAACGTCCTTATCAGAACATCTTTAATTATAATCACTTCTCAAGTACAAGTCATTAATTTGCCGCTTGATCAAAAGGAAATCTTTTATCACTCGGTTTGTCGTTATTTATTTTTTTTTTCAAGTTTGCCCATACACGTGCCCCTTTCGTTCCCCTCTGATGTTGTATGTACTGAAACAATTATCTGCGCACCTTCCACAAATTAGCGTGTTAACATCTTGGCGATATCAAAACGTAAGTACCGTTTATAAAGCACAAAAGCAGGTAAGTGCGGCGTATGTTGAGTGTCATTGTGAGAAATCTTGAACTGGTAGTGGTTAGTACATGTCAATTGAGCTACTTGATATCGACTTGCAACATTCGATTCAAGTAATAACCAACTCTGTGATACCACACCACCCAGTAGATTTGTAAGCTGATAGTGAGCTTTAATTAAAATTGATAAGGCGTCAAGCTGCCGCGATACAGTGGTCTTGCATGAGCCCGGGCGTTCATCAGAAAATGAAAAAAAGAAAAATTATGGAGGCAATCTGAGTTACTAAACATAGGTAGATCCAATAAAGTGTGCTATCGTTTCCTTTTACAAGTAGTACGTACAATTTAATCGAAATAATAGTAGAAGTGGCCACAATAAATCATCATGTGGAATGCTTGTGAATCCATCGAAAAGAATTTTGTTGAATTTCAGTAGCTATTAAATTAGCTGATTCATCATCATCGTGGCTCGACAGAGCGACGCGACGTCGGACCATCGCCGTTTGGATTGTTTCCCCCCAGTTTTCTCAGGCAAGCAACAGCGTTCTCCTATTTCAAAAGCCCAGCACTTATTTAGCGTCAGCAGCCACTGAGTATTCCCAACGAGTTCTCGATCTTCCTCGTAACCTTGCTTTCATTGGGCTCGTTATGGCGAGCTCTGTTTAAATTTCATGAATTTGGCCTTTCTCGATTTCTCCTCCATATGCCTTCCCCTCCAAAAATGTTCCCTTCCGGATTTGAAAAGTATTCTCATCCGGAGGGGAACATTTTCTGATCCCATAACTGACGGGTCGCAGTACATATTTTACTGGAGGGGAAAGCATATGGAGAAGAAATCGAGAAAAGTCAGATCCCCGAAATTTAACCATAGCTCGCCAAAACGCACCCAATATTCGTTTGGACATGCGAATTTTTGCCGAATGACCTTGCTTTCAAATATGTTTAGCATGATTTCAGTGGCTCGAGTCAGGGTCCAGGTTTCGCAGCCTTAGCAAAGCACTGGTCGGGTGAGGCTGCGATTTGGAGGTGCCCGATGATTATGTTGTAATGTGCAGTCATCCTTGATCATGATTGCAACAATAGGCGCGTTCTTTTGCAGCTATCCAGGTCAATGGTATTTGACCTATCTAATGCAACTGTAATAGAAGAAACTAATTGATTTCGAGTAGTTTCCTAATATTTCAACAAAAATCACTTTTCCAATTGGAAAAAAATTGGAATTCAATTTAATTGAGGAGAATGAGTTTAAAACACAGTGGAACATCGTCGAAGGAAGGAACTTCTTCTGGCAACCGGAAGATGGGTCCTAAATAAAAGCTTGACTTGTGCGCTAGCCAGGTTAGAATCGGCTCTCGATAAATTACTGGGTTAAGCGTTAACCTATATAGGGTGGGTGACATTGTTTTTGTATTGCGTGCTATTTTACTAATCTATACAGGTTAATAAAAGCGAAAGAACGCGCCTATTGTGTTCGTTTTGTTCTCGTTAATGCGTAGTCAAACTATTTCTATATACACATAGCAAAACAATTAAAGAGCCACTTGAAAATATGCCAAATACTTCCGGGAAATATAAATAAGAAAAACAGACAAACAAACAAACATTTAGCAATTATTGCGTCTTCGCATTCGACGATGAATAGAATCCGGGACGAAAATCAATGATTCTCCAGTCACCCAGGAACCTGTGAGGATATGAACTGAACAGATTCTCTAGATGATGGCTTGCTGTAAAAGTATAATTTGGGCTAAATATAATACCGTTCGAAGGGGCTCTCCACGTTGGTTGCACTTATTGCGCTCAGATGGGGCTTTGCTCGAGAAGAGCGGAACTATTTTACTAAAACAGACTAAAACTTGCTAACAATACGATCTCCGTCTCAATTGCCTTAACCTCTTGCGGGCGCTATGCCCCGTCAACTGTTCCTTGTGGCCCAGCTGACGTTTCGACGGCATAAACTGGTTTCGGAGAATGCAGTTGCCAGCATGCATCTCCTGCACGTCCATGGCCACGAAAGTCGTCCTGGACGGGATTCGAACCCGAAACGTCGGTAGTCAAACATGAGACTGATGCCTCAACACACTGCGCTACCGATCGCCCCAACTTTGTACTTCGTTGATAGACAGCCAGTGTTTAGTGCTGTAAATTTCATTATACGGCTCTTCAGTGCCGTAATGGTAATCTCTTTGAGGGCCAAATCAGAAGGCCGACTCATGTCTTACCTATACAAAATCACTTGAATGTTTAAGACGTTTACCGCTTCAAAGCCTCCCATTTGTGTGGTAGGGAAGCATAAAACCAGAGTACGCATACGTTGACGTCAATTGATATCTTGTCCCGATGGCCATTGGCACGGAACACAATGTAATCCGATTAGATTCAGAACATTTCCAACGGCTAGAAACCCATAGTTAGGGACCATGTAAAGAATAAAGCAGAAGGTGTAACTAACGCTTCTACCGCTTATAGACTACAGTCCGCCATCTCGGACCTCCTGTTAAACATGACCAAGCTGTGACGGATCTAGAAAGTTGCAATATTTGAAATAGCGCCGTGGGGCCCATTTCTGGTAAAGGACAGGACTAAAAAGGATCTCATCGAGTTCCTTTTTGGTCCTTCCACCGTTATGCATCCCCACAAGCACACTAAGGCTACTTGCTCTAAATCTTAGGACTTAGCCATCTTTACTTCACGTATTTTTCCTTCAAGTAGCTGTGCTTTCCTCTGTAGCACCCCCATCCTTCCTATAGAGTAGTTTTTCCTATTAGATTCAGTTGAACAAGGCAGCCTGGCTTTGTGTTTGTCTTTTGTGGTTGAGCCACGTATTTAAGGCCTCCATAAATGCTTCGAATTGCCGGCATTTGGAGCTTCTTCGGTGACCGGACGAAGCGCGGAGGAGCCCTGGATACCTTTTTGTTTGCAAGAATTGTCCTTCTAAGTAACTTAAAGAAATTTCTTTACGCAGTATTGCATTTTTCTATTATTAATGTGGTCAGAAGCTTACAGATTTTATGAGTGAATTACGGCAAGGAATGCAGTGTTACACTTCTGCTGGCCTCAGAATTCTTTGTAACCTGTTCATCATCTGAATAATTGGGAAATGTAGTATTTTTTTTTTGCTTTGCTAATTTTTCTTTTCTACAATGGTTGTCGTCTGACTCCGGTGCCCAGCTCACTTTTGTTTTGTTTTTTGTTTTCTATTTCTAGCAGCAGACTTTGTCCTCAGCTTCTTCTTCTTGACAGGCTTCGAAGTATAAGCTGCCCTGTAATTAACCACCTGTAATGAACCATATTGTGGTCTGGTAGTGCTGCTTCCACCGGCGGATCTATGGCAGCACCTGATGAGTAAGGATCTGTCGGTGGTACGAGACCAGAGGCCGAGGGTCGCATTACGCCTGGACCCTGATGCGAACGCGAGGGAATGTGCTCCGTCCGCCAAACATTCCATCCTTATCGCCTCATTTTTTATTATTCCCCATTTTTACCTCCCCTGTTTGTGTTGTCTTCCCCAGGCCTATGAATTTTTGTTAATACGTAAGGGACAGGGGCAACGAGCGGCGAAAATCCCGCCCACATCTCCCTAACTGAGCTACAGCAAGCATAGGCCGCTGCTTAGCTCGTTGAGGAGCTTTTTCCTCGCCAGATGGCACGGCTCGACCTTCACGGTCATAGCTACCTTAGGCTCCATCCCCACGGGTATCTTCGGATGCCCACCAAACCGCCCGTTACATCTATTCATGAGAAATGTCAACAACAGCAGCATGTACAAGGAAGCGGAAGGAGTAGTCTTAAGAGCGCCACGAAAAGAAAAGTAGGTCCATCTCAGCCTCTTCACTCAGGACAGACCACCGGACAACTACCCTAAACATGAGTAAAACAGCTTTATAAAAATTTCAGCATATCAGCAAAACCAAGGCTCCCGATGCAGCACAGGAGGATTGACTGGAAACACCCTAGACTTGTAAAACTAAAACTAAGCCTTTGCGTATGCAATGCTCAAAATATCCTAATTCTGAATTCTACCTCCATTATATTCTACGACTGTCCCTCAGCATTCATTTGCGACTGAGTTGGATTCAAATCCTGTTCTATCAAATGAATGTCCAGAACTCTGTTCTTTATGACCAGTTTAATTAAACGTAAGCAGTTCTAGCTGTCGAAATCTCAGCCGTCCTTATCAGCTGTTTGGAATTATCGTCCGATAAATTTATAACTGGAAGATGAGTGGCGTTTAGCGTTCATCAATAGGATAACTTTAACCAAACTTCGAGAAAACTTCCCTATAGGGCATTTTGCAATACCTCACTAAAAATGCCTGGAAACTTAGATATGACAATAGCAATGCCATTCGCATGAGCACACACCTCGCAGCCAGACACTTTTATGCTTTGAAGCAGTCAGTTGACAACTAAGTTTCAGAAAAGAAAGGATAGAGCAATCCACCTTGTGGGATATTCCTGATCACGAGTTTTCGTTCAAACAATGCTCCCAGACAAGTGTGGCGGACCCATGAACTTCATTAAGCAAAATCGAAGCGGAATGCATTGCGCAAAACAATCCACGCTTTTCGAATGTCGTTTGTATTCGCTGTCATTATTCAATTCCGACTATTTCATTTGTTCGGAGGGGGTCCTCATAGTTCCCCTCTGTATTCGCCACTGTAATCAAGGCTAAGGAATCGTGATTAGCCTAACACAATATATATCGCCATTAAGAAAATCTCAAATATTTTTTCACCGAATAAAAACAGTTCGTAAAATTCAGAATCTGCAGAGACCTCCTGATTTCAAAAGATATATTTCCAGTGGTATCGTTGTAACCCACTTTTGCTATTAGTTGAAAGCCGAATGACGAAATTTAACACTCCAATTCGCACAAAATGTTCCCAAAGTACTTAAAAATCTTTGAATCTATCTTTTTGGGGCAGAATTTCAGAGGTCAGAGAATTTTAGATTGGTAGTACGAATGATTTACAAGATATTTCCAAGCGCACTTTCGGTAACCAACAACATTCTCAACGACTAACTTGTCAAGGCTAAATAAAATCGGCGATAAGTCCTGAGCTAAAATAAACTCATGCATCGTTGGGAAATTTACCAAGTCCATCAAAAAATATTATTCCTGCACATGTTTGTGATTTTTCACTAATTTATAATAATCACACCTTATGACAACTGTCAACTGGCAAAACCATGATGCTCCGTACTTTCCCACCCATGACGAATTGCACACGTGGATTTCGAAGAGATCAAAAAACACTCTGATCAAATTTCACCTGTAGCCAATATGTCTGGCCAGTCTCGTTGCGACCACGTTTACGTATTCATATTGCACACCGGGAAATTTCAATTATTTTAAGGATTTAAGACGTGATCTTCGGTAAATTTTGACTGTACGGTGTTTTTCAAAAAGTGTACGCACTTGAAATGCACTTTGTGCACCATACGATGACAACCTGGCGTAAAAACAGTAGTGACAAAATAAACACAATTAAAAACGCCCGAGCGGAAAGGAAACCTATGTTAATCACCCTATACCCCAACCTTATGTATGCAGGTTCGTGTCAAAAGGATCGGTAAGGAACACCGACACAAGGATACGATCAATATTTGGACAGATGCCGTGAATAGTGCCGTGCAAACGGTAGTATTGAAAATCTCCCGGTCGATATTTGTTTAACAGCGGAGGACCTTTTATCCCATATGAAAGGGATTATCAATTGGACACTCCCGACTTTTGTACTGCGTCTGCAACGAAATCCATCGGTCAAGCGATTTTACACGATTTAGTGTATTTATGAATTGGATTTAATTAGCTGAAAATTGTCTGAGGATGGAATGATTGGGGCAATTATCGATATTTAGTTCAGTGGTAGTTAAGGCAATTATTGAGAATTAATTGGAATTTTCATCATTTTTATACCGAGCGCATGTAGTTTTGATAATTCAACGGCTAAAATTAGACCCCTTATAATTTTTAAAATTTGTGCCATCGGGGTCTAAGTTTCAGCTTTTTTATTCTTTGATAAATCACTGGACCTCGGTTCGATGAATGTCACTTCCATTCATTTGAGATGACTGTATTACAGCCTTTTTATCATTATTTTTCTGGGTTCGCACATGTCGAACGCAGGAAACTAGCGAATATAAATGTCGCGAGAGAAAACCAAGCTACATTACAGTACATTTTAAATGCATGAATTTGATTGTTAATACACAATGCTAGCAGTGGTTTCTCGGTATTCTAGGTACTCGTTTCGGTACTGGTACTAGTATCATTTTTTTGTGTACTCAACGGTTTCAAAAAACCTCAATAAACTAGCACTCAAGAAACCGTAAAAAAATGCCTGTCCTGTGAGTATTATTAAAACTCCCACAGCACTCCAATCTCATCAGTGGAAAACGGTTCGGATAGGAGGCGCATGCTGGCAACTGCACTTTCCGAAATTTTCTTGGACAAATGTTGAGGGCACTTTAAGTGTCCATGGGAACGAAGTAAAGGTTTGCCGTATTCCAAAGTTTTCTACAGCACACTGCGTTTTCCTTGGTATTTTGGCACGCGGTCTGGAATATGGCAAATATACTCCCGGCGATATCGAGCTGAATTTTTAATTTTTTTTCCATAAAAATACCGGCTTAAATGTACGATTTGTTAGGCACAAGATTGTCTCACATAGTTTGCCATTGGCGATCAAGCCATAGAGCACGGAGCACAGTCTGTGTGTATCTTCTTGATCATTGCTTGCAATCGACGTCTAGTAAAACAGCACTTAAGAAGGCAATTCATTGCGACAGTGCAGCTCGACGCCGAGGTAGCTATCACGACAAATCCTATTCCGCCCTTTATCCAGCAATCACGCCGATTTTCGTCGGACCGCAAATTAAAGTGCACTCTTCGGTGGGTTAAATTGCACAGCCTGGATCCGGATAAAAATTACGTTCCGCAATTGCGCCGATGTGGTTCGGGCGGCGGATACAATTCGACCCTCGAGTGATCTCCGTCTCGAAAGGGCACGACCCTCGATTCAGCATAAGCATCGGCTGAAATCTCTCGCCAAACGAGTTTTATGCAATGGAATTCTCCATCTGCACAACCGATCTGCTCTTTACGGTCAAACTGATACTTCGGAAGTGCTGGGACTACAACGTAGACGTATACAAAATCTTTGTCGACTTTAAGCCGGCATAGGACAGTATCGATCATGGAGTACAATACTACTCCGTTTCACAGGTCAGGATCCATAATGGACTTACTGATCTATTTTTGAAACACGCACTGGTCTGAAACAGAGCGATGGACTGGCGCCGATGCTCTCCAACCTTCAGCCAACTGGAATACGGTATTCGGGCTATGAATATGGACAACAGCGACACGCTACTCATCAAGTCGACACAATAAGCAGCGTATTCGACGACATCAACATCATGTTCCGAAGATTGGACAACGCAGAAGAACTTCTGCATACCCTCGACACCACTGCAAAAGAAGATGGAGTACGTATCAACGAGTACGAGTACGTAGAACTGAAAAAATGATGCAATCAACGACAAGGACACCTGCACAATCGAGCATCAATATGTGGAAGCTCTAATCGGGGCTGTTTGCGATCGAGATGGATGGCACATCCGGTACAACCATGAGTTGTATGAACCGTACGATGAGCTGGAAGTTCCGAAAATCGTCAAACTACAACGACTTCAATGGGCGGAGCATGTACAACGAATGGACGATGATTCCATGCCAAAGAGAGTAATAAACGGACATCGAGTCGACGGAGCGAGACCGCGAGAATGACCTTTGGAACAGCTCAGTATATGCGGACGCCGCGCAATTACTGGGCTTCCAAGATTGGAGGACGCGGTCACGTGACCGAGATAATTCGAGAACAACGATCCAGGCGGCTAAGGCCCGACGTTGGGCCGTCCCGCCACGATGATGATGATGACTTTTGCGTCAAATTTTAAGAAACTCGAAGAAAATACTAGAAATGCGTACCAACGCTGGAACAGCGAAATGATTTGTTGTCTTTAAAGTGAAAGTCTCACTCGCAAATAATCCTCAACTTTTCACCAAAAGATGTTTGCTGTAAATTTTGACCATAAGAGGAAAGCTGAACGTGGAGAAATCGATTCGCACACGGGGACTCCGATAACAGAGGATGTGTTTTCATGATTTTCAGGGTTTCAGCCGAATAAATCAGTTCCTATAGATAACTTATAGTTATTGGAGTAAAAAAAAAACTAGTTTTTTCCTTATACTTCAAGCATCTTCTACATCTGTAGGACGTCTTCAGCAAGTGATGATCTGAGTTGCAGTTTGCTCCACGATAGGAGCCACTAGACGCCCATCTACTACAAATGAGGACGTGGTCAATTTGGTTGACGGTATGTGCGTCTGGAGATTTCCAGGTCTGCTTGTGAATGCGTCGTTGCGGGAAACATGTAGAGCTTACGACTAGATTCCTGCTGCAGGCGAAGTCGATAAGTCGCTGGCCGTTGTCGTTACATTTTTCATGGAGACTGTGGCCTCCAGTGGTCCCCCGGTGCCAACTGTCATTTCCGACTTTCGCGTTAGTCTCCCAGCAGCAATTTGACGTCATTTGTTGGAAGTGAGTCGAAGAGAGTCTCAAGGCGGTCGTAGAACTCGTATTTTAATGCGTCTTCTTTAACTTCAGTGGGGGCATGTACATTGATGAGCCAGAGACTGAAGAATCGAGTCTTAATGCGAATCGCACAGATCCATTCATTTATGGGTTTTAAGTCAGTAAAATGCGGTTTGAGGTGATTGTTCACTATAAATGCTGCTCCAAACTGTTTGCGGCCCGATGGTTTGCCACTTGTAAAAATTGTGCACAATTTCTTGTCATTCATCTCGCTGCCAAGCCAATTTGTTTCCTGGACTGCAGTAATGCTCAGTTTGTACTTTTCGAACTGTTGAAGGAGGGCTTTCTCGGCCGCTGGTTTTTTCAGGGAGCGTACATTCCAGGCTCCGAAAGAATAATCCGTGAGTCGTTTGCGTAGTCGTCGTTGTTCATCTGTCCAATTCGAGGCTTTTGTTCCATTTTTCTTGACGTGGAGTGGTTCTTACAAGGACGTGTTGTTAGCACATCGCTTAACCCCATTCAGGGGATGGCCTCGGAAGATAGCTGCTTCAGATTGTTTAATAAACGTGCTGGAGTTCACACAACTAAGTTGCAGTTTCAAATACGCAAGTCATTCCATCCTACTAAACCGGAGACGCTTAGGTGTTGGTAAGCCATTCAGGCTACAGCTATCAGCCTTTTTCCAAACTATCTTATCGCTAAGACTTGACCGTCAGTGGTTTTAAACATTGCCGTTACCAAGAGGCGTCCACGTGGAGGACTATGGAAAAGGTTTTTTTTGCCCCCCCCCCCCCCCCACTTCCTTCATTGGTGCTACCTAATCTTATTAGGTACCTAATTTTATTAGGTAGCACTGATGAAAGAAGTACGTTGCTTCCGAAACAATTGTATGCCTACAAAATAAAAAACGCTTGCAGTATAAGGAAAAACCTAAAATAGTTTTCTTTTTACTTCTGTAATCAACTGCATGAACAATGTACGTAAATTTCAACTATAGATATTGCTCTTGATATAAATTACTCTGGCCATTTAATGAATCGTGCTATCCTACATATCCTGAACTAAAAAAGCATTATCCCGAAGTTGTCGACTGGCTCAAGTACAGTACGGTACTCCTCTATTAAGTTTGCAGCCCTACATTGGTTAAAGTTGGAAAAACGCAACCCAATGCCTTGCGGGAGGTCCTTCAGTAACTAAACAATAATAAACCTTGCAAAAATTAACAGTTGAAGATTTTTTTTTTTTTGATCGACAGAAACAAGTCGAATCTTCGTGTTTTTGCCATGTGTGATAAAATTTACTCAAATTTTATTTATTTTACTCAAATTATATTTGAAATTCATTGTTTTTGTTTGCTCTTTTTCACTCTTTCTCTACTAGTAACAAAATTCGCAATCTTGTTTTTCTTGTTCTCTTTAGCAGGGAGAATACTGGGTGCGCAACTTTTTGTTGTGGAGCGGTGTGTTATCAGCCTATTTTTATAGCTTTTGAGATTTGAATTATTGCGGAATAGCTCAGCTCGTTATTGAAGAATTTGCATTGGCGTTAACCGGACCTCAACGATGATTATGGCAACTTACGGCCTCGTGCCCATGCATACAATATGGTGTTACTAACATCTCGTACTTCTCATATGCTCAAAAGTAGGGCATAGCGCGTCAACTATTCCATGTGGCTTAGCTGACGTTTCGTTGGCATAAACCAGTGTCGGACGACGCACGTTGCCAGCATGCACCTCCTGCTCTTATTAGGCCGCCTAATTGCGACAAATCGAAAGATGTTGTGGCTTATTAGTACGCCTCGCACCACAGGGGGAAGACAGCACAAACACCCATGGCCACGAACGCCATGGACGGGACTTGAACCTGTAACGACAGTAGTCAGACATGAAACTGACACTGATGCCTCTACGCACTGAGCTACCGGTCTCCTTGAAATTCTCATAAGCGCTTATATTTAAATTCATTTATTCCACCTATGAATTACCTGAACTAGTTCCCTTCTCAATTGCAGAGACTTATCACGACACTATTTGGATAAGTACATATACTTATTGAGATATATCTTACACCCCTACCATAACCATGCTATTTCCGACGACAACTAAAATCGCAACGACTATTTATTCGGAACAAATCCGAATTGAGGACTCGTCCTCTAAACAAATTTTAATATCATGTTTGTTTTTAATTAAATACGATCATAGAGCACTCAATAACGTTGCCCATCTATTCGGTCATGTATCTTTATTGGTCTCTTTATTGATTCGCAGCTTGACTTCTATCAGATACCCTTCGTCATACTATCGTGTGTGTCTGACCAAACACGTAAGTATCGATTTGCAATGAATGTCGGAAGATTCGTCAACTAATTGGCAACGACTGGCCGGACCGGATATCCTTGCCCGGCTAAATGTTTGTTTGAACAGTGTTATGCCTTCCATGGATTCTTCTTCTGACCGTCATATGATCCAACATTTACGACCAACTAGTCGCCGGCTTGTTGACAATGTCCTTTTGTAATAATTCTTCCGATTCGGTCAACACGAAGTCTGTGTACTTACAACGGATACAGCCCCATAGGGCGCTGATCAATTAATGTGGAAATTGGATTTTGTAAGTGTTTGGCGTAAAATTAAATTCATTATGGATGTGTTATTAACGCCAGAGGGTTAACACTGATTAGCTGTGATTTGATGAATAGCGCATCTACATATTTGAAGAAACTTAGCGCAATACATATGGACAGTAGACGTGCACACGCTACAAAGATGTTTTTTGAAGATATTGGAAATTGCCAAATATGGTTTGACATTGCATTCATCATAGCCGCTATAAGTACATATCATGAAATTTAAATTAACCGCAATCCAACAATTCTTATGACCCGCAGTGTCTCATTTTAATAGGAACGCTAAGCGATTTAACCATGCAAAATGTGATAGAGAAATGCCATTTGGTACGAATGTTGGTAGGCTCCATACATTTAATTTAAGAGATGGAAGCAGTTTGGACCCCGCGGCAGAGTGGCTGTCCACAGTGGCGGATCCAGAAGGGGGCCATGGGGGCTCGAGCCCCTCCAAAATGTTTGGTATATAGAGCTTGGATCCCTAACTTATCGAGTAAAGACTCGACAATGATTTATAAAAATGACAGCGAATAAAAAAAGGTATCAGGTACGGGCGGATTTCTTTGCGCTACGCATTCGTCTTAGTTTTGTTCTCTTGAGAAGTATCGGCTACTTCCAGTTGAGCTTCTTGAGCTGCATGGGACAAGCCTAGTTTTTACTTATAAGGCGAAATTTCTATATAGCTGTTTTTTAATGTTTTGGAGTAGTTTTTTAGTAGATTACTACAGAGCCTAACTGTAGATTACTGGAAAAGGTGCAAAAATCGGTCTGCTAGGCTTTTTGTGAACCTCTTAGGACAACCCTTTATGCTGCTTTGAATTTACTAGTAGGTAGCACTACGTACTACGATGTTTTCCAGGCCAAGGATACGGCGTTCACGCAAGCTCTGGCCTGGCAAGTACCGAAAGGCTGGCATCATCATCACCATCGTGGCGCAAACAGCCCGACGTCGGGCCTTGGCCGTCCGGATCGTTGTCCTCCAATTATCTCGGTCACTTGACCGCGTCTTCAAATTTTGGAAGCCCAGTAGCTGCTAGGCGTCCGTATATACTGAACTCTCCCTACGATCTCTCGGTCGTCTTCGCAGTCTCGCTCCGCCGACTCGTTCTCCATTCATTACTCCCTATGGCATGCGATCATCTTCCATTCGTTGAACATGGCCTGCTAATTGAAATCGTTGTAGTTTGACGATTTTCGAAACTTCCAGCTCATAGTACAGTTCATACATCTCGATCGCAAACAGCCCTGAAAATTTGCCGCAAAATCTTACGTTCAAACGTGTCTAGCATGTTTCTGTAGGCTTGAGTTAGAGTCAATGCTTCGCAGCCATAGCATACGAGGGAAAGGTGAAAAGTTCTCGGCCTAACAATGAAAGACTGCGATTTTCAGTTAAGAAATGGTTTTATTTTTCTACATAATCTCTCTTGTGATAACACACGTGGTCCAGCGTTTCTGCAACATCAGTATTCCTTCCCGGAAGTGAGAGTCTAGAAGGCTTCATCTAAGGCCCTGTCAACTTCTTCATTGGATGCGAAGCGCTTCCCAGAAACAAATTTCTTCAAGTTTGGGAACAGATAAAAGTCTGGGGGTGCCAAATCAGAAGAATAGGGGGGATGGTCGAGCAAATCGTAACCCAAATCCCACAGTTTTCAAATCGCCAACACACACTTGTGTACAAGTGCGTTGTCATGGTGAAAGGTGACTTTTTTTCTTCTTCAAGCCAGGCCTCTTCACGCGAATTTTGGCATCCAGCTGGTCAAGAAGTTTGGAGTAAAATTTGCCTTTTATTGTTCTGCCTTTTCCAAGGTAATCAATTAACAGTATCCCTTTCGCATCCCAAAACACGCGGGCCATGACCGTTCCGGCAGATGCAATCGACTTCGCTTTCTATGGCGCTGAACCACCGGCTTCCACCCACTGCTGAATCCTGTATGTATTCGAGAATTTGATGTTCCACTTTAGTGCGATTCTCCGACTTATTCTGTCAGACCTTATATACCATCTGACCTGAGGTGTTTAGTTTTTGATAAAGTACATAACTTGTGTCATCCTGGCTTAAGAGCTACTGCAAAATTACTTCGATAGCGATTTATTTGGGCATCGATTAACAAGGATGCTAAGTTTTGGGCTAGACAGTGTTCGTCTTTTTCAGCGGTCAAGGATTGCTCGCCAAACTCAGTCTCCTATAGGATCTTTTGTTCTGAGCAGGGAGAAGTATAGTACCATTCATTTAGATGTGGTTGGTCCACTTAATTTATCTGAAAATTTCCGATATTGTTTGACAATTATTGACCGGTTCACACGTTCGCCGGAATCATTTCCGATTTGCGATGCTCGTACATTCAATATAGCCGACAATTTAAGTAGTTAAAGATTTTTCTCCTCGTTTCGGTATTCTTCATATTATGATAACGGATCAGGGAGCCCAGTTTGAATCAGAGTTTTTTAATGAATTGTCAACGTTCCTTGGTTTTGAGCGGAGACGTACTACTGCATACAACCCGAAAGCAAATGGTTTTCTTGAGCGTTGACATCGTGTGTTAAAGGAAAGTGTTAAGAGTCCAGGTAACCTTCAATGGACTAAAGAACTTCCTTTTGCTTTATTGGGACTACGTATTGTACAATCTTGCGAGAGGATTCAGAATGCACTCCGGCTGAGTTGGTTTATAGTCAGAATTTTAAACTTCCTCATGATTTCATTAATACATCTGATACCAGAGACTTTGTCACTGACTATGTCGAACGTTTACGTAAGTTTATTAGAAGTTCCAGATGTTTGGAACCTAGAGAAAGTAATTCATTTATACCTAAAGAACTTAAAGTTTACACACAAGTATTTCGTCGTGTTGATTCTGTTCGTCCTGCCCTCAAGGTGCCTTACGAAAGTCCTTTCTTGGTGGTCGATCGAAGTGATAAGATTTTTACGATTTTTGGTTGGTCAAAAAGAAGTTAAAGCATCAATTGTTCGGTTAAAACCAACATTTGTAGACATTTCACCTTGAAATCCTAAAACTCAATCGAAAACCAAAAAGGTTTCATTTAATGAACAGGTGTCAATGATTTCTTTAGCAAACAGTGCAGACGTTTAGTCGGTAAGGAAATTTAAAAACAGTTAGTTTTTTTTTTCTAAATGTAACGTTGTGGGGCGACCGGTAGCGCAGTGTGTTGAGGCATCAGTCTCATGTTCGACTACCGGCGTTTCGGGTTCGAATCCCGTCCACGACTACGTTCATGGCCATGGATGTGAAGGAGGTGCATGCTGGCAACTGCATTCTCTGAAACCAATTTATGCCAACGAAACGTCAACTGGGCCACATGGAACTGTTGACGCGATATGCCCCACAAGGGGTTAGGGCAATTGAGTAGTAGATTTTTAAATTATTAAAAAAAAATAAAATCCAGTTACTTATTTATTCATTTTTTATAATTTAATTTAAGTTTTCATTGTTTCTAAAAAATGAGATGTAAAAAAAGCAATTTAAAAATTAATGATTTTGAGAACAATAGCTTCGTAATTTATTAAAATAGGAAAACTAAAAATATATTTTAATTGCTTGAAAGATAGTTTGGAGTCGAATACCATCTTCATTCTTCATTACACCATTACAGTAAAATTAATAATTAATACTTTAATTATAAACTTGGAGTTATTCGGTGATAGAAGAAATTAAATCCGACAGTAAATTAGCAAATTTATAAAAGAAATCTTAAGAATCAATAATAGAGAAGCCTCAGGAAATATTCTTACAAACATCGTTATAAAAACATGAAAAAAATGTGTAGTTTGGAAATTTGGTACAACTGATGTGGAGAGTCCTCTGAATATATTCTCCAAAGTACCCGATGATGGTGTCCGGAAGTGTAGGCAAAGGGGTGCCAATTTTGAAGTTTTCCTTTAATATAAACATGCAAGGACCACGTTGTAAGGAAGTAGCTTTGGTTTTCATTCGATTGAACTAATTTTTCCGGAAAAGTGTATTTAGGTCCTAAGCAGTCATCCGGCAGAATTTGATCTGCCTACTTTAATTCGGTGGGGCGTTATTGGCATGTTTGCAAAAATAGTATTTGTAAGAGAGGTAGGCGTACCTTTGGACGGATCGTTCCCTAAGGCTCTTTAATTTGCATCCTATAAACCATTTAGAAGTTCAAAATATTAAAAAAGCGCTCAAATTACTTGGTTTTTCGGATGCACAGCCACTATGCCGCGGGTTCCAAAATGCCACCACCTCTAGAAGTGAATTGTTGGGGCCCACCAATATTCATTAAACGGCATCTGTTTATCATATTTTGTTAGGTTGTATCAAAATTTGTCTCTGAAACATGATCATTCGATTTTCCTCCAATGTAGCTTAGTCATAGTAAATTTTGAGAATCAATAATATTTTTGTCATCCACGAAAAAAACACCACTAGCATCAAATTACTTAATTGAAAAAAAGAGACAATGATAATGCCAACCCACACTCCTTAAGAACACGACCAAAAGCATCATATTAATTGCACTTTCCTCCATCGCCAATATCTTTATATCTTTTATTGGCAGAAACAAGAAGTCTTGAACAACATTTCAATCCTGTTGTTCTGCAACATTATCTTTGTATCGGGAATCTTAAGGTGCGTATAAAATAAATCAATGTCAATCTATCACAAGCGAGTCGAGTACGTCTCCGCGATGACAAAATGTGGCCTTTTGTTCCACATACACCCGAGAATGATTGGTAGTTTTTGATTTGAAATCGAACACAATTGTTGACAAGATTCCAATATCTTGATTCAACTGAAGTGACAAGTAAAACAAGAAAAATGTATGTTCGTATAAATTGAAATGTTCATCAAAAAGATTACAAGAGTAGATCTTACTGACACAGATATGTTTTGTTTTTGTGATTTTGTATCTCTCACCTAACCGGATGTCGTTTTGCTTTTTTTTCTAGCCAGGTTTTCTAGATCGATTGAGTGAAAGGTGATGAGGTGGGGAGAATTGTATAACAGTGAACTTAGATACCTCCGTGGTATTTATGGGAAATTCCCATGTTAGAGGACTGCAAGTGTATTTATTTTTTTCTTTCTAGATTAAAGTCATTGACGAAGATATCTTATAGAACAATTCTTTCGCGACAGTATAGGTGAGGCGAAATTTTTTTTTTTTTGGCAAATGCAGTGGCAGATTTAAAAATCGATTTGAGAGAAGAACGAGTTTGTTGATTATCTGGAGAGCAATCACACTAAGGGTATCCAACTTATTCAACTTTAGGTCGTCCAGAGGCATGCAACTATTGAAATGGTGGTGCCTTATTTTTGAACGTGAAAACCAAGAACCAAAATCGAAGAGATATGCATAGTGCAAGGAAAAGCACCCATGTCCGGTATCTTTGGGCTTCCTTTTCATTTTTATAAATCATTCCCGAGTATTTCTCCGAATATTCCACAACCAAGATAAACAGGCTCTTTTTCACAATTATCGCACACGGGCACTGTCATGTGATTCCCCATGCAATTTCAAGCAAAAGCATAAGGGAAACTTTCTTCAAATTTACCTTTCACCTGCTACGGTCATTTATATTTTTTTGTTAAATTGACGACTGTCTCACGTTACTGAAATGGAAAAATGAAAGCTCTCTTTATATGTTCCATCAAAGAATCTTCCGTAGGTGGCGTGCACTCGATTGAAAGACCCAACTTTGTAAAGAGGGCTAGGTTGGATACATTTTGGATCTGAAAATTCTCACTGTAAACTCAGTGGGAACTCTGAAAATACCCACGGACTGTAAGTATTTATAATCGACTTTATGAGACATTTCCTTGCCTATTCGTCGATGCTTCCTTCATCCAATGCAGTAAAGTCATCGACAGAGTCAGGGTACGCCTCCATTAGTTTGGAAACATTAGTTTCTCCCATTGTATAGAAAGAGGAGTTGCAACTTGTGAAGGCATGGAAGCCTATGAGGGCTGCAGACTTTGATGGACCTGAAAAATACAAAATTACAACACGGAAAATTGGCGTGAGTGCGACGGTTGACGGCTTAGGCGACACGGAGTACTTACAAATTGTCGAAGCAATTTCGTGAATAGGATAAAAGCTGCTCATCGTGCTAGTCTTAAGGTGAAACCACCATTCCTGTAAGCTGGCCATTTGCTACGTGCAGGCAGGACATCTGTATCAGAGGTTTTGCCCAAGATGCGCCGCTACCCATTATATGCTGCATCTGTCGTGGATGAAGAGGCGGCTGTCAGCCTCGCCATGGTTGCATGGAGTTACTCCGCCCGCGCCAATCCTTGCAGGAAATGCAAAAGCTGTTTCCCCAAGAGTGCTGAAGAGGACTTGTAATTAAATTCCATATCTCTTAGACGAGCGGCAAGCAGGCTAATGAGCTCGATCATGTTTTCATCGTGATGGGAAAATTTATTATTAGGTCGGGGCTCTAACTCTGCCCTGCGATCACCGTACATCGAGAATACGACCATCTGGTTCACCCTTATCTACAGTAGTGAATTGAATATTGCCTAATTACATTATTATTGCATACCTGCCCGTCTGCCGTGAACAGCTGTTCACGCTGGCGTTTGCTCTGACATACCTAGGTATGTCAGAGCAAACGCCAAGAAAATGCTCGTATGTTGATGTTATCACGTAGAGAATCGTGAAAGTTGCATACTTTGCGAAATCCGGTAGGCAATAGACCCTGTTCGATTGCCTACGGTGAATGGTCTATGGAAAGCCGGAACAGCAAATATGTGTCACAAATTGTTTTAAATGCAAATTCATGGCTGCATGTCAAAAAAATCATCTAAATTATCCGAAAAATAGCAAAGGAAACGCAAAATCACTGAAATCTCCCCAGAAACAAGGGCAATCCTCTGAGGGGCCCCTGCAAGGAAGTTCGGAAGCTCTCCATGAAGGAAAAACGAAATAATCCATGAATGCACAGTTTGTGTGATACTGAGAGTGGTGAAACAACAGTCCCTTGTGTGGGCTTAATGGATCACAACCCGCTGTATCGCAAAAACATGAACATTCGCCTCGCTTGTTCTGGGTGCAACAGACTATTGTGTGGGTTCCACTCGCTGCAATCCCTCCGCACTTAAGAGGTCACAACCGTCAGTATCACACAAACATAAACGCTCGGTTCGCTCGCTCAGGGTGCAAGAGCGGCAACCCTCACAATTGCCAATTTAGCATTTCTACCAGGCATTTGTGTACTTCTTGCCGTTGCCAAGATAATAGCTAAAATCGTCCTGGAAAGACTAAAGGCCCACTTAGAAAGCACAATTGAGGAAGAGCAGGCTGGTTTTCGATCCGGATTCTCCTGTGTCGATCACATTAACACCTTGCGAATCATCATCGAGCAATGCGCTGAATACGATTCTCCGCTTCACTTGCTTTTCATCGATTTCGAAAAGGCTTTCGATAGTATGAGCCGGGATTCTATATGGGCGGCCTTGCGCAGGAGAGGCATCCCTGAGAAGCTTGTGGCTATTTTTAAGGCAACCTATGACGGCGCGAAATGTCGCGCTCTGCATAAAGGTAAGGTGTCGGGGGACTTTGCGATTCGCAGTGGAGTTCGGCAAGAGTGCATCCTCTCACCGATCCTATTCCTCATTGTGATCGGCGGTGTGTTGCATGCAGCCCTATCCGGACTCGACAGAGGAATTCAATGGACTTTGACATCTTATCTACAACATCTCGACTACGCTGACGACATATGCCTACTCTCCCACAAAATCATGGATCTGTCCGCAATGGCGTTAGATCTCGAGAGGGAGGCAAGCAAAGTTGGGCTAAAGATTAATACCAACAAGACCAAGGTTCTTAGCCCGCCGTTGCGAAAAAGAAATCCGACACCTGTTGCCATCAATATTAATGGGTGGACAACTTCGTCTACCTGGGTAGCATTGTTACCGAAAATGGTGGTACGGAGCAGGACATCACTCGGCGTATCAACCAGGCTAAGCGCGCATACAGCATGCTGTCCAAAATCTGGCAGAGCAGTTATCTCAGCATCAAGACCAAGCTGGGCCTGTTTCGCTCCCTGGTACTGTCAGTGCTTTTGTATGGGAGCAGTACATGGAAAGTTTACGTAAGAGTTACCAGAAAACTGCAAGTTTTCGTCAACTCATGTCTTCGTCGAATTTTAAGAATTTTCTGGCCCGAAACAATATCAAATGAAGAACTAAGTCGGCGTACGGGTCAGATGCCAATCGACGAATTGATACGCAGGCGAAAATGGCAGTGGATAGGTCACACACTGCGGAAGAGTGATAACTGCATTGCTTTGCATGCCATGAAATGGAACCCCATTTCCAACCAAGGCCGACCAACAGGGGGTCCTCGAATCACATGGCGTCGATCTGTGGCAAATGAGTGTAAGTCTTTTGGGGAGTTGCGCCCCATTGCCCAGAACAGGGCAGTTTCCGGGGCCCGGGGTGAAAAAATCGTTTTTCACTCGGATTTTTTGCCACTTATCACTCGCGTCACCCTAAGACTCTCAAATTTGCAAAAAAAAAAAATTTTTTTTTGTTTGATTTTTAATTTTTTTTTTTAATTTTTTTTATTTTTAATCTTAATTTTTTAATTTTTTTTCCTTATTTTCTTGTTCTTATGATTTATACTGAGTGTTTGGTGTGTTTAAAACTGATCAAATCGCTGTTGCACGCAGAGCGAGCGAAGCGAGCGTTCATGTTTGTGCGATACTGAGGGTTGCGATCACTTAAGCGCGGAGCGAGCGTTGCGAGCGGAGCCCACGCAAGAGGATTCGCGAATATTTCAATTTTCCATGCCTCCAATATTCCAAACACTCAGTATAAATTATGAAAAAAAAATAAAACTAAAAAAAAAATTAAAACTTAAAACAAAAATAAAAAATAAAAATTAAAATTCTTTTTTTTTTTTTGCAAATTCTTGACTTTTAGAGTGACGCGAGTGAAAAGTGACAAAAATCCGAGTGAAAAGTGATTCCCCCAGCCGGGGCCCCGGAAACTCAAAGGTTGCCAGGCAACGAGAAAACTGATGAACGGTCAAGGAGAGCTTCGGGAGCTGAGAGTACCTATGGTACGGTCCCTTGCGGACATCACAAAAGAATAGATGGGGCCATCCGACTCAACAAACAGAACTGATTGTAGGCTACCCACAATCTTGTGGCCATTCAAGAGCAGGATACTGCTCAAACTCAAAAGTAATAGGCTAAAAGTGACAATAGGTCTACTCACACCTTACCGCTTCTCATGCGAGTAGATTGGGATTGACATCGAGTAACTACTGCAGACAATGTGAGATGGCAAGGACACCATTGAACACATCTTGTGTGAGTGCCCAGCCCTAAAATGGAAACGCCTCAACATCTTAGGCGCTTACTACTTTCAAGAGCTAACAGAGGTGGCCAGTGCCGTCTCGTTGAATCAGCTTATCCAATTTAGCAGAGTAGCCGTAACCTGGCAGTTCTAATAAGCCAAAAGAGGGTGGCAAATGGGGCCAAATCGAAGCGCTAGTGCGAGCTTCGCTAGAAGCAACCCTCTTACCTAACCTAACCTCACATAGACACACACCACTCTCGTCTTTTGTATCACCTGAAGACCATGAGAATCATATCGGACGCCAGCTGTCGCTTCTGTAAAACTAACGATGAAACTACCGAACACATTCTTTGTAAGTGTGAAGCTCTCGCTCGTCGCTGAATCGAGTGTTTCGGGATGGCATTCCTTATTGCCAAGGACATACTTCGATTTAACCTGGCCATCTCATCTAATCTAAACTATGATGTTGAGAGAGAGACAGGTTTACCAATTTTGAACGTCATAAGTATAAAGCTGCGAAAAAAATGGAACCTTTGCTTTTTCCTGCAGAACAGTCTACATGTTTGTAGATCCATTAAATAGCTTTGATCCAAAGGCAATCCTGTACCCTAAAAAAACTCTCGCCCTTCAAATTAAATTTCTTACCATCAGACCCTCAACTTAATAGAGAAATCATGTCCCCTCACGTTTACATCGCAGTACGCCGAATCGTCTACACTCGACATAACTATATAGTATTTGTGTACGAATCTTCATATCTTTGACGACGAATTGTTTCATAAATTTGCACAGTTCACCTTTTATTTTCATATAAATTGTGTTGGAACATCGTACAGAAGACACCGCCTGATAACGATTCAACTTTGATGGTAGCGACGATACAATCCACAAAGAAGAGTCAACACACCACTAGTTCGGAAAAAAGTCAGAGCACACGGACAATTGCTATTTGCAGAAAATGAGAAAAAAAAAGAAACTTGAAAAAAAAAAAAGTAACAAAAACCTAAAACGACGAGAATAACTCCCAACAAGCTCATAGACAAGTCCAATGATTGGTGATCGAAAAACCTTTATTGCCTATCAATTGTGCCGACAAAGGCTTATCAGCTTATCAAATATCGATGAACATTATAAAGTAGTCATATATGGATTACATCAATGTCATAAGCCATAATTCATAAGCAAAGTTAACGAGGCGCGGAAACCAAGTTGGTTGATGGAAGAGGAAATGGCATTAGATACCTGAAAGAATTTGACAATCTATTGGATTTGTAAATACGTTTTTTTCGAGGTTTTTTGCTTGGTAGGCCCGGAGATTAGATTTTAGGGGGGTTAATGTTTGATAATAACTTAATAAGTGACTTGAAATTAAGGTAAATGGGTAAAAAATGTTGAGATATATTACTATGCAATTTTGTGCGTAGTAGTATTCCACCGTAGCTGATATTCCCATCGCAGCATGCCTAGAGGCACTCAGTCACCAGTCTGCGATTCTACATCCACCGAAACATAGGTTCAATCCTCGGCGCATAAAAACTATTTGTGGGTACTACTAGAACTCCCACAGTGATTCGAGCTTGTCATTAAAAGACGGCTCGGATAGGAGGTGCATGCTAGCCACTGCACCATTCGAAAAAGATTCAATCGAAACGCCAACAAGGCATGGGGGACAATTTCCTCCCCTAAAAGTCAAGAAAAAAAACCAATTTTTTAATGAACCTCCTAATAAATTGTTAAAATATTCCACTTTTTGCAGAAAGGTTTTAGAGTATTAAAATAATATTATTTTTCACTAGGAGATGCGCGCTAATTGAACCAGATAGGAAGTAGGAGAAATAGGGGCTCTGAGCAATTAATTGCTACAACCAATGAAACCAAGTGGTCTATTGTCTATCACAATTAACCTGCACTGACGAAGCTGATCAAATGCTTCATTGGGGTCGGAGCTATCTTAAGCTGTATTCACATAGCGAGCCGAGCAATGCCGAGCCGGACGATGCGATGTGATGGGTGTTCACACTGCACGCCGTTCGATTCAGAGACGAGCGATGGCTTGTGATTTGATGCCGAGCAGAGCGAAGACCAGTTTAATACAAGGAAGACAATCTGCTCGACATCATGTCGTTTTTGATTGACCCAATAAATTTATTTCTGTTTGAAAAGAGTGCATTATAAATGGGAGGGCGTCGCCATTGGGTGCATCCCATTAATGAAGAAAGGTCCAGTGTTGGTGAATTTCATAATCTTCTCCGCGACCCCGGTGACATCCAGTCAAATTCAAGCCCAGGATCTTGAAGGAAAATTCACCTTGAAAGCTTTGAATATGCCTTTCGTACAAACTTTTTCCACTTTCTTCTTGGTGGAAACGAAATCGGATAAAATCTTTTTGCAGAAAGAAAGTTTGGAATGTATACTATGACAAAATCTAAAAACAAAAGAAGCATGTCGAAATTTTGGGTTTTTTTTCCACTGCGGCCCCACTGAGCGCCGTCCTGCCAGATTCTTCAGCCATTTAATTTCCGACAAGACTGACGTGTCCGGGAAATCAATTATGTGAGCCCTGGTAAGATGTGGCAGACTAGGGTTGGCAACTAAGTACTTTCGGTTTCCATTGATAGATAGCGTTGCTTTATTTTTCGTATAACATATGTTAGTGCTGTACTTTGCCGTTTGTCACGTGATACTTGTCACATTGACGGATGGCCGCAGCCAGACCCGTGCTGAGGATAGCTCAGCACCCCCAAGTTTTCTCCGAGCACCCCCAGATTTTCTCCGACCACCCAAAAACTGACATCAAATATTATTGAACACAAACTTTAAGTTACGCACTGTAAAACGGTGGTTTATTTCAGTTTTCAATTTTAAAATATACATATTGCGTAGAAATACATAGTACATATGTACATATACTACTTTTGGGTAGACATTTCGCTGTGAAGTCCAACTTCTCATATATTTCAAGAAAAGTAATTCTGCGTTTTTGTATACGATTATGACAAATATTGTACAGATGTACCCTTTCTAACTATTTTAGAAAGAATACGTCGCGTTGCAAGTAAATTGCGTTGGCTCTGCTAGGTACAGATTTAGTTCGTGATAAGAACGATTTGGTGCAATTACAAATTGAGTAGTGTTCTTTAAATTGTGAAATAGGCACAACGTAATTATAACATTATAGTTTCTCGTATTTAAGTAAACGGTGACACAACAAATATGAGTAAACGTCCCTGCAAAGAAAACCAGCCGATTAAACAAAAAAAACTGGATTCTTTCTTCGGTAAGGAAATTATAAAAAGACAAAGAGAGTTGATAACAAAAACAACACTTGTCCAAATGTGAAAATTTTAGAAACGCTCAAATATGCTTTTACAGCTTGTTTAGAAAATATTTCCGCATGAATTCGAACCTCTTATTTGTTAATTTGGGACAAGTGCGGTTTTTGGAACAAACCCCTCACTTGCAATGGACGATTTTACGATAATAACGTTAGCAGTTGATTTTAAGATTGCTAATAAGTCTGGATTTTATTTCTCCAGGCGCCAAAAGCGTTAATTCTTCCAATACTAATCTGCCAATACTAAAACCAGCAACAACTAAGGTCGTAGCAACCACTTCATCATCTTCAACGATAACGCCTGCATCAATTCCTATTTCAGCACCATTGAGCCGTAAGTTTCGGTTTTACTCTAAAAATAATAACATTCTAAATGTGTTATTTTTTATTAAAGATAGTAGTAATGTTGAACCGCCATTTTCAAACATACCGGCCAAAGTTTGTAGCGTTGTACCGCCGGATATTACAGCAAAAGGATCGGAAAGGGCCAAGCAACGATTTGAAGGTTACACCTTTCCAAAACAAATTGATGGCAGATCATTTCAAACTAGTTGGCTCAAAACATTTGATTGGCTCGAATATTCTAAATTGAAAGATGCTGTGTACTGTTTCCCATGCCGTGAATTTGGAGCTATAAACGCTAGTGACATTTTTTGCACAACTGGATACAACAATTGGTCAGCGGCTCTTGCTACAGGAAAAGGTTTAAAGAAGCACGATCGAAGTAGTTCACATCTGTCTGCTATGCTTTCCTGGAAAGAACATTCTTTGAGAGTTTTTTTTTTTTTTTTTTTTTTTTTTTTTTATGTTTATACCAAAGCTTAGGGGGTAACCCTTTGATGCGAGAGCACAGCGTTGGCGGTAAGGGATTAAGGTAGTGGGGAGATGGGTTGAGTTTGAATAAGGTGACGGTGTACATTCCGTTTAAATTTTTGTAGGTCATAGTTGCGGGGGAAAACAAAAGATGGTAGATCGTTCCACATTCGTGTTGTCCTAGATACAAACGAGTCATGGAATTTGGCGGTGCGACTATTGCTGAGTTCTAGAAGATGAGGATGGGCACGACTGGCTAGTCGGGTGTTACGTAAAGGAAAAGTACGCTCAGGAATGAGGTTGGCTATTTCATCAGAGCAACGGCGGTTGTAGTAGCGATAGAAGAGTGAGAGACAGCCGACACTTCGCCGGTGTTCAAGCGGTTCGATTTTAGATGTTATGTGTTCCTCGCCAATAAGCTTGAAGGCTTTCCGTTGAACTTTGTCTAACGCGGATAATGCGGTTCTACCTGCGCCTGCCCATATGTGGGAATTAAATTCAAGTCTCGGTCTTATATGAGCCTTGTAAATTTGAGCCAGATCAGATGGTGAAAAGTATCTTTTACAGCGATTCAGAAAGCCCAGACACTTCATTGCGTTTTTTGCAACGCAAAAAATGTGGTCGGACCAATTTAGTTTACTGGAGATGTTAATACCTAGTATGTTCAGTATGGGCGAATCAGGAATGCTGACCCCATCGACAAGAATGGGTTGGGCGGTAGGTGGAGCACATCGCTTATTGGAAAGTAGACAACATTGAGTTTTTGAGGCGTTAAACTCTACTCGATTCGCTTTCCCCCATGCAATAATTTTTGAAATGTCTTCATTTAGTGAGTCAAACATGCGATCTCTGTTGATAGATGTTGAATTTCGGCGAGAGTCAGCTACAGAGTTGAAAGAGTAAGTGTAGTCAAGGGTGCTATCGTCTGCAAAGCTATGGATTGAGTTGGAAGTCACGCTGAGAAGATCGTTGATGAAGAGAAGGAAGAGTGTTGGTGAAAGGACAGTACCTTGGGGGACCCCTGCGTTGGTGGTATGGCAATTTGATTTAACTCCATCAAGGACGACCTGAAGCGAACGGTCGTGAAGGAAACTTTCGATCCATTTAACTAATTTTGGGTCCAAACCAAAAGCCTGGAGCTTAGCTAGAAGAGCCGGATGCCAGACTCTATCAAAAGCTTTCGAAATGTCGAGGGCAATGATTTTAGCTTCGCCAAATTGGTGGATACAGCGATTCCATCTTTCGGTGAGGTATGTCATTAGGTCGCCGGTGGAGCGCGAAGACCGGAAACCATATTGCCGATCATTGATGATGAGAGTGGCTAATGATAAAGAAATTTCAAGCCTTGTTAATAACAACGTTCTTATGAAACGGCAATATTATGTCAAAGAGATTATTTCAACAATTTTGTTTTTAGCCAAGAACGAGATGCCTTTTCGCGGCAATTGGAATGATGAAGAAAATGAAGAATCAGGACTGTTTCAAAATCTTTTCAAGCACATGCTCGAAAAAGATGAATACCTAAGAAAATGCCAAGAAGCAATGCCGAAAAATGCCTTGTATACATCGCCGCAAATTCAAAATGAATTAATCAAGACTATTGCGAATAGCCTGCGTGAAATAATTGTCAAAGAGCTAAATGAGTCTTCTTATTTAACATTATTGGCAGATGGTACAACAGATCGAAGTGGAGACGAGATTTTTTCAATTGCATTCCGACATATTGTTGAAGGAAAACCAACCGAAACATTAATGTCATTCGAAAAGGCTGAGGACATAACAGCCAAAGGATTGTGTAAACTCACTATCGATCGGCTTCAAGAACTGGGCGTCGACTGCGATAAAATTTTGAGTCAATGTTATGATGGCGCGACTGTAATGAGCGGTAGATGGGGTGGAATGCAATCCTTGATACAAACTCATTTCAATCGCAAAATACCATATGTTCATTGCGTAAATCATCGACTTCATCTCGTTGTGGCCGAAATCGTAAAGAAAGATTACAATTCCAAGATTTTCTTCGATGATGTCAAAAAAATTCACGATTTTTTTAGCCGCTTCAAAGTACGCAAATTCTACGAAGGCACCAATATTCCTCTACTCATAGAGCAACGTTGGTCGGGACACTATAAAGCAATAGTTGCAATAAAAAACAACTTCGATCAACTATTAGAGTCCTTAGTAAGAGTGAAGGAAGGTACCGGACACAACCTTAGTGCTGATGATGTGTGTTTAGCTGCTGGATTGCTTGATTATATGGTGAAGGAAAAATTCATATTTTTGCTCGGTTTCCTATGCAAATTGTTGGGAATTATAGAACCAGCAAACAAAATTTTGCAGTCACGTGACGTTGGGTATCGTAGAGCAATGCCAATTATTCAGGCTGTGAAGAAAACAGTTGAGGATTTACGGACTGATGGAGCATTTGGTAAATTTTTAAACGAAGCAAAAGAAAAACTCAATACCATTGAATATCATCCGACTCCAAGACCAGTCAGAATTTGACGTCGATCTTGTCACCTAAACGAGTCCATTATATTGGCTACGCTAGGAGAAAGAGATCTGGATGATCACTTAGCCTTAAAGCGCATTTATTTTAAAATTATTGACTGCTTCCTTTTGGAAATGAACGTACGATTTGCGCAAAATTGTCACATTCTTGAGGCTGTCGAAGCTGCAAATGACTTTCGTGGAGATAACTTTGACTACAATGCTTTGCAGCCATTAACAGAACTTGGATTAAAATTGCCATTACCAGAAGAGCTCTCTGTCGTAAAGACATTTTTAAACAACGAACAAAACAGTATAGGTTCGGTAGAAAAAAGCAATTTGCAAATACTTTTTCCCGTTAAGACCGCCTTCCCAACAACTTATCGGCTCTTTGAGGCAATAGAGACATTAGGAAGCAACGAATCATCATTTTCTGCGCTTTCAAGAATAGTCGCAATTCGGCGTTCGTCTATGACAGATCAACGATTACGCGATCTTGCATTTATTGCTTTTGAAAAAAAGAGATTGAGACTTAATACTGATGATATTTTGCGAAAATTTGCTGAAAAAAAAACCCGAAAATTTCAACTCTTTTAATTAATCATTTTGTTTTACATTATAACTACGAGTATAACCACTAATGGAATAATCTTTATATTAAATAAATAAATAAAAATAAATATAAATTATGTTTTTTTTTATTATAAATTGAGCACCCCAACAACATTTCTCAGCACCCCCAACTGACCGATCCTGGCTACGGCCGTGCATTGACGTAACTTCAGAAGCAAGTAGTGCGTGATTTTTATTAAAGCTATTAGTTGCGGGTTAATTTTAAATGGAGTGCAGAAGCGAACATTTTCGGCATATTTTACTTTTTTATTTCCAAAAAGGAAAGAAAGCTGCTGCGGCTCACAAAGAGATATGTGAAGTTCATGGTGCTGATTGCTTAACAGAGTGCACGTGACAGAATTGGTATAAGAAATTCCGTTCTGGAGATTTTTCCCTCAAAGATGAGCAACGTTCTGGTCGGCCTACTGAAGTTGATGATGACCAAATCAAAGTCATAATTGAAGAGGATCGTCATATAACTGTTCGAGAGGTTGCGAAGAGGCTACATGTATCGCACAAAACAATTGAAAAACATTTAAAATGTCTTGGGCTAGTTAAGAAGCTTGATATTTGGGTGCCTCACGAATTGAAAGAAATTCATTTAACACAAAGAATCAACTGTTGCGATATGCACCTTAAACGAAATGAAACCGACCCTTTCTTAAAAAGAATCATCACTGGTGATGAAAAATGGGTCCTGTACAGTAACAAAGTTCGAAAACGATCATGGAGCAAACACGATGAACCAGCACAAACCACATCGAAAGCTGAATTGCATCCAAAAAAGATCATGCTGTCAGTTTGGTGGGATTACAAAGGTGTTGTGTTTTTTGAGCTGCTTTCAAGGAACCGAACGATCAATTTTGATGTTTACTGTCAACAACTAATGAAACTGGATGAAGCAATCAAAGAAAAACGGCCAGAATTGTCAAATCGGAAAGGTGTAGTGTTCCACCATGATAATGCAAGGCCTCACACATCTTTGGCAACTCGTGGGAAACTATTGGAGCTTGGCTGGGAAGTGATGCCACATCCCCCATACAGCCCTGATCGGGCACCATCTGATTACCATTTATTTCGAAGTTTGCAGAATTTTTTGAATGGTAAAGCTTTCACAAATGAAGATGACCTTCACTCGCACCTGGTTCAGTTTTTTGCTGATAAGGACCAGAAATTTTATGAGCGCGGAATCATGCAGCTGAAAAAAAGATGGCAAAAGGTCATTGAGCAAAATGGAAAATATATAATTGATTAAAAACTATTCTTTGTTAAAAAAAAAAGTGTTTTATTTAATACTACAAAACCGAAAGTACTTAGTTGCCAACCCAATATTTAGCTAAAGCCGCACTGGCCGTTTGCTAATTTTTGGAGATCGCTACATTCCTATTATGGTACTTAGCTTCCATACAAAATTCACCACATACGAGTACCTCAATGGTGTAAATATCTGCCTGGAAGACGGCAGAACTTGCCATAAGTATAGATGCTCGGTGGAATGGACCCATAATATCCGCACTCCTTTGCCTTTGAACAACTTCATGTTATCTTGTTTGAGATTGGATCTCTCAATTTCTCTGCTCTAGCTCATTATTCAGCATCATGATCGTGGGTCGATAGACCGACGGTGGACTCTAACCGGATAGTCGTCCTCCGATTCTTCTGGTTAAGTGACCGCATCCTCCAATTTCGAAAGCCCAGCAGTTGTTCGGTTTCGACATCTACTGAGTCTTCCCAAAGAGCACCTAGTCTGCGTGTTTTTATACCCTTCACGGATGTGATAGGGTATATTAACTTTGTCATGAAGTTTGCAACGCACAGAAGGAAGCATCTCCGACCATATAAACTATATATATTCTTGGTCAGTATGATGAGTCGAGTCGATTAAGCTTTGTCCGTCTGTCCGTCTGTTTCTATGCAAACTAGTCCCTCAGTTTTAAAGCTATCAAGCTGAAATTTTGTAGAGAGCCTTCTTTCTATTGCAGGCAGTATATATGTCGGAACCAATGGAATCGGACCACTACGTCATATAGCTGCCATAGGAACGACCGGTCCAAAAATTCGTCTTTGTGGGAAAAACTTTTTTATTTCTAGAGATTTCTTTTTCAGATTTCACAGAAATCAACAATATCTGTAGCCAAATCACATTTACGAATTTGGTTGAAATCGGACCACTACGTCATATAGCTGCCATAATGTTAAGGAGATGGTAATCAAAAAATTTATCAATGTCACGGGTATTTTTTCAACCGACGGTGCCCCCAATGTTACTAACGTAGGCTACTACCGTATTTACCTTTCCTAAGTTGGTCCCCTAAATACCCACCAAAAGTAAAAAAAATCAGCAACAGCCAATTAGTATGCCTATTTGATTTTACGGTTGGATAGTTTTCCTAAGAATTTCTTTACAACTTTTTTAACATTTAAATCAAATTTTTGTGTTTGAATGTCCGACCAGAATTCAAACTCGGGTCGTTGTGCTTCAGAACCCATCGCGCTACCACATACGCTATCGAGACTAATATAGAATGGCTTCCAAATAATGCTTTATAAGCAACACCATCCCGTCATAAAAGTGGTTAACTAAGTTGGCTACGTACCAGGGTTACCTAAATCATGGAAATTGTACCCCCCATGTTATGGTCATAGCTCAAATTTTATAGATCTCTATGGGCTGAGTTAAAATGGTGGGTATGCCAGGATGGCTATTTAGCATAGCTAATTTGGGTAGTACACGTTACCGGGGTACGGTTTTTTGCTGGGTCGGGTCGTTGTGTTTCAGAACCCATCACACTACCAAATACATACGTCATCGAAACTAATATGGAATCCCAGCAAAAAGTGTGGCTAACCAAGTAGAGTAGGTACCTGGGTGGTCTAAATATACAAATCGTAGCCCCCCCCCCCATGGGTGTAATAAAACGTTGGATAGGGTAAAAACAAAATTGTCAGGTATTTTGTCAACCAACAAATTTTAGGTAGTACGCGTAACAGGGGGGTATGGCTGTTTGCTGAGTACCTTATCCTTAACATTTCGTACCACCCATGCGGGGGCTACGATTTTCAAGTTTTGGCCACCCAGCTACCTACCCTATTTGGTTAGATTTTAAGTAAACATAAACAAATACATTTATGTATATATGTACACATGGGTCCAAAAAGTTATTTTCGCGGCGCATATTTTTCAGTTTTTCATGTTTGCTAATGATTCATTGCGTCCCAGCATTAAAAAATTATAAATCTCTTAGAAATCCTATAGACTGAGTGAAAATGGTGGGTACGCTAGGATGGCTATTCAGCATTTACCGGAGGTACGGTTTTTTGCTGGGATGCTTCGATTTCATTATTGGAAGAGCCGAGAAAGATGTCTTATGTGCTAGCTGTATCCGTCGTTTCATTTCGATGTATTTGTTTCGCTGACGCTCTTTGACAACTTGCTTCCCATGTAATTGAAGTCGTCTGCAAACCCGTTGTTGAGGTCCCCGCTGTAGGGGACCGACTAGTAGCCTCTGTGGTTTTGCACCAGTTTATTGCTCTGAATAAATGATAGGCTTCAAACTTGCCGACGTGCTTCTCAAAAACATTAAGGGGTACATTTTCATGTGAGTTCACCCACTAGGCAACTGAGAAACTAATGCTGAAGCGATGCGATCGTACTATCTTCGCTATAGTACTATCTTCGACAAAAAAATGAATGAATGACATAAATAAAATACAATACATACTAAATCTTCTAGATTGCATTTTATTGCACATTGGTGCAAATAACAATAAATCTAGGCTCCTCTTACAATTACACTTTAGTAGAACTTTAATCAGCAAATAGGTTCTAAGTTGTGCGTCTCTTAACTTATCCATTCTTTCTATTTACACGCGGATCTTTTTAACAGTGTTATAAAATCTAATTTATACGTGCAACTCATTATCAGTTTTAGAGTGAAAACAGATTCTATTGTGGCTTTTGTTTACTCTGTTCAATGTCTAATTGACAGCATCGTAAATTAATTTCCAGATTTACCTTAGAATTCATCTGTACGAGTACTTAATAAATGAGAGTTGAAATGTTCAAATGCTAAGAACGAATACTTGATGCAAATGCGTACACGATGTACACTCTGCCTCGTCCGCCAGTGTATGTTCTAGATACGTTTAGAGCGACGACGTGATTTGTCTATTTGTCATTATAAGATGCAAACTGCAATAATTATTATCCACAACTGATAACATCAAATACGGGGCGGCAAATGAAAAAAAAAGTTGTTTAGAAGCTCTCATAAAATGTACGGTGCAACCATAAATTTCGAATGGTTGTCGTCAGCAAAATACAAGTATCATTATGGAAGATATTATAGAATATAATACAGGATTGCAATATTTATTGCAGCGTGGAAAATCTAGGTAAACGGGGCTTGTAATTTTCTGCAATTTAGTTTTATTGACCCCTTCTTCCATTTTTGCTTTTTAATTCGAAAAAAAAACTCGTTATATTCTATTTCACTGGGCGACGCATTGTTGTTTGCATCTTGGCTAACAGTGGCTTTACAGCTGTAGCGTATAAAGTGAGCATTCTAAGAAGCTATGCTGAGGGTTGCAATCCCTTAAGCCGCGTAGCTAGCGAAGCCCACGCAAGGGTGGTGCGAAATTATCGCAATTTAAAACCCACTGTTAGCCAATGACGGTCCCCCGAGCAGCTAGGAATGTTCCGTGAGGCGAGGGTTTTAGGGCAGTATACTGAGGGTAAGATACTAATCTAGAGCTTGAAGTTCAAATCTCGGCGCTATTAAAAAAAACTCCCTGTGAGTGCTAATAGAACTCTGTTTGGAGCTTGTAAGTATGAAGACGGCGCGGATAGGAGGTGCATTCTAGCAACTGCACTTCCGAAAAGTAGATATGGTATCGAAACGTCAACAAGGTATAGAAATGCTAGAGATGTTGACGCGCCCGTGCTCCTTGAAGGGTCAAGGCAATTAACAATACTGAGGGTAGCAACCCTTTGGAGGCTAAATACACATTCAAGTAAGCTTGTCAAATTTACTTGATGAAGGTCTGAGGAGAAGTTTGTCAAGTAAGTTTCATGTCGTCCAGGCCACACTCACGATAGTGGTTGCGATTTGGAAAAATACAGTGAATTGAAAAAAAGTGTCGTCAATTGCTTTTTATTTTTATTAGAAACAAGCAAAAAAATTAAGTACTTGGTTTATATCGATTTTTTCATTTTGTTTAATACGGGCGTTCAGAAAATATAATAAATCACCTGATCCCGAACTGAATCGATATCGCTCATTTTTAGCTTTTAGTAACACTTTTCAGAAATTTAACTGTCCTCGATTGAAGAGTACTTCAAGAATGTAGGGAATCAGGGTTTAATGAAAATAACAAAATTATGAATAGCACATAGCTCAACTTCCTAAAGTGCGTTTGTGGTTTGGCGATAAATACGATCGATTATTATGAAATGTGGTAACGAACCATCAAATATCATAGAACGGTGGAAATAAGGAGATTTCTTTTGTATTGAGTTTGACGTGGGTGGGTGCATTCTCATGACCAAAATGGTTGACGTGTGTGGTGACCTTTAGACTTGATATCTATATAGCTGTTTTACTCATGTTTTACGTTAGTTTTTTAGTGGACTGTTACAGAGTCTAACTGTAGCTTTCTGGGAAGATGCAAAGATTGGTCTGCTTCCTTTTAGTGGTGTTCTTAGGACAATTACTTCTGCTGCTTTGAACACTTTGTTTAAGCTTCTACTTTTTGATATATCTACTGAATGGAATATTTGAGTCAGAATAGCAGCGTGTCCAGACCTTTAACTAAGTCACTGAGTGCCATGGAGTTGAATGATCGTTTATGGGGACAATACGATCATTCGACTCCATGACACTCAGTGACTTAGTTAAAGCTCTGGACACGCTGCTATTCTGACTCAAATATTCCAGCAACGACTAACTACACGTTTATCAAATATGAATTCGCTTGGCAAGCATTTTTTCATCCTGATAAAATTACGCAGTCAGTGGGAAAAACAACGTGCTTCTCCTGCCTAATTGATGCATCAACAATGGCTAAGAGCTGTCAAAACCCCTCAAAGCCAGAATGCGTTGTTACTACAACAACAACTAAGCTTATGTTGATGGAGGGAAACTCCATTGTTTTATCGGAAGTTGGTAGGTGCAATAGTTCTGAATTTTTGATGCGATAACGCCGCCATTTTGGAAAAACCACAAAAAATCTGCACTTTTATCGGTTTGTCGCCTATAACTTCGTTCCAATCCATTTTAACACAAAATATGTAATGTCCCTTTTTGTTGAGCACAAAATTTCCTATTCATTTTACATAACAAGTTTTTTTCCACGATCACCAACGAAGTAATAGCACCACCAAAAAATCAAAATTTAAAGACCTTGCAAATTTTTCGGAATTTTTGGCATTTAAACACCAATAACTCTGTACCGCTGCTTTATAGCATAAAAGTTTTGAAAATATTTCCTATATAGGATTGAATTTCCTGCAAAATACCTTGTAAATTTTACACGCATAAACAACAGAATTACCCTCTTTCTGTTGTTTATGCAAGTAAAATTTACAAGGTATTTTGCAGGAAATTGAATTAATTAATAATAAAACATAAAATAACTTTTTCAAATTTAGTGCAACGGGGGTTTTCAGGGGCAGTTGAAGGACTACCTTGAATGAATGACTCTGAACACGAGAGTAGCCCGATGTTTTCTTCCTCGTCGCCCAGGTGCAATAGTGGTCGGTTCAGGCAGGATTGTCCTGTGCACATCTTGCATAGTTTAGACATACTCTCCTGCAGCCGCAAGCTCCCACGCATTCTGTGATATATTTACAAGGAATCGTTCTTCGGAGTTTTAGTGGAGCAGCATCTCTTTCGGCTGTAATGGGTTCTAGATATCGGCTTCCTTTCTTCCAGCCCCATTCAAGTGGCTCTTTTTTTACTCCTAACCACGTCATAACCTGGTGATAAGCATGCAACACATGGAATTTTGCGGCATCCGGCGGTTTTGCTTCGCATTTTTTCATCGTCGATAATGGTCGCAACAGACGATGAAACCAAACGGTTGGCGACCACGACACAATTATGTCAACTTCATAGAACGAGCGGAAAAAAATTCTCCTCTTTTTCACCGGGTTTCGCGGACAATTTTTTCCGACTTGCGTGTCGAGCTTAAGTCACTCTCACTAGAGAATGAAGGCCAACATTCGAAACTGAATCATGCGCGTAAATTTTAACTGTGAGAATTACTTTCGATCGGTTAAATCGTGAAATATTTTTCAAAATGGAATTATATTACGTTTAGCTTTAAACTCAAAAAATTCACTCCCAAACTTGGCTGTCGTCTTAGCGCCCCCTTCGACGCCTTTTCAGAGTCGGTACGCCAGGTGACCGCGTGTTTGGTCTCACACTTAGCCTCTGACCGGACCTGACGTCCTTCATTGCATACTTCTCCCGCATAAGAAAATCCGTCCGCGCTTTCCATAGATGCATGCCTCTTGAACACCGAAAGTTCGGTAAATGTGGACATACACTTAGCTACAGGTAACAATCAAAGCCGCGCTCGTTAGCCGTCGGCGTTCGGTTACGATACTAATCTAGAGCTCGGAGTTCAAATCTCGGCGCGATCAAAACCTGGCTGTGAGTACTAATAGAACTCTCACAGTGTTCCAAGCTTGTCACTATAAGAGGTACATGCTAAAAACTGCACTTCCGAAAAGTAGATATGCTATCGAAACGTCAACAAAGCATAGAAATGCTAAAGATACTGACGGGTTGTAATGAACCACCTGCAATCGACCATATCTTGGCAGTGCTGCTCCCACCGCCAGATCTATGGCAGCACTTGATGAGTAAGGATCTGTCGGTGGTACGAAACCAGAGGCTGAGTGTCCCATTACGCCTGGACTCTGATGCAAACGCGAGGGACTCTGCGCCGTCCGCCAACGATTCCATCCATTCCATCATTTTTTATCATTCCCCATTTTTACCTCCCCTGTTTGTGTTGTCTTCCCCAGGCCTATGAATTTTTATAAATACATAAAGGACAGGTGCAACGAGCGGCGAAAATCCCGCCTACATCTGCCGAACTGAGCTAAAGCAAGCATAGGCCGCAGCTTAGCTCGTTTATGGGTTTTTTTCTTCACCAGATGGCACTGCCTGACCTTCACGGTCACTATGCTAACTTAGGCTCCGTCCCTTAAACCGTCCATTACAGCGTCCATTCTCCTGGCGGGGTCAAGGCAATTAACACAAAGCCCCCTGCAAACTCGATTTCTAGATCCGCCACTGTGTGCGTTACAAACTTCATGACAGAATTAACATACCCTACTTCGGGAATGGTATAAAAGTAATGAGTTGAGTAGTAGGAGTTGGCAAATAGCAACAAACGAAAAAAAAATAATAACAAATCAACAATAATCATAAACTCTTCACGTTCCCAAGAGTACCCGTAAAAAAAGTATGTTACGCCCACTGCAGTAGTTTTCAGATGCCCGACTTCCAAATGTTTAGCTCTGTTTCATGAAAACACTCCACTGATAGTGGACCCCGAAGTTGATAACAGGAGGCTGCAGTAGCAACACCATTCCACTCTTCTTCTGTACTATCTCGCGTAGAATGGAAGGCGTTTTAACAGAGCGACAAATTTTCTAAAAATATTGTTTTTATCTTTATAATGATGGCCAGATGGTTTTTTGTGTAATACGAGCGACTATTTTGTTCACATCGTAAATTCGTGTTTTATCAATATTATGGATTTTTGTTAAGGATTTTGTGAAATATCTTTAAATATGTTTTCCCAAGGTTTGGTGAATTTAGGGTTAATTTAAAGATATGGTTTCTAGAAAAGTGATCAAATATCATGTCAATTAGGATAAAGACGGGAGTGGAACGATCAAATATTTCACTGAATTTTTAAAGGACAGTTATTCGATTGTGTTTTAAACTAATGCGGTGGCGATATCCTACAAGGCTCAGTTATCTTAGCAATCCTATTTTACATTTACACCACAGAAAAATCTACCCATACGAAGATGGACACGATTTACATACTCGTATTTTCCCTCAAGATATGTCACTGTGATAACCAACGCCAGGTGTTTAAAGAATAGGATTGAAAGTATTCTTTCCAAGAAATCCACATCCTTCAAATCAAATCACACGTGTACGGCATTTTGTGGAGTCCTGGCGTACGCTGCGTTATATGCTCTCAAAATCGTCGATCGTTCATAGAGCAAATGGAAACGGAATCTGTCATCGGTTGAACCTTGCCAATTTTTGTGTTTCATAAAACTTTACGGCGGCGTAAAAGCGAGCGCATATGTACATTATCTCTATCCAATACATTTTGCATGCGCTTAAACTCGTTTTGCGCAACCGGAAAAATCGTGAAGTTGTCACTATAATTTCAGCCTTAGGGTACAAATATCTGTTTTGAGTGTACTGACCAGTGTCGTAGCAAGCTCTCCTGGCGCCCGAGATAAATTTGAAATTGTGGGTGTTCATGGCTCAATCTGATATATAATTAACATAACATGATGCTGATATCGAGGCTAATTTGCACAAATCTGAGCACATCGTCTGCACGTAGGCACGTACATAATGCAAGGGAACACCTCAAAGTGGTGTTCTCGCTCCCCTTCTTTGGAATATGGTGGTCAAGATGCTACTTGTGGAACTGATAGTGTTAGGATGAAAGCCCACTATATACGCGGATGACATAAGTAAGTTTCCCTCTGTTCTTTGTGATTTAATGCAGAAGTCCTTTATGTTCTGGAGAAGTGAGCCAAATCTGATTCCATTGGACATTTTTGCCGAACAGTTGGCTGTAAGTGTGGTCATTCGCCGTCTTGAAACAGTTCAGTGATGCCAGAAGCATTTTTGCCGACGGCTCCATGACTCGGATGAATGCTGGAAAAGTTCATCGTCCAAAACTAGTTGATACCAACGAAACGACAGCTAAGCCACATGGAAAGGTTAGAGCAAATGAGTAATGCCAGAAGGCAAATGCTGCATAATGATTATTGAAGAAGTTGTGGGAATGAGGAGAAGAAGGAGTGCTCTTTTCATTTCCTCTGCACCTGTCTTGGTGGTAGAAGGACCACCTTTGGGTGCCAGTACTACACCGATTAGTATGACCTGATGGAGGTGAGTGCTGGCAAACTACATCGTTTCATTGTCCGCTCTGGAACGATCGCGGATTAACATTTAGTGTTGAGTCTTTTGCTCATTTAATTGCATCGTTCAAAATGAACGACACGTTCAGGTACTATCAAATTATAAAATGTACAGAGTGAATCATAGGCGACAACGCCCGCCATGCCAGCTTTCTTGGTGGGAATTTCGCATATATTAAGGCAGTGATAAAATTATTGTAAAAATCGGAAAGTTTCGGATTTCGGGATCTACAAAGTTTCCGAATTTCTGGTATTGATACAAAAAGCTTAAGCGATGCCTGAAAAATCGGTTTTGCTGTTATATTAATTTTGCGAAAGCTCTCCGATACTTGAATAATTCAAGTCCTCCGAACGTACAGCGGGGATCCTGCAATATTCAATTTATTGGGGAAAAAATGTGGTGGAAAGGTGACAAACAATACTATTGATGCTATCCACCGAAGGCCATAACATTAAACCGATTAACCTCTACGTCATCCTTTCAGTCGCCAATACATTCCGAATATGCAGAGAGAATAAGATTTGGGTGGTTCTTAACGCGACCATAAAATTTGCACGATCTATAAAAATGCGCACAAGATATGCAACGAGAATGGCTCTGCAGATGAGCTGGAAATATTAGATCCATACTAGCAGATTTAGGTCCTTCTTCTTCATTTTTGTAGCTGGTATTTCTATGGTCGAAGCGTCTTACTAGTATCTGCGACAGATGTGATTCCAATTTCTAGGTTTGCAGACAAGTGACGCGTTATGTATCCTGTTAAGCCAAATAATTTTATTTCTAACGTTCATCAATACTTGCATCCAGTAAAAGGTATTCTCGGTATCTAAAGTATGCTATCGATGTCATACGATGTGATCATCTGGGAGAAACTTGAACTGTTCAGACGCCTCCACCTCACATCTCACCTGTGAGAGATGTGCGATTTATGTTAGGAAGAGCTCAAAGGGCTCTTTCTTCAGCCTCGATGAAAGGTTGTTCGATGTGAGCTTGTTATAAGGTAACTTCAATGGTTAACTGGATAGGACGTGACATAGTTCGATCGGTAACACGTTAACTGTCGCCGATGAAGTTATTGAAGCAAAAAAAATAAGCGTAAAAATATTTGGCGCTCAGTGTGGGGTCAGTGTGATTTTATCTAGTTAATGAAAACGAAGTGGAAAATAAAATAGTACCATCAGTCACAAAACAAACTAAAAAAAAAAACATTTTTAAACTTTACCCAAAGGATTTGATATGATTTTTGTTAAATGTTTTTCTACCCGACATCATTGAGAGAGCGTGAGCCCTCTGAAGGCAGTCATGGATCCATCAAAGGTACTAATAAACTTATTCACGAAATAATTGAAACTCAGTGGGTTGAAATGTCCTACCCGAATAAAGTACATGTAATTCCCCCGTGAAAATATCAAATCATGTCAAGTATATATATAGGTAAGTTAGATTTGACATTAAGTCACACTGGGCAGATCGTCGTGGAGTAATATCTGAAAAGGCTACAGAAAATTGGTGAATTTGTAAGCATTATTCAGACAGGATATGGGATATCAATCCCCGCATCACAATCAGGATACACAAAGCCATTGAATATGAAGCAGTTCTTTGGTGGGAAAAAGCGACCACCTAAAATTAGCAGGGCTTGCTTGCGATAATAATCCGGAAGCAATGCGCCCCTGTCCTATTTAGACCCTTGAGGCTTTACCTTATTTACCGCCACGGCATACATTCATATCGAAGCAGAGGCGAAAATTTCAATCTACGCTCAGCCGAGTAACTTACCCCAAATGGGTACTCAGTCAACAGCTGGATGAGCTTATAGTACGACAGTCCTTTTTTTATCAAAAAAAAAAACAAGTCTTAAAGCTTTTAATGAACGAATTAGACTTATTGCGGAGCAACACAACCGGCTGCTAAGTCACAGAATTCTTAGCATGCCCTCTGATCACCTAGTAAGGGAGCTGTGTTTCGAGCGCTGCTTCAGATCAACTGTGTGGGATAGGGACAGTGGATGGAGGGAGACGTACAATTTGCTGCATTCTAACACAATGAAATGGTTCACAGATGGTTCCCAAACAAATGACAGCTTGACTGCTTGCATTGTTGGCCCAGGCTAAACAATTGTCATCCCTATGGGAAATTTGCCAACTGTCTTCCAAGTGGAAGTTGACGTCATTGAAGTCTGCACACAGCTGTGCCGAATTGTAGGCTACATCAACACAAGTGTAGGAATCCTATCTGGATATCCCTCAAATCCTTGGAGCTTCAAATAACCTTACACCTTACTGGGTCTCTGGGCACTCTGACCTTGAAGGCAACGAATTATGCCGGGGACACACCTATCCGATCATGCTCCGATCATACAGTCGGACAAGTATATGATAGGGAAATTATATGGGATTTCGGACGCGTTGTGGCCCGGGCTTTAGTTCACACTTTTCTGATACGCGTCCAATCATACTCCGTTCGAAACCCAATACCATTTCCTTCTCATACACTAGTTCGACTGCATGATCGGAGTATGATCGGATAGGTGTGGTGCCCCGGCTTTAGCAGACGAACTTATCAAACGGGCATTTGCGGCCGCTTGCATTGGCCTATTCCATAATCTACAAATCTTTCATATCAAGAAACAAAATAGGGATTGGGGCGTGAGAGCGGTGCCTGGTTGTGAGAAACACTCCCTGGTCTGAGGTAGTTTAAATTCTTAATTACGGACTACTTCCGAAAGTGTACCCAAGATCTTTTCAACGTGAGTAGAAACAGGCTCTTGCGTCTTCTAGGTCACCTGAGAACCATGCGCATCGTATCAGATATCAGCTGCAGTTTCTGTGAGGTTGACGTCAAAACACTGCAGTACATCCTCAGCGACTGTGAAGCTCCTGCCCTAACATAATGTTTCGGCATTGTTTTCCCTATGGCCGAGGATGTAACCTCAATTAAACTACGCCATCTCAGTCGATGCATGGAAAAGAGCAGGCCTACTTTCCACTACTTCCTGCTCATCGCCATCGCTTTCAGCTCACTCCAGGACTTTCCTATTGAGGCACCCTCTCTCTTAACGGATCTTCTCCAGATGTTACTAGGTCGTCCAACACGGCAACTTGCGTTGGCTGCCTGCGGGTTCCAATCGAGGGCCTCTTGAGCAATGTTGTTTGGCCCTTTTCGGAGAGTGTGACCTATCCATTGCCACTTTCGCCTTTCTTCTTTACGCCCATATTAAAGTTATAGCGTCGATAGTGGTGGAAACACATGAAATGGTTATTTGTGATCTTAATTAAAGACACGATAGCTTGGAAACAGCTTGGGTACAACATCCTAACCAATCCTCCGGAGTTCCTTAATATCCCTTCCAGCACCTCTTGAAACCCCTGAAGTCGTACCCCCAAGTCTACACTAACTATAGTTCATTTCCATTTCACGTACTGCTCCTACGCACGAATGATTGTCGGGCACAATTTAATTTTCGCTTGTTGTCGACCATTTCAAAACTTCATATTCTTCGGCAGAAATTAAATTTAGATGCAATAACGACATAATTGTTTTAGGCTGCGGAAAAATCGATGCCAGCTTTCTGAACATAGTGGCAAAAGTTTAATTCTTCATAGTTATCACATCAAACTACTACTACTATTTGTCATAAACCCTAGTGGCGTTAAGACATCAACTATTCCCATGTTGCTTAATTGACGTTTCGTTAGCATAAACTGGTTTCGGGTGATACCTGTTGCTAGCATGTACCTCCTGCCCACTTACCACATGGGAATAGTTGATGTCCTAAACCCTAGTGGCGTTAAGACATCAACTATTCCCATGTGGCTTAATTGACGTTTCGTCAGCATAAACTGGTTTCGGGTGATGCCTATTGCTAGCATGTACCTCCTGCCCACTTAGCCGCATATCTGCGAAAAGTCGGAAAATGTTGTGGCTTATTGTTACGCCCCACACCACAGGTGGAAGGCAACACAAACATCCATGGCCACGGCGTGGACGGGACTCAAACCCATGACTCTGACCGGTATGCTGAGACATCAGACTGACGCCCTAAAACACCGGCCGCTTTGGCGAATTACATCCCATATCAGTTCGTATTTGAATGTTCACCCATTTATGTATTCAGATTATCTTATTAGACAGATTGGACCATTCGACTAGAAACCTAGTTTATCCTTGGCATAAAAATTAAGATACACATTTTGTGCAACTACAAACTTTTGACAATCCTAGTTGTACGAAATAGAAAAATATTCGTAATTGTTATTATTTATGTTATTATTTATATTTAATTATTTGGGGCGACCGGTAGCGCAGTGTGCTGAGGCATCAGTCTCATGTTTGACTACCGGCGTTTCGGGTTCGAATCCCGTCCACGGCGACGTTCGTGGCCATGGATGTGCAGAAAGTGCATGCTGGCAACTGCATTCTACGAATCTAATTTATGCCGTCGAAACGTCAACTGGGCCACATGGAACAGTTGACGCGCTATGCCCACAAGGGGTTACGGCAATTGAGAATTATACAATTTCCAATGAAGATAAATTGCGAATTACGCAATAAAATTCTGTGTTTCTCGGCAGAGTTTTTCTCGACTGATTATAACGACATTCTCTGAAACACACTTACCTGTTAACCCTTTCATGATACTCCTCACCGTTTGCTTACATTAAAAATCAAAACAAATCCGCCCCCTTAATATATTCGCAAAATATCCACGAAAACACTAATTGTAACCCTTTACCGCCTGTCATAAAAGCGAAGAATTCGCCAGCGACAAGGTGCCTTTGCTGAGCAAATTATGATTGACCAAAAGCGCCTAAATATTTACGTGTATAGTTATGATTTTATTAGTTTCCTTCAAGGATTTCCGTGCTAATCCTTTCGATTTATAGGCCTTGCAAAAAGGGTTATAGCCATAGAATGGCCGAAATACCAGTCCTTATTCTCAGGTCGACGATGATTTTCTTGAGAACATGTTGGGACGACCCGGAATCGAAGAACAATAGGACAGTAACAAAATTCAAATATCAGCTAGGGTTATATGAATCCAGGTAGGTACGAACCAGCTTCATACGCAGATATAGGTACATACATATGTCCGAAACTATAACAAACCGGCAATCTTGCACTCAAACGAATTTATCGAAACCGATGCATATTCCGGATAAGATTAATTTCCCGAGATATCATCACTAAATTCCTGCAATTATCACTCCAGGACACCAACTTTACCAAAAAGGGATCACCAATCCATATGTTCAGATTGCTTGTGCACGGAGAAGAGACAAGTCCTAAAATGTATCCTGAAAAAAGGGGTTGGTCCGCAACGAAAGGATTAGGTGATTTTGTTTGAGATAATCGTTAGCCGGCTACGAAGGATTTTTGCAAACATCTCTCAACCAAAGCGAAAGGATTGTAAAGTAATTTTTGCTCAATTGTAAAATTGGTGCATGGGCGTTTGTCCTTGGAAATGGAAAGGGTAAATAATTTGCCCATCTTGTTTGAATGAGTTTAATGTTTGTTCGCGCTGTCTGAGCAGCAATAAGAACAACGTGCCATAATTGCAGGTCGGAAATGGCGAAGAAGAAGGGTTTAGTCAGAAGGATGCCCCGACCTTTTCTGGGCTAATTGCTCTACTCTACGTTTTGCAAAAATGCAATTTCATGCGAATTGCTATTGTGCCATTTTGTGCAGAAGTTCTGTAACCCTTTGCAATAATAGAGCAAAGAGATACCCGTTTACGTTGTAAGGGATTGTTACGTAGTCGTAAAACTCTTCTTCTGGTTAGTAGCCATGTCATATACGAGTATGCCTTAAACCGTGTTTCTGAAAGAGAGTGGTATTTTCAGCAATCGAAATATACATACAAGCATTGACAAGTTTATTATCGGTTGACCTTAAAACCGTTGTAGGTCAGAATATGGAAATTTCATGCTCTCCGTGAACTGTTAAACTAATGACGCCTGGACTTTTTTCCCAAGTCATATTACCGAGAAACCATAACAAACCTCATTCACCTTGTCAGTATGCACGATGATTCTTTTCATCGATTTTTTAAAACCCAAGTCAAAATATGTGCGCGCAGGATACTAAGTTCCCAGAACAATTCATCCAGACATTCACATATTCATAAAACGCCGAAAAAATGGTCACTTTTTTCAACAAACATTACGTCGACCTTCCATGACCATTACGCAGCCCCGAAATCCAATTTTTTAGTACAATTTCCCAAAAATAGTCCAAAAAAATGTCAAATGTATACTGATCCTTGTACACTTTTTACTGTTTTACACACATTACTCGGAATGTCTAGTAAAAATAGCCTGTAACCTTCATAAAACCTTCGCCTGCACGGGCATGGACTTGCTCTAAAAAACCGCCCTAACTAGACGAATTTTTTAACGCTTTTTTTGACCGTTCGAGGCGGATCTGCACAAACAATAGTGCTGACTTTTTTGCATATCGTCCCGGCCGGCAATTAACATTGGTCACATTGGCCATTGGTATTAGCGAGCGTTGTGACCGTAAAAGGAGGAGAAAAATTTGCATGCATTCATGCAAACCAACAGTAGCCAAACATTATGGTCGAAAAGGTCATCAGTGATAGATAACTCAGATTGAAGAAAGTGACACTTTCCTGGTTTACGGCTGCTATTTTCCGAGGTTCATTTTTAGGACCACTTCATCCGTTATTAGCATCCATAAACTACGGGTCCTTCGGTTGACATAAAGAAGCAACTACGCGAAAAAAAAATATTTTGGGACAAAAAAGATGCCGCTTCAGTGAGTTTTTAGGATTTTTATTGTTTTCAAATTTGGGTATTTATGTTCCGCCTTTCACTACCTAATACTGTAGCTTAGTGGAAATTTATCATAAAAATTGTGAGCGCAACCGCCACACGCCTTAGCATAAAATTGCGTCAGGAAATTGTTTTTTTGTTGTCCTTTTTTCAAAGATTTATTTCCTATTACTGTTGATATGACTGCAGGTAGCGAGGGATGAAATCTCAGAAAATTTGAATTTTTGACACTGTTTTTACATATCCATAAAAAATCGACCACGGCGGAATGGTTGAAGTAGCAACAGTCAAGTCATAGTTTTTTTGGTTTCTCGGGTGCAGTGGGTCGGCATCGGTGGTTGACATTAGCTGTAAGTGAAAGGCTTGGGTATGATATTGGATATTTGATTTTCTGAATGTCAAGGACGATTGGCTTCAAATGAACTCCAAATTTTAAGCCTACGTCGAATATACCTAGTCATTGAAAGGAGATATTCTAGCACATATTGAATAACATGTTTTAGGCGGCTATTACACTATAAAAGTTCTTTTACAAATATCTTTGAAGCACGATTTTTCAAAAGAACTTTTATGAATGATATTAGCCGCGTAAGGGGGAAGGTGTGCAAGCTTGTAAGAAAAGTACTTGAAACAAGCAACGTTCATGTTGCAAATCTTTTCTTAGGCGGCTATTACACTATGAAAGTTCTTTGAAAATATCTTTTATAGAAGATATTTGTAAAAGAACTTTTATAGTGTAATAGCCGCCTTAGAATTATTCCTTACATTAAATTTATAATAAGTGGATGTAGATGGATGCAAAAATAGGCTTGAATATTGTAACTACATTTTAAATACTCGTATGGCAGTCATCCTGGAGGTGTGCTATGTTTACCCAATTTGAGTAAAGAACTGACTTTAAAACTGACTGTCGTCAGCAGATCTCGAATAAGGAACCCAGAGAATGAAGGGATCAGTGCAATGGCGCTTTCTCCATCAATGAATTAAAAATATATTTTCATCATTTCCCTGGAAGGAGAAAGAAAATGGGGAAAACATTAAACATTCAAAACAAAAAATAAATGTCAATAGATTCAAAAAACCTCGGACGCAGATAGGACAGATCAGCAACGACGACCACGCAAACGTTTAACTGATTATTCTTCCGGATTCTGAGTTGCGCTCCCTGCACAAACCACGGGCCGTCCTACAACAGGTCGAGAAACACAAACTGACCATCACTGCAGTCCACGAAACAAATTGGCATCAAGATCGAACGACAAGAAATCACACACAATTTTCAAAAGCGGTAAACCATCTGGAGACAAGGAGGTTAGAGTTGCGTTCATCGTGCACAACCACCTCAAACCGCACGTCATTGACTTCAAACTCATTAATGAAAGGTTGTGTGAGATTCGCATTAAGACTCGATTTTTCAACCTCTGGTTCATCAACGTGCACGTCACCACTAAAGTGACGAAAGAAGCAGTGAAAGATGAGTTTTACGACTGACTGCAGACATTGTTCGACTCACTTCCAGCAAACGATGTCAAAATACTGCTGGGAGATTTCAGTGCGAAAGTTGGGAACGAGAGTTGGCATCGGGAAACCACAGTAGGACACAGCCTCCACATGGAATGCAAGGACAACGGTCAACGACTAATCGTCTTCGCATGCAGTAGGCACCTTGTCGTAAGATCAACACGCTTTTAACACCGACGCATTCATAAAGAAACCTAGATTTATCTTCGGATACATAAGCCATCAATCAGATTGCTCACGTCCTTAAATGCTAAAGATGGGCTTCAAGTGTGATGGATGTCCGACCATCACTTGGTAAAGACAACCAATCTTCAGTTCACCAATCAAAAATCAGCGCTTCCAAAATCTTTGGGGTTGGAAAACTGTTGAACGATGCTACGGCGCAGGCATATACAGCATATACCTTGAAGAAAAACTGGCACCTATGCTAAACAACGTCGGCAACATAGGAGTACACGGGTTTTGGGAAGAACTAAAAAGCTATGTATATCAAGGAGGCCGCAGAGAAGGTCGTGTGACAAGCACGGTGAATGCGAAATGACTGGTTCGACGAAGAATGCCAAAAATCACTTAACGCAAAAACTAAGCTCACAGGCAATGTATCCAAAGTCCAACCAGAGCTAAGAGGAAAAATATGGCGAGCTACGGTGAATAACAAACAGAATAATTAGACAAGTTGATAATAGAGGAATTAGACGTAAGAAACGAAAATTCTTTGAGGAGCAATTGCTAAAAATTGATGATAACCTAGCTAATAGAAACACCAGACAAGCATGTAAACTAATAAACGCGGTTAAGAATGGCTATATCAAACCAGAACCCGCCATTGTATGGACAAGGATGGAAACATCAGAAGCGATACCGCTAGCATCAACAAACTGGCGTCCTATTTCGAAGAGATTCTTAATCCCGCATCCCACGTCCCCATACACGAAGCTCCAATCGTTGACGGTGTGATCGTTCATGGCCTCAACACACAACCCCCTACAGTAGAAGAAGTTGATCTCGTGTTGATGTCACTCAAAGCAAATAAAGCGCCGGGTCCAGAGGAGATTCTAGCTGAACTGCTAAAATCTAGTGGAACGGGTCTATTTAATTCAATATATGATACATGTATATTATTATAAGCCATCTATAAAGAACCATATTATGGTCTGGTAGTGCTGCTTTCACCGGCAGATCGAAGGCAGCACCTGATGAGTAGTAATCTGGCGATGGTACGAAACCAGAGACCGAAGGTCATATTACACCCGGACCCTGATGCGAGGGCCAGGGCAAGTAAGCCGCCCGCTAACCATTCCATCTTTATCTCCCTATCCCCATTTCTACCTCCCCTGTTTGTGTTGTCTTCCAAAGGCCTATGAATTTTTGGTAATAGGTAAAGGATAGAAGCAAAAAGGGGCAAAACCAACCCACGTCTCCCGATCTGAGCTACAGCAAGCATAGGCCACTGCTTAGCACGTTGAGGAGCCTTTTTCTTCGCCACATGGTACGGCCTAACCTTCACGATCATTATGCTACCTTACGCTCCGTCCCCACAGGCATCTTCGGATGCCCCCAAAACCGTCCATTACAACAACTGCTTATTCGAATTTTGGAGGATGCGGTGACACCAGAAGATTGGTGCATGGGCATTATCTGTCCCATTCAAAAGAAGAAGGAGAAGAATGAAGAATTCAACACTCTATATGCTTCAACGATTTATCGAATTAGAAGAAACAATAAGGACTACTACAGCTTTTATTATTGATAAGAAATTACCGGTCATATCAACAGAATAATGGCAAATTCGCAAGTATGTCTGTGAAATATTAAGCCCTTTGGAATGTCGCGCGAGTGTCAACTCTGTTGGGAGCTGTACGAAACTTACGTGTTAACAGAAGTCCTAATACGCACTTTCGTCGCTGAGATATAGGCTTCCGAGTAGCCTGGCAGGCGAACGTTAGTGCCATAGGTTAGGTACAGTTTTTTCTCTGGCTATTTTAAGAATAACAAAACAAAATTTTAAGCTAGAGTTCAAATTTAATAAAAATATCATAAAATAAATAACTGGCGCAACAGTCAAATTTGAACCATGGCGTCGAAATGAATTAGCATCATCTCATTTTCTATATCGTGACGGTATTTTTTGTGAAGAGGTGTGTGACCAGCATCACGCTCAATCGAGTTATTTACCCCATAAATGGGTACTCATTTAACAGCTGAGAGGGCTCGTATAGTCCGACACATAAAGCTCTCCACAAACCAGCGCGGTACGCGGTAGCGGTACGGCACAGCGGTACACAGTGGTAGCAGGATACCGCATGCCCATTCAAACCACCGCGTTACGAGCACGGTACCATCGATAGTGCCGGCTGCGGTACATCGCGATCAATAGTGCCGGCTGCGATACAAAAGTTCAGTACCGCAGCTTTGCCGCGGTACACAAAAGTGTATCGCTGCAATACCCCAACTTTGCCGCGGTATACCGCGCATGCAGTGAGAGCTCCCATATACCGCCATGTAAATTTGTACCGCTGTACCGCTCTGGTTTGTGGAGAGCTTAACTCACCTTTTTTATCGAAAACTACCGCATTCAGTAGGAATCGAACCGGGGCCCAGTGCGTAGAAGGCGAACGTGCTAACCGTTGCGCCATCCGGACTACAATATTTAATAGCTAAAGTTAATACTTTCAAACCCATATATGAGAATGAACAACTTTTTTGAAGTAAAATATGGTTTGGTTAAATTTTGTAAATTAGCTTTTTGAGACTCACGTATTCTTTTCGAATACGATTTTCTTTGGTTATATTACGAAATATGCTATATTTTTATTTTCCTAATAATAAGCTGATTTTGACTAATAAGTTCAAGCCAATTTTAAATAAAAAGTGTTGTCTTAGACAAAACAAAATTTACTTTGTTATATAAATCGCCTCACAGGCGAACGTTAGTATTAATATTTTTCTTACATTAATACTAACGTTCTCCTGTGAGGCGATTTAGTGTGCTAGGGTTAATGAAGACGGAATGCGTAAGGGCTTAAAATCATCATTTTACGCAGAATTCACACCTCTTTCGGGTGATTTCAAACTCTCGAAAAATCACATGGTTGGAGTTGACAGTGAATATCTTTTGCATAAAGTTGTTTGGAGCAGAAATATAACATTTCATTGCATTTGTGCTGGTTATGTAAAATATATTCGGAAGCACTATGCTATGGCTGTAAGAGTAGTTTTTGATGGTTAACCAGAGCATCTTCACTGCAGAGCACCAAGAGTACTTTAAGGGGCTAGGACGTGCAACACAAATACATCAGCTGCCATTCTGTATGACAAAACAATGGTAAACTTAGTATCCTAAAAAAGTTTCCGATATCATCTATCGGCTTGCTCTTTTTGCTCACTGGAACTGCATCCACGGTCAAACGAAAACCGGGGAGACGAAAATTACCGTAAGTTACGTACAGCTCATTGTCTTTTAAGTATGATACACAGGAGAACGTTCTGCTTCTTCATACAATAAATGGTTGTGGTGACACTACTATCTTCAGTTTTGGAAAAATCAAGTTTTGCCGCTTGTTCCAAAAATACTCACAGCTACTTGAAGCAGAAAAGTTTCGCAATCCGGATGCCACAGCTGTACAAATTTTTGCAGGAGAAACAATTTTGGCAGCTTTGTACAGTGGAGATTTAAGGCAACCCTCACTTCCTTAAGATACAGTAAATTGATTTCCAGTAGTTCCAAATTTAATCTGGCTAACCTTCCACCAACACCGCATGCCGTGAAATTCCATGTGTTGCGAGCTTATCACCAGATTATGACGTAGCAAGGAGTAAAAAAGCCACTTGAATGGGGTTGGAAGAAATTGAACCGATATCCCATCCCATCACAACCGAAAGGGATGCTGCTCCACTAAAACTTCTAAGAACGATTTCTTGTAAATGTATTACAGCATTCATGGGAACCTGCGGCTGCAGGAAAGCGGATGTAAACTGCTCCAATTTATGCAAGATGTGTAGAGACCAATTCTGCCAAAACCAATCACTATAGCACCTGGACGACGAAGAAGAAAACATCGGCCTACTCTCGTTGTCAGAATCATTCAACTGTCCCTTAATAAAAACAATTGCATTCGGATCGGATGCAACTCTATCAACATACTCGCTCACACTTGAACGCATAATATCGCAACTTTACACGCAACCTATATAGGTACACACTACTTTGGATTAAAGGAAACGGAATATTGACCTAATTGGACATTAAGGATTTAAAACTGTTGCTGCACTAAATTTAAAAAAGTTATTGTATTTCCTGTTTTTTTTTTATGAATTTATTTTCTTTCTAATGATTATGCAAGTAAAACTTATGGAGTATTTTGCAGGGAATTGAATCTACTATAAAATACATTTTCGGAGCTTTTATGCTATAACGTAGTGGTACGGAGTTATTGGTACATAAATGCGAAAAATACCGCAAAATTCCCAAGGTCTTTGATTTTTCCTTTTTTGGTATTGATCGTAGAAAAAACTTGCTATTTAAAATTTGTAGAAAATTTTGTGATCTGCAGAAAGGGACTGAACATATTTCGTGTTAAAATATATTGGAACGAAGTTATAGGCGAAAAACTGATAAAAGTGCCCATTTTTGGCGGTTTTTTCAAGATGGCGGTGGGAGCACAGAGGATAGAGCAACGCAAAGTTGGATTTATTCCCACCCCCTGCCTATATAACATATTAAAAATTCAGAACTATCGGACCTTTTAAGGTAAGGTAAGATCAAAACTTTCTGTTCATTGGACTATAAGTACAATGTTTTTGAATTTACACTAATGAAATCAGATCATACCAAAAACTAAAATTAAAATAATTGGAACTGTTAATTGGAACTGTCATCCAATTATCGAGATGGTTTCGTGAAAATGATTTAAACTGTTTAGAAGTGACACATTAAGTTAAATTGCGCACATAGCAATCAAAAATTAATCATTAAAGAAATAAATAAATAAATAACTGGCGCAACAGTCCAAATCTAACCACGGCCTCGAGATGAGTTAGCATCATCTCATTTTCTAGATCGTGACGGTTTTTTGTGCAGAGGTATGTGATCAGCAATACGCTCAACCGAGTTATTTACCCCATAATGGGTACTCATTTAACAGCTGAGTGGGCTCATAGTCCGACACGTAAATCCCCGGAATCGAACCGGGGCCAGTGCGTTGAAGGCGCACGTGCTAACCGTTGCGCCATCCGGACTACATTAAAGAAAAGAAGAAGATAATTTTGGGTGAGCGAATTGTACGCTCGTCGTCCGGTAGTTTCTCTCACAAAGACGAATTTTTGGACCGGTCGTTCCTATGACAGCTATATGACGTAGTGGTCCGATTCCGTTGGTTCCAACATATAAACAGCATGCAGAAGGCTTTGTACAAAATTTCAGTTCGATAGCTTTAAAACTGAGGGACCAGTTTGCATAGAACCAGACAGACAGACGGACAAAGCTTAATCGACTCGCGTCATCATACTGACCAAGAATATACATAACTATATGGCTTACATGATCGATATATTTCCTTCTGTGCGTTGCAAATTTCATGACAACGTTAATATACCCTATCGCATCCGTGAAGGGTATAAAAATTATAATGGATTGATCGAATTGACTTTCATGCAGAACGGTACAAAGTTATTGGTATGTAAATTAGAAACAACAACTGAAAAATTCGCAGTCTTTAATTTTTCCTGTTTTTGGTAGTGCTATAGCTCCGTTTATATTGATCATAGAGAAAAACTGGCTATTAAAAATTTGCAGCAAATTTTGTGCTCTACAAAAAGAGACTATCCATTTTTTGTGCTAAAATGGATCGGAACGAAGTTATAGGCGAAAAATTGGGAAAAGTGCGGTTTTTCCATGATGGCGACAGGAGTACACGGGGTAGAGTGACGCAAACTTGAATTTTTTACTGTCTCACCCGCCTATATAACATATCGAAAATTTAGAACTACTGTACCTTTTGCACGGTAACCTCCATAATTTGGCTTCTACAATATTCATTGGATTATTAAGTTTTGCTTCGCCTACTGCTATTGGACATTATATGCGACATTCCCCGTTGAAAGGGAACGCGGAAGATTCGCATCGGGTGTATTGGATTTCAAGCTTAATTCGGATATGTTCTTTTTATTCGATTGTTCGATTAGGCAATATTCTGGTCAAGACTTACTAATGAACAATAACCGTCAATAGGATCGATTCTATAACCTTTTTGACATAAACTTCAGAACTTCACTACATACGCTACACATTCAATCTATATACACTAACGCACAAGCATTAATTGTTTTCAATAATATTCATTTAATATTTAAAAAGAAACCGTTTTTTTTAAGTACAGTTTAAAAAACGGTTGCCCACAGATTAACGCAAATGCCCATCTCCAAACTAAATTGGCTATTAACCAAATTAACTGCCCCATTAATGACCAAGGCAATGTTACAAAAACTTAGGGTTGAGTCCTCGCAACGTTGGTCGTTAATGGGATAGTTAATTCGGTTAAAATCTAATTTGCTTAAGTAATTCTATTATACCTACTTTTGGCTAAGCGTTTTTTTTTTTTTGCCTCAGAAATAATTTCTGCAGAAAAAAATCAAAAATATTGTTTTGCATTTCGCAAATTTTGGCGTTAACCGAGTTCGGACATTACTCCTTCGGATTTTGTGAAATGTCGCTTTCACGGTATAAAACGATGGCGACGTATCAACGTCAGCGGAAACATCTTGCCTAATAATTGCTACTCTGTACGGCGGTACTGGCCAGACAACTTCCAAAGTTCCTAAACTCTTTTTCGATTACAATATTTTGATCATAATTATTGTAGAAAAGTTGTCGAACTTTACTCAGATTTCAAAAATTGCCAAGCCTTTCAAATCTCTCTCACGCGCCTACAAATTAATAAATGTTCCTTACTTTGACAATTGTATTCCGCTAATTTATTGTTTGTTGCAGCATTCTGATTCTAGGCAAATTTGTGTCCCACCTAGTAGGTCGATTTTTACCTTACAGAAAATTACGTTTTTGCCAACAGTATTATTTGTGATTTTATTAACTAAAATTAATTTAGCTTGCAACGCGGCTGTGTACTTCACAACACACCACGTTGGGAAAAAAATAGAATACATTAATACACAGAATAAAATACATTATTATCACTCAATTGCAATTTTGACTATAAAAAATACAGATAAAAGGAAATTATGTACCGCTTAACAGATCATTAGCTAAAACGGATGTGGCCATTAATTAAATTCATTCTAAAACTGTCACACTATTTTTGACCCAGAAACGAGGTAGCCTCCAAATGCATCATCGACACTTCATAGGAAAAGGAATCAATAATTAAAAAAAAAATCAAATACGAATCCACCTTGCTCATATATTTCCTCTCAAAACCGCAACACGAAAACACCTTGCTCCGAATTGACACAAAACATAAATCGTCACTATCAAGAGTGCAATTATAATTTCTATGGCCGTCGATAAAACCATCAAAGTAAATTTACCGCCGATTTCATTACCGAACAAGTGTCGACGACTTTTTTTTAATCGCTTTCTGTTCAATAGAAAAATCTGCAAAAACCTGCCCCCAAAAGATAAATTTCACATTTCAAAAACACCATACTTGAAACTTAGCAGAAATTCCAATACATCTGCCCGTGTGCGACAAAACAAACAAATCAAGAAAATTCAATTTATGATATTTCCATCGCCCCCCTGGGCTTACAAAGGATAAAGAGAAATCAAATAAGACATCCTGACAGCATCTATCATCATTATCGTATCTTAAAGATTCATCTATATTAGCGACAACAGGGGATGAGATGCCAGCAAATTGAGGATGTGATGCGAATATACGAGCCGAATCCGATTTGCCAATTCCAGGTACGCCATTGAGGTGGGCACGTGTGTCACAAAGTCGGCAGCAAAAGGACATTCTGTTCGTCAATCGTGTGGCACAACAAAAGCCATCGAATGTTGCCCTGGAATCATGTGAAAACGACAAGGACAGGGGATCTAAAGACAAGGTACCAGCATCTCAGTCAAGTAGCATCATCCCTGCCGAATGTCAGGATCCTGGAAGCCTGAAAACAATGCCTACCGAAAATGTACGTCATACACCGTATCGGAAGGGTCGACGTCAATCGATTCCGACCTTCTATAGCAGCAGTAGATGCCCGTTTCTATCCAATCAGCGTTCTGCAACTGCCTACTGTTGCCTCCGTATGGGAGGAGCCAGTCATGGCTTTATCTTTTCGTATTGTATCTGTTATCTGCGCTTATACTCTCAAGTCCACACCCCCTTTATATTGTTCGTATAGTGCTCACTCGCTTGGAACTCTGCCTTCGGTAGTAGACCACTCAGTTGAGCTATAGTAGTTGAACGTGTTCCGTCTTTTTCTCAAAGTCAGTCCCCGGTTTTTGAAAGAGCCATCCCCGGTAACATAAAAAAAAAAGAAATAAGAAAAATATACAAAGAGAACTTGCTACGAAGATAGTTCAAGACGAGTCGACAAAAGGTGCAAAGTAACGCCAAAGACGAACGATAAGGCATAAGACGTCCAGACGTTCTAGAGTTAGGAGCGTGCGCGCGGGGAATCAAGAAAGATTCAATATATCAAAGATACTTTTTTTTGTACTTTAGTTTGGTAGTGAAGATAGTAGCACACGTATATTCGAATATCGTGATAATTGACAGAGTGTTTTTTGACCAACTTGTTTTTTGAACGTTCCAAGTGTAGCGAGAAACCTGTCTTTTGGATTATAGCCGCGCTCTAGTGAAATAGTACAGTGAAAGAACTCAAAGAGCCAACAAGTTAGAACAAAACAAAAAAGTGAACAAAGAACTTTTACATGCAGTATGTGTTTAGTGCACTGACCTGACACCGATTTTGGATTCGCTAGGCTAGAACAACTACGCCATACGACCAGCCGCTGTCCCGCACATTTTAAACAATTTCATCGGAGAGATAACGCTAAAAGATACTATGTCTTCAGTATCTTCTTCACCACTCAGTCACATCAGTGTTGATGATATTCAAGTGTCGAATACCCGAGATAGAGGTAAGCTGAGAAAAAATATGTACACGTAATTTAAATTTAGTGAAGGCAAATAACGATAGGTAAAAGGATATCTTTTATGACGTGTTCAATTACGGGGAATTACGGAGGTTTTTTACAATCCTTTGGAAAAATTACCGGTAGCCATTCACCGAGTCATAAAAGAGATACACAACAAATTACCTGAAATTGCATCCACGTGTACACATTATGTGGTTTTTTGCAAACTACTGTGTGTATAAACATGTAAAATTCGTTTTTTTATCAAGTAGTCCACCCCAGACCGCCAGCAAGTGCAAAGTTGTAACCGCTCCTTCATTTCACTTTACAGATTATCCTTCAGAATTGTCGCTGGCAATCAAAGAAGAACGCGCATCGAGTATCTCGCCAATGTTGACTCCACCTCACACGCCGACGGAAGATTCGATCAGTGCATTGCGTAAATTGCACAGTAGTGCTAGTGTTTCGCAACATATGGATCCGCTACGTCAGCAAACAGCACATTTTGCTAGTCATCATCCCGCCACTGCCGCGATGTTACCCCAGCAAATGTTGCACTCCCAAGCACAGTTGGAACAGTACCAGGCCCAGCAACAACAACAGGCCCATCACAGACTTTGGCTCCAGGCTCAGGCCCAGATGCAACAACATCAACAACCCACCTTGCCCGGGGGCTATCCATTGCAATATCCTCCACATGCCGGTGTACCGAGTCATCATTTGCATCAGCCAGCCGCCACTCAACATCAGGCCATACTTATGAGCCAGTGGATTCGTAGTGCCACCCTCTATCAGCATCACCCGCAAATGCATCTTCGCCCATACCCGGACATGCAACGAATGCACCCAATGGGTCGGGGTGGTCTGGGTCCGGTGAAGATCATGGGACCGAACGGGACGCGACCAAAGAAGCAATTCATCTGCAAATACTGCAACCGTCACTTCACCAAATCGTACAATCTGCTTATCCACGAACGTACCCACACCGACGAGCGGCCCTACTCCTGTGATATTTGCGGCAAAGCTTTCCGCCGACAAGATCACCTGCGCGATCATCGCTACATTCACTCGAAGGAGAAGCCATTCAAGTGCAACGATTGCGGCAAAGGATTCTGCCAATCACGGACATTGGCTGTTCACAAGGTCACGCATTTGGAGGAAGCACCCCACAAGTGCCCGATCTGCAATCGTACCTTCAATCAACGTGCCAATCTCAAGACGCACATGCAAAGTCATACACAGCCCGAGGAGCAGCAACACGGACAAGAGACGCAGTATCAATCACACAACGGAGAACAACCTTTGGTGCCCACACCTGTTTTGGACCTATCGCAAAAATCGACGAACTCATCGTTCTCGGACGATGAAGCACCTATCCGAACGTCAACCCCATTGGATGTTACCAGCACCACCACGACCGTCACAATTACCGCCACATCCACCTCGCCCTGTGATCTGGAGCGACCAAAGAAAGCCATGGGTTTTACCATCGACGAGATCATGAAGAGGTAAACGGGCCCAAGCTGCAGAACAACCAAGACAACAAAAAACCCAAATTGCTTCGTCAATTGTAGTATTCACTGGTTGGCTTTCGCCGTTGTTCGCCTATGAGGCTACATCACCTAAGATAGGTTTTCTCCGACTATAGATTGGCTGTCTGTAGTCTGCACCGTGGTTTCTTGAAGACCCTGTCCAACCTGAGGAGCACTTCGCCTCGTCGTGGATAATACGTCATATGTATGAAGAGGCGGTCGTGTTCACTCACGATACCATTATAGTATTATTTACCAAGCCAAAAATTGGTCCAGATGTAAAGAGATGAAAATTAATAATAATAATGCCAAAGTAATTGAGTCCCAATGTTATTTTTACGATACATATAGATATGTAATTGTGACCGTTGCATTTTCGATTGATTGTTTTTAGATAATTTATAATTATAATTTACGAATGAAAAGACTGATTTACGCGATTTATATAGACCAAGATTTTATTGAATAAATAATTAATTTAAACACTTCGAAAGGAAACAGTATTTCACATAAATGAGGCCAAATCTGTATGTTGTTACCTAATTGTTACGTAGAACATCCAAATGTATAAAAATTTCGTTACCATCAATTTCAAATGCAAATAAAAATTCTGTAAACAATCTTGTCCTTTTTCTCCACTTTCCGAGAATATGTAAATATCTAGAACTGTAAGTGAATTCTTCGTATTATTAAAATATTAAATAGACCCATTGTAAAATAGTAGCAGTAGCTTGTAAGTAAATTATTTATTGTATTTTATGTTTGTTATTAAGCTAGTTTCAATATAATTATGTACAATATAGATATTAATATTTACAAAATCGACAAAAGAGAAAAAATACGGAAGTCAATATTCCAATATCTTGAAAAATAAAAACGAAATACCTGAAATTTAAAATTTTGACTGTTTTATCAAGTTGAAGATTCGCTATGTGAATCTGAATTTCGCTTCTTTTTTTCCTCGTTTGCATGGGTAGGTAATTATCACTATTGGTTGAGATATTGTGTTATCAGCCGCAGAGACATAAGGGTGCCATTTGCACAGGGTAGCAAATTGGCGATTAAGACCGCTGCCGTGGATAGGGCTGATGTTAGATGGCTCAGCGGCGATACATGCCAAATAACAAGGATGATTTGGCCAAAAATTGATCCCCGCCGTTCTGTCACATTGCTGTCGTTGAACAGGATGCACATTGGCAGGGTAGTAGGAGTTATCACAGGGCACTGCCCAATAGGGGAGCGTGCCAGAAGACGACATCTTCCTCACCACAACTTCTCTAGGAGTTGTGGCGATGTGGAGGAGGAGGAGAGCGTTCTACATCTTCTCTGTCATTGCCCGGCCTTGGCTGGTAGGAGAAGGCAGTTTCTGGGCTCACGGGTCTTTTACGATCTGGATGACCTTAAGGATATGACCGCTACAGCACAATCGTTACATCGCCAGCACAGGCTGGTTTGATACGTAGGTTCAAGTGAAGCATAGCGGTGGTACCACAATGGACCCAATGTTGGTCTAAGTGTGCTGTGATACATCACGGCAGCACCTGTACCTAACCTAACCTACTGTGTTATTATTAAGCTGGACATTAATGGGAAGGCGGTTTGCTCTCCGGATTGTCCATTGACTTCGAGTGCAAAATTGAAGGTCATTCACGAAAGAGCCGAATCCATCCCGCCAAGCAACAATTTGTCAGTTGTCACATGGTTTGACAATTAACAAAATTACATTTGTCAGGCGATGTTTTGGTTATTATTCGGTTACAGCATAATTGCTTTTTGGTCCGGACAGTTTTTTTTTCAATTTGAGTAAGTAGTAACGTAACGAAACATAAACATAACCAAGTTTTGACACAGTTTAGTTTGAATGTCGCCCACCAGACAGCGGGGTATTCGAGTATTTCGGTGGCTTTGGCTTCGGGATATTGGGCGAGATGATTATCCAACTTGGCTTCCTAAAACGTCGCTTGGGTGATAGACCCATCAAGTGACCCTCACACAGTGTCGGATCCAGAGGGGGGAACATGGAGGCCCGGTCCCCCTCCAAAATGTTTGTTATACAGAGGTTGGTCTTGAATATTCGAGGAAATAATTGAAAATAGTTTATAAAACTAACAACAAGTGCAGAAGGTACCCAACAAGGATTCAGTACGCGTTCCTTTTCGAATTTGCTTAGTGAGGCTCATTGTGCTTGTGTTGGCACACTTGTCCGGCAGCACCACACGAAAACTTGTGACCGGAGATACCCAGCAAGCTGGAGTTCTTTCTCCCTTTCTCTGGGACTCAATTGATGGTTTAAAACATGAAAATATCGGGCTGCAAGGTGTGTAGGCTCATTCGGATCATGTTGCTATTGCTATATCCGGTAAATTGTTTGGTGTTCTTATTGAGGTATTGTCTCTCACAACAAACCATTTGATTTTTTTTTATAATTTGAAATTAAAAACACCTTATTGACTTTGCTATTTTTAAAATTTATTTTACAATAAATTTCAATATTTCGGAAGCATTTCGACTATTGTCATCCTCAGTGAGTACATTTAAACGAGTACATAAACCATTTAATAACTATGCGGTAAAGGTTAATCCGAACAGAACTGAGTTTGTTCCACAAGTATATAGGACGCTTTCAGTCGGGTCTCCTCTACTATATGAGATGAGCCTTGTTTTTGCTGATAAAACGACATTTCTAGGTAGTTGCTTCACTAGTGTTTGTGGAAGATGTCTGGTGGACTGCTCTCAGTACAGAGGATGGCCATAGCCTGCCGAGCAAGGTGTAAATATTGGCCTGCCTTGCTTTTTGTAAGGACTACGCTTTTTAATGTGCTACGTTATGATATTTTGGGTGAATCGATGGTCGAAAATACGGATACGACTGCATGACACCAATCAGTGGTTTACTTCAGACTCTGGACACTTTCCAAATATTCTGTCGACGTTTGACTACTCCACTATCAAATATGCACTTAAATAGATGAGAACGCGCATCTGGTGCCCAATTTGACAGAAATCTATGAAGGTGGATGGAGTTTCGGAGTTCTCTCTGATGGGCTTAATCCTAACGTCCCTTTCAGTCTTGTTGAATACTACAATATTTTTCAGGTCAAGGTCACGGTGATTATGGAAGCTCTGACCTGGCTGGGGTGTCACGTGATGTGACCTAGAGATACTATAATTTTCACCGATTACCAAGCCGTAATTAAAACTCCCGAATTGAGTGTGACTACGTCACTGTATCTTGGTGAAATACTACTCAATTGTTACGGAGATGAGTGTGTTAGTATCTTCTTTATGTTGGACTCTGGGTCACAGTAGTTTTCCTAGTAATTGTAGAGCAGACGAGCTTGTTAGGCAGGATACACCATCGCTGCTTTCAAACTTGCTATAAACTTTAAAGCGATTAGCAGGATCACTCCTAATGGATAGATGTTAAAACGTACATTTCAGTAAAGCCGTTGTGGCCTAGATTGGATTCTAAATGCACGACAACAGTTTAGCAACTGTTGTCGTTGAAAAGGCAATACATCGGAGCTACTGTGGGTATTTTTTTGAACAGGACAAGGAGGAGTATATTTTTTTTTATTTTTTTTTTCAGCTTGCCGTTTATGGATCGAAAATTGAGTGACTGTGGACAATCCTTAGCTCAGCAGGCAGCACACACAGTCGGGCCCTCTCCGAGCTCAATTTCTAGATCCGCCACTGAACTCACACACGGTGAATTTTGACTTCGACCGCAGTCATTTGGCTTTGTGGCGGCGCCATGAACGTCCAGCTTTAGAATAAACAACTGAACATTAATCTGTTAATAATGATGGTTGTGATTATGATTTAAATGGCGAAAAACTGTTCGTAATAAACATAGGCAAATTGCGATTTAGAAGGAAAGTATCGAGAAGGATTTTTATTTGCATAGTTATTGAAAAAAAAATTTGGGGGCCAGGGGCGAAAATACTCTTCCATAATCCTTATCGTGAGTGCCCCCAGGAACGGCCATGGTCGTTGACCATTGCTAACCAAGTAAAGCCGCCAGTAATGCCGGTGCGATGATTTGAGGTAAACGTTACCCCGTGTCGGGCGTAAGAAAAATACCATAGCCTTCCCCTTTGACGGCCTGTCGTCGAAACTGGCAAAAAAGGACAGGATGTGTATGCCAGCAAGTTTCGCTATCCGAAATCTTCTATATGCTAACGAAATGCCAACTATGCCTCGGATAAGGACTGATTCAACGGTTACGATTTCTGGCTTTCGTTCAATGACAAAGATTGGTTTCTGGAATGCGAGTACTCTCCTGGACAATGGATCAGAATGTCCCCAGAACGCACGATTTCTGCAATTAGAGACTGAATTTCTGCGGTATAAAATAAACATTTTTGGAGTTAGTGAGATAAGATGGTGGAACAGCGGAGAATTTATCTCTCCAACAGATAGCACTGTAATGTTTTACTCTGTTAGAGGTATCGGTAGTCGTCGTGATTTAGGGGCTCTTCTTAACCAGAGCCGCACGTAACTGTCTCTCATCCTGGGATCCGATCTCGGACCTCTCATGACCGCCAGTTTCCGGACTGAAATGAGGAACATCTAAATAATATAAGGTTATGCTCCAACTGAGCCCGACAAGGTCTTGGCGAAAGACTTCTGCTATAAGCAATAATACGACGTCCAGAGCGGAACATCTAAAGGTGACATTGTAATGGTTATGGGGGATTAGAATGCAAAAGTTGGTTGGGCTAAAGGTTAATGCCGACAAGACCAATGTTCTTAGCCTGCTGTTGCGAAAAATAAATCCTACACCTATTGCCATCAAAGTTAATGGACAGAGAAGGTGGACAACTTCGTCTACGCACATGGGTAGCATTGTTGCCGAAAATGGTGGTATGGAGCAGGACATTGCTCGTCGTTTCAACTAGGCTAAATGACTAGATGTTTAAAATAATTTGAAATGTCAAAGTCACGATCAAAGGACAGAAAACTGAAGAAATAAATGGTTACGTTCCTTCCGAGACAATCATTTAAAAAAAAAATCTTTTAGATGAACAACCAATTGATTGAACTAGCATGGATAAGTTCCGTCCTTCGAGACATTCTCAGGAAAATAGTAAAGAGGGAGGTGTGAAACAATAATCCAACTGATGGTATAGAACAAGGGTCGGCAAACTCTGGGCCAAATCCGGCCCGCCTCTAGTTTTTCACATTATTACTTTTGCGATATACTATAGGTAAATCACAGAATTTTATGCTGGAACGACCAGTGATAATATAATGTGTGCTGAGTGGTGCAGAGGAGCAAAAGTTAACGCAGGCTACCCTACAGCTATTCAACAAATTAGAAAACGTCACGTTTTCTGAAACATCAACCATAGATGTTGTTCTGACAAAGAACTGTCGGAATATTTAAAACACCGGCGTAATACGAGTATTATTTGACTTCTTTTTAGTTCAATATATATGACAATTTGAGTCGTGTAGCTATGACGTCGCGTTTTCATTGCGGCATTCATATCCACATTCGTAGTGGCTTGACGTTTAGTGGTAGTCGGGTGGCTTATATAGCTGTCGTTCAAAACAGCGTTAACAGCGGTCGGTCGTTAACAGATGTGTCACATGATAAACCGATGGATCAAAAAAATGGGTGAATCAGCTGTGTTGGGGTTTCTGGGACTTGCACCAGGATCTTTGGGGCGACCGGTAGCGCAATGTGTTGAGGCATCAGTCCCACGTTTGACTACCGGCGTTTCGGGTTCGAATCCCGTCCACGACGATGTCCGTGGCTATGGATGTGCAGGAGGTGCATGCTGGCAACTGCATTCTCCGAAGCCAATTTATGCCAACGAAACGTCAGCTGGGGCACATGGAACAGTTGACGCGCTATGCCCCACAAGGGGTTAGGGCAATTGAGTATACCAGGATCTTAATCTCTGGCCCAGTGGCTAATAAAACTGTCGCCTGATAAAAGACTAAAAATGCACTTCGGATCAGAAGTGATTAATAAACTATTTTCTACTCCGTTCTTCCTCAGATTGTTCAATGTTTGTAACCAAACAGCGTTGGAAGAAATTAACTAATTCAATCAGCGTTCAATATGCATGCCCTAGAGCGAGGCGCGAAGCTACGAGCACTTTGGCGGTATTGCGTTGCGATTAATCATTTTTGCGGCTGAGAAGTTTTTCTTGGCCGCGATTTTCTTACAACAGAGTTGTTTTTGGAAGGTATAATATTTTTTTTGGAAAGTAGTAGTCGTAGTCCGGATGGTAAGCACGTTCGCCTTCAATGTACTGGGCCCGGTTCAATTCCTACTGAATGCGATAGTCTTCGATAAAAAAGGGGATAATACGTGTCGGACTAATATGCTGTACAGTGATGGTGTGTGGTAGGCAATGAGCGATTTAGACACATTTTAAATCATGTGGATTTCGATATATAGATAATAGGGTTTGTGTGATACTAATAATAGCTACGGGGATGTGAATTGTGTTTGAAAAGAGATCCGTACAATAGTTACATAGTAGTAGTTGCATAACAAATCGAATCCAAAAATTATTAGATGAGGTCTATTGAGATTTTGACGAAGAAGAGATAATTTGAAAGAATTGAGTTCCAGTAATAATAAAACTGAAAAACAAAATAGGCAACAGAATGGTTTCATGTTTATGACCACGTTTCTCATTTCATACTACTTTGCCTTAACCCCTAGCGGGGCATAGCGCGTCAACTACTCCTGCGCGCCATCGTACTCTGTTCTGGGCAATGGGGCGCAACTCCCCAAAAGACTTACCCAGTACCTGACACTCCTTTGCCACAGATCGACGCCATGTGATTCGAGGACCCCCTCTTGGTCGGCCTTGGTTGGAAATGGGGTTCCATTTCATGGCATGCATATCAATGCAGTTATCACTCTTCCGCAATGTGTGACCTATCCACTGCCATTTTCGCCTGCGTATCAATTCGTCGATTGGCATCTGACCCGTACGCCGACTTAGCTCTTCATTTGATATTGTTTCGGGTCAGAAAATTCTTAAAATTCGACGAAGACATGAGTTGACGAAAACTTGCAGCTTTCTGGTAACTCCTACGGAAACTTTCCATGTACTGCTCCCATACAAAAGCACTGATAGTACCAGGGAGCGAAACAGGCCCAGCTTGGTTTTAATGCTGAGATAACTGCTCTGCCAGATTTTGGACAGCATGCCGTATGCGCGTTTAGCCTGGTTGATACGACGGGCGATGTCCTGCTCCGTACCACGATTTTCGGCAACAATGCTACCCAGGTAGACGAAGTTGTCCACCTTCTCCACAGGCTGCCCATTAATATTGATGGCAATTGGTGTCGGATTTCTTTTTCGCAACGGCGGGCTAAGAACCTTGGTCTTGTTGGTATTAATCTTCAGCCCAACCTTGCTTGCCTCCCTCTCGAGATATAACGCCATTGCGGACAGATCCATGATTTTGTGGGAGAGTAGGCATATGTCGTCAGCGTAGTCAAGATGTTGTAGATAAGATGTCAAAGTCCATTGAATTCCTCTGTCGAGTCCGGATAGGGCTGCATGCAACACATCGCCGATCACAATGAGGAATAGGATCGGTGAGAGGATGCACCCCTGCCGAACTCCACTGCGAATCTCAAAGTCCCCCGACACCTTACCTTTATGCAGAACGCGACATTTCGCGCCGTCATAGGTTGCCTTAATAATAGCCACAAGCTTCTCAGGGATGCCTCTCCTGCGCAAGGCCGCCCATATAGAATCCCGGTTCACACTATCGAAAGCCTTTTCGAAATCGATGAAAAGCAAGTGAAGCGGAGAATCGTATTCAGCGCATTGCTCGATGATGATTCGCAAGGTGTTAATGTGATCGACACAGGAGAATCCGGATCGAAAGCCAGCCTGCTCTTCATCAATTGTGCTTTCTAAGTGGGCCTTTAGTCTTTCCAGGACGATTTTAGCTATTATCTTGGCAACGGCAGGAAGCACACAAATGCCTCTCCAATTATTACAGTCTGTGAGGCTACCCTTCTTTGGAAGTTTGATGATCAAACCTTCCTTCCACTCAGTGGGAAAGGTCTCTGTATTCCACGCTTTATCAACAAGTGGGTGCAGCAAATCGGCAGTTACGCTTGGCGCTGCTTGATAAAGTTCGGCAGGGATGCCGTCAAGTCCGGCGGCCTTTCCTCGTTTTAGTGCAATAATTGCAGTGACTATTTCCTCTTTAGTCGGGGCAGTGGACCGTATACGCACATTTTGATGGTTAGCTAAATTATCTATATGAGGGGGAACTTCACCAGAGGTTACACGGTTCAAGACCGCGGCGAAGTGTTCTTTCCACCGCCTCATTTGATCTTTTTCCAAGATAAGTAGCTTTCCATCACTATCTTTCACCGGATGTTGGCAGGAGTTACGACCACCTGTAAACTCCTTGATGACACCGTATACGGCGTTTAAGTTGTTACTTCTAGCGGCTTCTTCTGCTGACGCTAAAAGAGAATTGGCGTAAACTCTTTTATCGCGTCGCACACTACGCTGAACTTCTCGAGCTTTCTGACGGTAAAGGAGTTCGATGCTGCTTCGATTGTCGTCTGCTGCTGCAGCCAAACGAACTTTCAGCTCCTTTCTTTCAACAATCCGCTGCCATGAAGCGTCGGACATCCAGGGCTTATTCCGGCAATCCGGGTTTGGGCCAAGGATGGTATTTGCGCTATCAATGTACGCATTTTTATGGCATCCCAGTTTTCGTTTATGTCACTATCTGGGTGACTAGTTATCTCAGCCGCTTTTTGCACAAGATGGTCATTATATTGTTGTAAGACAGCTGGATTTTTTAGTCGAGCGGTGTTGAATTTGCGGGGCCTGGATCTTTCGTCGCTGGGGCGGCGCACGGCTGCAATACGCAATCGAACATTAGCGATCATAAGATAATGGTCTCTTCCCATCCCAATATCGGCACCCTTCTTGTTTCGCACGTCCAGGAGGCAACTCTTGAATCTTTTACTAATGGCAAAATGGTCGATCTGATTTTGTGTTCTGCGCCGATCAACAGAGGACCAACTGATTTTGTGGTGGTCCTTATGCTCAAACATAGTACCACCGATGAAGAGACTGTGAAAGTTGCAGAACTCTACAAATCTTTCACCGTTGTCATTACGATCACCAAGACCGTGTCTCCCCATCACATGTCTGAGCCCATAGTTATCAGCGCCAACTTTCGCATTCAAATCACCCATAACCATTATAATGTCACCTTTAGGTGTTCTGCTCTGAACGGCGTTTAGTTCTTCGTAGAAGGAGTCTTTTGCCAAGACATTGTCGGGTTCAGTAGGGGCATAACATTGTATTATTGAGATGTTCCTCATTTTGGTCCGGAACCTGGCGGTCAAGACCCTGTCAGAGACCGGTTCCCAGGATAAGAGACAGTTTCGCGCGGCTCTGGTTAAAAGGAGCCCCACACCTGACTCACGACGACTACCGGTAGCTTTACCGGAGTACAACATTACAGTGCTGCCCGTTGGAGAGATGAATTCTCCGCTGTTCCACCATCTTATCTCACTAACTCCTAAGATATTTAATTTGTACCTCAGAAATTCACTCTCTAATTGAAGAAATCGTGCGTTCTGGGGACCTTCCGATCCATTGTCCAGGAGAGTACGCACATTCCAGAATCCAATCTTTGTCATTGTACGATAGCTAAAAGTCGTAACCGTTGAGTCAGTCCTTATCCGAGGCATAGTTGACGTTTCGTTAGCATATAAAGATTTCGGATAGTGCAAGTTGCTGGCATACACATCCTGTCCTTTGATTGTCGGTTTTAACGACAGGCCCTCATAGGGAAAGGCCGTGGTATTTTTTTTCACACCCCACACCACAAGGGTACCTCAACCAAATCATCGCACCGCCATCACTGGCGGCTTGACGTTGGTTGGCGATGGTCTGTGACCACTGCCGTTCCAGGGGGCGCCCACGCGGAGGACTATGGAAGAGGAGTTTTTGCCCAAATTATCAACGAGCGACCCAAAATTATCCGATTAAAATTTAAAAAGAGACGACAATTATCAACACTCGAAAAAACATAAAACACACCGTTTTATTTTATTATTATATTTTTTATTTTATTTATTATGAATGAAGATACAAACAGGTCATAAATTCCGGAACTCTTCAATTGTTTTCGTTTGTGAATTGACCTTTTTCAGACAACACTGCACCTTCTGTCCTTAAAATATAGTTGTTGTCATATGATCTGCCTGTAGGCTTTGTTTACGTTAAAAGTGCACTTTTAGCATATTTTATCACTTCTAGGAGAAGAACAAAAGAATTCCCTCATTAATGATGCTTCCTTTATTAGTATCTTATTCATGGACACAAATTTGGGGCATATATGATTTTGCTGAATGTTCGTTATTCAATCATTTTTCGACAGTTGCATTTACCCATATAAATCATCATACATCGTAAAATATTCCGATGGCTTAAAATTGTCGTTTCAAACAATTAGCACATGGTTCTTTCACATTTTTTTCCACCTTACAAAAATCATGGCAACACGGCCGTTCATTTTCCGATTATCTTCCCACCATTTATATGCAATTATTAAAAATACCTGTATTAGCACCTCAATAAGCTCTATTTTTAATAATATCCTGTATTAAACAACTCACCTCCTCGAAACATTTGAAATATGTATGTACGGATATACCATTCCCACTCTCGGTGTGTTAAGTCTTGCGAAGATCGGAATGACTTCAAAAAAGTTAGTAGAACGCTTTCTCGTTAAGAATATCATTTTTCTAGTTCAAAGGACTCAAAGTGCCTTCAAAAGGAGTCTACTGCATTCGTCTCATCACCCCCCATCATATCTTGCCTAGATATCGCTTTCTTGCCAAGAACATCCTTTTTCCTGCCCAGAGGACTGAAAATGGCTTTAACAGTCTACTGCATTCGCCTCATCACCTCCAGTCATGTGATACCCGTCTTGCCTAGACATCGCTTCCTTGCGAAGAACATCCTTTTTCCTCTCCAAAGACTGCAACTGTAGTTTTTTTTTTCTATGTTAACACCAAAGCTTAGGGAATACTCTTTAATGCAATAGCATAGCTTTGGTAGGTGAGGAAATTAAGGTAAGAGGAAGGGGATGGGTTGAGCTGGATTAGACGAAATTAAATGATGGTGAACATTTCGTTTAAGTCTACTGCATTCCTCCAGTCCTATGATACCCATTATCCCTTGATATCACTTATTTTCAAAGAATGTCCTTTTTCTTCTCCAAAGGACGCAAAATGCCATCAGTCCTGATCGAAGGACTCAAAATGCACAGAACCCCAGTGCATTAGTCTCATTACCACGATGTAGAATACACAATTACCTACCAGCTTTGGTTTTTGTTTCATTTCATAGTAATAGATTCTTTTTGTCCTGACACACATCTCCAGCAGTACCAAAATATAACCGTTTTGTACTTAATAACCAAAGGAAGGTATGTACCAAATTTAGTTGAAGCACATAACACGGGTAATACCTGAAAGTTTTTTTTTCATTGAAATCACTAAAAAGACTTGAGCGAGAAACTCTATAGAATTTCACATTTTTAGATGTTATCTTTTAATCTACTGCATCATCAGAGCAGAATCAGAATCCGGCTCTAATTGACCCGTGAATACTGAACTATAGCGACAATAGCTCAAGCGCATTTCTTTCCGCTCAGCTGTGAGAGTGTGAGCTGCAGTTTTTAACGTCGATCATGAACGCATATACATTACATAGGTACGAGTATATTGTATTTTAATGCAAAATGGTAAGGGTAGGAAGTAATAAGTTCAGTTTTTAAGTACTGATTCACATACATAGTGCTGTGTATTAGATTTCAAAATATAATTCGACTATGCTCCTACAATTCACTATCAGATTCACACCATTTTCAAATTTCACTTGATTACTCATTTAAACAACAGTTGACTGACCATTTCATTAGTAAAACACGCACGGACAGTCGTTTATTGGTGTTATAAATTCGCGGGTGGTCTTTTATTGTTTACGCGACCAACATAAATGTTGATTAAGTAGGGATTCGCGAAAATTCCTAGTACTAAGATTTCAGATCATGAATCTTTACTAGACTACCACCACAGAATAATTACATATATAATGATTTAAATGCAGATTTTATATTTCGATGTAATCAACGTTTAATTTTAACTGAAATCGCCGGACATAAATGAGCTATCACGACACTTGTGTGGCCCCTATTAAAGTGAACGGTTGAAGTTACATCTGAGGTTGCTGAAAAGCAATGATGTTGGTCAGCAACCAACTTTAACAGTGGAATTTATAGATTTGCGGTCAATTAGCTGGGAAATTAAAGCGATGTAGATTATGTGATAGTTTGAATGCATTATTAAGACATTTAATTTGGATGGTAATGAAACACCTAAAATTGTTTTCTTATCCGCGATAAACACCACGATCGTGTTACAAACTAAAATTGCCCAGTTTTATGGAAGCCGTCAAGAGGTTGGTGGTCTAGTTGGGTGGTATGCTATAAAATAAAATGAATGTATGTAAAATATTCAACTGAAGAAAGCAATCAAATCAAAATGGGGATAGATTTGCCTTTAACGAAAGGCGAACTTTAAAACAAAACAAAGCAAACATTGAGGCATTTCCTCCGAATTGTTATTTTTTGTCAATATTTATATGGAAAAGAAGTAGATTACGGCCAGGATATTTATAAAACAAGCAATTAATTGACTTGTTTGTTTAGCCATGGTTTGCTACTGCTGAACGGCCTCATGACAGTTATTATTTAAAAAAAGAAATCAGTCCAATTCCAGCCACAAAAAAGATACCCGTCTAATATGATATTCAACAGTTCCTGTCTAACGAACCGTCCAGCTTCCACGTTCTTAATGAGCATCGTGAGATACTTAGAACTTCCTCAATCCGCTTTACAATTTATGAAGAAGCAACACACATTTGGTGTCATAAAATGCTAAAATAAGAAAAGGCGTTGGCATTTCCCTTTTCTGGTAGCTCTAACTTTAAATTTGTTTGGGATTATAATATGACCTTTTACTACCTGACAATTGCAATCTACATACTACACTTCCACATCCACGTATCCCAGCCCCAGGTAGATTGACACCGAGCGACCGGTGAAAAAATCGAATATGTTTGGCATAATAACTATGACTTCTGGGATAATCTGGTCATTTTGAATATAAAAATGTTAAATTGAGGCGTATCTTGCTGACTCCTATATAAAAATGAAGCTCATGAAGTAGATGCAATTTATGGGATAGGCAAATTTTTATGATAGAGTTTTTTCTTTCCCACTGTTGGTAGGAGTAATCAAGAGGGCAATTTATAACACTATTGTTTGGAATCGGTTTTACCTCGTTTGCTACCTACGAAGCCGCTTGAAATTAGTTTGGTACATCTAATTAACGTCGGCATGCTAAACTTAATTGGCTTGTCAGAGCTGCTGTGGTGCTTTTCGGTATATCTTTTTTGTTTGTTCGAGAATAGAAGGTTCGAAATCATTAATCAAAACGTGGTTACAAGTTTTGTTCAAGTGTTTTGAAGTGTAAATTTAATAAAAGTGTTTTATTCGGTAGCGTAGGGGAATGGAGTGACTGTGGGCAGCTTTTGATTTATATTGCTTGAATTCCATTTTGCTAACTGATAAATAGGTCTGGTGATCAAAGACAAAAACGATAATTTTACAATCATTTCTCGAACCCTACTGAAGGAATTATACTACTTTCCCTTAACCCCTTGTTGCGCATAGAGCCCCAACTTACTCTGTTCTGGGCAATGGGGCGCAACTCCGTAAAACGACTTACCCAGCGCATCACACTCTTTTGCCACTGATCAACGCTATGTGATTTTTAGAATCCTGGTTTACAATATCGAAAGCCTTGTCGAAATCCATGAAAAGCAAGTGAAGCGGAGAATCGTACTCAGTGCATTGCTCGATGATGATTCGCAAGTGTTAATGTGATCGACACAGGAGAATCCGGACCGGAAGCCAGCCTGCTCCTCATCAATTGTGCTTTCTAAGTGAGCCTTTAGTTTTTCCAGGATGATTTTAGCTATTATCTTGGCAACGGTAGGAAGCACACAAATGCCTCTCAATTATTACAGTATGCGAGGCTACCCTTCTTTGCAAGTTTGATGATTAATCCCTCTTTCCACTCAGTGGATCAACTGGCTACAGCAACTCAGCAGTTACGTTTTGTGCTGCTTAATAAAGTTTGGTAGGGATACCGCCGAGTCCGGCGGCCTTTCCTCGTTTTAGTTCAATAATAGTAGCGACTAATTCCTCTTTAGTCGGGGCAGTTGACTGAAGTGTTCTTCTCACCGCCTCATTCGTACTTCATCCAATATAAGTAGCTTTCCATCACTATCAATCACCGAATGTTGGCAGGAGTTACGACCACCTGTAAACTCCTTGATGACTTTTTATAGCTTCTTCCGCTGAGGCTAGAAGAGAATTCTCAAAAACTCTTGAATCGCGTCGCACACCACGCTGAACTTCTCGAGTTTTCTGATGGTAGAGGAGTTCGATGCTGCTTCGATTGTCGCCTAATGCTTTAGACAAATTAAACTTCAGCTCTTTTCTTTCAACAATCCGCTGCCATGAAACGTCGGACATCTAGGGCTTCTTTCGGCAATCCGCGTTTCTGCCAAGGATGGTATCTGAGCTATCAATGCACGCATTTATATGGCATCTCAGTTTTCATTTATGTCATTGGGTGACTAACTACCTCGGCTGCTTTTTTCCCCAAGATGGTCGTTGTATTTTTAATAAGACGGCTGGATTTTTTAGTCGAGTAGTGTTGAATTTGCGGCGCCTGGATCTTTCGTCGCTAGGACGCCGCACGGCTGCAATACGCAATAGAACATTAGCGGTCATAAGTAATGGTCTCCTTCCATCCCAATATCGGCCTCCTTCTTATTTCGCACGTCCAGGAGGCAACTTTTAAATTTTTAGTAATGGCAAAGTTGTCGATCTGATTTTGTGTTCTGCGCCGATCAACAGAGGACCAACTGATTTGTGGTGGTCCTTATGCTCAAGTACCACTGACGAAGAGACAGTGAAAATTGCGAAACTCTACAATCTCACTCTCAAATGGTGACGATCCCCAAGACCGTCTCCCCATCACATACCCGAGCTCATAATTATCAGAGCTAACTTTTGCATGCAAATCCCCCATAACCATTATAATGTCACCTTTATGTGTTCCGCTCTGGGGTCGAATTATGAGTTCCGTGAACGGATTACTCGTCACGTAAAAATGTGTATTTCGTATTATGCAATCCGTGAACGTAGCAAACGTATCGTAATTGGCTATTATGGTTTCCGTTAACGTATACGATATCGTGTCAATCGTTCGATCCCCCATTCGATTATATGGAACCGTTCGTATGGCACAAATTTCGTTAGAAAAATGGAAGTAAATAATTAAAATAAGAAATATAAAAAGCACGTTTATTGGTTATTCTTCAATAAATGTAATTTAAATTATTTCTTAAGAATCACTAAGCTTAATAATGAGCAAAAAGTATTTTGGGCGAGTTCAACTCTGTAAAGGTTCGTTTAGATTGAGCGAAACCACTCGCGCAACTGGCGCGCAAGGAAGAATGTCACGTGAACATGTTCCTCGCCCGAAACTAATCTCCGTCTCCTCCTTCCTCTCGAGAGGAACTCGCTGTGTGATGCACCCGGTTGCTCATTGTGAGTTGCTCGCATGCAACTGCTCAGTCTCCTATTTCGCTTAGTGTGAACGCTGCGCGTATATGTTTCGGGTGGAGATGAAAGCATTCATTTATGATTTAAGCTTCTAAGTAAGCTTGGTCATAGTGTTCTCGGTCTCGGTTATATAGCATTTGTCTTACACCGCATTCGGCCACCGCAAAGCAGATTTGGTTCACAATTCGTACTTGTGTTACTGTCGAGGCACATACCACTGTCGAAGAGTTTCAACTCTTCAGTCTACCATAAAGGCGGAGGTATGAGTCTAAAGACCTGGATCTATGCCATCTGCACTCATAGTAACACGTTCCTCATTGCAAACACTTCCGAATAGCGAACTGATTAGTTTCTTCAATTCCAAATATTGGACTATTGAAGAGTCTCCTCTCAGCCACTTACGTAAAAGTGCTATGTAAAATCGAGTTCATGTGTATTGACTGCATGAGAATCCACTGCAACTACTGCGCAACACAGAACAATCATTCCATACCCGGTAAAGACTTACAATCACAGACCAGCCGAATTTAAAAACACGACTAGGACGCCATGGTTAACTCACCTTAACTAACGTCTCGCCCTCTCGAGTGAACGCTACGTTGCGCGTTGTGTGAACGGAAAGGGCGAAACTGACCTCCAGTGGGTTTTGGGTAAGTTTCTTCTCGCAACAATTGCGCGAGTAATTTCGCCAAATCTATGCATACCTCTAAGTAATTACTCCGCCTTCCGTCACACAGACATCGCGTCGAGCCATAGATCAGGTCGCTTCTATTCGGTCCATCTGTGATACAAACACACGCACACAAATCAATCACAAATTAAGAAGAAAAGACAAGAGTTTAAACAAACCTTCTGTTTTAGTTCTCCTTTTTTAATATTTTGATTTTTTTTTGACATTAACTTGGCATATTTCCAATACGATTAGCTTTGAATCTATTACATTCCTTGAAAAATTACGTTCCGTTAGCAGTCGTATATGATAATCCCAATGTATTCATTCGTACGATCAGTCACGTAATTTTTTTTCATACGATTGCCGTTCCGTTCGCATAACTCATAATTCGACCCCTGGACTGTGTTTAGTTGTTCGTGGAGGGAGTCCTTCACCAAGACATTGTCGGGTGCAGTTAAAGCATAACATTGTATTATTGTGATTCATTCTTTTGCCACTTATCGCAAGGTGAAATATGAGGCTGAGTAATTGCGCGGGAGCAACTAACAATGAGCAACCGGGTGCGTCACACCGCGACTTCCTCTCGAGAGATCAGTTTCGGGCGAAGAACAGGTTCGTACTACAAGCAATTTTTCTTCGCGAGCCAGTTGCGCGAGTAATTACACTTAATCTAAACGCGAGTTGAACTCGCCCAAAATATTTTTTGCTCATTATTAAGCTTAGTGGTTCTTAAGAAATAATTTAAATTTAATTTATTGAAGAATAACCAATAAACGTGCTTTTTACAATTATTTACTTCCATTTTTCTTACGAAATTTGTGCTATACGAACAGTTCAATTCAATCGAATGGGGGATCGGATGATTGATACGATATCGTATACGTTGACGCAAACCATAATAGCCAATTACGATACGTTTGCTACGTTCACGGAGTGTGTAATACGAAATACTCGTTTTTACGTGACGAATAGTCCGTTCACGGAACTTATAGTTCGACCCCTGGCTTACAATATCGAAAGCCTTCTCGAAATCGATGAAAAGCAAGTGAAGCGGTGAATCTTACTCAGTGCATTTCTCGATGATGATTCGCAAGCGTTAATGTGATCAACACAGGAGAATCTGGACCGGAAGCCAGCCTGCTCCTCATCAATTGCGCTTTCTAAGTGAGCGTTTAGTTTTTCCAGGACGATTTTAGCTTTTACCTTGGCAACGGCAGGAAGCACACAAATACCTCGCAATTATTACAGTCTACGAGGCTACCCTTCTTCGCAGGTTTGATGATCATTCATTCATTCATTGTGCCAGATTCCAGGAGTTCCTCCTGTTGGTCCGGAATCTGGCGGACATGATACTTCGGGGATCGGATCTCGAATAAGAGACAGTTCCGTGCAACTCTCTAGTTAAGAGGAGTCTCACACCTGACTCACGACCACTACCGGTAGTTCTACCGGAGAAAAGCATTACTCGTTAGAAAGATAAATTCTTCGCTGTTCCATCATCTTGTATCACCAACTCCTAAGATGTTTAATTTATTTCGCAGAAATTTACTCTCTAATTGAAGAAATCGTTCTTTCTGGGACCTGCTGATCCAGTGTCCAGGAAAGCACGCACAATTCGGAATCCAGTCTTAGTAAGTAATTGTACGATAGCCCAAAGTCGTAACCGTTGAGTCAGTCCTTATCCGAGGCATAGTTGATGTTTCGTTAGCATAGTTAGTTCTTCTGGGTTGCTAATGCTAAACAGAAATAATCTAAGTGCTGTCGTAGGAGTGCTAACTGGACATTGCCTAATTGGGGAACATGGCAGGAGACTTCGTCTTCCATATAATGATTTTTGCAGGAGTTGTGGGGACGAGGAAGAGGAGGAAAGTACGTCTCATCGTCTGTGTACCTGTCCGGCCCTGGCGAGCTTTAGGAAAGACCTCCTTGGCTTAAATTATAAATCAATGCTTTCATCCTCGCGCGAAACATCCTCACGCAGCTTTCACACTGTGTGAAATATGAAACTGAGTAGTTGCGCGCGAGTAACTCACAATGAGCAACCGGGTGCGTCACACCGCGACATCCTTTCGCTAGGTTTAGTTTCGGGCGAGAAACACGTTCACACCACACGCAATTTCTCCTCACGGTCAGTTGCGCGATTGATTTCGCTAAATCTAAACGCACCTTTACAGAGTTGAACTCGCCCAAAATATTTTTTGCTCATTATTAGGCTTGGTGGTTCTTAAGAAATAATTTAAATGCAATTTATTGAAGAATAATCAATAAACGTGCTTTTTATAATTATGTACTTCCATTTTTCATTCGACACTTGTGCTATAAGAACGGTTCAATGCAGTCGAATGGGGGATCGAACGATTGATACGATATCGTATACATTGACGGAAACCACAATAGACAATTACGATACGTTTGCTACGTTCACCGATTGTAAAGGGTGTTTTTTTAAGCCCGATAGAACTTGAAATTGTAAAAAATAACACAAAAAATGAAATTTTAATAAATCAATTTTTTTTTATTCGAAAGAGAAATACGTGGCATTAACATTTGTAAATGATTTCGGGCATATGGCCACCGCGGCTGTTCTTGACGAAGCGCATTCTGGACGTCCAATTGTGGGCCACTTTTTCGAGCACTGCTGGCCGTATGTCACGAATAACACGAACAATGTTGGCCTCCAAGGTGTCAATTGTTGCTGGTTTATCAGCATAAACCAGTGACTTCACGTAGCCCCACAGGAAATAATCGAGAGGTGTCAAATCGCACGACCTTGCAGGCCAATTGACAGGTCCATTTCTCGAAATCAACTTATCGCCAAATTTTGATTTCAATAAGTCGATGGTTTCGGTCGCCGTATGGCACGTAGCGCCATCCTGCTGAAACCACATCTTGTCTGGATCAATGTCATCCATATTTTCAAACAGAAAATCATTGATCATGGTGCGGTAACGATCTTCATTGATCGTAACGCGAGCTCCGGCCTCATTTTTGAAGAAATAAGGTCCAATGATGCCACCAGCGTGTAAACCGCACCAAACGGTGCATTTTTCTGGATGTAATGGAGTCTGGAGGGTCTGTTGTGGATTGGTCTCACTCCATATGCGGCAATTTTGCTTATTAACAAACCCGTTAAGCCAAAAATGAGCCTCATCGCTGAGCACAATTTGGCGATAAAACAACGGGTCAGTTTCCAACTGCTCTAGAGCCCAATCGGCGAAAGAACGACGCGTATCATGGTCTCGTGGCTTTAATTCCTGCACCAGCTGGATCTTATACGCGTGTAGGCCAAGATCTTTGCGCAAAATTTTCCACGTAGTGGACGGGCAGAGCCCCAATTCCTGCGACCGACGACGAAGCGATAAATTTGGATCTTCTTCCACACTTTCGTTTACAGCGGCGATATTCTCTTGAGTACGCACATTCCTTCGATGTGTTGGTCTTACTGCATCATTTCGAGAGTATGTGGTACGAAATCTATCCATAATTCGACGGATGGCTTGCTCAGATGGACGATTATGTGCGCCATAAAAATCACGAAGTCGTCTATAAGTTGCGCGAATCGACGACTGATTTTCGAAGTAAATTTGGATAATTTGGTAGCGTTGTTCAAACGTCAGTCTATTCATGATGATTTGCCAGAGTATACTGAAACAAATAATAAAAATTGTTTTATTAAAATTTAATTTTTGTTATTTTTTTACAATTTCAAGTTCTATCGGGCTTAAAAAAACACCCTTTATAATACGAAATACTCATTTTTACGTGACGTGTAATCCGTTCACGGAACTCATAATTCGACCCCAGATTGAACACAGAAAGTAGCAGCAGCAGCGGCAGCAACAAAAACCACAACAGGCAGATCTGTTTTCGCCGCTGTCGCTGTCGCTGCGTTCAATCTAGGTCTCTTAAGGGAAGTGCATGCTTTCTAACTTGACATCTCGCTGCCGCTGCTGCTTCATTCAGCGTTCAATCTGGTTCCGGCATAACATTTTAGTCATATTGAGTCCAATGTTTCGCATGGAAAGGGCAGCTTGTCACAGTCACAGAGCTATAATTCATTTTCTCCTCTCTTAATTAATTTATTAAGGGATTTTGTGTTAAATAAACAATATTTCATTAAATATGGATTTATAGCCTGAAATTAACTTAAATATTGTTCGAATTAGTTATTTGTATATTCACATGAAAAAAATGTTAAAAAAAATTGCTCAAGGAAAATGTCATGTTACTCATTCATTGGTAATGAAATGACAAATACTTGTCATTAGCATCCTGCCACGCTTTGTACTCCTAGATTTCCACTGAAATCCAATGTCAAACATTGTCCCTACAACCGTACTCTCTCCTACCGGAAATAACAAAGCCCGGCAAATGGTAAATTTAAATTAGAAAATCTCTCTTAAATAGGACAGAAGTATGTATCCATTAGATAGGTTCGATAGTCACTCTGCATGCTCAACCTCGTATGTGCATACATGAATCCATTTTGGTAACTAGCTGACCACCTGTGGTTATTCGACACAATACAGTTGCGTGCAATTTGTGTTCGCCACCAACAATTACATTCCGCAGGAGACAATCAGCAGTAGTCCTTAGAATCTATCATACCCTCTACTGGTTTCGACTTCTTGGGCGCTCGTTACTTTCGATCACTTTTTTTTCTACTTCGACCGGCAGCCCATATTCTACGTCTTGGCCGTGTTTTTTTTTAAGCACGATATGCTTCTATTGAGAAATCCGTAAACCGAAGAAAAAAAGATTGAACATCTTTTCTATTCTACAATATGCCACAACAGACTATGTGGTATGGTGTGCCTATCAACGAGGGTGGCATTTTCAAAAACGAATTGACTGGTAAATGGAAGTGAAACAAGTTAACTGTGCATATAGATGGACAATAGAATGTGTCGAACGTGGTCTCTGTGTCCATTCAATACACTTTGAATGGCCTCTACAGTTTTTTTCTTATAATATACAACATTTGTGTCATTTTGTGATAAAACAATCCGGTCTAAACTGAAAATTCTCTAAAAGGTCCATATAACTTTTGTTGTACATTTTTATTTCGGCCTTTCATGAATGAAGCCCATATATTTTCATTGATTGAGATCTCATCAGAATGAGCTGCGATTGTTCATTTTCCACATCAAGTACAAGTACTTTTGGGTATAATCTTTAGATTGAGCCCAATAAAAAGAAAATATATACGTATATTTGCTGATTTTTATCACAAAAAAAAATTTGCACAGAAGCCGACTTGGAGGCAAAGAAATTGGCAATCGAGAAGGTGGTCAGACATCTAGTTGTAAATTTTTTGTTTATTGGGAAAGTTTCGTGTGCTAATATTATGATAAGGCTACTATGTTATCAGGACCAGCCTTTTGTTTAATCAGTCCAACTATCGGCATGTAAGGCCTCTGATCTTTTGCCATAATTCAGCAGTAGCATTAACGTCATGTTAATTAACTTTCGAAAATATCAGAAATAAGTACAGGAAAAATCGATGCTGATATTAGATACGAGATAGACTTATTATCAGGAGGGTCGTAACGGGTGAGTGCAATCCACACGGTGGGTATTATACTCAGTTACCTGCCGGCAATCAAAAAAATGTTGTTCTCATACAAAAATAGACCGATGATATACGCCTATATTATGTACAGATTACGGCAATTTAATGTGAGATAAGGACTCCTTATTTTAAATTTATTAAGTGAGCGGTGTGGATATTGGAGATTTTCTAGCTTTTTTTTTACAGAAAGTTGACGATTGTGATATCACTGTTGTCTGCTTTTAGGGTTTTGCGAGGGAAATCTCTTTGAACTTTCAAATCTGTGTAACGGACGGTTTGGCGGGCATCCGAAGATGCCCGTGGGGACGGAGCCTAAGGTAGCATAAGGACCGTGAAGGTCGGGCCGTGCCATCTGGCGAAGAAAAAGGCCCCTCAACGAGCTAAGCAGCGGCCTGTGCTTGCTGTAGCTCAGTTCGGGACACGTGGGCGGGGTTTTCGCCACTCGTTGCCCCTGTCCTTTACGTATTAACAAAAATTCATAGGCCTGGGGAAGACAACACAAACAAGGGAGGTAAAAATGGGGAATAAAAAAAATGAGGCGATAAGAATGAAATGGTTGGGCGATGGCTCGCTTGCCCTCGCGCTCGTATTGAGGTCCAGGTGTAATGGGACCCTCGGCCTCTGGTTTCGTACCACCGACAGATCCTTACTCATCAGGTGCTGCCATAGATCTGCCGGTGGAAGCAGCACTACCAGACCATAATATGGTGCATTGCAGGTGGTTCATTACATCTGTTTTGTTTGAATAATTTCTTAAGACACATTCAGACTCATGCCAAGCTTGTTGGCCAAGCTCCCATCGATAGTGTGTGCACTTGCAAACGGACGACATTCCAAATTAATGGAAATTGACACTGCGAATACACTGCATAAAATAATGGTATACGTCTATGAACCTCATAGCATACTTCACAAATTTGTTTATGCATATTAGTACCTACTGGAACCCGCTGCAAAAAAGCCTGCGTCATCTTATTATTGATGGATTGCACAATGAGTGCACACCTGAATTTCTATTCAAGGAGATAAAAAGCGATTTCCTCGCTCGGTAGGAAACTTCCTGAGTCAATCTCTGGCCTGTTTATAGCCACTTTTGAGCCAGAACAGGAGCTGGGAGAGGTCCGTAAAATTAATTATCTTTATTCCCAACCCATTAGATGGGAGAAAATCAGAAATAACCAACTTTGTCCGTAATACAGTGCTTTAACTGCCAAAATTTCATGCTTGTTGATATCAACTGTACGATTCCGCATCGTTGTGTTCGATGCAAGAAAAAGAATGTGAACGGTCAATGCAATGCTACAATTGTGGCCAAGGAGGTCATCCGGCCAACTTTGTTCATTCTATCATACATTGATCTGGTGGCGAGGGCACAAGCTACCAAAAATAAGAATGTTATCAATGTTGCGAAGACAAAGGCGGAAGTAACAAGCGTGATCAGCAAATTAAAAATCCCCGGAGTTTCCTTTGCACAGGCGGCAAAGGGAAGTAATTCGTCTCCAAAGTATGCTCCAAGCAACCCCAATATGGAGTTGTTCACCAAATTTATGATTGACACTCAGAGAGCGTCATCTTTACAGGAAAAGCAGTTTGCTATTTTTCAACTTGTAATAAACTTATGCAAGTAAATATCGCAAATTTTAATCCTGCATCTCTGACCTCCCATGCTCAAAGAGCCTTTGCCTAGCCCCTAATAGACCAAATTTGCTTCTTTATATGTATGTGAAACCAAACTAAGAGCTGTACATATTATAAAATTCCGTAATTACAAAGTTTTAACGAACGATAAGCACGTACAAGCAACACGGAACTTGTCTGGAGGAGCTATTCTTGACGATGCGGCTTTGGTTGTTCCTGCCTCCTGGCCCCAGCAGTAGTGCTCTAAATATTTTCGGCAATCCTATTCCAGGTACTAGCCATCAGCGGTACGACTCGAAAAGAGAGGTACCGTTAGTGGTGCCCCGCCACGTACTGCGGCCTTGACTGATGAGTCTGGCCCTGATAGGATTCCCGAGAATCGGAAGCACCTCGCCCCCTCCAAAGTCCGTTTTAGGGAGAAGCGAAATGCGTACCGCGTTAAAAACTTCATTGAGAATGTTCCAGAGGAAGAAAGGACCGAGGAACAAAAGGCCTATCTTGAGTGGGCCGTGAAGCTCATTGCCGGTCTACCGGACAAACCTAGTGTTGGTAAGAGGCAAAGGTCGGTTGAGGAATCGCCGAAGAGGACGAAGGTCACCGCTATGTGTGATTCATCCCCTTGTTACGCGGATGCGGTTGTGGGGTGGATTGAGCTGGCGGTCGTCGACCGTGGTGACAAGGATGGCTGCATCTCTTTGGAGAACTGGAGATTAGTTGAGGGCCAACTAACCGTAAACTTTCGCAGTGTGATTGAAGCAAATCCGGGACCGCCCCCGGAATGCAAAGATGAAGGCTGGATTATGGGCCGTATCAAACTGATGAATTTCGCGGAACAACGGTCGGCGGATTTGTTCAAGTTTGGCATCAACACCGTGGGAGAGCTGTGGCCAGGCGCAAAGTTGGAGATCGTGCCTAGGAAGGACATCCCGACCCGGCCTAGAGCACGTGCATGGCTGCCGCCCTTTGTTGATGATGCTGAAGAGGTTATGTACTTAATTCATACTTGCAATAGGGAGCTTCCGACCGAGGATTGGAAGATTGTGAAGCTAGAGGAGCCAGTAGGCAATTGCGGATGCGCCGTTATGGTGATCAGTACTGATTCTCTAGCCTTTCTTAAGAAAGCTAATAGGGCTATCAAATTTGGTTATATAACCATCAAACTACGGATCTACAAGGAGGATCTCAAAGTAGCCGGCAAGCAAACTCAGACCCATATGGTTGAGACTGTTGCTCACGAGTAGGTGGCTGATGATCAGCCAGCTTTTAAATCGGCGGAGGAAGTTGTCGATGAGGAATGTGTGTCACCGGCTTCAGATATTACTGCTCTGGATGACACACCTTCCTTGGTTGCCGACTCTTTTGAGTATGAGTCTGACATTGATAGTGAGGCTGATGTCACAGTGGTGGAGGCGCACAACACTCAATAGATGTTAAAAATTTTTCAAATAAACCTACATCACTCGAAGGCTGCCTCAGCCTCTTCTTCTCTACCTGAAGAGCGGGGGAGAGGACATCGCATTAATACAGGAGCCTTGGATCGTAAATGATGCTGTGAGGGGCTTGAGCTCTCCTGAGTATATAATTTTTTATGTTAAAGGCCAAGGCAAGCCACGGTCTTGCATTTTTGTTAAGAAAAGCCTCAGGGATTTCCTTGTGTCGAGCTACAGTAACAGTGATTCTGTGGTGGTTTGCCTCGATATCAACGGTATGGTATACTGGCTCATATCGGCCTACCTTCCATATGACGATGAAGGATTGCTGTCTGCTACAAATATTAGGGAGGCAATTACAAAAGCCAAAGAAACAAGAATCGGCCTCATTCTCGGGTGTGATGCTAATGCGCATCACACTGTGTGGGGAAGCTCTGATATAAATGCACGAGGTTAGCTGCTGATTGAATACATTATTGGCACTAACCTACTGATATGCAACGTAGGTAATGAACCAACATTCGTCACACGCAATAGGCGGGAGGTGTTGGATATATCCCTTGTATCTGAGGATATCCAGCACCAGCTGCGGAAGTGGAGAGTGTCATCCGAGCAGTCGTTTTCCGATCACCGTTATCTACAATTCAGCCTGGATGCACGTTCAGTGGCTACACCGCGTATCTTAAATCGAAGGAGAACAGACTGGACACGGTACCGAGCAGCTTTACTGGAAGCAGTGCCCCCTTTACCGGGGCACCCCAACACCAAGCAAGAGGTGGACGATGTTGCACGGGACCTTACGGAAGCAATAAATAGGGCGACATAAAAATCTTGTCCTACAAGTAGTCACGGAGGAGAGAAGAAACCAGTCTGGTGGAACTCTCAGATTTTAGAGCACCGACGAGCGTGTAGGAAAAGTTTTAACAAGGCTAAGGCCACTGGGCTTGAGGATGATTGGAAATCCTACAGAAGGCACTTGAGCCTCTTTGAAAAGAAGCTTAAAAATGCAAAACGGAGCTCGTGGAGGAATTTCTGTGAACGTATTGAGGAGTCAAGTGAAATCTCTAGACTTCGCAAAATCCTCTCAACAAGTTCATCTATGCCTAGCTTCCTGCAGAAGGAGTGCGGCTCGTGGACGACATCAAGTATAGAGACCGATGAGGTTCTGCGCGATGCGCATTTCCCCGGAAGTTCGACAATTACAATTCCCTTGGCTTCGTCTACAACTGCCGGGACTACATGTGAACTAGGGTCGATTATTACAGAGGAAAAGATTCTATGGGCGATCGATAGTTTCGACCCTTACAAATCCGCTGAGCCGGATGGCATCATTCCGAATTTCCGAAACGAGCAGTTAGTACAAAGACTAGCTAATATCAGACCAGAAACTGATGCTTTTCGAGAGGTTATGATCATTTCCGGTCAACTAACCAGGAAGTACACTCCGCTTAAAGCAAATGGTGTCCTTATCCACGAAAATAAGGACAAGGCAAGGCTGTTTGCTGAGGGCTTCAGAAAGCAATTGAATTGTAAAAACACTGAAACAGCAGCGTCAATTTTGGAATTGGTGGAAGACAGTATCAGGAGATTTACACTTGAGAATTCTTCTCCAATTACTTATTTCTCGGAAGAAAACCCTGCCAATAAACCGGCAGATCTATCTAACTTCTGTGAATGCCTCAACTGAAGAACATCATTTCGAGGTTAAATAATAAGAAATCTTGTGGAGTTTATGGAATTTCTAACTTCATGATCCGAAAGTTTCCAGTCAGCGTGCTGAATATTAATATTTGAAACACAATTTGTTTTGTTTTTACCACGATTTATTTTATTATTCCTTACGCGTTTCGCTCTCTCGAGCATCTTCAGAGGAATTTCAAAAAGTTACGAAAAAGCATCTTAAATATATAAAATTTCTAAAACTAGATTGTTACCTGAAATTTCTGGGAGGCCCGACGAGATGTTCTTCGTCAGTACCTAAAGATCGTCCAGTCGGAGCTAACTTTCCATTTTCATCGCGTTAAATTCAATATTTTTGATGAATAGGTGCGAGAAAGATTATCCAGGTTATCAGATATCAAGCGTGAAAGACATCAACAAAAACTGAAGGCTATGATTAAGAAGCAGAAAAAGGTTGAGGTAAGACCAAGCAATAATAATAATAATTCTTTCTTCTCCAGGTTCATAAATTTCTCAGAAGTGGAGTTCACCCTGGCCGAAACAAGGATCATGGAGAAAAGACATAAATTTCCCCTGTGGCAGATACAGATAAGAAGATGAAGAATTTACTGGCTGTTCATTCCGAGCTAGGTATCCTTAGGAACACCAAGGATATTCCCAACCCAAATCTTCTCCGAGAGCAACTAGCAGCGATCATTTTGGGTTGGGTAAGGTTGTGTTGATTCAATGGTAAAAGGACTTCGTAACAAAATCGAGCAAAACGACATAACTATCTCTAGAGCGGACAAGGGGAACTCGCTGGTAGCACTACGAAAAGAAGAATATATTTCCAAAATGCACATCCGACGCAACAATTCATGAAGGATTTGAAACGTGCAGTGTCGGGAGCATCTACTCTTTTCCCGAAGGAGTTTGAGAAAAGGAAGATGATCCCAATGAATGCAGAAGCCCCAAAGATTTACGGACTGATTAAATTGCACAAAGAATTAAACCCTTGCCGCCCGGTAGTTCCGTACACCACCGCACCAGCATATCATCTTGCCAAAACGATCAACGACAAGATCCGCCAACTTTCCCACTTCGAGTCGAAGAACGGGGTCAGAAATTCAGCAGAACTCGCGTTAAAATTACGAGCTCTACCCCGTACGAACCACAGTTTTAAGCTCGTGTCATTCGACGTTTCGAACATGTTCTCGAATATTCCGTCAAGCGGGTGTCCAGCATTAGTTGAAAACTTTCTGAATGGGAAGAACGTCTGCCCACTCGAGAAAAGAGATGTGTTGAGTTTGTTGGAGACTTGTCTACAAAAAAAACTACTTTCAGTTTGAAGGAAAAACGTTTTTACAACGTACAGGGTTCTCCGCTCAGCCCCTTCTTAGCTGAAATCTACATGGATAACTTTGAGGCAAACGTTTTATCCTCCACGCTGTCCAGGAAGCACATTTCATTTTGGTTTCGGTATGTAGATGATATTCTGGTATGTTTCCTTGGAACAGATAGGCAGCTGGACGCATACCTCACATCCTTAAACACATTCAATTAACATATTCAATTGATGGTAGAGAAAAGTTTCATCAACACAATTGATTTCCTGGATCTTACCATTACATTTGTGGACAACAATTTCGAGTTTTCGATGTATAGAAAACCAACATTTTAAGACGTTCCTATACCCGCCGATTCTGTCTGCCCATGGTCTCATAAAGTAGCGGCGTATAGGTCAATGATTCATCGAGCGTTCTAGATACCCCTGTCACATTCAAATCTTGAGAAGGAGCTCAACACGATACGAAGTATCGCAGCTGGCAACGGATATCAAGCTAGTATGATCGAGAGCTTGGTAAGGAGGAAGCATACCGAAATGGTGCAAAACTTGGTTTACCCCAAGGTGGCAGTAGAGTCATAGAATATCTCACTGCCTTTTATCCCAACTCTCTCGGAGAAGGTAGGAGCTCTCTTCAAACGAGAAAATCTAACACCGGCCTTCCAAAGCGGCAACACCATAGGAAAAAGATTGCTTAACGCAAAACCCCGTTCCGACCGGTACAAAAAACCTGGAGTATAGGAGCTTGAGTGTCCCGAATGCTCAGCAACATACGTTGGACAAACGGGACGCTCAATAAAAACAAGATTCAGGGGAACACGTAAGCGATTCAAAATTTTCGAACTTCGCAGAACACCTAAAAGAAACGGGTCATAAAATCGGAGATGGTTTCAAGTTACAAATTTTGCACATCTGCCCCAAGGGGAGAAAGATTGGTCTGCTGGAAGCCGTGGAAATTAATAGAGCCTGATGATGACATAATGACACCGTGTTCAAATTCACAGTCTCGTCATATGGTAAAGCTGGGCATTTCGGTCATTATCTCACTAGAGAATTAAGCCCAAAGATTTGAAATTGAATCGTTTGCTCGCGTCGATTTGAACCTTGAGAATCATTTTCAAGCGGATGATTCGCAAAATATTTATAACGAAATGGAGTTATACGAGTATTCAGCTCTAAATTGAATATATTCGCTCTTGTATAACAATTGGTAAAATTCACTCTTAAATTCAACTTTCCTCTTGGCGACCTCTTTGGCGCCCTTTCGGAGTCGACGCCCTAGGCGATCGCCTGCCTCGCCATGCGCCATCTGAAACGTATAATTGTGGTAACGGGACGTCAAATATACTTGTTATGATTAGTTGATGTACTTTTCCTTACTACGGCTTAAGACAAATATACAAAGGCCAAAGGCACACTTTCGAGGTTATGGTTTATTTTGGGAGTTCTGAACTTTATTTTTAAATCCATAATATTATTTGAAGTCGACTTCTGCATTTTCTTTGAATCGTAGATAAACTGAAATTAAAGTAGATATTACAAAACCCTACGACATGAACGTACTTATTGGAATGTATGCTTAATAAACGAATATGTTTGTACTTATCTCTTAAACATGTGTTTTTATTAAGTAGACAAACATCATTTAAATGATAATAACATAAAGCGCCCAGTCATATCAATCTGATCGCATATTGACAGATATGTTAAAATTTGCTTATTGACGGAAAAGAGCTTAAGTACGTCAATTAAAACAGTTTGTGCGTTAGGATTGGCCAGACAACTCTTATCCTAGTCATCAATATGACTGAATCCTCCCAATTTTAGGAACCCAATTTTCAGCATATCGCCAACAATCCTTGTCGTGCACATTGTGCAAATATGTGTAATCAATTTCGGCTTCACCTTTCGGCCAGTTTTGATGCATCGACAATTCGGATGTGTCAGACCTAAAACAAAAACTCATCAAAGTGACTCAACGAAATAATAGGGTCAGTCAAGTCGGCAGTCGGTCGCGCGGTCAAACCAGTAACAAACATATGAATGACGCTGCAATCAATCATCAAAGATGCATCTCAAAACCTGAACAATATGTTTGAAATACGATAATCTGTGGAAATGTGTCGGATGAAAAGTAGGTGGATGCGTTCACCTTCTGACTGCAATTATCGCAATGGTCTCCTTTTCCAAAAACCAACAGGATCCTGTCTTTGCCGCTGGTGACTTTCGATTTTCGTCGTGCGTGTACAGCTGATGATTGGCTGATAATCGGAGGCATATGGCGGTTGCCTTTTAATTTTCGTCAATTTACAATTAAGTAAGCGTATTAGGTGGGTTTTGAAAAATTTGTAGATAGGTTGTTGTAGATTTGGTACAAAGATAGATATCAGAAATGAAATTCGGTCTAGGCAATTTCACCCGATAGGAAGAACTAATATTCGTTAATCCGCTTGATATTTTCCGAAAAATTGGTTCAATTTTTCCCTGCCTTTTTTTGGAAAAAAGAAAGGTAATTTCTGAATGAAACACGTCACGCAATATGACTTTACAAGATTGTTTCGTTTTTTTTTATTATTTTAGTACACATCTCTCGTACATGCCAACCGCCACGAAAATATTTACAATCTCAAACTTATCTGTTCTCCGGAAAAAACAGCCAGGTAGTAAAAGCTTACAATCGGAAGCTTCATAGAGAAAAAAAAATGGTAACGATCATTTTCAAAAACAACTTCCACTTATCTGTGTTTCCGAGTATTGTCACCCCAAAAAAGATACCAGGTACTGAGTACTCTTTTATTGTAATAGCAAAACTACTTGAATCTTATCAGTCTCGCGCTCTGATCCGATCGACAACGACACAACGATGAAATTGTGATATGCGTAGTATGTATTCGGTTGGGTGATCAAACAGCGAAATTGTATTTTTCCGCCTTATTTTCCGGAGAAATTAAACGAAACGTAAAAAAAAAACTGAACACGAACCGAATCAAAGGCGGCCGCCACGCTAACGAACGGTCTGTGTTCAAAACACCTTTGATGCGAACGCATTTTCCCGAAGTAAGTGGCTTATTAAATTTTACAGTAGTCAATTGACTTTATTTGCTAATGATAACAAGCCGACACATTCGAAAACTTTTGATAAGTCCCCTATAGTCAATTGAAAATTGTCGATTGCTGCAATTAGATAAACGTATCTATAGTCGCGGGAAAGTGTGTGTGTGTGCGCCCGTACCAGCTATGTAGCATGGTGAGGCAAAGAGAGTTTTGTGGGCTGGTCTGTTTATGTTGCTCAATTGGAGGATTTCGCCGCTGGTAGGCTTAGGTTGGGGAGTCGTTCGGTGTTATTGACACATTTGCCCATCCTTTTATGAGTTTTCATACCAAGTTTTATTGCTGTAAATGTATTTACATTTGTTATTCGGAGTTGACTGACTTGTAGGTGATTCATCAATTATTGTACTGGATTGTTTGGACTTTATTGAAGATCAGCTGCGATTGAATAGCGTCACAACAGCATATACAGTAAAAATCGGCTATAACGAACACCGGCTGTAACGAACATTCGGTTAACGAACGAATTCAGAAGTCCCGTTTCAAAAACTAAAATAGGCATACATTTTTGTTCGGTTATAACTCGGCTATACCGTACCAATTCTATGGTTTTAAGGCTTCCTCGAGCTCGGCTATAACGGACTATTGACACAGTTTTAGTTGAATTTAGTGGAACTTGTAACTATACAACAGACTAAGCTCTTGCAACAGAGTGAGATTCACATCATGCAGTTCATAATTTCTCTATCTGACACGGAAAGTGGCGACGAAGGTGTAATGGACGGGGTTTGGTGGTATCCGAAGATGCCCGTGAGGACGGGGCCTAAGGTAGCATAATGACCGTGAAGGTCTGGCCGTGCCATCTGGCGAAGAAAGAGGCCCCTAAACGAGCTAAGCAGCGGCGTATGCTTGCTGTAGCTCAGTTCGAGAGACGTGGTCGGGGTTTTCGCCGCTCGTTGCCCCTGTCCTTTACGTATAAATAAAAATTCATAGGCCTGGGGAAACAACACAAACAGCGGAGGCGAAAATGGGGAATAATAAAAAAATCGGGCGATAAGGATGGAATCGTTGGCGGACGGCCTTGATGACCTCGCGCTCGCATCGGAGTGCGGGTGCAATAGGACCCTCGGCCTCTGATTTCGTACCACCGACAGATCACTACTCATCAGGTGCTGCCTTGGATTTGTCGGTGGAAGCAGCACAACCAAACTAGAATATGGTTCCTTCCAGAGGTGCGAATGAGGATGATAATGTTCTTCCTCGACAAAGGAAACCCTAGCTGCCCTTAAGAGGGTACACACAGCAAAGGAAAATTTGTTGATTGCAATTTATCGATTGGGAGATTTAATAGGCGATGAAATGCTAATAGTCCAAGAGGTCGACGCATTTTTAGTACCCCGATCAGTGGCGTAACTATACCATCTGGGGCCCGTGGCAAATTCATTGGATGGGGCCCTCCCAGTAAAAATCGTCACGTTGTAATTTAATTTTAATAAATCACTTAAGTAGTTACCCAACAGCATTACTACAATAATATTGTGTGCATTTTAGTTAAATTTCTAATAATTTTTTTTTCCAAAAGCATAGGTATTACATAATTTACATCATTTTAATGAAATAACAATGCAATATTAACAAGGTATTTATTAATAAAATTCTTTTCTCCGAGCTTTCTGTTCCGCAAAAGTATCAGTAGCATCATCAAAGTTTAAAGAACGGGCCATAGAATTTTCAATAGACAGAATAGTCAAGTTACGTAGCCTGTGTTGTCCCATAGAGTTTCTTAAATAGGTTTTTATTAATTTTAGTTTCGAAAATGATCTTTCAGCACTAGTTATAGTCACAGGAATTGTAACAAACAACATTAATGCAGTACATACTTCAGGAAAGCTGCACGATATAAAATGATTCTTTTATTATTAATAAATCAGCAAGTTCTCTAATACACGAAAACTTTTCTATTTCGTCTCTAAAGGTGGACCGAAAACTGAGAATTTCCCTGGCAAAAGATTCAGCTACGTCTTTTTTATATATATCAACAAATTCTAGAGATTTTTTTTAATTCAGTGTCATTTAAATTTTGCAAAGTTCCAGGTTGCAAAACACAGAAATTGGAACCAACTTCATTCATTGAAAGGAAACGCAATTTCAGTTGATTAATAATGATGTCCAATACTCGATAAAATATGTTCATTTTGAACAAACTTTCCGGATCTTGGAGACGCTCATCTTCGCAAAGTTCGTCATTTTCGCCAATGGCGTAGAAGCCGAGATAGCCGATGGTATTTCACTCTATCCTTCTCTCGTATATCAATGCTCCGTACATAACAAATAGAAATCCGGGATTCCCCTAACATCGTGCGTTGCTAGCCCGCCAGCACCACGAAAAAAAGTACTTCCTTGGTTAACAAAATGCGAAAATTTTCCGAGCTTCACTAGCTCGCGCCACCAAATGAAACAACCAATGAATGAGGTCTATAATTGCCCGAAATCCTTTTCTTATGAATCCGGTTAAATCTTAATAATTTATTTGAATTTGTATATGGTCTTTAGTGTGTCTATCTTTAATTAATTTTAAATATTTATGTAAAATTTATAATTTTTGCTAAGTTTTGTTAAAAATGTTAGGTAACTTCTGAGCTCGCGGCCTCTCTGACCGGGGCCCCCATCAGGTTGGGGCCCGTGGCATTTTGCCAGCCCTGCCACCCTATAGTTACGCCACTGATCCCGATCGTGTTTTCTTTCTGGACTGTAATTGGGTTATAAAGTTGATATGTGCAATCAAGTGCCACAAGCTTTTTTTACCGATGGATCTAAGCCGGAACGCATATTGCATAGTGCTGCATATTGCTCCCAACCCACGTCCAGCCCAAGCAGAATGTGATTTTGATACTTGTTACAACAACAATACCATGTGGCTTGTGCGTGGATTGAGAACGGTTGAGAGCAACATGCCCCGGGCCTAAGACGGGTGAAGGTGTTGAAGCATGTGGTCACTCGGAGATGGAAGGCATTAGCCTGTCTTCCCGTCTCCCAGATTACTGTAGTGTTTTTCAGGCGAAGGACACGTCGATTTATGAAGCCCTGTTGTGGCTGGGGCGTAATGTCGTAACTACTGGGGATAATATAATTTACACCGATAGTCAATCGGTGATTCAATCGCTTGATGCTGCGGCAGCCAATTCGAAGTCAGTAGTGGACTGCCGTAATTCAATCCTAGAGACGGGTGATTTTATCAGTATTTCCCTGTGCTGGATTCCTGCTCATAGCGGCTTTGTCGGTAACAACAGGGTGGATGGGCTGGCTCATAAGGGCACAGCCATTATGATCAGCGAAGCCTTCCATCTTATAAGGATACCTCTGCTTACTTTTTATTGGTCTTAAAGGCTGCTGACTAATAGAACAAACACCAGATGGAGTATTGGCAGCAAATTCCATGTAACCAGGCAAATGTGGCCTACACTGAGTCCTAACTGCTCTTCAGGGCTGCTGCTCTTGGACGAAAAGCACATTAGGAATGTTGTAAGGGCTATCACTGGCAATTGCCTTATTGGAGAGCATGCCAATAGACTTCAAGTTCCACACAATGATTATTGCAGAAGCTGTGGTGACGAGGATGAGAAGCAGCTCTTTTCATTTGCTCTATGCCTGTCCTGCCTTAGCTGGTGGAAGGAAGGTCCTTCCACTTCACCGATTTAAATGGTCTGAAGAAGATGAGTGTATGTCAGCTAGATTGTATCATGGCAGGCTCCGGCTAGTCTGTGGAGTAGGTTTTGGTCGGTAGGTGATGAGGCCATAGTGGTGTCATAACTGACCCTATGGTGGCCTAAGTGTGCTCTATATATCAGAGTAGCCCCTTGAACCTAACCTAATCGGATGTTTGCAATCACGGAATATCAATCCAAGGAGGTGCATGCTGGCAACTGCATTCTCCGAAACCAGTTTATGCCGACGAGACGTCAACTGGGCCACATGGAACAGTTGACGCGCTACGTCCCACAAGGAGCTGGGGCAATTGAGTAATATCAATCCTGCCTGAGCCGATCGTGCCAGATATGCCTTTTACCAATTTATAAAAAAAGTAAAAAAAGGTTCGCATTACCCTACCATGTCGGTTTGTAATCAAAAATACATAAATATATAAAGGGCTGGGCAGGGCGTTCGATGCCTCCAAACTTGCCGTAACATCCTGGCCAAAGACCGCAAATGATAACGTTTGCGATCGACGAACTTCCCCTATTGCATTTTCCGCTGAATAAGGTGTCAAATCAAAGATCTTGATGTCCTTTTCTTTCGAAAAATCAATTCTGCCTTGGCCAAACTTGCCCCAAGTAGGTGGTGCGAACGGGCAAAAATGTTGTTTGAGGTTGACGAAATACCATCAAATACGCTAAATAAGGTGTCAAAACAAAGGTCTTCATGTCCTCTTTCCGAAAAACCAAAGCTTGCCGGAAGTGTAAACATAAGTTTGGTCGTACGCCCCAATTACCTCTCCTACCACCCACTTCCGGCAAGCTTTCGCCAGGCAGGATTGACTTCTCGGAAATAGGGAAATAATACCTTTATTCTGACAACATATTTACCGCAAACCACGTTGAGAGTAGCTCGTAGACCTCAAACATCACTATAAAGTAAATGTTGAAAACTACATGATAATATTGTATTTTGCTTTAAGATGTTTGATATTTCGTTGTTGTGATAGCGATGCTTCAAATACTGCAGTTCTTCTTGCATCGAGGGGTTTGGCAGCTCTTGGCCGTTGAAAAACGGGTCGTTCCGGTACTAAGAACCGGCCGTCGCAGGAACGCTTGATATTTTGTTGAACGGTTATAGCGAACCTCGGATATAACGAACATTTTCGGAAGTCCCATGGAAGTTCAGTGTATGAAGTGTCAGTGGGCGGATCCAGTATTTCGTCCAAGGTCCAAGTTGAAATTTCATTTTCCATTGAGTTGGAAATGGAGGTCATATTTTTTCTTTTCTTTGTTCAGTGGTAGTCAGACGCGGACAGGGGCGCCGCTAGAAATTTTTCTAAGAGAGGTAATCATTTGAACATTTTTTAATCATCTTGCGAAAAAATCGATTCTAATTTTTCTTGTCCAGAGACTCAGCCTTGTTCAGACATCGCCATTGTAATGGACGGTTTAGTGGGCATCAGCAGATGCCGGTGGGGACGGAGCCTGAGGTTGCCATAATGATCTTGAAGGTCGGGTAGTGCCATCTGTCGAAGAAATAAGGCTCCTCAATGAGCTAAACAGCGACCTGTACTTACTCAGTTCGGTAGACACAGGAGGGGTTTTCGCCGCTCGTTGCCCCTGTCCACACACATCGAAATAAACTCAGAGGCCTAGGCTAGACAAGATGCGAGCGGGCGGGCGGGCGTGGCATCACACACGCGTCTTGGGTTCTAGTCACATTAGACCCACGGCCATCTTCACCCAACCTACCGTGTGATCCCATGGCCGTATAAAAATGGGGACCTCCCTAAAATACAGAATAAATGTGGATGATGTGGACAACCTGAAACAGGATCGTAGGATTAAAAAAAACTGGTGCGAGCGCGAAGCAGAGGCGTCTGATGAGACGCGCTTCGCACCAGCGGTCGAAACCGGCGAACCAACACGATTTGGGCTCCCTTCAGGGAGTTAATTATTCTCAACAAAAAAAAAAAAAAAAAAAAAGTATGAATAAGTGTAGTCCCACTCTGGACTGAGAAGGGCGACGGCATGCTAAGTGCCATGTATGTTGCATGGCGTCGATGGCTGTCGCCCGCCAAAAAACTTGCTTTATTAAAAAAAGCCTAATAATTCGAATAGCATTACATAATAATATATTGGATCGAGCTAATTCGCCAAAACAAAGCTGAGTACTATAGTGGACACTCTCAGTGAACAGAATACCGCAACAAAAAAAAAACGACTAATAATAATGACAAGTTAAGTATAGCTTCTAAAACATGTTGGCTTCATTATATATGTACATATTTGCACGTACATGCTAGTAGGAGCTCTTTTTCACGTAGTCACTTTCGCGAACCGCACCGCAATCAATTCTTGTTTGTCTCCTCCATTTCGGCGGTGAGTGTGTCAATCTCTATCGACAAACAACCGAATTCTCGTGGCAAAAATTATTTCTGGCTACTAAAATAAAACACCAAAAGGCGCCCCAAAGTGCAGTAGCTCAACGTCGCCGCTTCGCGTATGCTCGTAAAAAGCTGCGAAATGGCTTAATTTTGCCTAATCGGCCTCCGGCACCCAACCTCCACCAGCCCGGCTACTGTCAGAAATCCAACTCCTCTTCCAAAACGCCAGTTACCCGTCAACCTGACATTTCCTCCTCAAGTATATGATTGCTCGCAGCTGTTTTGGCGCCGTTTCGATGACAGGCAGTTAAATGTGTGTTCTATTTTGTACGCGTAACCGTCATTAAAATTTCAACTAATTCTTCACAGACACATTTGTTCTGTAACTATCAAGACAAATATATTTGCGAAAAATGCTTCGAATCAAAAATAACGGCCACACCGGTATCAAAGCGAGTATGGGTAATTTTTTTTTATTTTCATAATTATGACGTCACTTTAGGGGTGAGGACACCAGCCCCCCGGAGTTCTGAGCTTGTCTTTAAATCCTTTAAGGAGTGCTGTAGAATTTTTTAATGAATTTCAAAATGCCCATGAGTTCGATAGTGCCAAACGGGTACATGTTATTTTTGGAGATTTTCATCCCCATGATTTCACTTAAGGGGTCAGTGGGGATGTGTAGGTTACCATAACCTGCGAATTCTTGACCTATAGGAGGCTTTTTCATTTATAAAACACGTTGAAACTTGATATGATGAATGGGAGCTAACCTGAATTGGTTAAAGTACATATCGTCAGGTTGCAACCCCTAAATTTTATTTTTTTTTATAAAATTTTTATTTTTGCAGATTTTTATTTTTTCAAAATTTGTCAGGATCTCTAAAACTCTTTATTACCCATAGATTTTTAGCACTGGAACTATTTTTGCACGATAAAAATTTTTGCGTGAAGCTGGCACCCTAAAATTTAATTATTAAAAAAAAAGCCATTAAATCCCTAGAACTATCGCCGCACCTCCTCGAGAACTCTAGAGCTATTGCTAATAAGCAGGGAACTCTTAAAAAATTTATACTTTTCCAAACTTGGAGTGCTAACTTCCGGCGGTGAGTCAATGAGCATACTAAATTTGAGCCCCCACAATCATCCGGGGCCGGAGCTACAGAGGCGCGAAAACCCGTAATTGTTGTGTCGCATAAACATAGTCTTGGTCACTTTTCTCTATTTTTTTTTTTAGTTTTTCTTTGACGGACGGGACGCCTCCGCGTCCCTAGATTAATCAATAATTAATGGTAATATTTATTATTTAATTTCCACAACTCTGGTTCAGGGTTAGGTATCTCCACTAAAATGTTAATCCAGACACGGCTTCATTTTCTTATTGACCCTGGAATATTGCTAAAAGCGGCAACACAAATCCCATTCATCATCGATATCGGTATTGCGCTCCATTCAAGACATACTAATTGGAAAATTTGAATGATCTAGATTTAGCTCTAACATCGAAAACGTCTACTGCCCATCTCAATCTCAATACTCTATCATTTGACGTATAAATCACCCCCATTTTAGGATGTTAAGCGTAAAACGTTTGTTAGTGTGCAAGTTTCAGTGATTTATTTGATTAAAATTATAGACGGTGGCCCGAGTTTTGAGTTAATTTCGAGAAAACAAAATCCCAACATCAATCATTCCGCACACAAATCCATTCGGCCATTCCACAGCCCCGCATTGGATGATTATTGTTGCGGTCGTAATGGTAGCTCATGTCAAATGTATGGTAGTTTACAAAATTGTCGGTTCTTGGAAAACCGCGAAAACTGTTTTCTTTTGTTTTTGTTAATCGTCGGTCAATTGGCTGTTAATCAAACTTAGATTAAAATCGCCGTGGAAGCGTGAGAAAAATCAAAATTTTGCGGTCACTCGATTCATATGTATGTATCGATAATAGTTGTGCTCCAGTGTAACTATTCTGAATCAGAAATAAACATTTTTATTAGTTTACCTTGAAGATAATGCCTTTTTGTGGTTTAATAGGCGCCAAGGAAAATGATACATTGAAATTTGAGGTAGCTCGGAATGTATGATAAATTTGATACAGACGGGATACGGGAATCGTTCTGAGGCGCTGAACGTGGCTGAAAATCTGATTCACAGCCTTAATGAGATTTTAATGGAAGCTGTGAGGCTGGTGCGGCACAATTTTGATTGCTAAAATATATTGCTCAGTGGTTTCTGTTACGTTTTGCACGCAATACGCTTATTTGTCAAATGTGTGAAAACATGAATTAGCCTCTGAATTCGTAATACGTGGTACGACGGATCAAGTGTTTAATTTAAAACGAATTGGTTGGAGAGCGGCACTTATTCAATTATTTTAGTTGGCTGAGCTGAAGAAAAAAATAATTAGGCCAGGTTAACTAATGACACAAACTCTCGAACATTCGAAAGTGCCGTATCTTCCAAAGAGGTCACTGAGCTATTTTTTGTTTATAGTCATACCATCAAAGTGGTAATTATTAAGAACACATTATTAGTGCTTTTTTTTCACCGCGACGATTCCTGCAAATTAATGGAAATTGCTTCATAAATGTAACTAACAAAACATCTAATGAAGCCGCAATTGAAATTGTTTAGCAGTTATGATCACCTTTAATTTGAAACAATGTCGTATCACTTCTATAAAAAATATAAACAAATCATCGGCAACTAAACAGGTTCTATAAATTATCCAGAAGTTGGCATATAAAATCATAAAACAGAAGAAGAAAATAATAATAATTAAAACAAAAAACAAAGCAAATGCCGACAAATCATAAAAACGTACGTTTTTTATTTTGTTCCGTTCAATAATTCAAAATAACGATAAAAATGTTAAAAGTGAGTGGACCATAAACGCTATTTTCGGCGTTGAATCGATAATTAATACAGGCTCTCCGTCATCGTAGCCATAGTCAAATTCGTCGCCATCATCTGTGGCTTAGTCGTTTGTGGATAGTGTTTTTTTCACCAGAGAACAGTGTCTTAAAACTACATGAAACGTCCATAAAAATGCTCGATATCATACTGAGTTTTTTATTGGTTAACATTACCCTAATTTGGAACCCTGTATTCAAACTGAAGGCATGTCAGTAGAGTCCTTTCAATAAAACATTTATCTTGGACGATTCATTTCGATTCAAAGATATGATTAAGAGGTTAATAAAATGAGCTAGTATGGGAAGAAGTACGAGTATTATGAGAAGATAAAAGTTTCCATAGATGATGTTCATAAGGGAAAAAACAGCCATGTTTTTCGCCATATTCTATGCTAAATTGAGACATAAAAAAAGTACGTAGCCATCATTCATTGCGAAATGGATTGGTTCGACGAAGTTCCATTCTCTGTGCTAAGTATCGTTGAAGTAATGAAAATCGGATTTGTTAGTAAGAACATCGACTCGTTTATTACTATCGTAAATAAATAATTGAAAGTTTTCAATAAATCAGTAGCCGTGATTTTTAAAACAAGGTTCCCATCCTGATGTACATAAGTATTCTGAAATACTTAATGAATTGTTATACAATGATTGGTTTGTTTTGAATCGTATTGAAGTGATGTCATAAAGTCATCTTCGAAATCGTAGGGCTTCATACTAATTCACACATTTTTACAACCAGGTACTTTTTCATTTGGAAAGTAGCGATTTGTGGGAAACTGTGTGAAATTAATTCTCGCTAGTTCCTGTAAGATGACCCCACAAGGGGTTAGGGCAATTGAGAGACTAGATACTAATGTCGTTCTGAAAAAGAGATAATTTTTCGTACCGTAATGTACCTATATTATTATACCCTTCACGGATGTATATTAGCTTTGTCATGAAGTTTGCAACGCACAGAAGGAAGCATCTCCGATCCGATCATATAAACTATATATATTCTTGGTCAGTATGATGACACGAGTCGATTAAGCTTTGTCCGTGGGTCACATAACATCCGGACCCAGGTACGACCGCGTGGGCGTCTGATCCGTCCCCCAACCATTCCATCCTTATCGACTATTTTTTTTATTCCTTATTTTTACCTCCCCTGTTTGTGTTGTCTTCCCCAGGACTATAAATTTTTGTTAATACGTAAAGGACAGGAGCAACAAGCGGCGAAAACCCCGCCCACATCTCCTGAACTGAGCTACAGCAAGCGTAGGCCACTGCTTAGCTCGTTGAGGGGCCTTTTTCTTCGCCAGATGGCACGGCCTGACCTTCACGGTCAATTATGCTACTTTAAGCTCCGTCCCCACGGGCATCTTCGGATGCCCACTAAACCGTCCGTTACATATTTGGCGCCCAACGTGGGGCGCATGCTGGCAACTGCATTCTCCGAAACCAATTTATGCCAACGAAACGTCAACTGGGCCGCATGAAACAGTTGACGCGCTATGCCCCACAAGGGGTTAGTGCAATTGAATAATCTTTGTAATGAACAAGCTGGTTCACCAGATGGTGTTTTCGGGACGAAGCCGGAAGTTTGCCGACAGGACCGTGAAGGTCCGGCGACGCTTAAAGCGAATGCTCCACAACGAGCTGAGCGGTGGCACATGCTTGTTCCAGCTCAGTTTGGGAGATGTGGGCGGGGTTTTTGCCCGCTCGTTGCCCCAGCCATTACATTGATAACATGTATCATGTGCCTTGGGGGTAGACGATCACGACAAATTATAAAACTGAGTCCCACGACTCAGGAAAACTAGTGAAAAAAAAATGCAGGCAATGGCCGTCGACCGGCTGATGCTACGCGCTCCGGGTTCTGATGTTGCGGATCCTTGGCCTCTTTACCCATGACATAAAAACCCAACCAATGAGGTCCCATGGCCGGCAAAAATGTTGGGACCTCCCAGCGCAGAACAAGAGATGAGGCCTTCACCTCATCTCATCACAAACCTGAAATGAGTTTGGGGTTAAGGTTCCGTGAAGGAAACGCCTGGATTTTGAAATTCAGTACATAACGGAGTTTATTCAATAAAGTGAAATAATGACAAACAAAGAAAAATGGAACTACTAGTAAAGAACTAATTTAAAAAAGACCTAATCAAAAACTACAAAAAAGAAGAGAATCAATTTTGGAATAAAAAATTTCCGAATTTTAAATTAGTATACAACCACTTACCCGGAATTCTTGATGGCCATCACGATACGGGAGCAGCTGCAACTTAATATAAATAAAAAAAAACTATATTCAATTCAAACCAAAGCAAAATCCAAACTAAAAAAAAAGCAAAAATAAGGGAATTTACAAAAAAATAGATACAAAAATTTAACCATTGTCAACTGCAAATGCTAACATCAACCAGCAGCTTCTCATCACCAATAGCGTTCATTGTGATACGGTCAGGCACACACAAAAAGGGCATACTGTTGTCGCTCCCACTATATCATGCTACCATGCATCTAACGACCAGCGCTGGCTACAATGACTTGCAGGTCGTAGTCACTTCCCAAACAAATGGCACAAATGACGTGTTAGGGGCATCGGCAGACGAGGTTGCGTTCTCCACTTTCGAAGTCGGGATAGCGGATGGAAAGTTCGTCCGGAGCGTATTGTCGCCTTAATTTCGGGTCGATATTTTCAGCGGGCGATTCGGCACTCTCTATTTTTCCAACACCGCAGCCATTTTTTTTCCGACACGGCGCAGCGGGTGGCAACAAGATCAAATTTGCGACTTTTCGCGGCGTCCAATAACCAGCTAAATCCAAATCCCCCGAAAACCCAACCGATGGCATCGATGGGTTATGCGCAACTCTCCAAAACACGGCTGGTCGCGATGGCGGGTGACAAGCCACCCCAAAAACAGAAAAAAATCCGCCCGATCTTTGGACGAAGCGTAGTCGCCGAAATGCTGAACTGCTTTCTCTTCACTTAAATACACTGCAATTGCAACATGATTGCAGGGAAATCGCGAGTTGTGTCGAATGTTTGGCCACCCGTCCGAGTCGTTATAGTCAAAATGCACAACTTGCTGATATGGTTCGGGGCGCGTATTTGTACACTTGTAACACCTGCTCAACACAGATTACGAGATATCCTCCCGCGGCCAATGAAAAAAATTCGCGATGCGACAAATCCGAAGTTCAAAATGCCCACTCTCACGTTCGTCCGCTTGTGGTGGCCGACGTTTCCCAACTCCCCGATTTGAAGGTTGTTAACGCGCGTCACTCATCACTGAGCCAACATGAAGTTGACGCCAAGTGATGGATGAGCGCGAAGATTTAACAAAAAGAAATGGTGTTCATTACAAATTTTAGCAGCTTACTTAGAGCCATTGTTGTGAGGTCCGATAGAACATCAGTGTCCTTTCCGGATACAAGTATTACTACATCATCTGCGTAGGCCACCACACGTATGCCTACCGTTTCAAAACTGTTTAAAGTGTTAACTACTAGTATCCATAGAAGTGGTGATAGCACACCTTCTTGTGGCGTACCCCTTCTGGCTGCTTTACTAGCTCTCGCGTTGCCCCATGCAGACGATATAAGTCTGTTGGAAGTGATTTGATCCAGATCCTTATAAATTCGTTGACTCCTGCCTTATGAAGAGAGTCCAAGATCGCTTGGGTTGTAACATTGTTAAAGGCCCCGGCTATGTCCAAGAACGTGCCAAGCATGTATTCCCGGTATTGAAGAGAATTCTCAATGGTGCACTTCGTGCAGAGATGTTTCCACCGATTTCACTTTTAAGTTCGCGTGTTGCGCGTTAGTGTCACCATACACTGTCGAACTCGAACACGAACTTAGTACAAGTGGACCGGCGAGGTTCGAGCGACTTCCTAATGAGCCCATCAAGTATTTTCTCCATGGTTTTCTGCATGAAGGATGTGAGACTGATAGGTCTGTAGTCTTTTGCGTTATCATGACTGCTTTTGCCAGCTTTGAGTATGAACACAACACTTGCCTCCCGCCACTGGACTGCAACTTTTTGCATGACAAATCGGCGCTCTGCGCATCGAGCTATCATGGCCAAATTATTGTAAATAAAGAAAATACAGATTCAATATTGATAATTCTAAGCGTATTAAGCAATAAGACCAAACCGCACTGAATCCTTGTGTGTGTCCTAGAATCTAGATGGGTACTTTTAAGGCTCCCACCTTTTTAGTCTGGATCAAAAATTGAATCAATGATTACCCCGAACTAGTAGAAAGCAACTTAAAATTCTTACCAAAACTTTCAATAAATTACAGAGTTCTTAGAACAACTTTTTTTCTTCATTCATCCAAGCTACCGATAAAACATCCCATTACACATAAAATTAAATTTATCGGTAACAAGATAATTTGACAGCTTTTATATCACAATAACAGACACGTGTAAATGAAATGATTCCTAAACTGGCCACATTTTGCTAGCAGGCATCCAAAACAGCTGCCGACGAATAATCAGCCGCTGCCTAGAGCAATTTCGGTTGATACATATTAAAAATGCATCTACCGGGTTTTCGAGTTTAGATGACCGGCAACTACTATGGTACCTTTAAAGAAGCTACGAAATGAAGAACAACAGGGAAAAAAAACATGATTTTATTCTGGCAGCAAAATGATGAGTCCGTTTCCACCCCCAAACGAAATTTTGAGTACACAACATTGTTCCTAAAATCGAGGCCTTCATTTAGGCGCCAACGGGCTATTTTCCGTGGTCTGTCAGTTTATCGTATTTTTTTTCGATGGGGTTTTACGTATATTGCACTTGTAAAGATATCAGAAAAAGGCTGGATGGAATCGCTTCTCCGGACGATCCCAATCCCTTCATCATATTTCACAAAATTAGCTCCCGACACCTGGTTATTATGATCGTCGGTGGATGCTTCGATGATCCTCCCACAAAAATATTTTTTGGATGTGTCTACCCGACATGATCATCAATGTTAAAAGGTTCGGAGAAGATCAGACGTTTACGCAGTGGAATTTTGAATTTGAAAAAAAAAAAAACAAAGAAAAAAAAAATGAAAACTGTGAAAAATTCGTCGTTTTATAGAATGGACCACACAAATGTCTTTAGTTAGAGATTTGCCATTGTTTAACAAAATGTTCTCTTTGCTTATATAGTACGGATAAGTTTTATTGGCTTAAATTTACAAAGGCGGAAAATTCACACGGAGTATGAAGTTGGAAGAGACATTAACCTCGTGAATGAAATAGGCTCAGGTATGGTAAATCTAGACGATTTCACAACGGACCCAGTAGTGCTCTATGTGGGCCTTGCTCTTCAAGACAGCCCATCTAATGTAGCCTTATCTAACCTCATGAATTCTGGGGATTTGTTCTTCGAGTATCTTCAGTTATAGTATCGTAGAAATTCAAAAATGTCAAGTAATTTGTTCTCGTGGTTCTTAAAATATCTGCAATATCAAGATTTCCGGACGATTTCCAAATTTAGTTAAAAATTTTTAAAAAATAGTTTGGATGTACATATATTGCACGTATTTCCTAGAATTCACGTCTTATCTGGGCAGTTACAGGACAATGATCAGATCGAGCAAGCAACTATCCAACTGATTTCTCCAATAATTCCGTAGCCGTATAATTGCTTAGATAATAATTATCGTTCCCAGATACTTAAGTCCCACACATGTACACGTACCTAAATAATTTCGAAAATTAATTCTAGTTGCGATTAACCTGCACCTCAACGATCCTTCTTCCCCGTGCGCACTGGATCACGGTCGTTTTAGACCAATTTCGTAACTGATCCAGATGAATTACCGAGCGATTAACCTCACGCAATCCATTTTAGAAGCTCTGACAGATTTCAGTTTTCGACTCATCATCGGTTCGACCATAGTTTTAAACGTGAATTTAAGAAATTTTTTAGATAATTACAGGGAATAGTAACGGACAAAGTGAAATTATCTGGAAAGATAGTGGCGGATGGATATCGGACATCTTGAGCTTAGTTTCTGTAATGGGTTGATTGATAGGTGTGCGCATTTTGTGGGGTAGACAATATTTTCCTTCTGTTGTTGGGCTCTATATGTTGCACGGAACACGGTTAAAAAATAACGATCAAGTTGATTTGCTGTCATTAGAAGGGCTGGTTAAATGTGTCTTTAGCGATTGATGTTGTGAAAAAAATTGGTGAGGTGGAGTGTGTTGCCAACGCCATAAAATGGAACTGGAAATAGAAAAGGGATACGCATATGTCTTAGTTTTGTACTAGTATACTCAACACCTCATGGTACAGAGACCGTGTCAAGTTAATGTCACCGTACCGACTCGGGGCACCGAAATAAGCCATAGCGAAATAAGGCATACGAAATCATCCATATAGATACTTTCGTTTGGAAACGAAAGTATTCATCGGGAAATAAAAGAAATAAGCTATGCAGGGACAATATCGGTTTCAAATCGAAATAAGGCATGCGATAAAAACGAAAATAGCCATGCAGAGTCCAGAGCGAGCGAAGCGAGCGTTCATGGTTGTGCGATACTGAGGGTTGTTATTCCTTAAGTGCGGAGCGAGCGTAGCGAGCCGAGCCCACGCAAGGGACTGTTGTACCTAGAGAGAGCGAAGCGAGCGTTTATGTTTGTGCGATACTGAGGGTTGTGATCCCTTAAGCGCGGAGCGAGCGTAGCGAGCGAAGCTTACACCAGCGACTATTAATTCACAACCCGCAGTGCACAAGTGTGCATGGATAATTTCGGTTTGGAACGAGCTGGTCTAGCTCCGCTCCTAGGGCGTTGCGAACCCCCGCATGCAGCCCTAGGTCACCCGTTTCACTCTTTGTATACGTACCTGCATCCGCTTCATCTTAGCATATCTGCATCCAGCATTTTTTTTGGCTATGCACAATTTCAAACCGATATAAGGTATGCGAAGGAAAGCGAAAATAGCCATGTACATACTCACCTTCGTTTTAAATGAAATTAAGCATTGAGTGTGAACCCGAAAGAATCTATGCATGGCTACTTTCGGTTTTATCCGAAATTATTCATTAATGCCTTATTTTCAAATTGCTTATTTCATGGTGCCTACCGAATCTCATGAGTAAAGTTCATTTCATCATTTTCGGACGCGGTATAATGACGGACGCAACGAAGATTTGTACACACGAATGATCCGGACTCGGACCCGGTACAGAAATGAGTGGTAAGACTTTGCTGTACGAAAATAATGATACCTATTTAGTTGAAAGCATTAAAGGATTTAATTTCAGACGGCAAACTTTTAGTTCGTAGAAAAACTAAATAGCTTAGTTAGAAAAATATGTAGAATACACGGAGGTTCATGAGACCGCACACACAGCAAACTAAAGTATTTAGTAAACGCTGTGTGCGCAGTCTTATAAAACACCGTGTTGTCTATTTTCCTGACTAAACTATTTAGTTTTTCTGTGAACTAAAAAGTTTGCCATCTACGCGGGCTCTAAATGTTTTATGTGACCGTGGCTACATGACATGAGGCATTATTCCGAACCTCACCCAAAATACATATTCGTGCCAAAAGGCTAATATTACATAGTATGCTGATGTATTTTAGTTGATACTTGTGTCAAAAAGCATGCGTCGAAGAACGATTCGAATGAAGGTTTCTGAGCGCCAGTTGCCAAAATTAAATTAACAAGGCGAAAAAATCTTAGACTTAGAGATGATACAAACTATTCATGAGTTCGACGAAGTCTAGGTTGTACAATATCATCATTCTAAAGACAAGTTACTGATATAAAGTTGTTCATACACAGATCAACGGTTGAGCAATACCGGGATTTTGCCTGCACTTGACCAGAGCTTGGGATTGTGTCTTGAATGGGTGTAGGTTGGCTGTTTATTGGCTGGAATGGGCGTGATGGATGGATGGTCGCATAGCGGCTTTTGTCGTCCGCGCAAACGACCTCCTGATATTAACAGGGTTTTTGGGCAGCCGTCGAAGCTAGTCGGGTGCTCACCACACACAATTGGTGAGATTCGGGTCTTTCTTTGGTTTGAGTTTGCAGTTCTTAAAATAGTGGAGGCCATCACGCTCCATGAACCGCGGTTGGGCATAATACTGATTTGTGGCATGCCCGGATTGCTGGCAGCTGTGGCATTGGCACTGGCCACTTTTCGACCTTTGGGCCTCTACTTTTATGCCAAAAAGACCGCAGATACTCGTGATAAAATAGTACGTACAACGGGTTTCAGTTCTTTGATAGAGGACTTTGATCAATTTGCATATCTCTATGTTCTTTAATTTGAAGCACTCAATAGGGTGGAACCCTTGTACCTCTAGGTTTTGTTGGATGTCTTCCGGAGAGATATCCTCTTATCCGCGGATTATAATATTTGAGTGTTTCTCCTCCGGCAAGAGAAACGCGTAATACTGGTACGATCAGCCAGAAACTTCGTCAGTTTCCGGTGGTAATGGTTAATGTTCTCACGGACTATTTGGATTCACACATAGACCCTTTTGGCTGTCGGGTAGCCTATGCTGTGTCCGTGGTGCCACAGAAGCCCTCAACCTCGCCCCGGAAGTCTATTCCGAAGCCTACTGCAGCATAAACGCCCGCCACGGAACCGAAGTTTATCCCTTCCGCTTAATCGGCTAAGGCTACGCCCCCACCTCAGCCAACTACTTCTGTTCCGTCGCAGGAGTCTGCGCCTACGACCACCATTGACCAACGGGTTCCCATAGTTTCGAGGGAACCAGACAAGTGGCCGATAATCAGTCGTCTACTTAAAACAAACGACTGATTATCGTTCACTTGCCTGGTTCCCTCGGAATAGACTTCCGCGCTATGTTGACTTCTGTGGCACCAGAATGTTGGTCAGAGTGGTTAGTGGGGGCAACGCGGGAACTCCTCGTTGGAGGTGTCTTCGACGTAGAAATAGTGTGTTGTTTAGGCCCCTGGGAAGAATGTGTAGTTTATGCGCTATGTTGACTTCTGTGGCACCAGAATGTTGGTCAGAGTGGTTAGTGGGGGCAACGCGGGAACTCCTCGTTGGAGGTGTCTTCGACGGAGAAATAGTATGTTGTTTAGGCCCCTGGGAAGAATGTGTAGTTTAATTGAAATGACGAACGCGAACTCCACACTGTTTATGATTTTATAGGGTATAGAATTAAAAACACCTCACTTTGAGTTCACAACTTTGGGATATTTTTAATTTCCGGGGCCCGGGGTGAAGAAAATTACTTTTTACTCGGATTTTTTTTTTCACTTTCTACTCGCGTCACTCTACAAATCTAAAATTTGCAAAAAAAAAAGAATGTTTGGTATGCTTAAAACCGATCAAAGCGCTGTTCCACGGAGAGCGAGCGTCTATGTTTGTGCGATACTGAGGGATGCGATTCCTTAAGCACCGGGCGAGCGGAGCCCACGCAAGTGTACTTCCGAATACTACAATTTTCCATGCCTTCAATATGCGAAACATTCAGTATAAATCGTTTAAAATAAAATAACAAATAAAAACTTAAAAGAAAAAAAAAAGGAAAAAATAAATATTTTTTTATTTGTTTTCTTTTTTGCAAATTTTAGAAGAGTAAGGTGAGTGATTTTCTCACAACAGAACCCGGAAACTAAAACTATTTTTTTCGAGTCGAAACAAAATGTTGCGAATTTAAAGTGATGGTGTTTTTAATGCTTTACCCTATAAACTCATAAAACCTGGCTAGAGTGTTTTGCCATATATAATAATACGCATTCTATGTCAAGGGTTCGAATTATATTCTAACTAAAAATGTTCGAGTTCTGAGAATCGAGTTGGTAGGGCCCCTTGCTTTGGATGAGCCTATTATCCCCATTTTATTCGGCATAAACGGCACCCAAATAGTAGTGGGGTCATCTAAGGTATAATTATGGTTACGGAAATAATAAACATAAGAATAAAACGTTCATAATATTATTTTTAAATTAAAACTTTAACTTTTCATTCAAAATTTAAACTCCAAAACCTAACTTGAAGTGAAGAAATCTGTCATACCTCATCAGTCCGATACATCGAAGTAACTTTATTTAATTTTCTCATCCAACCAGAGCCATGGCTGCCTTAAGGCCTTTTCTGATTCTACGTTTTCGAATATTTACAGTAGAAACGGCATCAAATATCCATCGCCCAACGTGGGGACAGTGTGACTTTTTTCCTGAAAAATAAAAACGTCCGATAGGTGCAATCGGCTTAGTGCGCGCCTCCGTTGTCACAAGTCACATAATTTCAGACCTTAACATAAGCTTAACTTACCAAGTCTTGCAAAATTTCATTTTCTGAATTAAAGTGATGATGTCCTTTAATCAGGATAACGGGACCTTATTGTTCATGTCATTTTGGGGCGACCGGTAGCGCAGTGTGTTGAGGCATCAGTCTCATGTTTGACTACCGGCGTTTCGGGTTCGAATCCCGTTCACGACGACGTTCGTGGCCATGGATGTGCAGGAGGTGCATGCTGGCAACTGCATTCTCCGATACCCGTTTATGCCGAGAATCGTCAACTGAGTCACATGAAACAGTTGACGCGCTATGCCCCATAAGGGGTTACGGCAATTGAGAGAGATTGTTCATGTAAGTGATAGAAAAGCCCAGCGGCGTCAAGGTGGGGGTCCAATTTGAAATTTAACTCTTCATTGAGTGGGAAATGGAGGTAGCTTTTTTTTCTTGGTTCAACGCTAGTCAGACGTGGGGTGTCAAATGCAGCTCTTTTTCTAATGAAGTTGAAGTAATTACAACCGAATGAGGGAGCAAAATATATGAGCATTTTTCGGTGGGAGACAATGGGATTTTGCAGAATTTTTAAAACGCTACTTACTACTGAAGAACGTTCCGCGTATTTAATAGTCCGATCTGAGGAAATGTCAGCAGAATGTACAGAATTATCCGAAGTTACTGTGCAAGGTTTCACAATGCAATTTCTAAAACAATCCTAAGCAAAATACTCGTATATTAGGATTTTGATTATCGATTCTCCAACTCTTTAGCTGCTATGGGCATTCTAACTGATCTTGTATTGATCAAATCGTATCAAAACCATTTTATTTTACACAAATTAAATGGATAATAGGCGTTTCAGCGTTAGAAGTATCGGCTGCGAGGTAAAGTGTGTCGTATATCGGCATTACGAAAAGCTTTTATGTACGTTTCGGCATTTAGACACTACGTAAGCTATACGCCTTCAATCGAACTCTATCCTACTTTCAAAGTAACAACTATAAAATACGGATTATAATATTTTTTTTTTAATTCATCGGGTAAAAAAAATGTGGGTTCGTCACCCGAAACCCCCTTTTGGATACGTCAATGCAAAAGCCAAACCTAGGAAATATGGGTTTTTCGGGAATGGGGTGTTGAAACGAATCCTCTGAACATAAGGGATAGTAAATATGTTCAGAGGATTCAGAAAGGACATAATGGACATAAAAAACATAAAGGATATAAGGAACGTAAAGGACATATTGGATACGATGGACGTGAAGGGTATAACGGACTCAAGTGCACATTGGATATAAGAACGTGTACCGAAAGATTTGGGTCTTTTGAAAAAGGAGTACCCCAATTCGACCACTTAATCTCATCACCATGCGATTCCTTTCGCTATTTAAAGTAAAAAGTACTCAGGATTTTATTTTCCAATTTCTTATCACTTTAGCTGTTATAGGCATCTGAAGCTTTAAAAAAAATCGCCGATCAGTTTCCATTACTATTCCAAGTTTATAAACAGGACTAACTTCTCATTTCCTTGCTATTGTTATGTTCAGTTGAGTTTTGACCTCTTTCTGTGTATAATTCATAGCCATTAGCCTTAAGGACACCGTTCCAGCAGTCGAAATTCAATTACATGCAGTCTTCTGGAAGACGGACACTTGAAAGGTCTATCGTCTAAGCTAATTTGCATATTCGTAGCCTTCAGGTGCAACCATACCAACTTGAACTTCGAGTAGAGAAAAGGCGCCGAACCGAATGAATGCCTTCTGAAAAAATCAGTAGAATATTCAGTAAGTTGCAGCAGCATACATTTTAACCATCGAAACCATGAATGGCAGTAGCCATGTTTAATTAGTTAAGTGCTTATACTCATCCGGGCTAATGGTCTGATTCCTACAATTTTTAAGAATTGCAGAGTACAATTTCATGGAGATGTGCCTCGCAGACAGCTTCTCATCTTCTGCCCATTTCAAGGATCCTGTGCCCTAACCGTACCGAAGGACGGTGGCCAAAGCAATTTGGACGGAATACTTATTGCAATTTTTATTGCATTGTTTTTTGTACATTGTTAGACATCCTCCTTTGGGCTTCTGGGTAAATTCTTCATTGAACGCCATGAATCGAGCGGCACTTTGGCGGTCCACATCTTCAATGAGATGAAAGAGAGAACACTGTACAGTTCTTCACATTTTTGTTTGCTTTCGACGAGCACGCGCTGCCATGGCTACCCATCTTACGTGGATTGCTTGTGGCTTGATAATCATCTTCTTAAACCAGCAAAGTGTTGTCTTGAAGCTAACAATTTTATTTGTTGAGAGCATGTGCCGTGTGGCGCTAAGTGTCGGCAAACGTGAGCAAAAACGTGAGGATAATTGAATGCACTAATTGATTTAACACACACAGGATAAATTGATTCTTTAACGGGTGGTAATTGAATGGTATTGATAAAGGTAATGGGAGTTTCGGGCTAGCGAATGATTGTTGTTGTTGGACGGGCTTTTTGATGGAATTAGCATGACGAGTGCATTGACTATTTATTGGAAAGCCGAAAAAGCAATCATTCAATCAGATGAGGTGTGTTTTGACGAGGACACATCATGAAACTGGTCATTCTGAAATGAAACAGAATAATAGGGGCTACGCCCACAATCCGAAAGTTTTGTAGCAGTGCTTATTTTGGTGAGTAGATATCGGCTCCTTGCTCTTCTTGGTACCACTCAGATGGATAAAAACACCCTAATTAAAATGTCTTAAACATGATATACGAGTAGTATCTTACATGCCGACTCACAAAAAATCCATCCATCGCCTCTCAAAAGTAATAGTTTTAAAACGAGAAGCTGTACTGTATATTGAAATGTATGTATACGAGTTGAACTGTACTACTCTTCGAGATGGTTCAGAAGACATTGCAAATTGCAAACTTGCCTAAAAAAAAATAAAAATTAATTGAATAATTATAGAAGAGTCAGCGTCGCGTTCTGCATAAAGGTAAGGTGTAGGGGGACTTTGAGATTCGCAGTGGAGTTCTGCAGGGGTGTATTCTCTCACCGATTCTATTCCTCATAGTGATCGACGATGTGTTGCATGCAGCCCTATCCGGACTAGACAAAAAAAAATCCAATGGACTTTGACATTTTATCTGGAACATCTTGACTACGCTGACGACATATGCCTACTCTCCCACAAAATCTAGGATCTGTCGGCAATGGCGTTAGATCTTGAGAGTGAGGCAAGCAAGATTGGGCTAAAGATTAATTCCAACAAGACCAAGGTTCTTAGCCATTGCGAAAAATAAATCCGACACCTATTGCCATCAATATTAATGGGCAGCCTGTGGAGAAGGTGGACTACTTCGTCTATCTGAGTAGCATTGTTGCCGAAAATGGTGGTACCAACCAGGCTAAATGCGCATATGGCATGCTGTCCAAAATTTGGCAAAGCAGTTATCTCAGCATCAAGACTAAGCTGGGCCTGTTTCGCTCCCTGGTACTGTCCGTGCTTTTGTATGGGAGCAACACATGGAAAGTTTCAGGAGTTACCAAAAAGCTGCGAGTTTTCGTCAACTCTTGTCTTCGTCGAATTTCAAGAATGGTTCGAAACAATATCAAATGAAGAGCTAAGTCGGCGTACGGGGTAGATGCCAATCGACGAATTGATACGCAGGCGAAAATGGCAGTGGATAGGTTACACATTGCGGAAGAGTGATAACTGCATTGCTTTGCATGCCATGAAATGGAACACCATTTCCAACCAAGGCCGACCGAGACGGGGTCCTGGAATCACATGGCGTCGATATGTGGCAAATGAGTGCCAGGCACTGGGTAAGTCTTTTGGGGAGTTGCGCCCTATTGCCCAGAACAGAGTACGATGACGCGCAGGAGTAGTTGATGCGCTACGCCCTACTAGGTGCTAAGGCAAAGTAGTAGAAATGGTTAAACTACAATTCGCTCTACGAAAAACAATATGTAAGTATGTAGTACTCGCACCTATGGTATACACGATGCCGATAGGTGCATTTTTTGTATGGATACTGTCATAATGCCCAAATTTAAATTTATTATTAAATATTACCTGATTGTAACGGAACTTAGACCTATTATTGCCTATAGTGTTGGTTATCGTTCGTTGGCCATCAGTCCGTTTGACCTTGGACGAGTTTAATGGATGCAGGGGTGTGCTAACTATAACTGTAGAAATAAACTATGATTGACCTATTTTGAGAAGATATACAAATTTCATTATTTTCCATTTTCTGTGCTCTTCAGAACCCGCCTTCCTGCTAGTTTTTATATTTCCAAGTGTAACCGTCTCGAAATTCAAGGGAGTGGGACAAATTACGATCTAAAATTTCTCCTCCCCCACTGTTTCCCTGTCTTTAAATTTAAAGAAAATGGCAAAAATGGAATGTACAGTCGAGAACGGACAAGCGTAATCGCCTCTGGAAATGAAATAAATTGCACTTATCCGTTGCAAAGATTGGCCAGTAAAATTAGATCAATTTGGGGGTCTTATAGGAAGTAATTGGGAAATATCTGGGAATAATTGTAATCCCTTCTATATATTTTGAATAGGTTCAAACTATGTTTGCACAGTCGCATAAGCTAAGCTTGACTTTTGGCAGTTGAAAATCTGAGAAATTTGAACCTTTTTTTTAACTTTTTCTTATAACTTCTAAACGGTGTCTCAAATCGCAAAATTTTACAGGATGCAAGATACAGAGCGTTGAATTCTGCGTCAAAGGGACTGCTCACAGTCGAATTTTGATTCAGCAGTACTCGTATAGTCAAAATCGAATCACAAAACGATAATGTTTCGGGCTTAGCATATTTTTTCAATTTTCACAGATCTTTGAAAGGGATGCTCCAAATTAAAACTGATCAAATAAAAGTTAAAGATCTCAAGCCTATCGTGGCCAATATTTGGCCCATTTTTAGTGTGATTGTAATCAAAAATGCAAAAATGTCTGTTTAAATTCCAAATTTAATGGCGATATTATAGTTAACAGCTGGAAGTTTTGCTTTAATCTCAAATTGTAAAATAGATAATTTACTCTAGTTTAAAAAGGCTTTACTAATGTTTTTAACAGACTAATTTAGAAGATATTTAAAGAAAAAAAAAAAAAACTCGGACTGCCAAACAATTTATCGATTTTACCAAGATTGCATCCTCCAGTTTGGTGGGGGAATAGGAAAACTTGAGTTTTTCAGTAATGTGCCAACTCATACAACATCTCAAAAATTCGAAACTACCCTTATTAATATAGCTAGCGTTGTAACAATTTGATAGGCCACAGACAATTTAATCTTTGCAAAATAGCCGACCTTAGTCCATGTTCACACAGTGGCTAAAGCACTCGATCTCAGTTAAATTTGGCCAGTACACTTGATCTGAAACTGTCAGATACAAATTTAAACTTACCACACCTTCATTTCCAAGATCGAATTGTTGGGGCCTCTAGTGTGAATCCAATATTACCTTAATAAAAACGCAATAACTCTAAAACTACATCAGGTAGGACATTGCAGTAAATACTGAATCGCAGCATCGCAGCTAATACCTCACCCTAAAAATTAAAAACAGCCCGGTTAATTGAGATTAATTGTTTAATAGATATAAAAAGACATTGGCTAGTCACCCTAAAGGCTGGTATTCAGATCTTGTAAAATGAAAAAAAAAAAAAGTACAGCAGCACTTTTCATCGGCGAAATGGCTCGTGGAAAAGATTGTGTGGAACATATTATTTTTTCACTTTTCACCCGAATTTTTGACATGTATCATATCACCGGTACATAGGGTGAAATGAAACATGTCAAAAATTAGCATAGCATCACAAGTAAAAACCACCGATTAATTTGTTTACTTATCTATCTCCGAACCATAAATAACACCGGAAAAACACGACACAACCCAAATGACACTGACTGAGACAGCTGAGCTGTCAGTGAAAATTTTCTTCGTACATTTTGTACGAGAAAAATTTCATCCTCGTGAAATCTGCAACTTGACATTTGACTGTCAAGATAGTACACAGATCGCGTGGAATGAAATTTACCTTCCACACAATTCCACGTCTGTTTTCATCGGCGAAAAATTTTGTGATTTTGTATGGGACTTCACTGCATTTTTCATTCAACGCGATCTGAGTACGGGCCTTAAAGGTGAGCACTGCGATCAAAGAGTTCTATTGCGGCATAGCCATTTTTTTTACTATTCAAGTAAAAGACCTTCCTGCACTCATACGAAGGCTAATTGGTTTTGCAGGAATTTTCCTGACAACGGCAGGGCTCGTGGTGAACTGACCGAGGAAGGCATACCACACCCGCGCAATCGCCGGGCATAAAAGGTTGTCCCAGTAGTGCTGTCGTATCCTTTTAGATCAATCCGTACTGATTGCACTAGTTGAAGCTAAGCCCATACCACAAAAGGATCCAGCCCGATAAAATTTTATGATGAGCATTGCAAGTTTATCCGATGTTTTATTTCCCTCAATGCCACGGTGACTTGGCACCAATACAAAAAAAAATCTGGTTGAAGTTCGCCAGATATTGGAGAAGTCCATGACACTCTTTCACCAGTTTGAAGAGAGCCTATGTCAAGAAAGGACCTTATTTTTTTCCAGAACTACCTTGGCGCAAACCTCAATAGCATGAATCTCGGAATGAAACATGCTAGGCCATGTACCCATGTGTTGGGTCCAAAGACTCCCGCACCAACCTGTTCTGTTTTATACCCAGCGGTGTAGCATATGATACACCTGGGGTCTGGGCAGAGATTGGCTTTTTCCCATTCTGAGCGATATGGGATGAGAGCTATGAATTTATGACAGGAGAACTCTGTGGTCATCCAATTTGTTTTTTATTTTCTTTTAATAAATTTAAAATTTGGATTACATAAAGTTATCACATTTTCTTTACAACAAAACAGGGATTTTTCTTTCTAATAAAATTAATATGAAATCTAGGTGAAAACACGAGAAAAATAAGATAAAACAGAAAAATTTTGATTGTGCACACATTTTGATTTTATTTTTCAGGGCAGTATCTATAAAAATAAATAACTGGCGCAACTGTCCAATTTGAACCACGGCCTCGAGATGAGTCAGCATCATCTCATTTTCTAGATCGTGACGGTTTTTGTGCAAAGGTATGTGATCAGCAACACGCTCAACCGAGTTATTTACCCCATAATGGGTACTCATTTAACAGCTGAGTGGGCTCATAGTCCGACACGTAATTCCCCGGAATCGAACCGGGGCCCAGTTCGTTGAAGGCGAACGTGCTAACCGTTGCGCCATCCGGACTACCGGCTGTATCTATAGTAAACAATTTATCAGATTTCCATGGGCTTTTTAGTTTTTAAAGTAGGAAATTAGCCGCTATTCCGTGTTTACTGTAAAATTCTATCTGGTGTAGTTTTTGAGCTAATGTGTTTTAATTAAAGCAAGGTCAGCAATTTTGCAAAGCTTAAAATGCTACCGCAGACGCCGTCATCATGAAAAAATCGCTTAATTATTTGGCTTGGCCGATTTTTTTTTCAAAATATCTTTTATTTTATCAGTTTTTCATTTGGAGCATTGGTTTCAAAGATCTGTGAGCTCGAAAGTTGATAAAGTGTGATTTTTCTCCTATGCCTCCAAAATTGTCATTTTGTGAGTATCGATTTGGACTATACTGCTGAACCGAAATTCGACTTTAGGCCATGCATTGGACGCAGAATTCAACGCTATTTAACTTACGTCTTATTCAACCTTTAAATTTGAGGCAATGGCTTGAACTTATAAGGAAAATATTATGGAAAGTGTTCACATTTTTCGGACTTTCACCCACCATAATTAAGCTTTCCTATGTATGATCTATTATTATTATTATGTTCTGGGGGATAGCCGAAGCAGACCACTAACGTTTGGGTCCCTTTTCGCCCCCTCCCGGTCATCAGTGGCTTCCAGATGTCGACCTCTTTCTTCATCACTGAGTCCCGTGTTATTGCTAGCATTTGTTTAAGGCTGAGTTCACTCATGGCTTCCACACTTATCGTGTGCTTGCCTGTGATTCTCAACCTCGTGCTAGCCAGTGCTGGACATTCGCACACAATGTGTGCTGCCGTCTCGGCCTCCTCCAGGCATAGCCTGCAAACGTCATCTTCCCCGATTTTCATCTTGGCCAGATGAGCCTTAAAATAACCATGCCCTGTGACCAAGGCAGTTATCCAGCTTAGGGTACTCCGTTTGTAACTGAGTACCTTTCTCGCTTCCCTGCCTAAAGGGCTGGTCATTGCATTCCGAGCTTGTTTGCAAGTGACTAGCTCCTGCCATCTTTGTTGATGCATGGAGTCCACCCACTTCCCAACCTTCGCTCCAATCATGCCGTTCCCCAGAGCAACTGTGGGTTCTGGGCCAATGAAAGTTGCCGCAGATCCCTGTTTTGCTAGGGCATCCGCCGCCTCATTTCCTGTTGTACCTATGTGTCCTTTTACCCATATCAGCGTAACCTCATTTTCTGAGGCACACGTGTTGAGCTTCCGGACACACTCTAGTACCAGTTTAGAGTTTATGTTCGTCTGCTGCATGCGTCTGATCACCGATTGGTTGTCCAGTGCAATAAGGATTTTCTTCCTATGTATGATCTATAAAAGGGATTAAAATTATTTCCAGGCAATTAATTAATTATTCCCATTGAGGTCCAAGAGTTGTACCTAATTTTACTGAGTTATGTACATATATGCAAGTTAACGCAACATTCAATATCTAAATTTTAGTTTACTCAAAGATACTTGCCACCCACCTTAATAGTAAGAAAATATTCTGCACGATCGCAAGACTAAGCGGAATCGGATTACGCCCGCCGCTTATCCGGTGTAATTGCACTACCTCGGTTAATTCTAAGAATCTGAAATATTGTGCTAAGAAATTGAAATATTGTATTGTATTGTAATATGCTGTGTCAGGAATTAAAAAATCATGTATAAAATTTGTAAAGGTAGAATGAGGTGGCATTCGTAATAAAGAATCGGAGACAAGCAGATCATCGTCTTTTACTATTGGAAAAACCATAACTTGCATATGCGAAAAACCATTGCACTCATCCGTCGCAATTTGCTTGTGTTTATGATTATCCTGCCATACATTTCCATTTCACTTAAGCGTGTTTTGGACTTATGCGTTTTGCACTTATAGAGACAATATTATATGAAAAGTAGGTGAAAAGTTACCGGGCTTTTATATATTTCGCACTAATGCGGTTGCACTTAAGCGTTTTGCACTTATCCGTTCTCGACTGTATTCAACATTACCTTTCTCACGGCACCCCACTTGCCTGTAACAATCGATGAAAGAAAATTACCTTAATTTCGCATCTATGTCATATTTTCGCCTCCCCTCTTTACTCCTTTCCTTAAATTTAAAGAAAATGCAAGAACTAGAATGCACTCGATGGCACCTTTTTCATGATATCCCACTTGCCTATATGTAATGAACCACCTGTAACGAACATATTATGGTATGGTAGTGCTGCTCCCACCGGCAGATCGAAGCAGCACCTGATGAGTAGTGATCTGTTGGTGGTACGAAACCAGAGGCCGAGGGTCCCATTATACCCGGACCCAATTGCGACCGCGTGGGCGTCTGATCCGTCCGCCAACCGTTCCATCCTTATCGACTATTTTTTTTTATTCCCCATTTTTACCTCCCCAGTTTGTGTTGTCTTCCCCAGGCCTATGAATTTTTTTTAATACGTAAAGGACAGGGGCAACGAACAGCGAAAACCCCGCTCACATCTCCCGAACTGAGCTACAGCAAGCATAGGCCGCTGCTTAGCTGGTTGAGGAGCCTTTTTCTTCGCCAGATGGCACAGCGCGACCTTCATGTTCACTATGCATCATTAGGCTCTGTCGCCATGGGCTTCTTCGGATGCCCACCAAACCGTCCGTTACATATACCTACCATACGAAAAAAAAAAAAATTCAACTTTCATTTCCCCCATAGTTAGCCTACTACAACGGAACGGCGAGTTATAATATTTCTACACATTCCCATCAAATTTATTGTACATATGTAGCTTCAGCCTTTCGCGAGATTTTCTATGGACAGCCGGACAGACAGACATTTGACCGATTTCATAAGCGTTTTGTTACTACAAAACCCTAAAAATCATAACTTTTAAATTTCACTCTGAACTTTAGATTTACTTGTGCATCCATCCGCATGCAAATCTCAGTTACTATGAGTCCCTACTTTTCCTTCAATATCCTCATTCTTACGCTCAATTTCAGGTTAAGAAGTTCAACGCAGGAAGCTGACTGAATTTTGATAGCTTGGATTTTGTGTTTTAATTATTATACATTGTTGCAAATCATGACAATATCGTAGACTTTTTTAATAATTTAGATCTATTATCAAATTATCTAAAATATTATCCTTTCGTATCACCCGAACGATCTTCTTACTTTTTATCTCTGCTCCTATCTATACCGGTTGGAAACATCCACCAAAAAAACATCAAATATGATTTTTCTTCTGAAAATACTTTATTCTCTAATTAGTATCCTTCACCGGGACTTGAACCCTAAAATTATCCATCAGAAGCTCACATACCGACCCATTGTTTCCAGAATTTGTTATTAATAAGCAGGTTGTTTTATAGGGCATGTTACAAATTAATGAAAAATTCCGGGACAATTCTGTGTCAAGGTTCAGACGAGAATCTTTTCATATCATATGTTAACAATCCTCATTTTGATAAATGTGCATATACCTACATACGACTACATACATAGGTTGTAGGTAGCCTGGAATATAAGCTTAAGAAGATCAGCGATACCTACTGCAGACGGATTTTGTTTTCTTCATTATAATTATACCGGCATAGATGTCTGCTTGCTCAGCGGGGCGTCGGCAGCTACTGACTCAACCACTGATAGGGAAATTTCCAATTTCATGGTTTAAGATAATTATAGGGTGAAAAAGGGATGAAATTAGGACGAGTTTGTATTGAGTTGATCGACTGTAGGATATGCGGACCAAACAATCCGAAACAAGAGTCGTCAGTCGGGCAGCTACATTAGTCCCTATGAAATTGATATCAATTTCTAATGATCACCAACAGTAACCCGATTGACGTAAAAAAAAGACGTCTCGCGGTGTTCTCGCATAATGAGCACCGGATCCGACCTCTGGGCCTACATGCTTGTCCATTATAGCACCCATAAATTTCTCCAACACCACCAACCGAAACCTGAAACCCGTCCGATTGTTTCATTTTCATTTGTATTTATTTTATTACCAATCAAACCTTATCAATAAATATCTTCGACAGGGCCTCGAAACAAACGTCTTCTATTTCCATTGGCTTCCAATTCATTTGAAATTCCACATTGACAACGACCAACGAATTGTAAATAGAGCTATCACTCATCGTGTTAAATTTCAGGCTCGCTTCTTTCCAATTTATAACAATTAGTAACCTGAAACTTATCACGGATTCCAGAAAAATATTGTTGTCACCCATGCCCATATAAGAAGTACTCGTATAAAGGTATGGATGGACGCTGTCGTGTGATCGGGGTAATCAGATGAGACCACCATCGGAAAGACGAAGAAAAAGTCATCATCATCATACGAATAAATGTATCTGCTAGCTGACCAGCACAACAACCTTCTGGTATGACGTACCCAAAAACGCCAAGGTGCAAGCAACAAGAACAAGGTGACTATGTGGACGATTGGTAAAGTCACACCTTTAAGACGTCTGTCGTTTGCCTGCACTTTACCAGAATAAATAAATTTCAAAATTGGTGACAAGAAGTGGAATTTTTGTGTTGGCCTATAAGTTTATCTGCTAGGACTCTTTGGTTAAAGATAAATGTGGTGTATTTCTAGACAGTGCTACGGAAACTTTTTCGATGCTGTATGGCTGGAGGTCGAATCTCATTTTGGCAGACAGTTCAAATGAGCCTCCACAGAGCGGAAACTGTTGGGTGTTGGGTATTTACTTAAATTCTATTTCACATTTACCTTCCATTTACTTAAATTTAGATAGCAAATTTATTCACATTATCTTCGCATGTGCTTTGAAAGTCCGTACCCAGCCACTGATTACCAAGTATTGAACTGACATTCTAATATCAACGGTCACCGCATTTACCTTGATTAGGCATCTTGTATTTTCCCCTTACGGTTTTGTTCTCAACGCTTTCGTATAAAATAAAATACCTCCAGCCTTATCTCGGTAAGGTGTCAGGGAAAATACGAGCCAGAAAAATTCTACTCAGATACAGAAGGAAAGGTGAAAACACAGCAAGACCACAGAGCCCCCTGAATGAGCCACACGAGGTCTGGTGCGATCATCTTATCTTACGCACGGCTATAAACTGTCACAATATTCCCGTAAAAGATACGAAACATGTATCTTAAGATGACCATTGCAGTATCACCTCTGGTATTTTTTTCTTGGCCGCCGCGCCGTCAAATTCGTCAGTTAGTTGGGATTTTAGTGGCACAACGTGGTCGAATCCCGAAGTTCCCGGACAGGCGAGTTTCGATATCACTGGCTTTGGGTGGCCCACACATCAGACACATAAAGTGCAAGTTATCGCCTCTTAAGTCGAAGAAATGCAGCAAATTGAAATGGATATCGTCGATTTAAGTGCATCATTGCGCTGACTGCTTCGCAGCAGTTAATGGTCATTGAGCAATGCGCGAACTTGCTCCTATACGTATGATGTGTGAAGTGCAGACATAAGGCGGCAATGGTCACCAGGCAGCACCTTTGCACGATAAGTGTGTATTCGCTATCGTTTTAATGCCTGGAATCTACCTACCTGATATCTGGTGCCGGTGCCTGGCCTAGCTGAGCCGTCATCGTCATGTCGTATGATATATCCTATGAAACATTGAAATACTCAGCAGTTAATTTCATAGACTATGTCACAAAAGTATCTTTTTCACTTATATCTTGAGTCATGCAAACCGTCTTATCGGGCAGCCCATCATACAAATCTTGGCATTAAATGAGGAGTTTTGAAACCGAATACAGGTAATGCAGTACCAGTAAGTTGAAAGTCAGGTGGGACACCTGATGCTGTCAGTCTGAAGGTGCCAATTATGTCTGAACCGAGGTACACATAAAATTATAAGAGGTTTGCTGCTGACTTTGATATACATATCATTTTGAAATTTTACCATTCCTGCCTCTTTTACTCGGCGTCTACTCTCACGGGATCACTCTTCGTGTCCCAATTTAACCACATACTGTACATAGTTTCACGGAAACCGCGGTTACAGATATCGGTTGGTATGCGGATGGAATGAAGTGTGATGTTATCAAAGGTAATGATCACACTGTTGGGTGGGATATGAAGCGCACTGGACACCTACTGTAAAGATGCCAGGAATTGATACGATAAGGTCATGTTACGATTTCACGGCTCACGAATTGCAATGGAATGTCCACAAGATGACTTTACTGCGTCAAGGAACATGTTACTAATGACCTAATCGTAAATTAGATTCAAAATCTATTCACTTGTGTCAATTTTGTTGAAGGGGGAAATATAGCAACGCCACCGATTCATCGGGTTTTATAACCACCGTGTGAAAAGGAGAAAAAAGACAACCATTAATAGTTACGTATACTCGTACATCTAAGGGAAACATTGGTAACTACTCTTGGAAGTTCTTGCTAATGTGCAATTTCTCTCTTTTTTTGTGTAGATGAATTGTGTGACACAAGATGCCTGCAATTAAAATTTATCCGTCATTCCCAAAAAAAAATCACATTCTGTTGTTCTAGGCTTGTTTTAATGATCCCATCGATGCTGAATGGACTCTAAAGTAGCCATGTTAACCGTGAGAAGAGGCCTCTCAACAAGCTCAGTTCTAGAAAAGTGGTCTAGCCTTCCGATAGGGATCCAAATTATGTCTGTCGGCTAAGGTGTCTTAATTGCGTTATGGGTCCAAGATTTTTGGATCCTTAGTGTTCCAGTCCACCATCTCATGGGATCTCACACTGACGGACTTACCTTCGATAAAGAGTACAGGACACCCCTCATAAGAGAACCTAATATCTCTAGAGTTAACGAAAATGATCTGAAACCATCGTATTATGTTTCTGACTAAGTTCGGCGTCGAATTAGGCATGTACCGCTGGCCAAATTCGGTACATTGAAGACGTTATGTTCGAAACTTTGTTTTTATCAAATTTTTCAAGAGCTTAGATAGCTTTAATTAGTAGTACATAGTATGGTAGATCCTGTTGATCTCTTGCGAATAAGAATAATAGTTGCCCATTAACCAATTTCAGAATACAGCCTGATTCGAAGCCGAAGTCCTTTCGCAGATTAGCAGTAGACGGACCAAAAGCATAGGATACCCAGTAGTGGAACAAAGATGCTTCACAACGAGGGCCTGTCTGAAGCGGATTAAAAAAAAATGCCAGACCATAACTATCCACCAGCTAACGCAAATATTATGAAGCACCCTCCAAGAAATGGCCGCACTACGATCAAAATGTAATTTTCTTTGGTTTGGTTTAAATCAAAAATCGCACAGGAAGCCATCAACCTGATCCGATTCACAGACAGAATTTTGCGAATCAAATATTCTACTAGAAACAAATGCACACCCTCAAATCAGCTACTAATAGCGCTCGCCGTCAATTGACTATCCCAACAAATGTCGAAATACTCCCTGCTCTACCGGCAGTTACTTTTTTCTTAGGGATTAGCCATTGCTGAAATTCAGTTGACACATTTATATTGCCATGTTTGCTACGCGCGACTATTAAATTTTCAACTATTTTTCATAAATTCATTTTTTATATCAAGAGCAAATATAGTATATACTTTTAGTCAAAAATATCGACTAGCTGTCAAATTTGGTTTCGTACAAAAATTGCCCTTTCGTGCTTCATATCCTTTCTGTCCTTTTTATACTCTATTTCCTTTATATCCTTTGTATCCTTTATTATATCTTTTATGTAGATATATAAGGTATCCTTCCAAGCTATTTTTGTGGTGATTTGCGAAAACGGCAAACTGAAACAGAGAGAACATGACCGTGAAGACATTCCGGACATTCAAGTTCAAATGACGATTAGGTAACATTTCCTTAAGTCGATATGTGCATGCATTTTTCCGAATTCTGTAAACTTATGCTAACCATTAACTTGAACTTTGGGACACCATCAAGTGAATTGAAAAAAAATGTCACAATCTGAACTTAATGTTTACAGGTTTGGGTAGAACTATGTTAACCAAAAACCAATAAAAAAAATAAATAAAAAATTATAAGGAACTTTTTCTTTATAGTGCAGTGTGAAGCATTCGAATGTTGAGTTTTGAGAAATTACACACAAATGAATAGAGAACTAGCTCTGGTCAGATCTGTTTATACAAAATAGAGTTAAGTTAAATTCAGTAAGTACCAATTCAACTAGATAATCTCATCCCAACGCGAATCTTCTTGCAATTCTAGACAATAAAAATCAGGAAAACTTTTCTATTTAAGCTGTAGACAAAATCGCCAACTACATACATATTTCTCTACCGACATTAAGTCAAAAATTACGACACGTCGAAAATTGGATCACAGTTGTGAGGTATAGTAAAAAAAACTGGCTATGTCCACCTTAAAGCGATTTCGGATATTCACAAATTTTGTTTTAAAACACTAGAACTGGGAAAGTGAGATTTCTGTTGTAGCAGTCTTGTAAAATCATAAAATCAAATAATAATGTAGAAGACCACATAAAAATATAGTAAGTACTTTTAGATATAATTACGTAAAATTACTGGACATAACGAGTTTTAATACTGACCCTTGGACATGATAGGTTAGGTTAGGTAACAGGGTTGCTGAAAACAGCACACTTAGACCAGAAAACATAGGTCCATTGTGATACCCTAGGAGAACCAAACAGCAACGTATTAGAACCACCCGGAGCCGCTGACGAAACGAAGGAGTTGCCCCACCTCCATCTCCGACAGCTCCCCAAGATGGTTGTAAAAGTATTTACCAAGAGTTGACCTTCTCAATTGCGCAAAAGCAGGGCACTCGCAGAGCAGATGAGTAATACTTTCCTCTTCCTCCTCGTCCCCACAGCTTCTGCAGTAATCAAAGAAAGGAAGCCGTAGCCTCCTGGCATGTTCGCCGATAAGGCAGTGTCCAGTAACGGAGCCGACCACCAGACTGATCTGGTATTTAGTCAGCGACAGTAGTTTAGTAGTGCGGTTGATATTCTGCCTCGGCCAGATTAGCTTGGCATTATAGCATGAAGCGCCATCAGTCCACCTAAGGTGGGATTCCCTGATCGCAGCTGATTTCATTCTGGATTTTACCAGGGCAATCGGTGTAGCGATATCGCTGCTAAGCTGCAGAGCCACGTCGGTGGCGAGCTCATCAGCCCTGCAATTACCAGAAAAGCCATGATGGCCAGGTATCCAGCACAGAGTAATATCGAAGAAATCACCCATCTCCGCTAGCCTCCCCCTGCACTCCGATAGGCTTTTCAAACTGCAGAACCCTGATTCGAGGGATTTTATTGCGGCTTAACAATCCGTAAAGATAGTGATTTTCGTCGTGGAGATCGCGTGAAGACTCAGCCAAGTCACCGCTTCCTTAATCGCAAAAATTTCCGCCTGGAAAGCACTACAGTATTTCGGTAGCCGGAAGGATAGGTGAAGGTTCAGCTCCCCAGAGAATACTCCAGCACCCACACCTTCGGCAGTTTTCGACCCGTCCGTGTAAATTTCCAGCGAGTGCGGTATAGATGGACCACCACTTTCCCACAGACTCCGCGATGGAATCAGGTTTATGTGATTCTTCATGAACCATCGCTTTGGTGAGATGTAATCAATTGACTCAAGGAATCTCTGCGTCGTTCAAGATCGTTGAGTGACCGGTTCCCAAGGTTATCCACTGGTAGGTCTCTCTAACTCTAATGGCTGAGTTCGCCGCCATGAGCTTCCCCTGAATATCCAACGGCGACAGGTTGAGCATCATATCCAAAGCAGCAGATGGGGTTGATCGTAGAGCACCACTGATCGCCAGACAAGCTGTTCTCTGCACCTTGGCTAATAATTTAAAGTTAGCTGCCTTTTGAAGGGCATTCCACCAGACTACGACTCCATACAGCAGTATGGGGCGAAGCAATGCCACATAGAGCCAGTGCAGAACTTTGGGTTTCAAACGCCATGTTTTGCCTATAGCCCGCCTACAGCAATAAAGAGCAGTAGTAGCCTTGTCCGTGCGCTTCTGGATATTCAGTCTCCAATTTAGCTTACTATCCCGACAGGCCGACGTCGGGCCTTGGCCGCCTGGATCATTGTACTCCAATAATCTCGGTCCCGGGTCCGCGTCCTCTAATCCTGGAAGCCCAGTAGTTGCGCGGTGTCCACATAAACTGAGCTCTCCCAACGACATCTCGGTCGTCCTCGCAGTCTCGCTCCGCCAACTCGTCGTGCGTTCATTATTCTCTTTGACGTGAGATCATCGTCCATTCGTTGTACATGCCCTGCTCATTGAAGTCCTTGTAGTTTGAAGATTTTTGAAACTTCCAGCTTATCGTACAGTTCATACGGATACAACTCATGGTTGTACCGGATGCGTCATCCATCTCGATCGCAAACGGGCCCGAAAATTCGCCGCAGAACCTTACGTTTGAATGTGTCGAGCATTTTTCCGGAGGCTCGAGTTATGGTCCATGTTTCGCAGCCGTAGCACTGGCCGTATGATGGTTTTAAACACGCAGAGCTTTGTGTATATGTGCACATGCTTCAATTTCATTATGGGGAGAACCGAGAAAAAAGTCTCATTAGCTAACTGTATCCGTCGCTTGATGTCGTCAGTTTCGTTGGCGTAACTTGCCGAGCTGCAACCCAGGTATATGAAGTGTTTCACGAACGCGATGTTGAGCTCCCCATATGGATGCTCGATTATGCTGGCTTGTTTGTCCTCGATTGCATCATTATTTTAGCTTTACCCTCGTTGATACATATATGTATAATAGTATATACTATAGTCTAACTTCTTTTGTAGCTGTGTCGAGCGTATGGAGGAATGCTTCATCGTCGACCAATCTCCGGGACATGATGTTGAAGTTATCGGTGTACGCTGCTAATTGTGTCGACTCGATTAGTAGAGTCTCGCTGTTGACGATATTCATAGCGAATTCCAGTGCTAGGTTGAAGATCGTGACCGGTGCGGGTTTAAATAGATCAGTAAGTCCATTATGAATCCTGACGTGTCAGACGGCGTTGGTCATCGTCATCTTTGTCAGTCGCACTAATTTTGCTAGTATACCAAATTGCAGCATTATATCGTACAGTACACCACGATCAATACTGTCGTATGCCTGCTTAAAGTCGACAAAGATTTGGTATACGTCTACGTTGTACTCCCAGCACTTCTGAAGTGTCAGTTTAGCCGTAAAAAGCTGATCGATTGTGGAGCGACCAGGTCTGAAACCGCTTTGATTTTCGCCAATGATTCGTTCTGCGTACGGTTTTATTCTATTTTTCAGAATTTTTGTCAGTATTTTATAGGACGTACAAACTAGTGATATGCCCCTGTAGTTCTCACGCCGCAGTTTATCTCCCTTTTTGTGAATTGGACAGATGAGATCACCTCGTCCTTCCATACTCGCAGGAGTAATTGATGTATGGCATTAACTAGACCCGTTCTATCGAATTTTGGCAGTTCAACTGGAGTCCCGTCAGCGTCCGGCGCTTTATTTTGTTTTAGTGACCGCAACGCGACATAAACTTCTTCTACTGTCGGGGGTTGTATGGGTGGGCCTAGCTCAACAATATCGTCGAGAGCTTCGTGTAGATAGTCGATTCAGAAGCTCTTTAAAATAAGAGGCCCATCGTTCGTTAATGCTATCGGTGTCACTGATGATATTTCCATCTTTGTCCGTACAGCGGCTAGTCCTGGGTTGATGGCCATTCTTAATTGCACTTATTAGTTTGTACGCTTGTCTGGTGTTCCTATTAGCTAAGTTTTCGTTAATATTCAGCAACTGCTCGTCAGAGTATTTACGTTTCTTACGTCTAATTATTCTGTTCGATATTCGCTGTAGCTCGTCATATTTTTCTCTTTTGGCTCTGGTTGCTCGTTGAATCCATTGTCTATAGGCCTCTTTTTTCGCATCAAGTGAATTTTTGCATTCTTCGTCGAACCAGTCATTTCACGCTCGCCGGGCTTTATATCCCACGACCTTATCTGTGACACCTTTGATGAATTTTTCCTAGAACCCATGGACGCCTGTGTTGCTGACGTTGTGTAGCATAGGTGATAGTCTTTCCTTCAAGAGCGGTAGTGAACGCGCGCCGCCGCCGTTGCATCGCTCAGAAGCTTATCAACCGCAAAGATTTTGGGAACGCAGATTCTCGATTGGTGCACTGAGGAAATTCTACATGTGTAGGTCATCTTCACCAAGTGATGATCTGAGTCGTAGTTCGCTCCTAGATAGGAGCGGATGTCTATCACACTAGACGCGCATCTCTTGCAAATAAGGACGTGAACAATTTGAGAGACGGTATGTGCATCTGGAGATTTCCAGGTCTGCTTGTGAGTGCTTGAATGAGGGAAATACGTTGAGCTTATGACCAGATTCCTGCTGCGGGTGTGGTCGATAAGTCGCTGGCCTTTGTCGTTACATTTTTAACGGAGACTGTTTCATCCAGTAGTCCCTCGGGGCCAACTTTCTTTTCCCACTTTCGCTTTAAAGTCTCCCAGCAGCAGTTTGATGTTGTTCGTTGGAAGTGAGTCGAAGAGAATCTCAAGGCGGGCGTAGAACTTGTCTTTTACTGCGTCTTCTTCAACTTCAGTGGGGCGTGCATATTGATGAGCCAGAGTATAAACAATCGAATCTTAATGCGAATCGCACACAGCCGTTTATTTATGGATTTGAAGTCAATAATGTGCGGTTTGAGGTGATTGTTCACTGTATATGCTACTCCTAACGCCTTGTGGCCCGCTGGTTTGTCTCTTCTAAAAATTGTGTTCGATTTCTTGACATTGTTTTCGCTGCCAAGCCAATTTGTTTCCTGGATTCCTCGGCCCTCGGGTTGTTCAGGGAGCGTGCATTCCAGGATCCGAAAGAATAAACCGTTTGTCGTTTGCGTGGTCGTCGTTGTCGATCCGTCTAATCCGAGGCGTTTGTTTAAGGTTTCTTGACGTGGAGTGTTTTTTTACAAGCACAAGTTGTCAGCACATGCCTTAATCCCATTTAGATGATTTAATGGTTAATAAACGCTCACACAACTATGTTTATCTCGTTCGGTAGCCGTGGTCGTTCGGCCACCGCTCTACAATACTAATCTAGAGCTCGGAGTTGAGATCTCGGCGCGATCGAAAACTGCCTGTGGGTACTAACTAATAGAACTCTCACAGTGCTTCGAGCTTGTCGGTATAAAGACCGCGCGGAAAGGAGATACATGACAGCACCTGCACTTCTGAAAAGGTAGATATGCTATCGAAACCTCAACAAGGCATAGAAATGCTAGAGATGTTGAAACGATCATGCCCCTGGATGGGTCAATGAAATTAACAACAACTCGACTACACAAATCATTCCTGCCTACTAAACCTGATACGCTTAAGTGTTGGTCAGCCATTCAGGCTACAGCTGTCTGCCTTTTTTTTTTGTAACTGTCTTATCGCTGTGACTTGGCCGTCAGTGGTTTGACCCACTGCCGTTACCAGAGGTTACCCACGTGAAGGACTATGGAAAATGTCTTTTTCCCCCCAGACATCATTCAGGTATCCAATTTATCCCAGCTCATACATTGGTCGGCTCGACCCGGTCGCGGATTTTGTGCGACATGTTTTCAACATATTTTCGACATTGTCTCGGTAATATCATGCAACAGAAATGTGTGAGGAAGACTTGCAAACAATAATTGAAAATGAAGTGTGACCCTGGGATAAACACTTACTGGGGGCTGGCTCTTCATTAGATTTTTTCCCACTTTTAATTTTTCTTAATTGACTAATTTTATAAACTTATGTAAATTGGGCTAATCCATTTCACAAACATTGGGTAGGTCCGTCGACCTACGTCTTTGTTCCCAGGTCGTGTACCGTACGAGATCAGGTCTGATCCGATCCGCAAAATTAAAGCATCGTACGCATTCCATTACCACTCTAAAACAATAGGGGGATTCATGATCACGTCGTAAAAGTCGTATTTTGTCGTAAAGTTGTAAGCTTCTGTCATTATTTTACCGTGGGAATGACAGAAGTTTGTGACGAATACCACGTTTGTGACATTTGCGACATGGTGCGCGAATCCTCTAAATATCACTGTTGCATCGACAAACTGACAACGTTTACATTTTATAAAACTTTAATAAAATATATAACCTATTTTAACAGAGAAACTCTTGATTGTAAAATATATTTTAATAAAGAAGTCTTAGGGCCGTTTTCTAAATATCTAGTTAAATCGTATCCTGTAGATAAACACTAAACGGCACTTATCTTCCGATTAAGAATTTATCGGACAATGATTCCAAGCAGCTGATTCGGGCTGCTAAGATTTTGACAGCTAGAACTGCTTACGTTTGTACATTCAAATGAGATAATTGAACTGGTCCAAGGAACATAGCTCTGGATATTCATTTGAAGGAAGCGGATCGAAAACCAACTAAGCCGCAAAATAATGCTGAGAGGTGGCACAGAAGTAGAATAGAATAGAACAGGTGGCAGAATTCCGCCAAGAAAATCAGCTGACTTTCTACTGCGGCGACCGGTAGCGCAGTGTGTTGAGGCATCAGTCTCATGTTTGAATACCGGAGTTTCGGGTTCGAATCCCGTCCACGACGACTTTCGTGGCCATGGATGTGCAGGAGGTGCATGCTGGCAACTGCATACTCCGAAACCAGTTTATGCCGTCGAAATGTCAACTGGACCACATGGAACAGTTGACGCGCTATGCCCCACAAGGGGCTAGGGCAATTGAGAGAGATTAGCTGCGCTGTGAACTGCATTATCATATTTTGAGCGTTGCATGCGCTAAGGTTAAATTCAGTGTTCCGGATTGTTAACTGGCAGTTTAATCAGTCATTGAGAAAACGGGCCTTAATCAAATATTTACAAAATATATTTTACAATGATCTTTCATAGTGTAATAGCCGCCTAGGAAAGGTGGACCATTCTCAACTTTACCGTCATTAGAAAGTTTGGCATTATTTGTCCAATTTTTCTCGAATAAGAGTAGACAATTTTAGTTATCTTTTGGCAAAATTCGAAAAATCCACTAATGATTTCATTGCCCCAGGCTAAATATTTTCCAGTGAAACAATCTCTATGCAACGAATTTCACGCATGCTGGCATGTGAACTGCAATTCATGTGAAAATCCTCTCACGATTGCATTGCATTTTATTTGATTTGAAATTATAGTTAATATAAAATATTTCTACCTTGGAACACAACACAAAACGGGAATTCAATACTGAAAATTTCCACAATATTCACCATCTGGACATGAAACTGCCAACTATTTGCCTGCATCGTGAGCTCGTGTAATATTCCTGGGCGAATGGTAATTTGGCCGCAGGACATTTGCTTGCCAAGAACCGGACGTAAGCCAGCGGTATCGCACCGAACAGTGGAATAATTGCGGCCATCGAGCATGTAGTAGGAAGACGAAAAACGTCTAAAACGTAAGGACAGTATGACGTGCATCACTGTGCGAAGTTCAACAAGTTTGATCTTTTTGCCAGGCAAGGTATAGAGGAGAAGTGCGAGGTGAACAGGATTTGAAAAATTACAGAAAAATTTATTGTTGTTTAAGCTAATGCTTTCCGAAATGGCTCACGATATCTGAAAATGCTGCTGCCCTCAAAAATCAGAATCTGTCAGTTTTCCTCGTATAGTTGCCGATTTTCTAAGTAACTGATTTGAGCCATATTTCACCCCAACCTACTCTTCTCCAATCCGAATCGGCATGAAAAAGTCAAAGTATAACAGATAAGGCACAGCAGAAAACGCGGTAAGACAGAAGAAATCCACTGTCCAAAGATTTGAATTATAGCATTCGTTTACTTCTTGTTGTATGAGCATCGAAGGAGTGCAACAGAGCTAAATTGGTCGGCACACGCTTGCGGGCACACGTCATTTCCCACGGATTCAGTCGCCAAGGCGATACATCTTTGAATATCAATATCCATATATCTGTATCTATAATAATAATAACGAAACCATCACTCGGCACCATACAATGCAGAAATTACCGGCATTCTTATACTTTTGTGGCACTGAGCAATAACCATTTACTCGAAGAAGCTCATACTCCCGCGCACTCGGCAA